>JAWNLI010000033.1:0-617500 GCA_035042405.1 Drosophila demipolita
ATATCTCCATTATTTCCGAAGATATGACAGTTTTAAGAATTTAAAAAAAATAAAAGCGAAAAACGTCAATATCTCCATTATTTCCGAAGATATGACAGTTTTAAGAATTTAAAAAAAATAAAAGCGAAAAACGTCAATATCTCCATTATTTCCGAAGATATGACAGTTTTAAAATTTAAAAAAAATAAAAGCGAAAAACGTCAATATCTCCATTATTTCCGAAGATATGACAGTTTTAACAAAAAAAAAGCGAAAAACGTCAATATCTCCATTATTTCCGAAGATATGACAGTTTTAAGAATTTAAAAAAAATAAAAGCGAAAAACGTCAATATCTCCATTATTTCCGAAGATATGACAGTTTTAAGAATTTAAAAAAAATAAAAGCGAAAAAAGTCAATATCTCCATTATTTCCGAAGATATGACAGTTTTAACAAAAAAAAAGCGAAAAACGTCAATATCTCCATTATTTCCGAAGATATGACAGTTTTAAGAATTTAAAAAAAATAAAAGCGAAAAACGTCAATATCTCCATTATTTCCGAAGATATGACAGTTTTAAGAATTTAAAAAAAATAAAAGCGAAAAACGTCAATATCTCCATTATTTCCGAAGATATGACAGTTTTAAGAATTTAAAAAAAATAAAAGCGAAAAACGTCAATATCTCCATTATTTCCGAAGATATGACAGTTTTAAAAAAAAAGCGAAAAACGTCAATATCTCCATTATTTCCGAAGATATGACAGTTTTAAGAATTAAAAAAAATAAAAGCGAAAAACGTCAATATCTCCATTATTTCCGAAGATATGACAGTTTTAAGATTAAAAAAATAAAAGCGAAAAACGTCAATATCTCCATTATTTCCGAAGATATGACAGTTTTAAGAATTTAAAAAAAATAAAAGCGAAAAACGTCAATATCTCCATTATTTCCGAAGATATGACAGTTTTAAAATTTAAAAAAAATAAAAGCGAAAAACGTCAATATCTCCATTATTTCCGAAGATATGACAGTTTTAAGAAAAAAAAAATAAAAGCGAAAAACGTCAATATCTCCATTATTTCCGAAGATATGACAGTTTTAAGAATTTAAAAAAAATAAAAGCGAAAAACGTCAATATCTCCATTATTTCCGAAGATATGACAGTTTTAAAATTTAAAAAAATAAAAGCGAAAAACGTCAATATCTCCATTATTTCCGAAGATATGACAGTTTTAAGAATTTAAAAAAAATAAAAGCGAAAAACGTCAATATCTCCATTATTTCCGAAGATATGACAGTTTTAAAAAAAAAAAAGCGAAAAACGTCAATATCTCCATTATTTCCGAAGATATGACAGTTTTAAGAATTTAAAAAAAATAAAAGCGAAAAAAGTCAATATCTCCATTATTTCCGAAGATATGACAGTTTTAAGAATTTAAAAAAATAAAAGCGAAAAACGTCAATATCTCCATTATTTCCGAAGATATGACAGTTTTAAAATTTAAAAAAATAAAAGCGAAAAACGTCAATATCTCCATTATTTCCGAAGATATGACAGTTTTAAGAATTTAAAAAAAATAAAAGCGAAAAACGTCAATATCTCCATTATTTCCGAAGATATGACAGTTTTAAGAATTTAAAAAAATAAAAGCGAAAAACGTCAATATCTCCATTATTTCCGAAGATATGACAGTTTTAAGAATTTAAAAAAAATAAAAGCGAAAAACGTCAATATCTCCATTATTTCCGAAGATATGACAGTTTTAAAAAAAAAGCGAAAAACGTCAATATCTCCATTATTTCCGAAGATATGACAGTTTTAAGAATTTAAAAAAAATAAAAGCGAAAAAAGTCAATATCTCCATTATTTCCGAAGATATGACAGTTTTAAAAAAAAAAAAGCGAAAAACGTCAATATCTCCATTATTTCCGAAGATATGACAGTTTTAAAATTTAAAAAAAATAAAAGCGAAAAACGTCAATATCTCCATTATTTCCGAAGATATGACAGTTTTAAAATTAAAAAAAAAAAGCGAAAAACGTCAATATCTCCATTATTTCCGAAGATATGACAGTTTTAAGAATTTAAAAAATAAAAGCGAAAAACGTCAATATCTCCATTATTTCCGAAGATATGACAGTTTTAAGAATTTAAAAAAAATAAAAGCGAAAAACGTCAATATCTCCATTATTTCCGAAGATATGACAGTTTTAAGAATTTAAAAAAAATAAAAGCGAAAAACGTCAATATCTCCATTATTTCCGAAGATATGACAGTTTAAATTTAAAAAAAAAAAGCGAAAAACGTCAATATCTCCATTATTTCCGAAGATATGACAGTTTTAAAAAAAAAAAGCGAAAAACGTCAATATCTCCATTATTTCCGAAGATATGACAGTTTTAAGAATTTAAAAAAAATAAAAGCGAAAAACGTCAATATCTCCATTATTTCCGAAGATATGACAGTTTTAAAAAAAAAATAAAAGCGAAAAACGTCAATATCTCCATTATTTCCGAAGATATGACAGTTTTAAGAATTTAAAAAAAATAAAAGCGAAAAACGTCAATATCTCCATTATTTCCGAAGATATGACAGTTTTAAGAATTTAAAAAAAATAAAAGCGAAAAAAGTCAATATCTCCATTATTTCCGAAGATATGACAGTTTTAAGAATTTAAAAAAAATAAAAGCGAAAAACGTCAATATCTCCATTATTTCCGAAGATATGACAGTTTTAATAAAAAAAAAAGCGAAAAACGTCAATATCTCCATTATTTCCGAAGATATGACAGTTTTAAGAATTAAAAAAAATAAAAGCGAAAAACGTCAATATCTCCATTATTTCCGAAGATATGACAGTTTTAAGAATTTAAAAAAAATAAAAGCGAAAAAAGTCAATATCTCCATTATTTCCGAAGATATGACAGTTTTAAAAAAAAAAAGCGAAAAACGTCAATATCTCCATTATTTCCGAAGATATGACAGTTTTAAGAATTTAAAAAAAATAAAAGCGAAAAAAGTCAATATCTCCATTATTTCCGAAGATATGACAGTTTTAAAAAAAAAAAAGCGAAAAACGTCAATATCTCCATTATTTCCGAAGATATGACAGTTTTAAGAATTTAAAAAAAATAAAAGCGAAAAACGTCAATATCTCCATTATTTCCGAAGATATGACAGTTTTAAGAATTTAAAAAAAATAAAAGCGAAAAAAGTCAATATCTCCATTATTTCCGAAGATATGACAGTTTTAACAAAAAAAAAGCGAAAAACGTCAATATCTCCATTATTTCCGAAGATATGACAGTTTTAAGAATTTAAAAAAAATAAAAGCGAAAAACGTCAATATCTCCATTATTTCCGAAGATATGACAGTTTTAAGAATTTAAAAAAAATAAAAGCGAAAAACGTCAATATCTCCATTATTTCCGAAGATATGACAGTTTTAAGAATTTAAAAAAAATAAAAGCGAAAAACGTCAATATCTCCATTATTTCCGAAGATATGACAGTTTTAAAAAAAAAGCGAAAAACGTCAATATCTCCATTATTTCCGAAGATATGACAGTTTAGATTTAAAAAAAATAAAAGCGAAAAACGTCAATATCTCCATTATTTCCGAAGATATGACAGTTTTAAGAATTTAAAAAAAATAAAAGCGAAAAACGTCAATATCTCCATTATTTCCGAAGATATGACAGTTTAAAATTTAAAAAAAATAAAAGCGAAAAACGTCAATATCTCCATTATTTCCGAAGATATGACAGTTTTAAGAATTTAAAAAAAATAAAAGCGAAAAACGTCAATATCTCCATTATTTCCGAAGATATGACAGTTTTAAAAAAAAAGCGAAAAACGTCAATATCTCCATTATTTCCGAAGATATGACAGTTTTAAGAATTTAAAAAAAATAAAAGCGAAAAAAGTCAATATCTCCATTATTTCCGAAGATATGACAGTTTTAAAAAAAAAAAGCGAAAAACGTCAATATCTCCATTATTTCCGAAGATATGACAGTTTTAAGAATTTAAAAAAAATAAAAGCGAAAAAAGTCAATATCTCCATTATTTCCGAAGATATGACAGTTTTAACAAAAAAAAAAGCGAAAAACGTCAATATCTCCATTATTTCCGAAGATATGACAGTTTTAAGAATTAAAAAAAATAAAAGCGAAAAACGTCAATATCTCCATTATTTCCGAAGATATGACAGTTTTAAGAATTTAAAAAAAATAAAAGCGAAAAACGTCAATATCTCCATTATTTCCGAAGATATGACAGTTTTAACAAAAAAAAAGCGAAAAACGTCAATATCTCCATTATTTCCGAAGATATGACAGTTTTAAGAATTTAAAAAAAATAAAAGCGAAAAAAGTCAATATCTCCATTATTTCCGAAGATATGACAGTTTTAACAAAAAAAAAGCGAAAAACGTCAATATCTCCATTATTTCCGAAGATATGACAGTTTTAAGAATTTAAAAAAATAAAAGCGAAAAACGTCAATATCTCCATTATTTCCGAAGATATGACAGTTTTAAGAATTTAAAAAAATAAAAGCGAAAAACGTCAATATCTCCATTATTTCCGAAGATATGACAGTTTTAAGAATTTAAAAAAAATAAAAGCGAAAAACGTCAATATCTCCATTATTTCCGAAGATATGACAGTTTTAAAAATTTAAAAAAAATAAAAGCGAAAAACGTCAATATCTCCATTATTTCCGAAGATATGACAGTTTTAAAAAAAAAAGCGAAAAACGTCAATATCTCCATTATTTCCGAAGATATGACAGTTTTAAGAATTTAAAAAAAATAAAAGCGAAAAACGTCAATATCTCCATTATTTCCGAAGATATGACAGTTTTAAAAAAAAATAAAGCGAAAAACGTCAATATCTCCATTATTTCCGAAGATATGACAGTTTTAAGAATTTAAAAAAAATAAAAGCGAAAAACGTCAATATCTCCATTATTTCCGAAGATATGACAGTTTTAAAAATTTAAAAAAAATAAAAGCGAAAAACGTCAATATCTCCATTATTTCCGAAGATATGACAGTTTTAAAAATTTTAAAAAAATAAAAGCGAAAAACGTCAATATCTCCATTATTTCCGAAGATATGACAGTTTTAAAAAAATAAAGCGAAAAACGTCAATATCTCCATTATTTCCGAAGATATGACAGTTTTAAAATTTAAAAAAAATAAAGCGAAAAACGTCAATATCTCCATTATTTCCGAAGATATGACAGTTTTAAGAATTTAAAAAAAATAAAAGCGAAAAAAGTCAATATCTCCATTATTTCCGAAGATATGACAGTTTTAAAAAAAAGCGAAAAACGTCAATATCTCCATTATTTCCGAAGATATGACAGTTTTAAGAATTTTAAAAAAATAAAAGCGAAAAACGTCAATATCTCCATTATTTCCGAAGATATGACAGTTTTAATAAAAAAAAAAGCGAAAAACGTCAATATCTCCATTATTTCCGAAGATATGACAGTTTTAAGAATTTAAAAAAAATAAAAGCGAAAAACGTCAATATCTCCATTATTTCCGAAGATATGACAGTTTTAAGAATTTAAAAAAAATAAAAGCGAAAAACGTCAATATCTCCATTATTTCCGAAGATATGACAGTTTTAAAAATTTAAAAAAATAAAAGCGAAAAACGTCAATATCTCCATTATTTCCGAAGATATGACAGTTTTAAAAAAAAAAGCGAAAAACGTCAATATCTCCATTATTTCCGAAGATATGACAGTTTTAAGAATTTAAAAAAAATAAAAGCGAAAAACGTCAATATCTCCATTATTTCCGAAGATATGACAGTTTTAAGAATTTAAAAAAAATAAAAGCGAAAAAAGTCAATATCTCCATTATTTCCGAAGATATGACAGTTTTAAAAATTTAAAAAAATAAAAGCGGAAAACGTCAATATCTCCATTATTTCCGAAGATATGACAGTTTTAAGAATTTAAAAAAAATAAAAGCGAAAAACGTCAATATCTCCATTATTTCCGAAGATATGACAGTTTTAAAAAAAAAAAGCGAAAAACGTCAATATCTCCATTATTTCCGAAGATATGACAGTTTTAAAATTTAAAAAAAATAAAGCGAAAAACGTCAATATCTCCATTATTTCCGAAGATATGACAGTTTTAAAAAAAAAAAATAAAAGCGAAAAACGTCAATATCTCCATTATTTCCGAAGATATGACAGTTTTAAGAATTTAAAAAAAATAAAAGCGAAAAACGTCAATATCTCCATTATTTCCGAAGATATGACAGTTTTAACAAAAAAAAAGCGAAAAACGTCAATATCTCCATTATTTCCGAAGATATGACAGTTTTAAAATTTAAAAAAAAGCGAAAAACGTCAATATCTCCATTATTTCCGAAGATATGACAGTTTTAAGAATTTAAAAAAAATAAAAGCGAAAAACGTCAATATCTCCATTATTTCCGAAGATATGACAGTTTTAAAAAAAAAAAGCGAAAAACGTCAATATCTCCATTATTTCCGAAGATATGACAGTTTTAAGAATTTAAAAAAAATAAAAGCGAAAAACGTCAATATCTCCATTATTTCCGAAGATATGACAGTTTTAAAAATTTTAAAAAAATAAAAGTGGAAAACGTCAATATCTCCATTATTTCCGAAGATATGACAGTTTTAAAAAAAAAAAGCGAAAAACGTCAATATCTCCATTATTTCCGAAGATATGACAGTTTTAAGAATTTAAAAAAAATAAAAGCGAAAAAAGTCAATATCTCCATTATTTCCGAAGATATGACAGTTTTAAGAATTTAAAAAAAATAAAAGCGAAAAAAGTCAATATCTCCATTATTTCCGAAGATATGACAGTTTTAAAAATTTAAAAAAAATAAAAGCGAAAAACGTCAATATCTCCATTATTTCCGAAGATATGACAGTTTTAAAAATTTTAAAAAAATAAAAGCGAAAAACGTCAATATCTCCATTATTTCCGAAGATATGACAGTTTTAAAAATTTAAAAAAAATAAAAGCGAAAAACGTCAATATCTCCATTATTTCCGAAGATATGACAGTTTTAAAATTTTAAAAAAATAAAAGCGAAAAACGTCAATATCTCCATTATTTCCGAAGATATGACAGTTTTAAAAATTTAAAAAAATAAAGCGAAAAAGTCAATATCTCCATTATTTCCGAAGATATGACAGTTTTAAGAATTTAAAAAAAAAAAGCGAAAAACGTCAATATCTCCATTATTTCCGAAGATATGACAGTTTTAAGAATTTAAAAAAAATAAAAGCGAAAAACGTCAATATCTCCATTATTTCCGAAGATATGACAGTTTTAAAAAAAAAAAAAAGCGAAAAACGTCAATATCTCCATTATTTCCGAAGATATGACAGTTTTAAGAATTTTTAAGAATTTTAAAAAAAAAAGCGAAAAACGTCAATATCTCCATTATTTCCGAAGATATGACAGTTTTAAAATTTAAAAAATAAAAGCGAAAAACGTCAATATCTCCATTATTTCCGAAGATATGACAGTTTTAAAAATTTAAAAAAAATAAAAGCGAAAAACGTCAATATCTCCATTATTTCCGAAGATATGACAGTTTTAAAAATTTAAAAAAAATAAAAGCGAAAAACGTCAATATCTCCATTATTTCCGAAGATATGACAGTTTTAAAAATTAAAAAAATAAAAGCGAAAAACGTCAATATCTCCATTATTTCCGAAGATATGACAGTTTTAAAATTTAAAAAAAAAAGCGAAAAACGTCAATATCTCCATTATTTCCGAAGATATGACAGTTTTAAGAATTTAAAAAAAATAAAAGCGAAAAACGTCAATATCTCCATTATTTCCGAAGATATGACAGTTTTAAGAATTTAAAAAAAATAAAAGCGAAAAACGTCAATATCTCCATTATTTCCGAAGATATGACAGTTTTAAAAAAAAAAAGCGAAAAACGTCAATATCTCCATTATTTCCGAAGATATGACAGTTTTAAAAATTTAAAAAAAATAAAAGCGAAAAACGTCAATATCTCCATTTTAAGAATTTTTTCCAGAAGAATTTAAAAATAAAAAATGCGAAAACGTCAATATCTCCATTATTTCCGAAGATATGACAGTTTTAAAAAAAAAAAGCGAAAAACGTCAATATCTCCATTATTTCCGAAGATATGACAGTTTTAAGAATTTAAAAAAAATAAAAGCGAAAAACGTCAATATCTCCATTATTTCCGAAGATATGACAGTTTTAAAATTAAAAAAATAAAAGCGAAAAACGTCAATATCTCCATTATTTCCGAAGATATGACAGTTTTAAGAATTTAAAAAAAATAAAAGCGAAAAACGTCAATATCTCCATTATTTCCGAAGATATGACAGTTTTAAAATTTAAAAAAAATAAAAGCGAAAAACGTCAATATCTCCATTATTTCCGAAGATATGACAGTTTTAAGAATTTAAAAAAAATAAAAGCGAAAAACGTCAATATCTCCATTATTTCCGAAGATATGACAGTTTTAAAAATTTAAAAAAAATAAAAGCGAAAAACGTCAATATCTCCATTATTTCCGAAGATATGACAGTTTTAAAAAAAAAAAGCGAAAAACGTCAATATCTCCATTATTTCCGAAGATATGACAGTTTTAAGAATTTAAAAAAAATAAGCGAAAAAAGTCAATATCTCCATTATTTCCGAAGATATGACAGTTTTAAAAATTTAAAAAAAATAAAAGCGAAAAACGTCAATATCTCCATTATTTCCGAAGATATGACAGTTTTAAGAATTTAAAAAAATAAAGCGAAAAACGTCAATATCTCCATTATTTCCGAAGATATGACAGTTTTAAAATTTAAAAAAAAAAGCGAAAAACGTCAATATCTCCATTATTTCCGAAGATATGACAGTTTTAAAATTTAAAAAAATAAAAGCGAAAAACGTCAATATCTCCATTATTTCCGAAGATATGACAGTTTTAAAAAAAAAAAGCGAAAAACGTCAATATCTCCATTATTTCCGAAGATATGACAGTTTTAAGAATTTAAAAAAAATAAAAGCGAAAAACGTCAATATCTCCATTATTTCCGAAGATATGACAGTTTTAAGAATTTAAAAAAAATAAAAGCGAAAAACGTCAATATCTCCATTATTTCCGAAGATATGACAGTTTTAAAATTTAAAAAAAAAAAAGCGAAAAACGTCAATATCTCCATTATTTCCGAAGATATGACAGTTTTAAAAATTTAAAAAAATAAAAGCGAAAACGTCAATATTACCAGTTTTAAGAATTTAAAAAAATAAAAGCGAAAAACGTCAATATCTCCATTATTTCCGAAGATATGACAGTTTTAAGAATTTAAAAAAAATAAAAGCGAAAAAAGTCAATATCTCCATTATTTCCGAAGATATGACAGTTTTAAGAATTTAAAAAAAATAAAAGCGAAAAACGTCAATATCTCCATTATTTCCGAAGATATGACAGTTTTAAAATTTAAAAAAATAAAAGCGAAAAACGTCAATATCTCCATTATTTCCGAAGATATGACAGTTTTAAAATTTAAAAAAAAAAGCGAAAAACGTCAATATCTCCATTATTTCCGAAGATATGACAGTTTTAAGAATTTAAAAAAAATAAAAGCGAAAAACGTCAATATCTCCATTATTTCCGAAGATATGACAGTTTTTTAAAAAAAAAAAGCGAAAAACGTCAATATCTCCATTATTTCCGAAGATATGACAGTTTTAAAAATTTAAAAAAAATAAAAGCGAAAAACGTCAATATCTCCATTATTTCCGAAGATATGACAGTTTTAAAGATTAAAATAAAAGCGAAAAACGTCAATATCTCCATTATTTCCGAAGATATGACAGTTTTAAGAATTTAAAAAAAATAAAAGCGAAAAACGTCAATATCTCCATTATTTCCGAAGATATGACAGTTTTAAAATTTAAAAAAAAAAAGCGAAAAACGTCAATATCTCCATTATTTCCGAAGATATGACAGTTTTAAAAATTTAAAAAAAATAAAAGCGAAAAACGTCAATATCTCCATTATTTCCGAAGATATGACAGTTTTAAAAATTTAAAAAAATAAAAGCGAAAAACGTCAATATCTCCATTATTTCCGAAGATATGACAGTTTTAAATTTAAAAAAAAAAGCGAAAAACGTCAATATCTCCATTATTTCCGAAGATATGACAGTTTTAAGAATTTAAAAAAAATAAAAGCGAAAAACGTCAATATCTCCATTATTTCCGAAGATATGACAGTTTTAAAATTTAAAAAAAAAAGCGAAAAACGTCAATATCTCCATTATTTCCGAAGATATGACAGTTTTAAGAATTTAAAAAAATAAAAGCGAAAAACGTCAATATCTCCATTATTTCCGAAGATATGACAGTTTTAATAAAAAAAAAAAGCGAAAAACGTCAATATCTCCATTATTTCCGAAGATATGACAGTTTTAAAAATTTAAAAAAAATAAAAGCGAAAAACGTCAATATCTCCATTATTTCCGAAGATATGACAGTTTTAAAAATTTTAAAAAAATAAAAGTGGAAAACGTCAATATCTCCATTATTTCCGAAGATATGACAGTTTTAAGAATTTAAAAAAATAAAAGCGAAAAACGTCAATATCTCCATTATTTCCGAAGATATGACAGTTTTAAGAATTTAAAAAAAATAAAAGCGAAAAACGTCAATATCTCCATTATTTCCGAAGATATGACAGTTTTAAAAATTTAAAAAAAATAAAAGCGAAAAACGTCAATATCTCCATTATTTCCGAAGATATGACAGTTTTAAGAATTTAAAAAAAATAAAAGCGAAAAACGTCAATATCTCCATTATTTCCGAAGATATGACAGTTTTAAAAATTTAAAAAAATAAAAGCGAAAAACGTCAATATCTCCATTATTTCCGAAGATATGACAGTTTTAAGAATTTAAAAAAAATAAAAGCGAAAAACGTCAATATCTCCATTATTTCCGAAGATATGACAGTTTTAAAATTTAAAAAAAAAAGCGAAAAACGTCAATATCTCCATTATTTCCGAAGATATGACAGTTTTAAAATTTAAAAAAAAAAAGCGAAAAACGTCAATATCTCCATTATTTCCGAAGATATGACAGTTTTAAGAATTTAAAAAAAATAAAAGCGAAAAAAGTCAATATCTCCATTATTTCCGAAGATATGACAGTTTTAAAAAAAAAAAGCGAAAAACGTCAATATCTCCATTATTTCCGAAGATATGACAGTTTTAAAAATTTAAAAAAAATAAAAGCGAAAAACGTCAATATCTCCATTATTTCCGAAGATATGACAGTTTTAAAATTTAAAAAAAAAAAGCGAAAAACGTCAATATCTCCATTATTTCCGAAGATATGACAGTTTTAAAAATTTAAAAAAATAAAAGCGAAAAACGTCAATATCTCCATTATTTCCGAAGATATGACAGTTTTAAAAATTTTAAAAAAATAAAAGCGAAAAACGTCAATATCTCCATTATTTCCGAAGATATGACAGTTTTAAAAATTTAAAAAAATAAAAGCGAAAAACGTCAATATCTCCATTATTTCCGAAGATATGACAGTTTTAAAATTTAAAAAAAAAAAGCGAAAAACGTCAATATCTCCATTATTTCCGAAGATATGACAGTTTTAAAAATTTAAAAAAAATAAAGCGAAAAACGTCAATATCTCCATTATTTCCGAAGATATGACAGTTTTAAAAATTTAAAAAAAATAAAAGCGAAAAACGTCAATATCTCCATTATTTCCGAAGATATGACAGTTTTAAGAATTTAAAAAAAATAAAAGCGAAAAACGTCAATATCTCCATTATTTCCGAAGATATGACAGTTTTAAAAAAAAAAAGCGAAAAACGTCAATATCTCCATTATTTCCGAAGATATGACAGTTTTAAAAATTTAAAAAAATAAAAGCGAAAAACGTCAATATCTCCATTATTTCCGAAGATATGACAGTTTTAAAAATTTTAAAAAAATAAAAGCGAAAAACGTCAATATCTCCATTATTTCCGAAGATATGACAGTTTTAAAATTAAAAAAAAAAAGCGAAAAACGTCAATATCTCCATTATTTCCGAAGATATGACAGTTTTAAAAATTTAAAAAAAAAAAGCGAAAAACGTCAATATCTCCATTATTTCCGAAGATATGACAGTTTTAAAAATTTAAAAAAAAAAAGCGAAAAACGTCAATATCTCCATTATTTCCGAAGATATGACAGTTTTAAAAATTTTAAAAAAATAAAAGTGGAAAACGTCAATATCTCCATTATTTCCGAAGATATGACAGTTTTAAAATTTAAAAAAATAAAAGCGAAAAACGTCAATATCTCCATTATTTCCGAAGATATGACAGTTTTAAGAATTTAAAAAAAATAAAAGCGAAAAACGTCAATATCTCCATTATTTCCGAAGATATGACAGTTTTAAAAATTTAAAAAAAAAAGCGAAAAAAGTCAATATCTCCATTATTTCCGAAGATATGACAGTTTTAAAAAAAAAGCGAAAAACGTCAATATCTCCATTATTTCCGAAGATATGACAGTTTTAAAAATTTAAAAAAAATAAAAGCGAAAAACGTCAATATCTCCATTATTTCCGAAGATATGACAGTTTTAAAAAAAAAAGCGAAAAACGTCAATATCTCCATTATTTCCGAAGATATGACAGTTTTAAGAATTTAAAAAAAATAAAGCGAAAAAACGTCAATATCTCCATTATTTCCGAAGATATGACAGTTTTAAGAATTTAAAAAAAATAAAAGCGAAAAAAGTCAATATCTCCATTATTTCCGAAGATATGACAGTTTTAAAAAAAAAAGCGAAAAACGTCAATATCTCCATTATTTCCGAAGATATGACAGTTTTAAGAATTTAAAAAAAATAAAAGCGAAAAAAGTCAATATCTCCATTATTTCCGAAGATATGACAGTTTTAAAAAAAAAAAGCGAAAAACGTCAATATCTCCATTATTTCCGAAGATATGACAGTTTTAAGAATTTAAAAAAAATAAAAGCGAAAAAAGTCAATATCTCCATTATTTCCGAAGATATGACAGTTTTAAGAATTTAAAAAAAATAAAAGCGAAAAACGTCAATATCTCCATTATTTCCGAAGATATGACAGTTTTAAAAATTTAAAAAAATAAAAGCGAAAAACGTCAATATCTCCATTATTTCCGAAGATATGACAGTTTTAAAAATTTAAAAAAAATAAAAGCGAAAAACGTCAATATCTCCATTATTTCCGAAGATATGACAGTTTTAAGAATTTAAAAAAATAAAAGCGAAAAACGTCAATATCTCCATTATTTCCGAAGATATGACAGTTTTAAAAATTTAAAAAAATAAAAGCGAAAAACGTCAATATCTCCATTATTTCCGAAGATATGACAGTTTTAAAAATTTAAAAAAATAAAAGCGAAAAACGTCAATATCTCCATTATTTCCGAAGATATGACAGTTTTAAAAATTTAAAAAAAATAAAAGCGAAAAACGTCAATATCTCCATTATTTCCGAAGATATGACAGTTTTAAGAATTTAAAAAAAATAAAAGCGAAAAACGTCAATATCTCCATTATTTCCGAAGATATGACAGTTTTAAAAAAAAAAAGCGAAAAACGTCAATATCTCCATTATTTCCGAAGATATGACAGTTTTAAGAATTTAAAAAAAATAAAAGCGAAAAACGTCAATATCTCCATTATTTCCGAAGATATGACAGTTTTAAAAATTTAAAAAAAATAAAAGCGAAAAACGTCAATATCTCCATTATTTCCGAAGATATGACAGTTTTAAAAATTTTAAAAAATAAAAGCGAAAAACGTCAATATCTCCATTATTTCCGAAGATATGACAGTTTTAAAATTTAAAAAAAAAAAGCGAAAAACGTCAATATCTCCATTATTTCCGAAGATATGACAGTTTTAAGAATTTAAAAAAAATAAAAGCGAAAAAAGTCAATATCTCCATTATTTCCGAAGATATGACAGTTTTAAAAATTTAAAAAAAATAAAAGCGAAAAACGTCAATATCTCCATTATTTCCGAAGATATGACAGTTTAAAAAAAAAAGCGAAAAACGTCAATATCTCCATTATTTCCGAAGATATGACAGTTTTAAAATTTAAAAAAAATAAAAGCGAAAAACGTCAATATCTCCATTATTTCCGAAGATATGACAGTTTTAAGAATTTAAAAAAAATAAAAGCGAAAAAAGTCAATATCTCCATTATTTCCGAAGATATGACAGTTTTAAAAAAAAAGCGAAAAACGTCAATATCTCCATTATTTCCGAAGATATGACAGTTTTAAGAATTTAAAAAAAATAAAAGCGAAAAAAGTCAATATCTCCATTATTTCCGAAGATATGACAGTAAGAATTTAAAAAAAATAAAAGCGAAAAACGTCAATATCTCCATTATTTCCGAAGATATGACAGTTTTAAAAATTTAAAAAAAATAAAAGCGAAAAACGTCAATATCTCCATTATTTCCGAAGATATGACAGTTTTAAGAATTTAAAAAAAATAAAAGCGAAAAACGTCAATATCTCCATTATTTCCGAAGATATGACAGTTTTAAAAAAAAAAGCGAAAAACGTCAATATCTCCATTATTTCCGAAGATATGACAGTTTTAAGAATTTAAAAAAAATAAAAGCGAAAAACGTCAATATCTCCATTATTTCCGAAGATATGACAGTTTTAAAAATTTAAAAAAATAAAAGCGAAAAACGTCAATATCTCCATTATTTCCGAAGATATGACAGTTTTAAGAATTTAAAAAAATAAAAGCGAAAAACGTCAATATCTCCATTATTTCCGAAGATATGACAGTTTTAAGAATTTAAAAAAAATAAAAGCGAAAAACGTCAATATCTCCATTATTTCCGAAGATATGACAGTTTTAAGAATTTAAAAAAAATAAAAGCGAAAAACGTCAATATCTCCATTATTTCCGAAGATATGACAGTTTTAAGAATTTAAAAAAAATAAAAGCGAAAAACGTCAATATCTCCATTATTTCCGAAGATATGACAGTTTTAAAAATTTAAAAAAATAAAAGCGAAAAACGTCAATATCTCCATTATTTCCGAAGATATGACAGTTTTAAAAATTTAAAAAAAATAAAAGCGAAAAACGTCAATATCTCCATTATTTCCGAAGATATGACAGTTTTAAGAATTTTAAAAAAATAAAAGCGAAAAACGTCAATATCTCCATTATTTCCGAAGATATGACAGTTTTAAGAATTTAAAAAAAATAAAAGCGAAAAACGTCAATATCTCCATTATTTCCGAAGATATGACAGTTAGAATTTAAAAAATAAAAGCGAAAAACGTCAATATCTCCATTATTTCCGAAGATATGACAGTTTTAAAAATTTAAAAAAAATAAAAGCGAAAAACGTCAATATCTCCATTATTTCCGAAGATATGACAGTTTTAAAAATTTTAAAAAATAAAAGCGAAAAACGTCAATATCTCCATTATTTCCGAAGATATGACAGTTTTAAGAATTTAAAAAAAATAAAAGCGAAAAAAGTCAATATCTCCATTATTTCCGAAGATATGACAGTTTTAAGAATTTAAAAAAAATAAAAGCGAAAAACGTCAATATCTCCATTATTTCCGAAGATATGACAGTTTTAAGAATTTAAAAAAAATAAAAGCGAAAAACGTCAATATCTCCATTATTTCCGAAGATATGACAGTTTTAAAATTTAAAAAAAAAAAAGCGAAAAACGTCAATATCTCCATTATTTCCGAAGATATGACAGTTTTAAAAATTTAAAAAAAATAAAAGCGAAAAACGTCAATATCTCCATTATTTCCGAAGATATGACAGTTTTAACAAAAAAAGCGAAAAACGTCAATATCTCCATTATTTCCGAAGATATGACAGTTTTAAGAATTTAAAAAAAATAAAAGCGAAAAACGTCAATATCTCCATTATTTCCGAAGATATGACAGTTTTAAGAATTTAAAAAAAATAAAAGCGAAAAACGTCAATATCTCCATTATTTCCGAAGATATGACAGTTTTAAAAATTTAAAAAAAATAAAAGCGAAAAACGTCAATATCTCCATTATTTCCGAAGATATGACAGTTTTAAGAATTTAAAAAAAATAAAAGCGAAAAACGTCAATATCTCCATTATTTCCGAAGATATGACAGTTTTAAGAATTTAAAAAAAATAAAAGCGAAAAACGTCAATATCTCCATTATTTCCGAAGATATGACAGTTTTAAGAATTTAAAAAAAATAAAAGCGAAAAACGTCAATATCTCCATTATTTCCGAAGATATGACAGTTTTAAAATTTAAAAAATAAAAGCGAAAAACGTCAATATCTCCACTATTTCCGAAGATATGACAGTTTTAAAAAAAAAGCGAAAAACGTCAATATCTCCATTATTTCCGAAGATATGACAGTTTTAAGAATTTAAAAAAAATAAAAGCGAAAAAAGTCAATATCTCCATTATTTCCGAAGATATGACAGTTTTAAAAATTTAAAAAAAATAAAAGCGAAAAACGTCAATATCTCCATTATTTCCGAAGATATGACAGTTTTAAGAATTTAAAAAAAATAAAAGCGAAAAACGTCAATATCTCCATTATTTCCGAAGATATGACAGTTTTAAAATTTAAAAAAATAAAAGCGAAAAACGTCAATATCTCCATTATTTCCGAAGATATGACAGTTTTAAGAATTTAAAAAAATAAAAGCGAAAAACGTCAATATCTCCATTATTTCCGAAGATATGACAGTTTTAAGAATTTAAAAAAAATAAAAGCGAAAAAAGTCAATATCTCCATTATTTCCGAAGATATGACAGTTTAAGAATTTAAAAAAATAAAAGCGAAAAACGTCAATATCTCCATTATTTCCGAAGATATGACAGTTTTAAGAATTTAAAAAAAATAAAAGCGAAAAAAGTCAATATCTCCATTATTTCCGAAGATATGACAGTTTTAAAAAAAAAAAAGCGAAAAACGTCAATATCTCCATTATTTCCGAAGATATGACAGTTTTAAAAATTTAAAAAAAATAAAAGCGAAAAAAGTCAATATCTCCATTATTTCCGAAGATATGACAGTTTTAAAATTTAAAAAAAATAAAAGCGAAAAAAGTCAATATCTCCATTATTTCCGAAGATATGACAGTTTTAAGAATTTAAAAAAATAAAAGCGAAAAACGTCAATATCTCCATTATTTCCGAAGATATGACAGTTTTAAGAATTTAAAAAAAATAAAAGCGAAAAAAGTCAATATCTCCATTATTTCCGAAGATATGACAGTTTTAAGAATTTAAAAAAAATAAAAGCGAAAAACGTCAATATCTCCATTATTTCCGAAGATATGACAGTTTTAAAATTTAAAAAAAATAAAAGCGAAAAACGTCAATATCTCCATTATTTCCGAAGATATGACAGTTTTAACAATTAAAAAATAAAGCGAAAAACGTCAATATCTCCATTATTTCCGAAGATATGACAGTTTTAAGAATTTAAAAAAAATAAAAGCGAAAAACGTCAATATCTCCATTATTTCCGAAGATATGACAGTTTTAAGAATTTAAAAAAATAAAAGCGAAAAACGTCAATATCTCCATTATTTCCGAAGATATGACAGTTTTAAGAATTAAAAAATAAAGCGAAAAACGTCAATATCTCCATTATTTCCGAAGATATGACAGTTTTAAGAATTTAAAAAAAATAAAAGCGAAAAAAGTCAATATCTCCATTATTTCCGAAGATATGACAGTTTTAAAATTTAAAAAAAATAAAAGCGAAAAACGTCAATATCTCCATTATTTCCGAAGATATGACAGTTTTAAGAATTAAAAAAAATAAAAGCGAAAAACGTCAATATCTCCATTATTTCCGAAGATATGACAGTTTTAAGAATTTAAAAAAATAAAAGCGAAAAACGTCAATATCTCCATTATTTCCGAAGATATGACAGTTTTAAAAAAAAAAGCGAAAAACGTCAATATCTCCATTATTTCCGAAGATATGACAGTTTTAAAATTTAAAAAAAAAAAAGCGAAAAACGTCAATATCTCCATTATTTCCGAAGATATGACAGTTTTAAGAATTTAAAAAAAATAAAAGCGAAAAACGTCAATATCTCCATTATTTCCGAAGATATGACAGTTTTAAAATTTAAAAAAAATAAGCGAAAAACGTCAATATCTCCATTATTTCCGAAGATATGACAGTTATTTAAAAAAAAAAGCGAAAAACGTCAATATCTCCATTATTTCCGAAGATATGACAGTTTTAAAAATTTAAAAAAAATAAAAGCGAAAAACGTCAATATCTCCATTATTTCCGAAGATATGACAGTTTTAAAAATTTTAAAAAAATAAAAGTGGAAAACGTCAATATCTCCATTATTTCCGAAGATATGACAGTTTTAAAAAAAAAAGCGAAAAACGTCAATATCTCCATTATTTCCGAAGATATGACAGTTTTAAGAATTTAAAAAAAATAAAAGCGAAAAAAGTCAATATCTCCATTATTTCCGAAGATATGACAGTTTTAAAAATTTAAAAAAAATAAAAGCGAAAAACGTCAATATCTCCATTATTTCCGAAGATATGACAGTTTTAAAAATTTAAAAAAAATAAAAGCGAAAAACGTCAATATCTCCATTATTTCCGAAGATATGACAGTTTTAAAAATTTAAAAAAAATAAAAGCGAAAAACGTCAATATCTCCATTATTTCCGAAGATATGACAGTTTTAAGAATTTAAAAAAAAAGCGAAAAACGTCAATATCTCCATTATTTCCGAAGATATGACAGTTTTAAGAATTTAAAAAAAATAAAAGCGAAAAAAGTCAATATCTCCATTATTTCCGAAGATATGACAGTTTTAAAAAAAAAAAGCGAAAAACGTCAATATCTCCATTATTTCCGAAGATATGACAGTTTTAAGAATTTAAAAAAAATAAAAGCGAAAAAAGTCAATATCTCCATTATTTCCGAAGATATGACAGTTTTAAAATTTAAAAAAATAAAAGCGAAAAACGTCAATATCTCCATTATTTCCGAAGATATGACAGTTTTAAGAATTTAAAAAAAATAAAAGCGAAAAACGTCAATATCTCCATTATTTCCGAAGATATGACAGTTTTAAGAATTTAAAAAAAATAAAAGCGAAAAACGTCAATATCTCCATTATTTCCGAAGATATGACAGTTTTAAAAATTTAAAAAAAATAAAAGCGAAAAACGTCAATATCTCCATTATTTCCGAAGATATGACAGTTTTAAAATTTAAAAAAAAAAAGCGAAAAACGTCAATATCTCCATTATTTCCGAAGATATGACAGTTTTAAAAAAAAGCGAAAAACGTCAATATCTCCATTATTTCCGAAGATATGACAGTTTTAAGAATTTAAAAAAAATAAAAGCGAAAAAAGTCAATATCTCCATTATTTCCGAAGATATGACAGTTTTAAAAAAAAAGCGAAAAACGTCAATATCTCCATTATTTCCGAAGATATGACAGTTTTAAAAATTTAAAAAAAATAAAAGCGAAAAACGTCAATATCTCCATTATTTCCGAAGATATGACAGTTTTAAAATTTAAAAAAAATAAAAGCGAAAAACGTCAATATCTCCATTATTTCCGAAGATATGACAGTTTTAAAAATTTAAAAAAATAAAAGCGAAAAACGTCAATATCTCCATTATTTCCGAAGATATGACAGTTTTAAGAATTTAAAAAAAATAAAAGCGAAAAAAGTCAATATCTCCATTATTTCCGAAGATATGACAGTTTTAAGAATTTAAAAAAAATAAAAGCGAAAAACGTCAATATCTCCATTATTTCCGAAGATATGACAGTTTTAAAAAAAAAGCGAAAAACGTCAATATCTCCATTATTTCCGAAGATATGACAGTTTTAAGAATTTAAAAAAAATAAAAGCGAAAAAAGTCAATATCTCCATTATTTCCGAAGATATGACAGTTTTAAAAATTTAAAAAAAATAAAAGCGAAAAAAGTCAATATCTCCATTATTTCCGAAGATATGACAGTTTTAAGAATTTAAAAAAAATAAAAGCGAAAAAAGTCAATATCTCCATTATTTCCGAAGATATGACAGTTTTAAAAAAAAAAGCGAAAAACGTCAATATCTCCATTATTTCCGAAGATATGACAGTTTTAAGAATTTAAAAAAAATAAAAGCGAAAAACGTCAATATCTCCATTATTTCCGAAGATATGACAGTTTTAAAAATTTAAAAAAAATAAAAGCGAAAAACGTCAATATCTCCATTATTTCCGAAGATATGACAGTTTTAAAAAAAAAAAAGCGAAAAACGTCAATATCTCCATTATTTCCGAAGATATGACAGTTTTAAGAATTTAAAAAAAATAAAAGCGAAAAACGTCAATATCTCCATTATTTCCGAAGATATGACAGTTTTAAGAATTTAAAAAAAATAAAAGCGAAAAACGTCAATATCTCCATTATTTCCGAAGATATGACAGTTTTAAGAATTTAAAAAAAATAAAAGCGAAAAACGTCAATATCTCCATTATTTCCGAAGATATGACAGTTTTAAAAAAAATAAAGCGAAAAACGTCAATATCTCCATTATTTCCGAAGATATGACAGTTTTAAGAATTTAAAAAAAATAAAAGCGAAAAACGTCAATATCTCCATTATTTCCGAAGATATGACAGTTTTAAAAATTTAAAAAAAATAAAAGCGAAAAACGTCAATATCTCCATTATTTCCGAAGATATGACAGTTTTAAAAAAAAAAAGCGAAAAACGTCAATATCTCCATTATTTCCGAAGATATGACAGTTTTAAAAATTTAAAAAAAATAAAAGCGAAAAACGTCAATATCTCCATTATTTCCGAAGATATGACAGTTTTAAAATTTAAAAAAATAAAGCGAAAAACGTCAATATCTCCATTATTTCCGAAGATATGACAGTTTTAAAAATTTAAAAAAAATAAAAGCGAAAAAAGTCAATATCTCCATTATTTCCGAAGATATGACAGTTTTAAAAAAAAAAGCGAAAAACGTCAATATCTCCATTATTTCCGAAGATATGACAGTTTTAAGAATTTAAAAAAAATAAAAGCGAAAAAAGTCAATATCTCCATTATTTCCGAAGATATGACAGTTTTAAGAATTTAAAAAAAATAAAAGCGAAAAACGTCAATATCTCCATTATTTCCGAAGATATGACAGTTTTAAAAATTTAAAAAAAATAAAAGCGAAAAACGTCAATATCTCCATTATTTCCGAAGATATGACAGTTTTAAAAATTTAAAAAAAATAAAAGCGAAAAACGTCAATATCTCCATTATTTCCGAAGATATGACAGTTTTAAGAATTTAAAAAAAATAAAAGCGAAAAACGTCAATATCTCCATTATTTCCGAAGATATGACAGTTTTAAGAATTTAAAAAAAATAAAAGCGAAAAACGTCAATATCTCCATTATTTCCGAAGATATGACAGTTTTATTAAAAAAAAAGCGAAAAACGTCAATATCTCCATTATTTCCGAAGATATGACAGTTTTAAAAATTTAAAAAAAATAAAAGCGAAAAAAGTCAATATCTCCATTATTTCCGAAGATATGACAGTTTTAAAATTTAAAAAAATAAGCGAAAAACGTCAATATCTCCATTATTTCCGAAGATATGACAGTTTTAAAATTTAAAAAAAATAAAAGCGAAAAACGTCAATATCTCCATTATTTCCGAAGATATGACAGTTTTAAGAATTTAAAAAAAATAAAAGCGAAAAACGTCAATATCTCCATTATTTCCGAAGATATGACAGTTTTAAGAATTTAAAAAAAATAAAAGCGAAAAACGTCAATATCTCCATTATTTCCGAAGATATGACAGTTTTAAAAATTTAAAAAAAATAAAAGCGAAAAACGTCAATATCTCCATTATTTCCGAAGATATGACAGTTTTAAGAATTTAAAAAAAATAAAAGCGAAAAACGTCAATATCTCCATTATTTCCGAAGATATGACAGTTTTAAAAAAAAAAAAGCGAAAAACGTCAATATCTCCATTATTTCCGAAGATATGACAGTTTTAAGAATTTAAAAAAAATAAAAGCGAAAAACGTCAATATCTCCATTATTTCCGAAGATATGACAGTTTTAAAATTAAAAAAAATAAAAGCGAAAAACGTCAATATCTCCATTATTTCCGAAGATATGACAGTTTTAAAAATTTAAAAAAAATAAAAGCGAAAAACGTCAATATCTCCATTATTTCCGAAGATATGACAGTTTTAAAATTAAAAAATAAAAGCGAAAAACGTCAATATCTCCATTATTTCCGAAGATATGACAGTTTTAAAATTTAAAAAAAATAAAAGCGAAAAACGTCAATATCTCCATTATTTCCGAAGATATGACAGTTTTAAGAATTTAAAAAAAATAAAAGCGAAAAACGTCAATATCTCCATTATTTCCGAAGATATGACAGTTTTAAAAATTTAAAAAAATAAAAGCGAAAAACGTCAATATCTCCATTATTTCCGAAGATATGACAGTTTTAAGAATTTAAAAAAAATAAAAGCGAAAAACGTCAATATCTCCATTATTTCCGAAGATATGACAGTTTTAAAAATTTAAAAAAAATAAAAGCGAAAAACGTCAATATCTCCATTATTTCCGAAGATATGACAGTTTTAATAAAAAAAAAGCGAAAAACGTCAATATCTCCATTATTTCCGAAGATATGACAGTTTTAAAAATTTAAAAAAAATAAAAGCGAAAAACGTCAATATCTCCATTATTTCCGAAGATATGACAGTTTTAAAAATTTAAAAAAAATAAAAGCGAAAAACGTCAATATCTCCATTATTTCCGAAGATATGACAGTTTTAAAAATTTAAAAAAAATAAGCGAAAAAGTCAATTCTACAATATTCCGAAGATATGACAGTTTTAAAAATTTAAAAAAATAAAAGCGAAAAACGTCAATATCTCCATTATTTCCGAAGATATGACAGTTTTAAAAAAAAAGCGAAAAACGTCAATATCTCCATTATTTCCGAAGATATGACAGTTTTAAAAATTTAAAAAAAATAAAAGCGAAAAACGTCAATATCTCCATTATTTCCGAAGATATGACAGTTTTAAAAATTTAAAAAAATAAAAGCGAAAAACGTCAATATCTCCATTATTTCCGAAGATATGACAGTTTTAAAAATTTAAAAAAAATAAAAGCGAAAAACGTCAATATCTCCATTATTTCCGAAGATATGACAGTTTTAAAAAAAAAAAGCGAAAAACGTCAATATCTCCATTATTTCCGAAGATATGACAGTTTTAAAATTTAAAAAAATAAAAGCGAAAAACGTCAATATCTCCATTATTTCCGAAGATATGACAGTTTTAAAAATTTAAAAAAAATAAAAGCGAAAAACGTCAATATCTCCATTATTTCCGAAGATATGACAGTTTTAAAAATTTAAAAAAAATAAAAGCGAAAAACGTCAATATCTCCATTATTTCCGAAGATATGACAGTTTTAAAATTTAAAAACGAAAAAGTCAATATCTCCATTATTTCCGAAGATATCAAAGGAAAACGTCAATATCTCCATTATTTCCGAAGATATGACAGTTTTAAAAATTTAAAAAAAATAAAAGCGAAAAACGTCAATATCTCCATTATTTCCGAAGATATGACAGTTTTAAAAATTTAAAAAAAATAAAAGCGAAAAACGTCAATATCTCCATTATTTCCGAAGATATGACAGTTTTAAAAAAAAAATAAAGCGAAAAACGTCAATATCTCCATTATTTCCGAAGATATGACAGTTTTAAGAATTTAAAAAAAATAAAAGCGAAAAAAGTCAATATCTCCATTATTTCCGAAGATATGACAGTTTTAAAATTTAAAAAAATAAAAGCGAAAAACGTCAATATCTCCATTATTTCCGAAGATATGACAGTTTTAAAAATTTAAAAAAATAAAAGCGAAAAACGTCAATATCTCCATTATTTCCGAAGATATGACAGTTTTAAAAATTTAAAAAAAATAAAAGCGGAAAACGTCAATATCTCCATTATTTCCGAAGATATGACAGTTTTAAAAATTTAAAAAAAATAAAAGCGAAAAACGTCAATATCTCCATTATTTCCGAAGATATGACAGTTTTAAAATTTAAAAAAATAAAAGCGAAAAACGTCAATATCTCCATTATTTCCGAAGATATGACAGTTTTAAAAAAAAAAGCGAAAAACGTCAATATCTCCATTATTTCCGAAGATATGACAGTTTTAAGAATTTAAAAAAAATAAAAGCGAAAAAAGTCAATATCTCCATTATTTCCGAAGATATGACAGTTTTAAAAAAAAAAAAGCGAAAAACGTCAATATCTCCATTATTTCCGAAGATATGACAGTTTTAAAAATTTAAAAAAAATAAAAGCGAAAAACGTCAATATCTCCATTATTTCCGAAGATATGACAGTTTTAAAAATTTAAAAAAAATAAAAGCGAAAAACGTCAATATCTCCATTATTTCCGAAGATATGACAGTTTTAAAATTTAAAAAAAAAAGCGAAAAACGTCAATATCTCCATTATTTCCGAAGATATGACAGTTTTAAGAATTTAAAAAAAATAAAAGCGAAAAACGTCAATATCTCCATTATTTCCGAAGATATGACAGTTTTAAAATTTAAAAAAATAAAAGCGAAAAACGTCAATATCTCCATTATTTCCGAAGATATGACAGTTTTAAGAATTTAAAAAAAATAAAAGCGAAAAACGTCAATATCTCCATTATTTCCGAAGATATGACAGTTTTAAAAAAAAAAAGCGAAAAACGTCAATATCTCCATTATTTCCGAAGATATGACAGTTTTAAAAATTTAAAAAAATAAAAGCGAAAAACGTCAATATTAAAAGCGAAAAAGTCAATATCTCCATTATTTCCGAAGATATGACAGTTTTAAAATTTAAAAAAATAAAAGCGAAAAACGTCAATATCTCCATTATTTCCGAAGATATGACAGTTTTAAGAATTTAAAAAAAATAAAAGCGAAAAACGTCAATATCTCCATTATTTCCGAAGATATGACAGTTTTAAAAATTTAAAAAAAATAAAAGCGAAAAACGTCAATATCTCCATTATTTCCGAAGATATGACAGTTTTAAAAATTTAAAAAAAATAAAAGCGAAAAACGTCAATATCTCCATTATTTCCGAAGATATGACAGTTTTAAGAATTTAAAAAAAATAAAAGCGAAAAACGTCAATATCTCCATTATTTCCGAAGATATGACAGTTTTAAAATTTAAAAAAAATAAAGCGAAAAACGTCAATATCTCCATTATTTCCGAAGATATGACAGTTTTAAAAATTTAAAAAAAATAAAAGCGAAAAACGTCAATATCTCCATTATTTCCGAAGATATGACAGTTTTAAGAATTTAAAAAAAATAAAAGCGAAAAACGTCAATATCTCCATTATTTCCGAAGATATGACAGTTTTAAAAATTTAAAAAAATAAAAGCGAAAAACGTCAATATCTCCATTATTTCCGAAGATATGACAGTTTTAAAAATTTAAACGAAAAAATAAAAGCGAAAAACGTCAATATCTCCATTATTTCCGAAGATATGACAGTTTTAAGAATTTAAAAAAAATAAAAGCGAAAAAAGTCAATATCTCCATTATTTCCGAAGATATGACAGTTTTAAAAAAAAAAAGCGAAAAACGTCAATATCTCCATTATTTCCGAAGATATGACAGTTTTAAGAATTTAAAAAAAATAAAAGCGAAAAACGTCAATATCTCCATTATTTCCGAAGATATGACAGTTTTAAAATTTAAAAAAAATAAAAGCGAAAAACGTCAATATCTCCATTATTTCCGAAGATATGACAGTTTTAAGAATTTAAAAAAAATAAAAGCGAAAAACGTCAATATCTCCATTATTTCCGAAGATATGACAGTTTTAAAATTTAAAAAAATAAAAGCGAAAAACGTCAATATCTCCATTATTTCCGAAGATATGACAGTTTTAAAATTTAAAAAAATAAAAGCGAAAAACGTCAATATCTCCATTATTTCCGAAGATATGACAGTTTTAAGAATTTAAAAAAAATAAAAGCGAAAAACGTCAATATCTCCATTATTTCCGAAGATATGACAGTTTTAAAATTTAAAAAAAAAAAGCGAAAAACGTCAATATCTCCATTATTTCCGAAGATATGACAGTTTTAAAAATTTAAAAAAAATAAAAGCGAAAAACGTCAATATCTCCATTATTTCCGAAGATATGACAGTTTTAAAAATTTTAAAAAAATAAAAGTGGAAAACGTCAATATCTCCATTATTTCCGAAGATATGACAGTTTTAAGAATTTAAAAAAAATAAAAGCGAAAAACGTCAATATCTCCATTATTTCCGAAGATATGACAGTTTTAAAAAAAAAAGCGAAAAACGTCAATATCTCCATTATTTCCGAAGATATGACAGTTTTAAGAATTTAAAAAAAATAAAAGCGAAAAACGTCAATATCTCCATTATTTCCGAAGATATGACAGTTTTAAAAATTTAAAAAAAATAAAAGCGAAAAACGTCAATATCTCCATTATTTCCGAAGATATGACAGTTTTAAAATTTAAAAAAATAAAGCGAAAAACGTCAATATCTCCATTATTTCCGAAGATATGACAGTTTTAAAATTTAAAAAAATAAAAGCGAAAAACGTCAATATCTCCATTATTTCCGAAGATATGACAGTTTTAAAAATTTAAAAAAAATAAAAGCGAAAAACGTCAATATCTCCATTATTTCCGAAGATATGACAGTTTTAAAAATTTAAAAAAATAAAAGCGAAAAACGTCAATATCTCCATTATTTCCGAAGATATGACAGTTTTAAGAAATTTTAAAAAAATAAAAGCGAAAAACGTCAATATCTCCATTATTTCCGAAGATATGACAGTTTTAAGAATTTAAAAAAAATAAAAGCGAAAAACGTCAATATCTCCATTATTTCCGAAGATATGACAGTTTTAAAAATTTAAAAAAAATAAAAGCGAAAAACGTCAATATCTCCATTATTTCCGAAGATATGACAGTTTTAAGAATTTAAAAAAAATAAAAGCGAAAAACGTCAATATCTCCATTATTTCCGAAGATATGACAGTTTTAAGAATTTAAAAAAATAAAAGCGAAAAACGTCAATATCTCCATTATTTCCGAAGATATGACAGTTTTAAAATTTAAAAAAAATAAAAGCGAAAAACGTCAATATCTCCATTATTTCCGAAGATATGACAGTTTTAAAATTTAAAAAAATAAAAGCGAAAAACGTCAATATCTCCATTATTTCCGAAGATATGACAGTTTTAAGAATTTAAAAAAAATAAAAGCGAAAAACGTCAATATCTCCATTATTTCCGAAGATATGACAGTTTTAAAAATTTAAAAAAATAAAAGCGAAAAACGTCAATATCTCCATTATTTCCGAAGATATGACAGTTTTAAAAATTTAAAAAAATAAAAGCGAAAAACGTCAATATCTCCATTATTTCCGAAGATATGACAGTTTTAAGAATTTAAAAAAAATAAAAGCGAAAAACGTCAATATCTCCATTATTTCCGAAGATATGACAGTTTTAAAATTTAAAAAAATAAAAGCGAAAAACGTCAATATCTCCATTATTTCCGAAGATATGACAGTTTTATTTAAAAAAAAAAGCGAAAAACGTCAATATCTCCATTATTTCCGAAGATATGACAGTTTTAAAAATTTAAAAAAAATAAAAGCGAAAAACGTCAATATCTCCATTATTTCCGAAGATATGACAGTTTTAAAATTTAAAAAAATAAAAGCGAAAAACGTCAATATCTCCATTATTTCCGAAGATATGACAGTTTTAAAAATTTTAAAAAAATAAAAGTGGAAAACGTCAATATCTCCATTATTTCCGAAGATATGACAGTTTTAAAAAAAAAAGCGAAAAACGTCAATATCTCCATTATTTCCGAAGATATGACAGTTTTAAAAATTTAAAAAAAATAAAAGCGAAAAACGTCAATATCTCCATTATTTCCGAAGATATGACAGTTTTAAAAATTTAAAAAAAATAAAAGCGAAAAACGTCAATATCTCCATTATTTCCGAAGATATGACAGTTTTAAAAATTTAAAAAAAATAAAAGCGAAAAACGTCAATATCTCCATTATTTCCGAAGATATGACAGTTTTAAAAATTTAAAAAAAATAAAAGCGAAAAACGTCAATATCTCCATTATTTCCGAAGATATGACAGTTTTAAAAATTTAAAAAAAATAAAAGCGAAAAACGTCAATATCTCCATTATTTCCGAAGATATGACAGTTTTAAAATTAAAAAAAAAAAGCGAAAAACGTCAATATCTCCATTATTTCCGAAGATATGACAGTTTTAAAATTTAAAAAAAATAAAAGCGAAAAACGTCAATATCTCCATTATTTCCGAAGATATGACAGTTTTAAGAATTTAAAAAAAATAAAAGCGAAAAACGTCAATATCTCCATTATTTCCGAAGATATGACAGTTTTAAAAATTTAAAAAAAATAAAAGCGAAAAACGTCAATATCTCCATTATTTCCGAAGATATGACAGTTTTAAAAATTTAAAAAAAATAAAAGCGAAAAACGTCAATATCTCCATTATTTCCGAAGATATGACAGTTTTAAGAATTTAAAAAAAATAAAAGCGAAAAACGTCAATATCTCCATTATTTCCGAAGATATGACAGTTTTAAGAATTTAAAAAAAATAAAAGCGAAAAACGTCAATATCTCCATTATTTCCGAAGATATGACGTTAAAGCTATCTCCATTATTTCCGAAGATATGACAGTTTTAAAAAAAAAAGCGAAAAACGTCAATATCTCCATTATTTCCGAAGATATGACAGTTTTAAGAATTTAAAAAAAATAAAAGCGAAAAACGTCAATATCTCCATTATTTCCGAAGATATGACAGTTTTAAGAATTTAAAAAAAATAAAAGCGAAAAACGTCAATATCTCCATTATTTCCGAAGATATGACAGTTTTAAAAATTTAAAAAAAATAAAAGCGAAAAACGTCAATATCTCCATTATTTCCGAAGATATGACAGTTTTAAAAAAAAAAGCGAAAAACGTCAATATCTCCATTATTTCCGAAGATATGACAGTTTTAAAATTTAAAAAAATAAAGCGAAAAACGTCAATATCTCCATTATTTCCGAAGATATGACAGTTTTAAGAATTTAAAAAAATAAAGCGAAAAACGTCAATATCTCCATTATTTCCGAAGATATGACAGTTTTAAAAATTTAAAAAAATAAAAGCGAAAAACGTCAATATCTCCATTATTTCCGAAGATATGACAGTTTTAAGAATTTAAAAAAATAAAAGCGAAAAACGTCAATATCTCCATTATTTCCGAAGATATGACAGTTTTAAAAATTAAAAAAATAAAAGCGAAAAACGTCAATATCTCCATTATTTCCGAAGATATGACAGTTTTAAAAAAAAAAAATAAAAGCGAAAAACGTCAATATCTCCATTATTTCCGAAGATATGACAGTTTTAAAAATTTAAAAAAAATAAAAGCGAAAAACGTCAATATCTCCATTATTTCCGAAGATATGACAGTTTTAAAATTTAAAAAAAAAAAGCGAAAAACGTCAATATCTCCATTATTTCCGAAGATATGACAGTTTTAAAAATTTAAAAAAAATAAAAGCGAAAAACGTCAATATCTCCATTATTTCCGAAGATATGACAGTTTTAAAATTTAAAAAAATAAAGCGAAAAACGTCAATATCTCCATTATTTCCGAAGATATGACAGTTTTAAAAATTTAAAAAAAATAAAAGCGAAAAACGTCAATATCTCCATTATTTCCGAAGATATGACAGTTTTAAAAATTTAAAAAAATAAAAGCGAAAAACGTCAATATCTCCATTATTTCCGAAGATATGACAGTTTTAAAAAAAAAAGCGAAAAACGTCAATATCTCCATTATTTCCGAAGATATGACAGTTTTAAAAAAAAAAGCGAAAAACGTCAATATCTCCATTATTTCCGAAGATATGACAGTTTTAAAAATTTAAAAAAATAAAAGCGAAAAACGTCAATATCTCCATTATTTCCGAAGATATGACAGTTTTAAAAATTTAAAAAAAATAAAAGCGGAAAACGTCAATATCTCCATTATTTCCGAAGATATGACAGTTTTAAAAAAAAAGCGAAAAACGTCAATATCTCCATTATTTCCGAAGATATGACAGTTTTAAAAATTTAAAAAAAATAAAAGCGAAAAACGTCAATATCTCCATTATTTCCGAAGATATGACAGTTTTAAGAATTTAAAAAAAATAAAAGCGAAAAACGTCAATATCTCCATTATTTCCGAAGATATGACAGTTTTAAAAATTTAAAAAAAATAAAAGCGAAAAACGTCAATATCTCCATTATTTCCGAAGATATGACAGTTTTAAGAATTTAAAAAAAATAAAAGCGAAAAAAGTCAATATCTCCATTATTTCCAAAGATATGACAGTTTTAAAAATTTAAAAAAAATAAAAGCGAAAAACGTCAATATCTCCATTATTTCCGAAGATATGACAGTTTTAAAAATTTTAAAAAAATAAAAGTGGAAAACGTCAATATCTCCATTATTTCCGAAGATATGACAGTTTTAAAAAAAAAAGCGAAAAACGTCAATATCTCCATTATTTCCGAAGATATGACAGTTTTAAGAATTTAAAAAAAATGAAAGCGAAAAAAGTCAATATCTCCATTATTTCCGAAGATATGACAGTTTTAAAAAAAAAAAGCGAAAAACGTCAATATCTCCATTATTTCCGAAGATATGACAGTTTTAAGAATTTAAAAAAAATAAAAGCGAAAAAAGTCAATATCTCCATTATTTCCGAAGATATGACAGTTTTAAAAAAAAAAGCGAAAAACCTCAATATCTCCATTATTTCCAAAGATATGACAGTATTAAAAATTTAAAAAAAATGAAAGCGAAAAACGTCAATATCTCCATTATTTCCAAAGATATGACAGTTTTAAAAATTTAAAAAAAATAAAAGTGGAAAACGTCAATATCTCCATTATTTCCGAAGATATGACAGTTTTAAAAAAAAAAAGTTTTAAGAATTTAAAAAAAATAAAAGCGAAAAAAGTCAATATCTCCATTATTTCCGAAGATATGACAGTTTTAAGAATTTAAAAAAAATAAAAGCGAAAAACGTCAATATCTCCATTATTTCCAAAGATATGACAGTTTTAAAAATTTTAAAAAAATAAAAGTGGAAAACGTCAATATCTCCATTATTTCCGAAGATATGACAGTTTTAAAAATTTAAAAAAAATAAAAGCGAAAAACGTCAATGTCTCCATTATTTCCGAAGATATGACAGTTTTAATAATTTAAAAAAAATAAAAGTGAAAAACGTCAATATCTCCATTATTTCCGAAGATATGACAGTTTTAAAAAAAAAACGAAAAACGTCAATATCTCCATTATTTCCGAAGTGTGTGTGTGTGTGTGTGTGTGAGGGGGTAGGGCAAGTCAACATTCAGCCCACAACATTGCCCCTGTCAGGATAATGGTAGATAAAACCAATTGATTTCGGCCGACTGGTAAACAATAATCAACAACCATAACAACCATCAAAAACAAACGTTGAATCGACTAATTAACCAAAGCGTTAATTACAATTCAGCGGCCAAATCAATCAAATGACACACACACAAATGTTATACTTGACTGATTCTTAACATTCTATTGGCATATTTCCATATATATATAAAACTATTTGCAGATGTGTGTCAGCTTTTACAATGCCAACAAAGGCATGTGAAAGCTAATATATGGATTAGTACTGTAAATATTTATGCTAATTTATGGCTAACACATATTTGGGTAAAGTTTCATTTTAGCTTTGATTTAGGCCAAGCTAAACTATTAAATAAATAAATTAAAAGACTTGCAAACAAGTTTGTAAATCAATAAAATTTTTAAAATGAATTGTATAAGCTCGAAATTTTTTGGAAAATAGTAACATTTATATTCAAATTTAGATTCATTTCAAATTGCGAGGGTTTCTGAAAAAATATTGCATTTATTTCAGCAGATAATCTGATCAAATAAAAATAAAAAATTATAGCTAAAATGTTTACTTTATGAAGAATTTAACTCGACAATCTCTCAGCTTGTCCATATTTATGGCTTATAAGTTATACGCTTAATGCCACAACTTAAACACGTTGATAACGCCATACAGGCCAGAGTCAAGTGGGCAATGTCCTTAAAGCCGGTTGGCTTAAACACTTAATCAGTTAATTGTTGTTGGCAGGAGGCGTGCTGCCTGCAAGATGGCAATGTGGACATGGGTGCGATTTTTTAATTAACAGCGCCATTTACACAGCATTACGACACGCACACAATAACACAGGAAAGCGCCAGCACACACACACACACACACAAACACACACACGTATGCAGGCACAACAAAAACGAGAAATGGGCGCTATCACGCCACAATAACCTCAAAATTTATTCACTTTATTGATAATGCAATAAATCGCAGACAGTGGGCGTTCTGTGTATCTGTGTGTGTGTGTGTGTGTTTGTGTGTGTGTATTATGTGTTTGCAAAGACCGCTTGCAACTGTGTATACTTGTATACATATATATATATACACATATATTTATGTGTGCATTTGTGTGTGTATGCAAGTGTGTTGCCAATTTTTTCGTAGCATATTTCGGGCTGCTGCATATTTTTCATGTTTGCATATTTCATTTCAATTTTATTTCTTGCTCTCAATATGTGTATGTGTGTGTGTGTTTGTGTATGTATTTATATGCACTGTAAAATATGCCATGAAAATCAACAAAAATGCATACCCAGCACACACACACACACACAAACTGCACACACAAACTGCACACACTGAGCAAAGTGAATATGAGCCTCAGTTTGCAGTTTTCGCAACCATCGTAAAATTCTCACGCCGCATGCCACATGACAAAAGTAAAATAAAAAAAATAAGAGAAAAAAATTGTGTATATGGGGTATGTATATGAGTGCAATTGTATTTCGATTTTATTGCTTTTGTCTTTTAGAAGAGGGGGTGGGAGTGAGCGTGGTGTGGGGAGGGGGGGCGAAGTGTGGCAAGAACAACAAGTGGAGGCAGTAACCTATGACAAGCGGACAGTTGCAATATTTTCGTTTCATTTTCAGCGCAATGGTGATAAGACAACAGGCCCAATAGGCTGGAGTGAGGAGTGAGGAGGGGGTGCCTGGTGCGTTAGTCAAGCATGTCGGCTTACATGCTCGTTATAATATCCGTTTCCGTTGCACACCCAAAAATACAGGCCACTGTTCACTCAGCTCCAATTTATCATACATTCTGCTCGAGTCTCGAGTCCGATGTGTGTGTGTCTATTAGCCAACAAGCAGAGGGCTTTAAAAGCTGTCTTTAAGCTGAACGTTAGCCTGACAGTTTGGTCACGCTTTATTTGACAGCCACCCAGTTGCAACAGGATCCAGCCCTTTGCTTCCTTGGGCAACGGTTCCTTGGCGCAGCTGCACGCTATTCGCACTTCCGGTTTACAGTCCATTTAGGGGCACCATATTGCGGTGTTGCTGTTGGCACTTTTGAGCATATTTTGCAAAATCATTACTTAAATACACACACACAGAGATAGAGCGAGACAGAGAGAGAGAGTGAAAGAGAGAGAGAGAGCGAGGGAGAAGTAGAGTGTGCAACAGAGACAACAAGTGAAAGGCAGTGGCGAGTGGCCAGTGAACTAACTGCCAAGTTGTTACCTCTTGTTACCTCTTGTTGCCTGTTTTTCGCCCCGTTTGCCTTTTTGCCTCGTTTGCTTTTTGGCCAGTTTTAAAATGCATTTTCGTTATTTGCCGTGCAGCTGCGTCGCACAAGCCACAATCCTTTCACCATTTTGTTGTTGTTGTTGCAACTCGTTTTGGCACCTTGCTGCAGTTTAGTTTTTGCCACTTTATTTATGAGCTGCATTTGCGTAGCCAACTCGACGCTTAAATTCTACAATTATTGCAACAGCAAATTTCGTGCGGCCATCATGAAAATTTATGTCTATGTTAAGCACTTTTTTTTTATTTTTATTTTATTTTTGTGTGTGTTATTTTAGCAACGAGGGGGGGCTGCCTCCAATGGCATTTCCAGTAGTAGTTGTTATTTTTTTACTTAATTTTTTTATTTCCTTGTTTGTGGTTGTTTTTCTGAATAAGGTGTTAAGGTGCCACTGAAGCAATCAACTTCCCACCAATCAACAATATTGACTATTAGATTAGATGTCAAGCTTGGCTGCAGCTTCCACCCTCCTCAGCAGCCGCTTAACAGAGCCCAGGCATGTGAGTATCTCAATTAGTAGCTCTCTGAGTAGCCGCCGATAGGTGTGAAAAAATGCCAAGTGTGTGAAAAGAAATGGGAGAGAAAGAAAGAATGAAAAGAAAGAAAGAAAAGATGCTTGGTTTGCCTGTGGGGAAGGGGGTGGGGGGGTCAGCTTTGGCAATTAGCGGCAACTCTAAAATCTAACAGCTTGTCAAAGTGAAAGGCGCAACGCAAATGCTTCTATTGTGGGTGGGCCAACATCTTAATGCTGCCAATTGCGCGTTTTATGCATCCACAGCTCCGTCTCAAACCAAACAAAACTAAATGGCTAAACACCAAAAAAAAAATATAAAAAAAAAAAAAAAATGGGTGAGTGCGTAACTGAATAAACAGCGCTCTGAACTCGGCTATTTGTTATCGTTCTGGCTTATGGCTCATTGCTACACGTACGCGTGCACAGTATTTGTACACATATATACATATATATATGTATTAGTGTTTGGCAGGGCAAATCAACCCTCATTCTAGAAATGAAAGCTGCTTAACTTTAATCACACTAATTACACAACTAAAAGCAAAATCATGTCGCTAACCGCAACAAGTTACACTTTTTGCTACACATTCTTAATGTTCAACCTGTCAATTATTTGTGCAACTTTATGCAATGCGTTAGAGAATCCCAATTATCATAACAATTTTCATTTAACTAAGCCACGAAAGCTGGTCCAATTTAATAAACACAATTCCGCTGAAACTGATACTCTTGGCAAAACAAATTTCAAAACTCAAAAGTACAAAATTCATTTTACTTTACAAAATTATACCAAAATATGTATTTCACAATCCATTAACTAATTAGCAACAACTTCCATGATTATTTATTATTATTTAAAAAAAAAATGGTTGTTATTAAGCAAAAAATCAAAAGTTTGCAAAACAAAACAGTTGTAAATCTTTCAGCTCTAAACTAAAATTGCACAAATAATAGTAATAATATAACTAATAAACAAATTGCGTTAAAAATTCCATTTACTACAGTTAACAAGGAGAAGAAGATGTTGATAATATCCATTGCAAAGCAACCAAAAATTTGCCAAAAAAGCTGGTTTGCTGCAGAAAATTGATAGAGTTTGAGCTTAATTTGTTGCATCAACAGCTTGAGTTTTGATGCGGCTTGCAAGTGATGTGGCAAATTGAGTAGAGTGGAGAGGAGAGGAGGGGAGCGATGAAATGAGACGCTTGAGTTGGAGAATCGTTTTCACTTTAGTTTATTAAATTCTATGCACATGGCTAAAATAGAGCTTAATCTAATGGCCACTTAACTGGGCAGCTTGACTGCCACTTTACAGAATTGATGTGCGCAGGCGATAAGTCAGGCTGAAGCCCGTCTCCTGGATGGGGTCGATGGTCATCTCGTCACTGGAGAAGTGCATCATGTAGGGCGGCGATGCTGAGTAAGGAGGATGAAAGTAAACCGATATTAACAGCAGGTCAAGGATGCTGGATGCTGGAAGCTGTAAGTAGCCAGCTTGCTAGTTTGCAAGTAGTTACCATATACTATCATATTGTCGTTGGTGCCACAGTAGTATGTTGGCTGATAGGCCGTATTCCTTGCCAGCAAGGACTGTGGTATCAGCAGATAATCCTCCTGCCTGCCCGGCGTATGCACCGTCGCATGGCATGCCTCATCGTAGCCCTCGCCGTCGCCAACCTGCTGTGCCATGGCGAACTTACTGAAGGAGTATCTGCAAAAGAAGTGCACAACGTTACACACACACACACACACACACACGCAGAGTGAGTGACTCACTCAATCATGCTGGCACTGGGCGTGGACTTGATGCAAATGGTGTAGCTTGTGTCGGGCATGTAAACGGTGCCCATTGTCGGCTGATAGTTGAAGCTGCGTATGTTTCCCGTCAGCTCCGTGTAATATTGCTCACAGCCGGCAGGAGCCAGCAGCTCGTAGTCGGCGTGATGCGATGCGAATATGCCGCGCAGATCTTGCAAGCTGTTCGTGTTGCCACCGAAGCCACCCAGTATGCCCGAGCGGCGTTTGCTGCTCGTCGGCGGCCCCTCCACCTGGGTGACAATCAGGCGCCAGTTGGTTTGTGGCCAACGCGTCGTAATGGAAAAGGTGAGTGTAATCTGATCGATGCCAGATGCCACATTGAATGGCAGATACAAATGCTGGCCGGCATTGTTGCCGCACAGCTTAAACCTGCCCGCCTCAAAGTAATCCTGGCACTCGAGCATTTGATCATCTGCCAGACTCACCGTCGGCTGTGGCAGCTCGAACTGCTCGAAATCGATGCGCAGCTGTTGCACATTCGCGCTGTATGCCTCAATTGTGTACTGGCAAATGTTGTTGGTAAAGCTGGACGGATTCCTAACGATGGTGCGCTTCAGCCGGGTGGTCGTGCCACACGCCATATTAGCTGCAGTGCAAATGTCAATTAATTAAGGCTCAAATATAAAGGAGGTCGGGATTTTTAAATGAGGGCAAACTAACAATAACAAAAACAAGTTACACAAAATTGTGTCGATTAATTTTACTAATTTAATTTAAACAGAACTTTGCTTAAGTGTTTGGACACCAACAAAACTGATTATTGCTAAGCAAAAGAGTTATTTACACAAAATTTGAATTTGAGACGAATTGTTAATACTTTGGCATTGACAAATATTATTAGCATGATTTTAATGGTCTGTCATAATATGGCAAACTAATTTATGAATATTATAGTCCATTCTAAGAAGATTTGTTAAGCTTTAAAAAGTATTATAATGTTTGTTCATTAAACAAAAAATATATAAATAAAATAATATATTACTCAGATTATGGATTTATGGCAGTTGTGATCAGTAGTTAAAAATCAACTGCTATTTGGAAAGCTGATCAAATCATTTCAATTAGCAGACACTGTTTCACTTTTATTACTTACTCTCACAGCAGACGCCGTAGGTGCCGCAATATCCGTTGACTGAGCCACCTTGCCGCATGCACTTGAAGCGCGTGAGGCAGGTGCCCGTCGCGCCGCCATTGGTGGTGCAGCTGTCTGCCGTAATGCTGCGACGACGCGCTTGCCGCCAAACGATTGGCTCGATGATCTGCTCCTCGATGTGGGTTTGATTAAGTGGCACGACTTCAGTTGCCACAGTAGTTGGCTCCTCTTGTGCACAGACGCAGGCGCAAATGGCCAGCAAATAGAACCAGATCGATGATCGCATAATCCTTATTTGTTGTTATACTTGTTGCTATGGCAAATTGATGGCTTTAACTGTTTGGTCGATTTGTTGCTGCTTCCGACCACACTTTCACATTTAGAATGAGCGGGCGAGTGTTGAGCGCTGCGGCTTTTATATGACGACGACAGCGACTGACAGCGATTGGCTGTAACTGTGGGCAACTGCGGCAACGACGTCGGCATTGATGTGATTTTCGTGTTAGAAGCACTTTGTATCAATATTTGCTAAGTAAAATGCCTAAGAGCGGTCATGGCTTGGTCAACTAGCATGAATAAAAATTCATAGTATTTTGAGTGGCCGTTTTTAGTGGCGAGTCATTGAACCGATCAACTCAAACACGCGCTAAACACTCATCCGTGCTCTGCTCGACAAACTAAAAATTCCCGTAACTGGGTTATGTTTGCTCTATAATACAAATGCCTTCATCATTCCCACATCTCATCAACATATTACTTGCAATGATGTCAAAAAGTGTAAAAAAGTTGCTACACATTCCACTCTCTTTGTCTACAAAAATTCGATAAATTTGTGTGTGAATTTAACAGTGGAAATTATCAATCAGTCAATCAATCAATCGCTTATCAGCAATCAAATTGTGCAATCACAATTGAGAAATGCTTGCGACAACTGAGACTCAGCAAGAAAGTGCAATGAAAATGTAACAATAAATGTATCAAATTCACTAAATTGATAAGCCAAACATAAAAATAATTCTAAATTTATCTCTTTATGTGGTTAAATGTTTATTTACAAATTGTTTAATGGCAACATTTTCCACTTTTCTAAAAACACATTCTTGAAATATATTTTGTATCATTTTTTATTTGTAAATTTTCCTAATTTTCCTCTTCTCTTATATACTCAAAACTATATAATTTGTATACTTAATACAATCTTAAACTTGTCATTATAACAAACTTTACATTTTTTCTTTATCTATTACAATTTGTTGTTTTATTTTTAGCCTATGTCGGCTTGTCTTGGATTGATGGAAATTGGAAATTGTTCGTGATATTGCACAGATGCCAATTGCAAAATAGACTCCCCCTGCCAACGTGATAAAACTGATCGATTTCTTATCGAGGCCGCCCCAACAACCCCAATTAGCCAAGAATCGAGCAGCAGCAGCAACTATAAAAGCCAGACGAGCGTCGCCGGAGACTCCAAACAGTGTCAAAATGAAGGGTTTCGGTGCGATCGTTTTTCTCTGTGCTGCTGGCGTGCTCGGTGTGCAGGCGGCTTCTGTGGCCACGCCCACCTGTGGCGGCAACACCGCCTCGAAGGACATCAAGCTGTTGAAGCCGGCAAATCCGCCACGTGAATGCGTCTATCACATCAATGCCCACAGCAAATACGTCTGCCAACTGCGCATCGATTTCGCCATGACGCTCGCCCAGCCCACACTGCAGAATCAGGGACAATCGGGCTTGAGGACAGCGCAGTGCACGCAGGATTACTTCCAGGTGAACGGACTGCGCCTGTGTGGCGTCGAAACCTGGCAGCACATCTATGTACCGTTCAATGCCAGCGCCGGCGTCTCCCGTGTCGAGCTGCTCTTCGTGCTGGCGAATCGTGCCGGCGGCGCCAACCTGCCGAACCCCGACTGGAACATGGTCGTTACACAGCTGGAGTGTCCCGCCGGCTCGTCTGTGCGTGCTTCAGAGCCGCAGGCGCGTGCCAGTTCATTCAATGATGGTTTCCTGGTGGCACCAGTCGGCTGCCTGCAATACTTCCCAAGTGGCAAGGGCGTCGTCAAGTCCTTCAACTACAACGATGGCAACGGCATCTATACCTCGCACCTAAACTATGCCATCTGCTTTAGACGCACTGCCACAACTAAGGCGCTCACGTGGGTTAAGCTGCATTTCCTTACTATTCACTGCCAATTCTGAACTGTTCTTGCCCATTCTTTCCCAGCATTCGTTCCTACTTCTTCCGTGTGGGCGCTGAGACTGCGGCCACCGATTTGTTGACTGATAGCGCCTGTTATCGCACCGGCAGCTCGAGCATTGACAACGCCGATTATCTAATGGTGCCTCAGGCCCAACTCGTGGATAGCCGCCAACGTGCCACGTATTTCTGTGGCAAAACCAGCAAGGATGTCGTCATAAGCAGTAAGTTCGCAGCCAAAGCTTTTGATAGCTTTTTCTAAACCAAAAGCTTTCGTTCTAGGCAGCAACCCGGGTCCTCTGATGGTGGTTTTCAACAGCGATGAAATCTACCAGTCCTACGAGGCTGGTTTCGCTTTTACCTACACTGTGGAGTAAAAAGCTTTTCGAGCTTTTCTAACATGAAAAATAAATAAAGTAGAAAAACAAAATAAATTGTTAAGCATTTTAGATCATTACAGGAATAACTAAAGCAGTGCAGAAGATTTGAAACTCAGATACAAATAGAAAAATAATATTTAAAAAATTAGTTTTTATTTGAACAATCAACAAATTTTACATAACTGCTTGCAAGGGTATTCAATATTCGCATAATCTATTAAATCTGATGCAATCACTTCTGTGAGTTGATTTCTTTGCCTGGCTCTTACCTTATCGCTACTATCTAATTATAGATACATATTTGCGCACCCATCAAAACTGGAGTTTTGATTGACAGAACTTATCGCTGGTAATTACAACTGTAGATACAGATACAGATATCTCAAGCAGTATTACAAATTGTATGTCAACTTGTGTGGAAACAAGATAACCACTTGAAATTAATTCATCAAAAAATCATTTGACTTTAGTGAACAATAAATAAGTCGGAGAGCTTCACAATCTCTGCTTGCCGAATAAATATTGAATGAATGTTGAGCAGTCACAAGAAGTTTCTCAGATCTATTTGCGTACAACACATCCTCTTGTTGTACAATTCTACAATGTTCAACTAATAATGGCCCATTGATAATGCTTTTAAATTATGTCGCAGGTCAAAGCGTGGTCACTTTTTAATTATGCTACAATTAGAAAATATAGATTGTGATTGAATTACTGCTCGTTGCTTACAAACTGCGTCCGTCTAAAAATAAACTAAAAAAATCTCAAAACTGACAATTAAAGAGTCACTCATAGTCTTATCAGTAATACTTCCACAAAAACATAAGCAAACGGAGGCAGACAAGTTTGATGTTCATTAAGCAATCTGTAATATACAGATCGAACTTTAATTTATATTAATAAAGCTTAAAAGACTCAACAAACAATTAAAACAATAAACAAACGCAAATATATTTCACTTTACATAAATATTGTCTTTCAAAAAGTGTTTACAGACCGCGTAAGCGATTATGTTAAACTCAAAATGGGCATGTTAAACTCAGAATGGCGCTGTTAAGAAAACATACAACCCAGTAGGAAATAGCAAGCAGTGAAAGCAAGCGACTCGAGTCGCTGCCGGCCGGCGCAATTGTTGCGTGGCCTTTGCATGTTTTTGTGGCATGTGCGGATTTCAGTTGCCGTTCAACTGCCGCGAATTCCAAACGTCCCACGCGGATGTGCACATAAGAAACGACTTTTGCTGTGGCGCGCAACTCGAAAAATGAATGTGACAAATTCAATTGTTAAACGTTAATGAAAACTCAACTCTTTGATTTAAATGCGAATAATTTATTATAAAAGAGAATAATGAACCACTCAATGTCAGCCGGTGAAAAGTGTAAAGATTAATAAAATAAACTACAAGTGTCGCTGCTACTGCTGCTGATTTGTTATCGCCTTGCTGCATTACGTGCCGCTTAAGAGCCAATATAAGTGGCAAGCATTTAATCAAGAGTCAACTTTCAAGTTGAGGCGACGGCGCAGCATTGTCACAAAGGAGAGACGACGACGCACCGGCGTCCTTGGCATGCCTTCGTGCATGTGCCCCCATCCCCCGGTCCCCCACCTACGCGCGAGCATCCATTGTTGAGGAGCTGCTGTCTACCCGCTAAAATTCCCAGTGAAAACATAGCCATAAATTAACAACTAATTCAATTAACTGCTGACAACGTGAACGAGGCTGCAGTCCGGAGACACATAACAGTACCGCTTTAGCTGGAAAAGGCTTGAACGACAAAGGACTTCGCACCCGCCCACTGCCACTCCCCCGTCAGTTGCATTCTTCTGCACATAACGAGCTGGGTTCGCCTTTTCGCATTCTGGTAAGTTGATCAACAAAAAGGCGACCTTTTTCACACAGCTTCTTCACACATTGCAATTAATTGACTATGTGTGTGGGCGTGTGTGTGCATGTGTGTGCGAGTGTGTGAGGGCATACCTCAATTATAATTACAGAAATTACAAAAGCATCATTTTGACAAAATTGTAAGTAATGTGCAAATTCGCAATTATCAACACAAGAAAACAATTCTTTAAAAAAAAACACCCATAACTATTATTCAAATTTAATTGATTTTTGGTTTGCTTTTAGTTAAAAAAAAAATGATGGTTTTCTCTCCTGATAATAACGCATATATCTAGTTTAAGATTTAAAATATGAAGAAGCGTTCAATCGATTATTAAAAATTGTCTTTTAATTTATTTGTGGTGCCAATTTAATTTTTTGTCAGAATAAAAACTAAGTAATAATTCCGAATTTTATACTTTTACTAATTGGTTATCATAATTTCGCATAGTAGAACCCATTTTTTTTATCATAGTATATAGATATATTTTAAACAAATTCATATTGTACATCGTAACCAATTCGAAATCATCTAACTTATAGTTTCCAAAATGTAATAAATGTTTCATAATATTGCTACTTATCTTATGTCTGTTCTGCGAGCTCTAGACCCTAATTTCATTATTATATGTATACCAATATATATATATATATATGCATATATATACCATATATTTATTTTGATAATATGAGTCAAAGATAAGCCGACCAATAGCACCAAAAGCACGTTTTATAGTGCTCCTTAAAATTTAATTAAATTTTTTAACTTTGCTTGCTTTTTAATAAATATTTTTTATTCGAACTGAAGGACTTTGTTCGATGTAATCTTTGACTTGTCGAAAAAATCTGTTGTGCCGTCTAATAAATAAATATTTAATTTTTTTTTTTTTTTTTTTTGGTAAAAGCGAATTTAGAGCTTAAATTGTATACGTGCTCTTTTTAGGGCTCGCTGCCAAAAGGCTCCTTCGAGGCAATATTCAAATTTAAGCCTGGGCTTCCTTTTCTTAATGGTCCACAAATCTCGGCTGAATAAATCAAAGCCAACTTTTTGACTTGGCGACCTTTGGACGACTTCGCTGTAACGTTGCACGTTGCAAAGCCATAAATCTTATGCTCGACAACGGCAAATGCCTTTAATTGTTTAAAATTCAAATTCAAACAAATCGAAATAAAAAAAAAGATTACAAAATAGCGACAATAAATGATCGAAAAAATCGCCGATGATTTCACGCAAAACGACGCAAATCGACGCGACGCGCCTGTATGTGATTATTTATCATTGTGGCACGATCATGATGTATCTGCAACCATTTGTCAGCGTTGGCCAAAAACAAGTTGAGCCTAACGAGCCGAAGCCAGAGTCAAAAGTAAACACAATTTTCTAGGCAAAATGCCGTTTATTGTCTATTTGACATTAGGCGCTTAACTGGCGCATACCCAGCCAACCAACCCACCCATCAAATGCCCCGCCCGCCACCCAACCACCTTGTCTTATGTACATATTACTTAGTATCAGTTGGCTCTCTACCCATTTATCAGTTTAGTATAAACAATCAACCTGGCAGCAGGAAAGCTGCACACGAGTCTTAGCCAAATGCGGCGACGACGGCAACAAAGCGTTCTGTGGGTAGCTGTGGATTGGTGGGTGGATTGTGGTTTCTGTTGTTGTTGTGATTATTGTGGTTTTTCACTAATGCAAGCGCAATAAGTAAATAATGACAGACACTAGATTTATTTATCATATACTCTACGCAAACAGTCAGAATACAGCGAATTGGCGACGCCGAGACTTGAGATGTAAGCCAATTCACATACACATATATAAAACTATATAAAAACATATATCGTATATAGGAAATTAATTCTGAATATTCAAAAAATGATTCAGCTGATCTGAATTGCAGTTGAAGATGTTGACTAGTAAGGCATATTATAAGCAAACTGAATTACATTAATTTAGAAGCACTGACTGCATACAGATAAGCGTTTCTATATATATATAATTACATATTTATATATATATATATATATATATATGTATATATAACGCCGTTATCTGAGCGATTACATAAGCGCTGCTCGATCTTATTTCAGTGCCTGCACTGATTGTGACTTAGCTTTTAGCTTACACATTATTGGCAATAAAAAATAATTGAAAGTAACTCAAATTAAACTATAATTGTCAATCAAAGTGTCATCAAGTAGATTATAAATTCCAATAAGCAACACGTTGATAAGTAAAATCGTATTTATATTAAGTAATAGTTAGTCATTTCAAATCGCAGCAAAATATTTTTGTAAAGCAGCCATTTGGCAATTTTATTGTATAAACACTTTCATTTTTGTTGAAATTCCAAATCAACATTTGAAAAGTTTGAATTATAAAATATTCTGTCTATGTAATTAAATCCATTTGGTTAAAAATCCGACTTTATCTACTGTAATTATCTGTAATTAAATCTATTTGCCAAAAAGACTTGCCTTTATTGAGCATAATACAAAATTATATAAAGCCAAATTAAACTCTTTGGTTTTTGTTTTTTGTAAATGATAAAAACAACACAATTAACTGTGCTTTATTTATAAACTTAATGGTAATTCAAACTAGCCCAATAAGGTAAATAAATATTTGCCAGATTGTACTTTGCATAAAAATCGAATAACAGATATGCTAAAAAAATACCCCCAATGAATGATTCCTGCACATTGAACTTGATGGGCATCTAAATCTTGAACTTGTTTCTGGCCAAAAGCCAAATGTGATTTCTGCAATTTATTTTCTCACTGGACGCACTATAATAATTACCGTCTTTTCAGCGCCGATACACAAATGTTTATTGCACGTACCATTTTCAATCAATTGCAATAACCCAATCTATTTTAGGCCGTAGACATCAAAACCGCATTTTCAATTGTTGTATTGGAATTGTTGTATTTCCCCCCCTGCGGCCATAAGTAACAAACAAAATAAACAAATAATAAAAAAGGCGCGAAAAAATCGTTTTTGCCGCTGCTGATTGAAATTGAATTGTGCGCTGAACTAAACACTGGTTTAATCAATTTTCATTTTGATGGATGTAGTGCAGAGGGGCAGGGAGGAGGGAAAGTATTCATAGTATTCGTCATCGCAGATATGTTGCCTGGTCAGCTGAATTTATTTAGAAGCTTAAAGCTAAAACCGCAAATTAAAATTAATATTAATTGTTATTTGCAGCCATTAAAAAATTTGAATGTTTTTTATTTTCTTTGCCAAAGCAAACATGGAAAACGCGAAAGCCGCGGACTAAACGCTAACAAAACGCACTCGCGTCTCGCTGAGTCACCCAAAGATGGGGCAGGTTTCTATAAAAATGGACAGCGAGCAACGTGCAACAGTTGCGTGACAGACAGACAAACAAACAGGTGGACTGGCTAACTGACAGCCAGGTAAACAAACCACACAACTAATGTCAGCTCTTACATGGCCAACTGTGTGCGGGTTCAATTAACGCACAACGTGAGAGAGACAGAGTGCAAGGGGTGCGAGGGGCGGCTGCAGAGTAGACCCTGTCACGCCTTTAAAAGGCAGCGCAGCAAATCGCCAATCAGCCGAACTGGCAGAAAAAGTTGTTAATTGGAATTTAACAAGCACTAAAAGCATCTAATGGAATAGATAGCCCAGGAAGAGGCAGAAACCTCAATCGCTGCCACGCCCCTTCTTAAAACGAAGATGAGCTGTATGCCAAGTGGCTACTGGATGACTCTGTCTACTGTTACCAGTTTAGCCCACTCAACAACCGAAGCAAATTCAGTTTGACAGCGCCTTCTGCTGCTGATATTATCGTGACAGCAAATGTAGAAATTAAGTTTGGACTCGTTGCTGAGCTGCTGGGTTGGACAGCAATCGCCATCCGGCCCTATCCTGTCCTGTCCTGTCCTGTCCTGTCCGCGCTGCTGTCAGTATCATTTACGTGCCAGCTTCAGCACAAAACAATCAACTTATTTGTCCGCTCCGCTAAACATTTCAAAGCCAAAACAGCCGTCTTGCCGCAAAAACTTACAGCTAATATCAGATGCCAAAGACAGCGTCAGAGTCAGAGCCAGTCCCAGTCACAGTCCCAGTCGCTGTCCCGCTACCAGTACCCAGTCCGAGTTGGAGAAAAATGCCATGTCTTGACCATTTCCAGCAATTGCTACATTCCGCTGCCCAAGGCAAAAACTTTTCCATCAGAATATCTTTCGTTTTCAGCACCCAGCAACAGAATCAGAGTTAATTGCGAACTAATTTTATGGCAATTGATATAATAAAATTCTAAGTTGTATAATAGTTTAGCATCAAGAAACTTTAGAAATTTAATTTAATGATGTTAATTATTTTTTAAGTAATGCAGAACTTTCATTCTATTTCGTATAACTTCAATTCATACTGGTAATATTTAAACAGAAACAGATTTATTTTAATCTAAACACTTGGCAATTTCCTCAGAAATTACTTTATTATTTGCTTGATAAATAAACTCTTAGTGCTGAAATGTAAAATGTATAATAAAATTAGTTCTCTTAATAACAAAACAATCTTACATTAAATGCAAGTTGTTGCCTAGTAAAGCACTCTAAAAATACAAAAAAAAAAACATCTATCATTTTTCATATTGCAAATGATAGCTTTTATATCTAACATGAAAGTCGTGCTGAATATGTCAGGGAAACTGGCGAATTTTCCGCATAACTTTTACATAGCAAAGAAAATAATTTTAGACAACAATTTTTTCAAGTAGATTTTGTTGTGTTTTTGGATCTGCCTTTGACAGGCCACTGGCTATGCGGGCTTTGCTTCCAGGGGCCACAGACCTTGTGATGCTGTCTCGTGGCCACAGCGGCAGTCAGATCCCGCTGACAGCTCACCTTTTGGGCAGCCTGTCAGCACTAATGAAGCAACCGAGCAGCCATGCAACCAACAACAAACAACAAACAATAAACAACAAAATGCAGAAAAGCGCAACGCCAAAAACTGCACATGTCACACGTGCCGCATCTTTTGATAAACCAAAAGCCAGTTTACTGGTTTTGGCCAAAGCAAACCATTGAAGCCTGTCCAACAACAACCAAGCCTCCCATCCCCTCTGGCTGCTGCCATGCTTTTGTTTTGGGCCTTACGCCGTGGCCGGGGCATTAATCAATTTCCATGTGCACTCGCGCTCAGTGGGATCTGCACGGAATTGCGCGACTGTCGCCAACCTGGCCTAGACCGGTGTTGGCCATAAATAATAGTGTTCGCTGCACGATAGCACAGCACATGTTAGCTGGCCACCAAACACCTGTTGCCGCATTGTATGCACTTTGTCGCTGCTCTGGTGGCCACATCCGTTTTGTAATATCCTGAATAGAAATTCCAATGTTTTACAAATAACACATGTGGCAAGCAGAGGAGAAGCATCCTCAAAACCATTTTATTAATTTGTATGTTATTAATATTTTACGCGGTCAATATTTATGTACTTAATTTTATTAATATATTTTTTACTTTACTGAACACAAATATTACAACGATTTTATAATAACAAGAATTAAAAATTTTAAATATTAAAAATAAGCAATTTAATTAATTTTTTTCTTTATTAATCACTTTTTGTTCATTCATTTAAGTTCTTTTTTTATAGTCTATACATTTTAAACAGATTATTTTTTATATATGGTATTTTAATTTGAAAAGAACTTAAAATGTGAAATATACAATTTATGATAAGACGATAAGATAAACCGTGAAACTTGAACTGCGAAGAGTTTAATTTTGTTTGATTATTTTTTATGTATTTTTAAAATTTGTTACTTTGTATGTATTATTTTTTTAATAATTATTATTATTATTTGAACTTGAATTTGAGACTTTTCAGAACTAGCTATTGAGTAGGGTATCTTGAAGTTAAGCACAGTTGACTTGTGCCTTCTTTGCCTACGTCTCCGCATCAGATGCGAAAAGATGATTTGCAACATTCTTTAACAACAAACACAGATATGCTTTTTAGATAAAGTCACGCGGCTTTTTGGACGAGAGGGACGGAAGGGTGGCACTTGAATTTGCAACTTTCTCAAGCAACCATGTTTTACATGTCACGGCTGGCAAGCCCATAAATCACACGCAAATTGCACCAGCAGCGCACTTTACACCCAACTTGCCCCTCCCCTCGAAAGCCCTTGAACTTAAGCACATACACTGTTTGTTCCACACCAAGTCAGCCACTTGTTGCCATTAGTAGCAACCGGAGAAGCCGCCACAAATGCGTTAAGCTCCAGCGCGACATTTGCTAAATATGTTGCCGCCCCAAAGCCTTTGATTGACACATCAAGCGATGAGTGTGTGACACATTCACACACACACAAACACACACTCACACATAAATAGATGGCCTTATCAAGTCTCTAAACGCTTGCCGCTAACCGGAAGTGGCGCGTCAAACATCATTTTGGCTTTTTGGCCGCAATCGTTGACAGCTGCTAATCAAAATAACGCCAAAAGCAAAAGCAAAATGCCACTCGAATTTTACTGAAATCCCCACGCAGTCTTTCTTCTGGGCACGGCTCCAAAAACTGCAAAGACAACAACAACAACAGCAACAACATTTTGGCTTTCAGAATTGCAGTCAAATGATGCGTGTCTTCTGTGTGTGATGTGTCTCTGTATGTGTGTGTGTTTGAGGTGTGGTGTTGAGGGGTGTGCAAAGAAATGCGTCAATATGGGAAGCATTTATGACCCTAATCAAAAAGCATTAAATTGTTGATAAATCAGAAAATTCTTTCATATTTTATAATTATATTAATATATATTGTTTTTAAGTTTAAATTTAAAAAGTTGATAGTAAGTTTTATTCATATTTTGATTGCTTTATCACTATTATTATTATTATTATTATTTATATTATTATTATAGTTTTCATTATTACTATTATTTGAAATTGCGACTTTTCTTATAAAAAAACATATCTGAAACGTTGATGTTTAGAAAAAGAAAGGTCAAAATATATTTAGTTAATTTCTAGAACTCAACTTTATTTATAAAACTTGTATTTCATTTTTCATTTTATAATTTTAAGGTTTAAGCAGTAATATTTATTTGTTTCGCATTCATTCTTAAGTAGTATAGTTTGCATAAAATGTACATTAATATTACATTTTAATCAACAATCTGATTAGACAAATAATTTATTAAAATGCTGTTCTATGCAAATACAAAATAAACAACGACTAAAACCAAGTAGATTAATATAATAATTAATATACGACAAGATTTTAATATATTCCATTTGAAAATGAATAGTCACTGATCTTACAAGATTGACCTTTTTGAGAATGACAATATTGTATTCCCATGAATGTTAAACACCAGCTAAGGAAAAGGGATTTGAAATTGTGTTGGCTTCCTACTTGCCTCATGTGTGCTGATTGGCCTTTTGTGTTGAATGCTTCAAAAGCCATTTGCCACAAAGCTAAATGGAAAGCCAAAGCCAATCGTAAGCCGAATGCAAATGAAGACATTTCAGCGTGTTTGGGTTCCATGGCTCTTTTCCATTTGAATGTGTAAATCGGGTTAGTGTTTTTGGCATATCTGGGGACACTATGTGGCGTATGCGTAATATTTATGCGATGTTTAATGCTAGCTGTGCTGTGTCGTTGCGGCACATGTGGCAGCGTTCCAACTGAGACACCGGCGCGTGGCATAAATAAACACATTTGTGGCAGCAAGAAAACAACAACAACAGCAGCGGCAACTTCTTGTGCATTCAACATGCAAGTCGAAGGCAGACAACATGAAAATTGCATTACGGAGATGGGCGCACAACAACAAAATGCGCCCACACATCTAGTCAGCTTACCTCCTCCGCTACCCGCCCCCTCTCTCTGCTCCCCTTCACCTGTTGGGTGCAATTAAAAAGTACATCAGGCGTAATTAAAAGTGTCAGTGGCGAAAGTGAAATGTTTGGCACAAATTTGAATTTGAATTTTTCAGTCAAAATAACAACGACAAAGTTTTGTGAAATCTAATTTCTTAATTTGCTACTTTGTAATTCGCTAATTAGTTGTCCAGCGAAGACATATTTCCCTTATCAAATGTCTTGCAACATTAGTTAAAACCAACACAATGCCTTTGCCACCCAAATCTTTGAATTAGCCGAAAGCAAAAGTTAAAGCAAGCGGCTAAAAGTGTCCCCCACCATTAATTTGCCACATTTGGCCATGTGGCGAAGTGTGAAGCAAAGTTGATCCTTTACGCATCATTTCCTATTTCTCGGAATTCCCAGAGTTTACAATGGATTTTGATTTTGACCTGGTTATTGAGAGCGTTAAAAATGTGTTGACCACAAAGGGAGCAGCAAACTTAAAGCCACAGAACTGTCGACGACAGCTGCTGTTTATGTGCTAACAACTTTAAATATACGCTGTAAAAAGTGAGCATATGGGGTATATTAGTGTGTCACTAAAAGGTATTAAAAGACCTAATGATTTCATATTTGGAGAAATAGTCAGAAAGTTGCAAATATAATAAATCATTAATTTAAACTTAGTTATTCAGAAAATGGCTTCATTTCTTATTTGAATATCTATATTTTCTTCAAAGCTTAAACTATTAATTAAGTTTGAGTTATTAACAGCAAATATTAAAATTATTAAATTAAAAAAAATAAAATAATAAAATATTGACAATAGCTAAATTTAAAGCTATTTGATATTTTTTAATAAATCGATTTACTATTTAAAAAATATTTAAATATAATTCTTTAAAGAACATATATCTGAGAATAATTATAAATAGTAAACAATATTCCAAATAGTTGTTAACTCCATATGATGTCATATCCATTTCTCCCTGAAGACGATTCCCCACGGGATTCTGAATTTATTGCAGTACACATATAAACAAAATTAAGCAATTAACCTGAATCATATTTATTTCACGAGTTGCGGCACAAAACAGTTGAGTAAACATTCCCAAAATGCCATTACAATAAATAAATATTATTAGATAGTTTATCTTGTGGTAAAAGTTCATATGATTAAAGTAATTACAGGGTAACTGGCAGTCAATCAAACTAAGTAGCCATATATCTTTCAGGATATCTTTAGAAACAGTACGAGCTGTCAGTTAATGAGTTTGAGCCGAGGACGATGCGGAGGCCGACGAGGAGGCGGAGGGCGAGGCGGGGCCTCATAAATAATGCAAAGTGTTTCATAACCACACTTAAGGGGCAACAGGCAAGAACAAATTGAGCAACTGAGCAGATGGCAGCTCACAATGCTCATACGCCATGTTGTCCATTGTAAGACCCATGTCGGCTGTCGTCTGTCTGTCCAAATGTCCAAGTCCAAGTCCATTTGTAAATGCCTTAACAAATCTCCATCCACACATGCTGGCCATGCCCTGTCACTCAGACACATTTAATGAGGACCAAGTGGCGGTTTCATGGTGGTTCAGGTTGTGCTCTGTGGTTTCTCCCGGTGTCTTTTGTATATTGATATTCACTTGATATCCACTTGGACGCACAGTGCACGCACTGGCAATCAAATCAGTCCGCTGTTTCCTCCTGTTATTTATAGTAGCCATCAACTTTGTTAGGCGTAACTTTGTTTTGCTGAGTGGGCGGCGTCTAAAAACGTGGCACAACAATTGGCTTTTGTTCTACTTGCCCCACAACTAAGCAGCTTTTGTTGCAACAACAAATATTTTAAGTTGTTTAAAAGTTTCTAAATTGTTGTATTTGGATTCGTGTTGGCGCATGAAATTTGTTCGCTCGTTTTTTGGACACTTTTAATTAAATTCGTGCGGCTTTTGTTTAAATATGCATAAGAAGCAATTACGTGGAGTGTCCTGATTTTAAATCTCAAAGGCGTCAGCCCAATTTATGCTAAATTACTGGCCATTATATCTATTAGTATTGCGGTCAGCCTACTCACATTGAAAGCGCAGCTCTTGGCCAAGCTGAGCAGGCAGCAACAACAAAAAATTTAAAAGCAACAAAATTCTAGCATTTTTTAGAATCTTTCTTTTTACCAGCTACAGAAAATTAAAACGCTTAATTGAAGTTGTTGAGGCGGCCATTTTTCCATAAGCCTTTTGTTGTCCCCTCTTTTTTTGCCTTTTTTTTGCCAACCCATTATGCTGGGCACCTTTTGTGGCTGCAATATTGCAGGTAATTAAGGTACACCCAACTCCAACACACACACACACACACACACATATAGAGTAGAATTTATACAACGAATACATAATTCTGGGGCTGAATTTCATTGCTGCACACTTTCTTGTAACGCCTCCATGGGCATTAAGTGGGCGGCCATGTAGAACCAGCCACACCCCTCGCCCTCCGAATTCACCAGCCATTTGGCGTTGTCCTTTCTTTTTTTTTTTGTTAATTTTATGAGGACCCTTACGGCAGATATGATAAGTTCCGTGGGAAATGTTTGAAGTTAGCTTGGAGCATTACGTGTTCAACTCAAGAGCATTTCTTTGAATCCCAAATGGTTAAAAATACAATAAAACAATAAAGCAGAAGTGGGGGAAAGCCCCTTTATAGATAATGTATTACATTGATGTTTCATGAATATTTATGGCTCATGTGGGCGGTCGAAATGACTCATCAAATTAACAACCCATGGCAACCGCCCGGAAAATCTAAGCCATTATCTAAATAAATAATTTAATGGTTCACAGATTTACAGCTCATAAAGTGTAGTCGTAAGTTAAAATAAAATAATAAAAAATACGAATATTGACTTGAAAATTAACCAAATGTAAAAGAATATCGAGGGATTAAGGTAAATCTTTTTTCTATGGTTTTCCAAGTTAAACTTCTATAGAAATTAATTGTTAACATTAAATATTATGTTTTTTAGTAGAAAACTAGCAGGAAAATTATGTGTTTGATGGTTTTCCGGTAATAAATATATTATTTTTATAGTCTTCCATGCAGCAAATTTAGACAAGAGCTTTATAGTTTCAACTTCAATTTTTATTAAAGTATAAAAATGCTAATAACTAATAAACATACCATTTCCATAGAACATTTTTAACCTCCCACAAGCGAACTTAAATTTAAACTGCAGATGAAGCGATTATTCAAACAAGAGTTGCCTTTTTTTTTTTTGCTTAAGAAACAACGAATCGAAAAATTGTTATGCATTTGCCAGTAGGTTCAAATGTTGCATTTAGTTAACCCAATTCGAACTCGCATGCAACATGAAATATGCAAAATTATGCAGCACACAATGCAGCTGCAACCGCTTCTGTTGCAGCTCAAAATGCACCCGCTACTTTTTGTGCGGCTAAATTCATGAGTGAAATTGAGAAATTCGCATATTTTTGCAGCCTGGCAAAGAGCGCTTTTTGGCTATTACCCAATGGCTATATTTTTCAAAATGATGCACTGAAACTACCTAAATTATACGAGTGCATTTTGGAGCTCGCTTCGGAATTTGTAGAGAGGGTATATCTAAATTATACTATGCTTGTATTATAGTCAGATCATTATAAATTTTTGATTTTCTATATATGACATGTCTTTACAATTTTGATAACTATTCCCGCTCTTTAAATGTGTTTGCAAGTGCACACATGAGATTATTTTATTGACCTTAAGCAAAAGCTACAAAAATTTTACATTTTTGTGCTTAAGTATTAAATATTAAAAATAAATAAGTATAGCTTAACAGGAATATTTTAAGATAATCTGATATCTAGCTATAATGTACAATTAATTACATTACAAACAAATAAAAAAACCATAATTTTAAAAACTAATATCTAAAATGCAACTTAAAGGAACTTTCTGCTCAAACCAACAAACACCTTTGCACAGAGCATATCCTAGTCCATCAAGTCCAACTAACGTATTCCTATTAGTGCCATACCATACTTAGTGGCCCATACAATATCGAAGCTTATTGAATTAGCCGGCACAGCAGCAGTAGCAGCGTCATCGGAAAATCTATACAGGCGAATCGTGAACGTCATTTTAATTGGCAGCCCGGCGAGCAATCAGAATTATCAGAATGTATCTCAGAGATAGCAGCGCACAACACCAAAGGTTCAAAGCACAAAAGAAACTGAAATTCAATTGGCCAACGGCCAAACAGGCAAAAAGGCAAAAGCCAAATCAGATAAGCCAAAATGCGAGGCACAACATAATGCGTTCCACTCGCTGGACAAGCTGCCAACTGGTTTAGGACTGGGGGCACAGCCCACAGAACAAAGGTACTTTTACGAATACATGCCTTGTAATGAGCTTGTGATTGTATCCGACAGATACATTTGTCTTACACACACTCACACACACACACCAACACACACTCACGCAACAGTCGGAGTCATTTGTTTGTTGTTGGCCTCCGATTTATGCTCATGTTCCTTTTTTTTTTTGGGTTTTTTGGTTGTGTTGTCGAGCGCAGCTTCTAATTAAATGTCCACACAAAGCGCCAAGAAAAGAGCATGCAAAAATCAATGAATAATAAATGAGAAAGTACGACTGCCATATGCTCTATAGACATCTATTGAAAGTCGATTTATATAGGGAGAATAGAATAGTTACATTTATTTAAATAAAGTTTAAAGCATTCAAATATATTAACTTTTATGCATTTATTATTAAAATTTAAATATTGTTATATTTTAAACAAGTAATTCAAATTTATATTCTTTCACTTATTATTATTATTCTTATTATTATTTATTAATTCAAATTTATATTCTTTCACTTATTATTATTATTCTTATTATTATTTGTGTGGCATAATATTTACTATTTTTATTAATTACTTATATTTCAATGTACGCTAAAAGTCTCTAAAATATATAAGTGTCAAGTTTTGGTGTCATATAAAGTATTTCAATAAGAACTAATTTATTTTTATAATTTATAAATATTTTTAATCTTAAATAAACAAAAAGTCATAATTCATCAAATTAACTTTAAATTCCAGTCAAGTACATATATATGAAGAATAAAATAATTTACTTCTACTTAGATTAGTGCCACACAACTGAAAGATAGTCATTTGAAAAACGCCTATGCACATAGTGTAGAGCATTACAAAAATTATACTTCACACAAAACTAGATTAATTAAGCCAATATGGACCACTTCAGCATCAGCTTCAACTTGGTTAATACACTTACCAAAGTTGTCTGCCAAGTTCAGTTGTGCTGAAAGAAAGTTTTACACCATAAATTTGCAGTGCACTGAACTTTCAGCTGTGGCACGTGGCAAGCTCAAGCAGTGCTTATCTGCAACACACAATCTAACAAAATACTTTTGTATCTGCTTTCGCAAGCTTTACTGCTCTTAATTAAAATTTAAACCCCTTTCTGCCACAATGCAATTGTGCACTGGACCTGGCTTATGTTGCTACTTAAAGTTGAGTGCTGTCAATTAATGCAATTCGATTTCCTCAACTTTGCTTGTAAATATTTTGATTTTAATTAAAAGTTTACAAAAGCAATTACACAACAATTTATGGCCACTCAAAGGGGTGCAAAAACTTCAAATTCGATAGTTAAATTGTTTAACGCGAAAAATTAAGTTAAATGTTTGTTTAAAAGATAAATTAACTTGTTTTTCGGCAAGCCGAAGAGTAAATACTCTGTAAAGCGGGGCTTAATTGCTGACATCTAAATTTAAATCCGGAGTTAAACATATTATTAAATGTATTGTAAATAAATTTTTTCCGCATTTTCTAATACTCACTATACTTTATGGAGTCCAAGAAGAATTCTATTAAAAAAATTCGAATATATATAAATATAAAATATAATTATAGTAGAAGAATAATTACAATAATCTGTGTCATGTTAAAAAGTAAAGAAGTTTTTAAACAAAATGTTAATTAACTACAGACATATCTTAAATCATTATTTAGAAAGCCTTCAAAAATATTTTATTTAAATATATTTTTTTAAATTAATATTGAACTATTTTGTGAACAATATTTAGCTCCCTCTAATTCAGCATTTCGCACACAAATATAATTATTTTATATATATATATATATTATATACACTGAATTAAAGCTGAACAACTGATAAAGGCGCTCAAAAATGCTCAATTGACTTTTTAGTTGCCACACAATAAACTTATTTATGAATTCTTACATCATTTATGTATAAATAAAATAACTTTAGTTGTCTGGCAACGGCAAAGTGAGTGGGAGACGTCGGCAATTTAAGGGAAATCAAATCGCCATAAATTGCAAATAAATTGAAATTTGACAAAAGCAAAAAGTTCAAGCAGCAATAAGTAAACAAAACACTGGACAAAAGCCGCAGCTTTTCGACTTTTGCAAGTAAACTTTTACTTTTTGTTGTAGACAAATATTAAGAAATTCCATTGCGATATTGTTGGGAATTATGGTAAACGGCAGATGCGGCGGACATGCGACTATTGTACAAATATTGAGGCCATAACACTTCATTATGCTGATACACAAATGGCAGCATTAACATGCCCCACGGCCCCTGTTTTGGGGCGAGACAATAAGAAGCCAAGTTTATTTCCATATGAATTGAGCGGTAATTGCCTAAAGAAGGAAAATTGCACACAGATACTGGGGCAAATGAATTGAAAAGTAATGCTTGTGAAATTCAGAACTGACTGTTATTCAAGTTGATTGCCAGACGGGTTGCCCAGTGTCAGGGTCATAGCCGGCGGGGAGGTGCTTGGCGGAGTGAGCCATTTAAGTCAACGCCTCAATTGTGTTTGTATGTCTCTTTCTGTGAGTGGTTGAGAGCAACTGCCAATGCGGCAGTAATCAGAAGTCAAATGTAAAAGCATTTTAAACAAAACCCAACGAAACGTGCTGAAAATTGCTGATAGGCGGAAAAGTGCGTCGGCTGCTTGAACCCTCCTTGAATTGCGCGTTCAGCATGGGTATGTGTCGTGTGAGGTGTGTGTGTGTGTGTGTGTGTGCGTGTGTGGTTGTGACTTTTACTTGCTGTAAGCCAACAGCAGTCATATAATGTTATTATTATATATTGACGCCAAAATCCAGTCAAAGATCGAAAGTGGCAACGACTGAGTGACAAATCAACCAAGTAGCAAAGTAGCAAAAATCTGAATAGATTTATTAGCATTAATTAGTGTAATTCTTAAATCCAATTTTGAATTTGGAATAAATGTTCGAATTTAAGTGAGTGCCAGCCAAGTAGATGATAAATTGCATAAGGCGCGAGAAGTTACAGAAGTAATAATAATATAATACTTGAATTAACCAATAATATTCATAAGTATTCTATTATTATTAATATTTTAAAAAATAAAATTATGTAAGAAAAGCTGCATTGCATAATTTATTATTTACTGCTTTTTTTTATTTATATTCAACTAATTTGCATATAAAATAAAATAAATAAGACAAGATTAAATCTTTTTCAAAAATAAAGCCTTGTCAAATCAAGGGTCATATCCATTTAAGAGAGGGTCTTATGTTTAATATAAGTAGGTTTACAAAACTGGAATATATTTATTTTGATGGACGAGAGAAACAACCCTTGTCAAGAGAACAATTGAATTATGTACCAATGGTTTTGGTTAAAAGCCTGTTGCCAAGTTGTCAGTATTTAAGTTAAGCTGCCACAGCTTTGTCAGGCCTTAACTTTGTCTAGGCTCCGTGAAAACAAACAACTCTCCACAAAAAAGTTGCCAAAAATCAAAGCACTTTAAAAGTACAAATAAGTAACTTATATTTTAGCTTAAAAACTTCCGAAAAGTAAGATGAAACTGTAAGTGAATGTGGATTGGTTCTTGGCAAAGGTGCTTTTGTAAATGATATGTCTGACAGGACAAACAGGTTGAGCAGCTGCTATTTATGCATAACAGTATCTGTATCTGTATCTGCAGATGTATCTGTATCTGCAGATGTATCTGTATCTGTATCTTGACGACTGTCGACTTAACAACAGCGCTGCAATTAAAAGGAAAGAATAGCTTTGGCGAGGCACACCAAAAGTGAGAACAGCTCAAACAATACGCACGAGTGTGCCACACACACGCCCAAAGTGCCACAGCTTGTGTAAGGGGGGAAACATATGCAAATTTCTCCCACTTTTGCCATCAGCCGGTATTTTTTTTTTAAATTGTGCAATTGTTTTCCGTGTGTAAAGTGAGATGTATGTAAAAGCCGCATTTAACACGTGTGGCACGTATTTCATTTTAAAAAGCAAACACAAAAAAAAAGGACGCAAACCAAAAAACTTACCAGCTAGTTAAGCGAGAAGCAATGAACCCTGCTTCCCGCCATCCATTCCCTCGCACCACGCGGCGTATGCGCAACAATGAATGTCCTCAAACGAACCGCAGCTGTATAAAAAATGAGACTAAGGCACGTAGAATATAAGCTTTTACTTTGCTCGGACCACAGGATACCAGTAAATATGTAAATTCTTTATAGTTAAAATTAACCGACTGTTTAATACTCTTATGCCACTCTTTGTGGGAATCAATCGTGGAACTCATGGGACGAAAATATATTTGATTTGGCATTTAGAAAGTGAGCGAAATTTTTAATTCAGCCTGTAACACTTTGAGTAATAAATAAAATTTAAAAAGTGGTCAATATCAAAGTTTGTCTGATTTAACTGCTTGCCTCAATTTCAATCTCAAACACTCTCTGCTCATCGGGAACAGAGTGTTGAACTGTATATGTAGCAGGCGGCGGCACAGTAAATTGAGACATCCACAAAGCAAGAATGTGGCACAAAGCAAAAACCACAAGCTTGTCCTCCATGAGGCCTGCAGCTTTTACCCTGCAACCTGCCTTATGAATGATGCACGTAGCACAGCCGTTGCAACCAGGTCGCCTTTGAGCGATTCAAAGTTGAATAGTTTTGCTTAAAGGCGGCAACTTTGACCTTAAACGCCGCAAAAGTTAAGTTGCTCGAGCAGCTCGTTATTATCCTCATAAATTATGTCACTTGTGTTCTTAAAGTAGTTCTTAAGCAAACTAAATATATATATTTTAAAATAAAGTAAATAAATTCCAGCAAAGAATAACCATTTTGGCAGAGCAGCTGGTCGAGCTATTTGCTCCGGGCATGCTTCTGGTAATCCTCGAGTGCGCTGCGGACACATTTGAACATATGAAAGAGCAGCATATTGTGGCTGAGCGGGGCAAGAAACGACTGTTGCACATAAAGACATGTCCTGTGGCTGTAACTGAGCTGATTCGTATTTACGGCTCGCATTTAAAGTGATATATTTGCAACTCTGAGTGCCCTCCAAAACACATACAATCTCATAAATCAGCAGCACGCTTTCAAAATGATACAAATACATTTTTACATGCCAACTGACAGCTGAGAATCACATTTAAACGACGTTAGTTATCTGAACTTAAGCACGGATATATTTTATGACAAACAGCCTGATAAATATGGCGCTGTCTACTGATAACCGACATTTCCGTTTTGTATATCAAATTTGCAAATGGAACTCTGTGATTTATGGGTACATATTGAATTTAAGTTGAACAGAAAATATCTATATTCAAATTGTTATTATGATAATTATAAAGTTACCTTTTGAACACATGCATTTTTTTAACTTTGTTATTAACTAACAATTTAGTTTAAGTCAAAAGATTTCTATTAATTTTGTAATTAGAATTTCTGTAGTTGTTGACTTAATTTTTTTATGTAGAACATAAACGGAAAACTAATTTTAGTTATTTGAAATATTAAATCTGCGATCAGTTGTTCAATTCTAGCTGAAAATTCTGTGTGCTATGCTGAGCTACAAAAACAAACAGTATGGAGCAAAATTTTAAAATTGTTTCCGCTCTTATATTTTTACTGGAAAAATTCCCAAGGTTGACAATGAATGGCAGGTGTTTAAATACGTTTAAATGGAATAAAAGCATGCATCACAAAAAATGCAAGCAAATAAACAAAAAGCATTGCAATTGCAAATAGCAATTCTTATCAACGTCATTGAATAAATACTCTAATTTTAAATGAAGCTTTAAATCAGAGAGATTTGGCAAAATACATACACATAAAATACATAAATATTTAAGAGACAAAACAGTTTATATCTCTTATTACCACAATCTAATTGAAGAAGCAACTCGTTTTGATTAGCTTTAGCTATAATCCAAATATTTGTGGTTCATTTACAACAGTTATACTTTATTTAAGTTTATTACTTAACATTTTTTAATCGTATTGGAGCTCATTTGAGTTTCTTCATCATTTGCTGAAGCATTTTTCATATATTACAAAATAGCTTAATTATTTCTGTTATGCTAAAATTTAAAATAAAATCTAAAGTCTTTGAATATATTTTTGAAATAATTAATTTGGTCACTATTGTGGAATACTTTAGCTAAAATAAATATAAATAAAAAAATTTTAAAAAAAATGTGTAGGGCAAATTAAAAAATGTATGTTGTATTTTGTTGGCAACAAATAGAAAATGTTATCATGGTATATATATTCTATATATTTTATAAATACATATAAGACTCTGCAGCCATTAGAATTTAATGCTTGTTGAAAAACACTCAAGAACTGAAATTATTGTTTTTTTAAAATGCACTTAATAGAGGCGTAAAAAGTGCTTTATTGTTTATTGTTCGAAGATTACGCATATTTTGTACGTATAAATAATGCTTTGTGAAAAGCATAGGCAGTTCAGGGCCGAACTTTTATTATTTATAAACCTAATAAATTGGAATGGAACGTGATTTATTTCTAGATGAAAAAGACTGGAGCTGTTGAAAAACTTGCCATAAACTATACATTGATATTAAAAATTTTGACAGCCAACGAATTGAAAATAACATACACACACACACACAGAGATTACACACTCGCGCGCCCATCAATGAAACCAAAGTTATATGCGAGAATTTTCATTACTCATACGTCATGTGGGCATCCAGTGGAAATGCGCGATGTTGTCATAAAAGTTGAGAGCTAAAACAAGAAAACATACCAAAAAATGGATGGAATGCGAATGCAGGTCAAAGGCCAACGAATTTTATGTGCCACCCCACCTTTTAAATATGTGCAGCAATTTGCTTTGTGTGCCACATAGAAAGATTTTCAACACTGTTTTCAACTGTGCGACGTGAACTGTAAAATTTGCGGCGCGGAGATGGTTGGGGTTCTTGCACAGCATATAAATAGAATCCCGACAAATGTAACACAAACCGAAATACTCGTGCATTTGCTGTTTTATGTGTCGACTTTGCCGCACTCCCGCCCCCTCCCCCCCCCCCCACCTCCATTTGCAACACGCAATTTTAGCTATGTGCCTTGAGCTGATGAGTCTCCTTCCCCCCCTCCAACTGCAGCCTTGGCATTTTTTATTGGTAATTTCTGTTATTGCCTTGCGTGCGGCTGTGTACTCTCGTAAAAATATTTTTATTAGCGCAGAACCTCAAACAGCCCCTCAGCACTTCTCTCGCGTCTCTATCGCCAGGACTCTTAAGCGCCACAAAAAGTGACAGCCCCAAAAAATATGCTACGATTTATTGTGCAGACGTCTAACATATGCTTCCATCAATAGCTCAACTTTTAGATTAAAATTGGCAAGCAGCACGTCTAATGGTTTACTGAAGTAGCACACCTCTTTAGGCCCCACTGGTTTGGCCAACAGCTTGACCCAACTCCAAATCAACTTTAGCCACTTTCACAGCGTCGCAAAGTGTCTTCAGTTTGTCGCCTTGGACTCGTAAAATTTAAGTATTGCCAGCCAGCCTTCAGAAAATTGCCAACACTTTTATGGCTAATGCCAGTTAATAACCAAATTTGTTGGCTCAGCTTTGCGTACTACGAATAATAAGTACATAAGCATGCAATGCTATCCTTATCGCTGCAAAAGCAACAGTTGTAAAAAGGCTTCAAGTTTTATGCACTTCGAGTGCTAAGCATACAAAACAGAATTTGCCATTATTTAACGCAAATATTCCACCTAAATCTAGTTTCTACATTCAACAATTCACTTTCTTTCACAAATATTCAAGCTTTTCTGCAATTTCACTAAACAATAAAAGAACCAGCAGTTAGGTGTGTGTGTGCCTGTGTGTGTGCCTGTGTGTGCGCCTGTGTGTGTGCCTGTGTGTGTGCACTCATGTATAGAATTGTACAAAGTATAAATATCTCCAGGTAGCTCTGCCATTTATTCGACCTCAACTCTATCTTTCCAGCCACGCCCACTGATTTAAAATCAGTGTTCCTAACTGGTAACCGATGCAATCAGGGATTTGCTTTGTGTCGGGCTATTTCATCCGTTCCCAGCTGCTGCTCTTTACGGCTCTGTCTGTGTCTCTTATCTGTCTAAACGCACCCGGAGCCTTATCGAGCACTCAAACACCAGCAGAGAACAGGTTTTATGTTCCACATATTTACCCAGCACGGTACAGAGAATGAACTGCAGAGAGTTGTCAGTGGGATAAACTTTTTCATGTTGACTAGTTGCAAGTTTTCGAAAAACATTCAAGTGAAATTTAATTCCACATTTGACAATTGTATTATGTGAACGAAGTTTTATGAAAGTTGCGACAATCGAATAAAATTTTTCGGATTCTCTTTATAATAATAATTAAATTTTAAATTCTTCGACAAGTTTTGCCAGAGATTTCTTGCTTTCCTTTTGTGTCTGGCAATTCTCGACGAAATTTAAATGGCAATTTTAGTCAGGAAAGTCTTTGTTTAAGAAACAGAAAATGCATATTGCATATTTTAACACAAAATAAAACCATTTCAAATTTCTCCGTTTTATGCGAGATGGACTTTATTAAATAAAAATAAATATATATATACTTGGTCTCTACACTAAAAAAAACCATATACAAATTGTCGCAAAATAAAATAAAACTTTGTCCATTTTTTCATTAACACTTTGAAATTAAACATTGTTGCATACTTTTGGGCGCGTCAAATAAATTGATTCACTCTGCCACTGCGTGGGCAAAATCGCATTAAAATAAGAAAATGAATAAATTGTGCATGCATTAAGCTCAACACACACACACAAATACACACACTACTGTGCTCGACTCGTATTCCCAGTGAATTCGCCGCAAAAACCAATTAAATTCAATTCTCAAACGAACTGTAAAACAGAAAGCGATGCACACATGCAATCAAACTGAAGTAGCAAACGCACACACACACACACACACTCAAACATTATCATTTACATATGCAGATGCGTGTTTGTGTGTGTGTGTGTGTGTGTGTGTGTGGGTGGGCGAAGCTATAAAAGTGTTGCCATGACTTAAACGCTGGCTAACAGCCATTTCATTTGCTCACAAATTGAAAGCCAAAGCTAAAACTAATTGCATAATTTTCTTCACATTTTGCAGGAATTTAGTGTGATTGCCACAGCCAAGCAATGGCTGAGAGTAGCAACAGCAGCGGTGGCAGTAGCAGTGTCAGCAGTGGCAGCAGTGGCAGCAACATCGCTGCCGAAAGTGGACCCGACTTTGATGCTTTGCGTATCGCCTGCGATGCCCGTTTGAATAGCAGCCACCATGTGGCAGGTAAGCCAACTTGCAACATGCTTGCTTTGAATATCAAATTCGATTCAATTCATTTGCTAATCAAGAACTTATCGCTTAGGTTCCTACTGTGCCGGCACCTTTGATGGCTGGCTCTGTTGGCCCGACACGGCCGCCGGCACCTCCGCCTATGAACTGTGCCCGGACTTCATCACCGGCTTCGATCCGGAGCGTAAGTGCCGCAATTTTGCTCATCATTGATTTCCATAAGGGCAACATCCGTTTTTTTTTTGGCCATTTTTGTTATTTGTTTATTTTTTGGTTGCCAGATATGCCAAATCTGCTTTTGACAAACATCCGCAAAAAAAGAAGTAAAATCCAATACACAAAATGAATTCAATATATAAATAAGCAAAGGAGTCAAATGTAAGGTTCAAGATTATAACGGAAACGGAAATGCTGCATTGGAGCCTTCATTAAGGAGCAGAGACCCAAAGCACCGCAGGCAACACAACACACAGACAAACACACACACATGCAAAAATAAACAGCAAACCAGGTGGGGTTTGCTAATTGGCCGCATTCCCTGGTGTAAGCCACTCTGAGGCCACATTTCCATTTCCGCTGCCCCTTTGTGAGTTATGCAAATTTAAATCGTGTTTATTTTTTATTACATTTTCCTTTTTTTTTAAGCTGTTATTAAAAATCGCTGACAAATCAATTTTTATCATTTTGTCCTCAGCTTTGATTTTAAGTACACGCGAACATATTTTGTGTGTGTGTGTGTGTATGTGTGTGTATAATGGTGTATGCTCAGTGGCTTTTCCGCACCTTGGCAGCAGATGCTTTTTTGGCTTTTTTCTTCTTCCTCTTGAACTGATGTAACTTTGGGGCTTAGATGCAACTGCGGCATATTTGTTCTGTTGAGTGGAAATCAATAAGCAAAGTTTCGTTGTGAAGTTTTATTGGGAACAACATCTCATTTCTGAGCATTGTTAAAGTTTTCAAAGTATCTACAAATTCATTTTACAACTTAGAAAGTTATATTATTCTACAATATACTCACGAACACGTGCTCGCCCAAGCAAAACATCTAGCAACTATTATAATAACATTATTATTATTTTGCAGTATTAAAAAAATAAAATATAGTTGTTATGGCACAATGAAAAACATATTTAATTTAGAAAAAGAGGTTATTTAATATTTATTTAGACAAAGTTTACACAAACCATATAATGGAAAATAAGACTTAAAAAAAGTGTCGATGCAAAATAATATTTCAATTATTATGTCACACTCATTATATATATACGTATATCTATATATATTCGAATTTTCGCATAATTTACGCAGTTAATACAAAAACAAATACCGCTCCTCATAATTAGGTATAGGTAATTCGAGCATTTTAGGTGAAATACATTAACAAAACGTGTTTGTTTGTTTTGGCGGGCGAAATTACTGTTTGCACAATTTGGTAATAATAATTATGATGAATTATGCAATATGAAGCCAACTGCTTATGCAAGAATAACATCTATAAAAATAATATGTAAAAAAAATTACAAAACAAACAGAAAAAGAAACACAAAATTTGATAGAAGAGCAAAGACCTAGTCATAATTATGTTGTGAGGCAATTTGTGGCATAAGTCATGTGGCATGTCAATTTTGCATAAAACAAAACATGCCACGCCCACACAAGTTCAACGACATTTTCTGTGCCAAAAATAGAAAAAAAAAACACACACAGAAAATATTACAGGGCGCCTGCCACAAGTAGCAGTTGCAGTTTGTGGTTGGGGTGCGAATAACAATAAGCAAATGCTGCTTTCGCCACATTTGGCTTATGAGTGTATATATTTATTTTTTTTTGGCTCACAGCGATAGTCTGTGGGCCAAACTGAGACTGGTGCCGCGCCTTGGGGTCGCCAGCTTGTAACTTGTACAAGATTATGTGCTTTGCACTGTGCCGCCATTAACATTTATGGCACTTCCGTTTGGCGGATGTGGCTAACACTGGCTGCGACAGCAGCTGGACACTGAAAAAAACAGTATATAATAAATTTATCAAAGTGGCACATCAAATATTTAAGATTAAAATATGTTAACATGAACAAACTATTGGTTTTTTCTTAGAAATTTTAAGATATATTAAACAAAGTAAGAAGAAAATAAAATGCATATAGAAATTAAATTTAAGATTAATAATATATTAAAATTAACAATAAAATGTAGAAATCCAACACAATTCAAGTTGAGTTTGTGGCTAGGACACAAAAAGTGCCGCAGAGAAGTGCGTAATTAGCTGCGAAGAGTTTTTAAGTTTGCAGATGTTTGGGTTCCCAGCACTATTTTCCAATAAACCAAGTTGTTCAGGAATTAAACTAGACCAACATGCTGGCAATACTCTCACAAAAGAGACACTTATTAAATAAATAATCCAACTGCTGTGTTAGCAACCCTTTTTTGTTAGGTTGCACGCACCCCAAAGATGTTCCCATTTGATAAAAATAATGCCTTCATAATCGGCAGCTAAAAAAGGTTTAAGTGAACATCAAAGTCCTTAAACACTAACAAAAAAAATATTACACATTTCTTATTAGTTGCAAAAATAATGTTTGAGTGTAGCTGAAGTCTTGTCTTGCTGTCGACTGTAGACTTATTGGACACACACAGCGTATACGTGATTTCTTGGCACTGCGTGGCTGATGGCAATAAAATGAACAGAAATACAGGCAGACATACATACCGGGGGGGGGGGGGGTACACTGTAAAACTTCACCTGTTAAATTGCAAACGACAGTGGCATCTGAACTCGTTTCCTGCCCCATTGTCCAAAAAACCCATTTCAATGGGCCCCCGAAAAATAGTTTGTTGCCGCTTCAAGTGTCACATAATCGTTGCTTTTAACAAGTTTGGTAACAATTTAACAATAATACGAAAATTGCATAAATCATTTCAGTTCAAGCATTTCACATGCAGCAGCAACTTAGAAACTTTGTGGGAATGTAATTTAAAGTTGTGCTAAGAACTTGTTTGGGACAGTATTATTTGGCTTTATATTCTGCACATTTTAGAAAATTAAAATGACTTTCATTTAGCGCACTTAAAAAAAAATATCCAACTAACGTTGAAATGTAAAAGTTAATTTAAGTTAATCCTTTCAATTGGCAAATCTTAATTAAATAATATTCATTCCGGTCACAAGTCAATTATAAAACATATAAAGCCGCAGGTATAAATAATAAATTGAAATGCAATTAGATTTGGTCAAATGGCTTACATGGCGTATAAGCAATCCACGCTTCAGTTCGTATTAAATGCCATTTGTCGATTAAATTCATATTGGATATTATATTTATGGAAATTGAGTACATTTAAGCAATTATGAATATCAGCAAATTGCAATGTCTAAAATACAAAATTCTAATTTGCAGGATATGCGCACAAGGAGTGCGGCGAGGATGGCGAATGGTTCAAGCATCCGTTTAACAACAAAACCTGGTCTAATTACACCACCTGCGTGAATTTAGATGATTTGGCCGTAAGTGAGCAACTTATAAAATTTAATTATAATATAACAAATTGGTTTTCTCTTCGTATTTTGTATCTTGCAGCGCAATCACAATGTGAACCTGATATATGAGGTGGGCTACACCATCTCCTTGCTGGCCATACTCCTGTCGCTGTCCATCTTGGGCTACTTCAAGTGAGTTCTTGCCAGCCAGCCACCCACTGCATTAATTAGATGCAGTCTTCATTAAGAATAGTTACATAATATTGTGCTCTTGACGTATGATCCATCACCCTCGCTCCATCTGTGTGCGACACAAATTGGCAAATGGAAAACCACTCGAGGCTAATGAGACACATTTGGCCATTTGGCGTTATGACGATTTTCGCATGGCGCCAGACTTTATTATTAAACATAGATGCCAAATGCTCTAATCAACTGCCAACCTGTGTGTGGGTGTTTTTGAGTGAGTGTGTCAGTGTGTGTGGGTGTGTGTTTATTTCTGTTCGTTGCACTGCCAGTTACTCGTACCATTGCGCCCATTTAATCCGCCACATTTGACGTCGGAAATGAGAAAATATTTGCTTTCTTATCCCCGCCGTCCAACTCCCCCGTCTTCCTCTACCCACGGCTGTGTCGCACGTCAACCGAGTATTAGATTGTGTGTCTTCTTCGAGCAGGATATCGATTAATTTCCACTTGTCTACAGCACAATTAGTGCTCTTGGCTTGTTTATTATCAGCCCAGGCAGGCAGGCAGGCAGGCCGATTGAAGCCTCCCCAGAAAGAGGAGTCTGTGGGACAGCTTGAAACATTGGCTGGAACATTTTAAATTGTGTGCAAACGACAAATGAGATAACAAATGAGAAATGTGATGAGAATTTTCTATTCGACATATCACTTCGTCTGCCATCTGTTCTTATTTGTGTGATAATTAAATACGCTCCACAATTGATTGCACATTAACAAACGATTATAAAGTGTTAGGGATATTATCCAAATATCAATGCATTAGAATAATATTTTAATAAAAAAGCTGACTGCTTAAATAAATTTTAAATAAACTGCTGGAATTCCAATATTTAACTGCCTGGTTTCTCTCCTTTGCCAAGCACTCTGCACCAGTTTTAGGTATAGAAAATATGATCAGTGCAATCTTTGCAAAGTCCTATTCGAGCAATGCATACCAAGAAGAGTTTGCCCAATTTGCATAACATGCAATGATTTGATTTGACCCGACATGATTTCATTAATATGCAGCTGGTTCTTGTGTCAACTGTCAAAACTTCACAAATGCACCAGAACCAGAAGCAGAACCAGATATGAACTGTATGGTAGAAAACTGAGAGCACGTCCGCTCTTCACTGTTGACATTGAAATTAACTTTTCACACTGCCACGCCCCCATCCCCGCCCAACCGACGCTTGCATGCAAAACAACGTGCGAAATTCATTTTCATACGTGCTGTTTTCAAACGCATGCCAATATTTGTCAATTAAATAAATAAATAAATAAAAAAAAGTACATTTTCAATTGGAGAAACCACAAAGCAAATAAGTAAAAAAAAATGTTGATTGTGCATTACTAAAAGATACCCCGCAATTGGTACAGGAGCAGAAAAGTGCTCAAGGCAAAAATAGAAATATAAAATATATATAAAAACACTAAAAATACATAAAAATAATTTTAGAAAAATTACCAAGGATAGCTAAAAATAAACAAATATTCAGAGGGATGTGCAGAAGCAAAACTAATTATAAAATTAAATAAACATTGCCCAAAATTATTCGCAAATATTAGCAAAGCACCTTAGAAATTTTCTTAACTGGCTCTGCACAAATAACGCTATAAGAAAAAGTCAGAAAGCAGTAGTCGAGTGAGTTTTACCCTGGACTCAGTTGTTCATCCATATGAATATAGAGATCAGTATGAGAATTGGTTTTGAACTAGGTGATTTCTATTGGATCTAGATTAAATTTGTTAATCAATAATAAAATATAATAAAATATTATCTAAATAAAATAAATATAAATATTTGCAGATCCCTGAAGTGCGCCCGCATCACGTTGCACATGAATTTATTTAGTTCATTTGCGGCAAACAGTTCCCTGTGGCTAATTTGGTATACGGTGGTGGTGCCAAACTCGGAGCTAGTCCAGCTCAGTCCGGTAAGCCAACACAAAAGTTAACACACACACACACACACACACTGACACACACAACTCAACTCTCATATTGATATATTTCAGGGCTACTGCGTGGCATTGCATATTATACTCCACTATTTCCTGCTGACCAACTACTCGTGGATGCTGTGCGAAGGCTTTTACCTGCACACGGTGCTGGTGTCCGCTTTCATTTCGGAGAACAAGCTGGTCAAATGGCTGATAGCCTTCGGCTGGTGCTCCCCGGCCATTGTCATATGCATATATGGACTGGCTCGCGGACTCTCTGGCAGCCGGGAGGAGAATCTACAGTAAGTCCATGTGCATGATGTCATCGATTGTGTGTGCATGTGTGTGTGTGTGTGTGTGTGTGTGTGTACTAAACTGATTGTACACATGCATATATGCAAGATGATTGGCAAACTAAAATCAAATCAATTGTGCAACAAGCTCGTTTGCAATTCATTAGATGACAAAACCCGCATATTGCTCTAACTCTCTCTCTCTCTCTTTCTCTGTCTCTTTCTTGCTGCAGCTGCTGGATGAACGATACAGACTTCAACTACATTCTGATAGTGCCCGTCTGCATCTCAATATTCCTCAATTTATTATTCCTCTGCAACATAGTTCGCGTCGTCCTGCTCAAGCTAAAAGCCCCGGCCAGCATTCAGGGCAGCTGCGGACCATCTCGCACCGTCCTCCAGGCGTTTCGGTAAGTTAACCCATGTTCGGAGAATACAAAAGCAAGCGTTTTAACTTAAACGACTTCAATTCAATAATAATATGTAATTTGGCACTCACACAAATGGCGCTGGCCCACAGGGTGTATGCGTAATAAACGTGTTTTTTGCTCGGCTTTTATTTCATGTTTTATTCGTCTCGTCATTTTCGTTTTGCCTGAGTTTAAATTTAAAATCACGCATACAACGCGTGGACGCTCGTCGACAACGAATTATACATAAGTTTAAGTATTATTATACTGTCAACCGTCTCTTTCTCTCTCTCTCTCTCTCTCTCATTCTCACTGTGAATCCCCTTTTTGTTTTGCAGGGCAACTTTGCTGCTGGTGCCGCTGCTTGGCCTCCAGTATATGTTGACGCCATTTCGACCTGCCCCGGGGCATCCCTGGGAGTATACATACCAAGTCATCTCGGCGTTTACAGCATCATTTCAAGTAAGTAATTTTTTCTTCTTTTTTTTGCATATCCCGCATAAAGTTGATTATATTTTAAGTTAACCCGCGCTGAGTAAGTTTAACTTTGAACTCTTGTTATTGACAATTCGCTGCTCTGCCAATTGGCTTTTTCCAAATTAAAGAATATGTTGCTCAGAGTAAAAACAAAACTATTAAATAAAATGTATGGCCATAAAATGCAACTTTTCAACTTTTGAAATTTATGCTCAAATTTACTTTTATTTTTTATTTTCAAATTCATTTAAAAATCTCGTAATTTATTCTCTAATCTAAAAGGAATTTTTTAAAGCAAAATGCGTATCAGTAATATGAATCCATATTCAGAACTCTACTTTCTTTATATATCTGATAAATTCCCTGAATTTCTGCTAAACTAAATATAAATCTAAGGTATTTCCTGCTCTATCAAAGTATTCTTTTTTTTTTTTTGTTCTGTAGCTTTTAATATTGTTTTACGAGCTTGCACAGATGGAACACTTTGTGTATGCTGTATGTAAATGATTTCAGCTGCTTTTAGTAAATCTTAAATCTACACACTAAGGGTCGAAAAATATGCACATATAATTGGCAAAAATGTTGCTGGATTTTTACAAAAGATATTTGCCATAATTTATGTAAATAAGCTAAAAATCATGTCGTAGCTTGTTGATAAAAAATAACCAACATCTTGTAAGGGCTAAGTTTTAAATATGCCAGGCACATCCTCAAAATTTCCCAAAGCCCGGGGAAGTTAAAGCTGAATTTGTGGGCGAAATCAATATAGAAACACGATACGCAAACATTTGCTTTGGTATTTTGTTAGATAGATATTCAAGAATGCACATATTAAATTGGAAACCGAAGAACGCAACGATTCCAATGAGGGAAATAAGAGTAAATAAGAAAATCGAGCGTGAAATGCACAGCCAATAAAAGTAAATGTAAAAGTAAAGTAAAAGTAAAAAGTTGAGTGTTTGAATAAATGGGGGGAAAAGACGTATGAAAGCATTAAGCCAAATCGAGTTACAACTCATTTTTATCTGCTTTTTTTTTGGTTTAACGCAAATACGCAAAACTATAAAAAGCTGTACAACAATTTGTTGTCAGCAGAAAGGCTAAAAGCAAATGTCTGCGGTTGTTACTGCAGATAAATTCTAAATTGTCATGACTTATGGGCAGGGAAAAGGGGCGCGCCTGGGGGCGTGGCATTGTGTGTTGCATTTGAAATAAATTGTGACTGTAACAGCGAAGCCAGAAAACCAGCAGGAAAGCCGCAAAAATGTAAGCGATCGACTTGGGAATATTCAAAAGCATATATTAAATTCTAAACTGTGGGCAAGGAAGCTAAAATAACGTAATTTAATATGTAAGCCAATTATATTAATGTTCTCTTTTTTTTATTTGATGAAATATGAGGTATATAATTTCTATATGTCTCATGTATAAGCGTCAAGAATATCGCAACGCAATCAGCGTTTATTCGTTTTCTCATCTTTTTTGTTAAAAAAAAAAATAGAATCGAATGACAAATGCTAAGAAAGAATTCTTTAGGCGATTGTTTTTAAATCCAGCCAACAGCAGCTTTTATTATTTATTTTTTGTTGCGGGGCAAATTGCAAAGTTTTTCTCAACTGAAAGATGTACTGCGTCCTCGGCTCGTCTGGAATTATAATGCCAACTGCGCTCTGTGACTCATAAAAGATTGGGTAAACTTTTAAGCGTCATAAAGAGCATAATATAAATTTAATTTTATTTTATCCAGTAGTCCCCATTAAAAACATAAACAAGGTTAAGGCAAGACTCTACGCAATTTTCTTTGCCATTTATAGTAAACAACAACAGGACACAATAGAATAAAGTTTTTTGGCTTAAACTTGACGCTAAGAGCGAAAAATAAAGTAGAAAATTTGTATGTATACTACAAGTTAAGTTTTTATTTATGAAGTATATCATTTAATTATAAATATTTTAGTTAAGTTAGTAAAGTAAAGTATAATTTCTACAGCTCTAAACTCTGTCTTAAATGCAGCATTTGGTGCATGTCAGCGAAGTGAAAATACAAAACAAAAAACCCGAATTATTATGTCAACAACAGTGACACTGAATATTTCTGGACAATATTGCAGCTAGAACAAAAACAAACTTAGAAACCACAAAAAAAAATTAATTTCATTTATCTGACTGGCACTTTTTGTTGCCTCTGTTTAGCCAACACATTTCACAGCTGGAATTACAATAAAGCTTAAAAAAAACATTTCCTGCCAACTCCACTTATGAGCTTAGAAGAACATCTGCTCCTAATCCGGTCACCCCCCGCTGCAGCTGCTGTTGTTGTTTACATTTCCATATGTTTGAATCGAATTGAAAACAGGGTTCCTAAAGGAGAAAAGCACATTTGTTGTCTTTTGGCTGTCTACTTTACTAATTAGTTTTGCAAGCAATTTGCACTGCTGCCTCAGAAAGGGGCGCCACACAAGTGCGAGTAATTAGCAAATCGTCCTGTTTGCAACAACTAAGAACTGCCTGACATGCAAATCAGTATGAAAAACTGTGACTTTTCTCTCTTTGCTTAACTGAAAAGTGCAAACATCAGACTGAATAATAACTAACTAAATATTGTTCAACCTACATAAAGTCAGCTAAGCTGCCGGAATTATGGAAGCTCAACTCGTCGCATCAGGACAAAATCACAAGATAATCTTTATTAAAGCACAACTCAGGCAACAAATACCATGAATAAAACGAAACAATTCGTGACTTACAATTTGGCCATTTATTTTGGTCTGTAAAGTTATACAACTAATAATCTTTACGGGCTTATTCCAGAAAAATAAAAGTGAAATTATGTTTCAATAAATTTCAATGAAGAAACTAAGTTAAGAGAGGAATTCGCATTGTTTAATGAATTCTCGTATTTTGTGCTCCATTAACTGCCAAATAATTTCCGATAGCAATAAAAGACACAATTTAAAAGGCAATCGATTTCCAGCAGATTTATAATAAACAAATAAATAAATAAATATCAAGATTGGAAAAGAAATATACGGAAAACAAGCGCAACAATTTCCGTTTACATTTGCAGCATATAATATGAGATCTCAATAAATTAATTAGTTGCAAATTAATTCCATTTGAGTTGGCTTAATTCGAGAGAGAATTCATTTTATAAACTCGTTACGGAATCTATAAATTTCGAGTTTAGTTCGTAGCTCAACTGCTAAACTGTGTGCGTGATTGCGTTTGATTGAGTTAGCAAGTTGTGGCTCAAACATGTACATTGGCAATGAAATAAAGCCTTTTGCCAATTTCATTTATATGCAGGCGATGTATAAGTAAGCATTCCAGAAGGCAGTCCGCATGCACGTACGCAACTATGCATTAAATACGCTCATAAACAAACACAAAAACCACTTAAATAGGGAACAGACAACAACTGACTGATGCGAACAATAATAGAGAAATGTACTTTTAGGGAGACAGAGAATTAGAGAATGCTTTGGGTTCCCAAAATGAATTGGCAACTGTTGAGCCGTGTCAAAATGGCGAATAAGCAAAATTGCATTAGACTTGAGGCACATTTGGCAGGCACAACACAAAATGTAATAAGCACAATTGTGGAGGCGACAGCAAATGATAATAATGCTGTTACACAACTTGTATTTTTTCTTTTCTTATATTTTGCAGGGTTTGTGTGTGGCAACATTGTTCTGCTTCTTCAACGGCGAGGTGATTGCCCAAGTGAAGCGCAAATGGCGGACGCTGTGCTTCAGCAATAGACCACGCACCAATTCCTATACAGCCACTCAGGTCTCGGTAAGATTCCATATGAGCTTCACATGCTTTCTGCCTTATATATTTATTAATAAAATTCGGTTTACGGCGCGTGTCAGCTAATATATGCAATATATATAAAACAACTACTCACAACCACACACACACACACACACACATATACACACACACGTAATTGGCCTAAACATACATACAAGCAAAACTCTAACAAACTTGTTGGTTTGCCGCATTTAAAGCATTTAACACAAAACAATTTGCAAAAAACAAAATCAAGAAAAAGCGATGAAAATGCAGCGCACCGTTTTCCAACCTGCCAATCACCATGATAGCAAATTCTCAGTTCTTTTGATTGTAGTTCGTGCGCTGCGGTCCGCCAGTGCCAGGCGAGGAGAAGGTATGACTAAAGGACTTGTCCTCATCGGCCAAACGACGCGCCTCCACAGCGCCCCACCATCACAAGCAACAGCAGAAGCAGCGACAGGAGCAACAGCTGCAACTGGAGCAGCAGCGGACACGCAGCCAAAGCATGTCCTTGACAGCACACACCACAACAGCAGCTGGCTCGTCCCGACTGCTCGATGGTTGGCGGCAAAAGTTGCATTTCCTGCGGCGCCCCAACTTGGAGAATGCACACCAGCGCCAGCCGCTCATGGGCGAAACGGGAGCGGGTAACTTGCAGCTGCAGTTGCCAGCCAATGTGCAAGCGGATGTAGTCCAAGCAACGCTGATGTCGACCATAGCAGAGGATGCCGCTGAAGCAGCAGCAACAGCAACAGCAGCAGCAGTGGCAACAAATGGAACGGGAACAGGCGCAGGTGTTGTCATTGTCAGCATGGATGCAGCTGCGCATGCCGATCCAAGTAACATAGCCGATGAGGCACTTTAAACTGCCCCAAAACACAACCGAGTCACAAAACATGTAAGAAAATCTCATAGTTTAAGCCAATTTTAAGTAGCTACCCGCCCAAAATAGATATTTCTGCAACTGTATACCAAACAAGTGAAAAGCACCCCACCAACCATAAAAAAGTTCCCCAGGCCGAAGAATGTTGAACAACAAAATAGCTAATAATCATATAAAGCTAATTCCTAAGCTAAATCTGCATTTTGTTTGCAGCCATAAGTTAAAATTATTGCCATGATCATTTTATCTGTATTCCGTGAGTTAATTGAAAAAGTTAAAATTATTTAATTATTTAACGCATTTTGTAATTTAATATTTATATCCAGCAAAACAAAACAGTGCAATAAAAAATCAAAGTATTATATTAAATTCATTCTGACTTGGAATACAGAAGAGATATAAAAAATAAATCCTGTTGTAAAAACGAAATGCAACTTGCATTCAGTTTAAACATTAAATTATACATATTTAACTATTATATGGCTATTAAGAATTTATGTGGATATCAAATATCATTGTTGTCTATAAGTGTAGCGTGTCTCTGACTATATATGCATTAAATAAATATCGCAAAATATCGCATATATATTTATATGTTGTAAGCTGAGCTTTCTGAAGTTTCAGCAAAAGCGCTTTTTATTTTCGCCATTTTAGCTGAATGCTTCTTAATCGGTGTATATAAACTATATAAAATAAATGTATTTGAATTGTAAACAAAAGAAAATTGTCTGTTTTATTTTATTTGGAAATTTTCAGATTTATTATCAACAGCATACTGCTGAAATTAAGTTGAATATTTGTTTTATTTTATTTATAACATCAAAAAGTTAACTATTTTTAAGTATTAATTTCGAGTATAATTAGATACTAAGCGGATGCCAAAAGTTTGTTAATTAGCCAACATTTTCGCTTGAGTGGCCCCATTTGAAAAACAAATGCAGGAATTTCCATCCCTTCTCCCTCCCCCATTCCGTTACGTTTTGACCGACAGTTAATAAATGAAGTAAAACCCTTGAATCACTCAACAGGCCAGGCCGGTGAACTAACTTGAATTGTGCTTGGTAACAGGGTGATAAATTCCCGTTGTCTTTGTTCGCTGGCCCGCTAATTTGGTCGACAACGCAATATAAACCACGAGCATCTACAGCATCTGTGGAAGAGGGGGCAATGTGGAGCGGGTAGAGCGGTTGGTTGTCAACCATTTTGTTTTACATTTATGGAAACTTATTTGCACAAAAGTTGACGGTTTTGTTTTTTTTTTTTGTCATATTGCGGTTGGCATTTTGCAGCCACACTTTCAGTGCTTGATGTGCCCGTAATGATGTTGCCAATTGAGTGGCAGGTTGCCATGGCTTGCCGCATGTTGCAGCTAAGTGCAACACGAGCTGCTGTCGCTCTCACAAAACTGGGCACCACACGTTTTATATATGTAATCCAAATCTGTAAGTGGCATTTTATGGCGTGTGCACTGCTAAAAATATTAAATCTTTAACTCACTTTGTGGTTAGTTTTGTAGGAATTTAATGATTTTAGCAACAATCAGTGGCTATTAAAAAGTAGATTAGAGCAGTTAAATGAATAGATTTTCTCTTCTACTATCAAAATCACAGCTTTCATTACTTAAGCATTATTCAAATTCAACGTTTTATTTTGCACTGTTTCGGATTTTGCAATTTTCTCGCACTTTTCATGAAGTTGGAGGTGTGGAACAGTGAATAAGCTGTTTTATTACTTGTGTGAGTGTGTGTATTGGTGTGTATGAGTGTGTGTGCAAATCGCGATTTGTGTTTGAGTGTGTGTAAGTTAAGTGCTTGACAAATTTTAAGCACCTGCAGCCATAAAAAATGCATTTGCAGCTAGCAGAATTTGCTTATTGTGCAACAACTCAAAAGCATCATTCACAAAGGATTAGGCACTTCAGCGAGCACTGATGGATGCCTGGACAGGACACCTATTAGACCAACATGAGAGTAATTTAAGTGAACAGTACATATACTTATACGACTTCAACTCAACTTAATCCTCATATATTTTATACTCAAATTCAGATGAGAATAAAAAGCCCTTTTTATCAAAGCTGCAATAAAACCAAAAAAAAGTATAAATAAATAAATAATTATTCTTAGTTCTTGTTGGTTTTTTACAATTTGTTAAATTATGTATTTATTAAAAAGTACTTTTATAAATTCAATATGCAATAAATCGAAGAAAAAAAACATGAAAAATAGTTGAACAAAAATGTTGTGAAAGTTAACTAAAACTATAACTAAAAAGTGAGAACATTGCAGTTTGGCCTTAAGAAACTGCGGAATACTCTGATAACTGGCATATGTGAGCTAAAAACTTCTTGGTGGGCGTGGCCGACAACTTGACACACTTGAAGAAGCAAACAGACGGACGGACAGACAGCTTGATAGACTCTGTATATGGCCAATATGCTCGACGACCTTCAGTATAAAACGAAATAGTCCAGGATTAGAAAAGCAGTGACTTTTAATTAAAAAACTTCATAAAAGTGTTGAAGACTACATGTGTTTAAGCAAATTGCTCATACGCCCCGTGTGTGTGTTGGGGAAGTCAAGAATAATTTGTTCAGCTGACGTATTTGCATAATGAACTCAATTAAAAGTTGGCTGCCTGCCAAGTGCAAAGCAGCTGCAATACCTACAACTAATGACGAAAGAGAAAAGATAACGAACGATTCGATCGAATGGAGATGGAGATGGACGGATTAGGGCGTCTTGTCCTGGCGCAGCAGCTCCTGTTTGGCCAGTAGCTGAATGCGCCGCCCGACTATTCCCAGCGGCTTGCGCTGAACCAGATGACAAGTTGATTGCCTGTTGGAAGAGCAAGAAGAAACAATAAAACAAAAATATTAACCACTTGACTACAGACTGGCTACACTCAGAGAAATTAATGTTCTGGTTTTTGTATTTAATTTTTGGTAAACACATTTATGAAAAGCATAAGTAAATTGACAAAAAATAGAAAAAAGTTTTTATGATGACTTTAAAAAATGAGAGCAGACGGATCTGATCAGGAATATATATGCTCTATGGGATAAAAAACAGCTCCATCAAAGCGTTGAAAAATGCACAACAAAATTAAAAAATGCTATGAGAAGAATATCAACTACTTGGTCATATTTTGTGCTCAGTGTGCGACTCACTTGTAAATGATTTTCTGACGATCCGCCCAGGGCCAGCTGCGCTCCAGGTTATCCAGCTTGAAGAGCAGCTGCAAAATGTGACAATGTCAGATTATTTCATGTCCCTAATGAGACGTCGCCCGCTTTGATTGCTATTACCTTTTGAGACTCCGTGGCAGACGCAGCAGCAGCAGCTGATGTTGCTGCCTCGAGCGTTGCTAAGCGCACCTTTGAAGTGTCATCGGCATTGTGTGATGGCGCCTCCAACTGCGTCTCCGGGCTGAGCGTCAAATCACACACGCTCTCCTCATCACTTATGCGCAGCCGGGGCACATTTCGCAGATTCCACGTGTAGGATGTGCTCAAGAAATCGCTGTCATTCTCATCCTCATTTCCATTTTCGGTCTCATAATTTTCATCATCGCTGAAACTGATTTGCTCGGCTGCCAATGCAGGCAGTTTTATGTAGTAAACTGAGTGGTGAGTAGACAACTCATCCTCATCCTCGTCCTGTTCATCCTCCTCATAATCTTTGCCGTTGTCATTGTGCGGCTCGTCACTCCGCTTAATTGTCCCGTAATTGACTTCTGACGCATAATCGGATTCTGGCGTCAAATCCTTAAGTTGCTTTGATTCACATTCAAGCAGCGACTTCTCTTCATCATCATCATCCTTCACTTGCACCAGATCATCCTCCTCCTGCTCGGAATCAATCTCATCTGCGCTATCCACCTGATCCATTAGCTCAAAGTCAAGCGCATCCTCATCGTAGGAGCACTTGCGCTGCATGTACAACAGCTCCTCGGAGCAAAAGGATTGCGAGACGGTGGCCAGTGTTGAGGACAATATCTTTGGTATCTCAGCAATGGCAGACAGCTTTCGCTGCATTTCCATTAGCCGCATCTCAATCGAGCTGGGCAGCACCCGGTCTAAACGAAGATAGTCTGATTTGTGATTTATGATTTATATAGTTAATTTGCTTAAATTTTATTGCAAAAGGCACAGAGAGAAACGACACACATAAATTAAAAAGTGGCAAACAATTGCTTAAGATTTATGTACATGGATTATGGGCACAAAAGATGCAAGTATTAATGGGTTAAAGTTGCAATTGAGGAGTTGGTTGAGGAGTTGTTGGGCTGCACCCGCCATCATTTCGAGGTTCTCGATGCAGTGGGCAGAGCCAGCAGCATGTTCTCAATGGTGCTGCTGCGCAGCTCCTGATTATCTCCGACCTCCGCAAAGAAACGCTTAATATTCCGTATAATGCGATGATGTGGCAGCTCCTGCATTTTGTTTATTGGTTTTTGCGGACGGATCGTCGGAAGAGAGAGAGAACAGAGGTAAAAATCAATTTTTTTTTTTGAGTGAGATTTTCTAGTTTCACCTGCTCCTCATCGTCGGAGGACTCGTCCTCGCTCAATTCAATGATCACCTCGTTGCCCTCCTCATCGAGTTGGGTTTTGGTTTTCTTTTTCTTTGGCTTGGGCGGCTCGGGCGGCTCATGCCACATGATGGGATGCCAACAACGCGAGCCAAGCAATGGGGTTGGGGTGAAGTCTACAAAATATAAACAACCAAAAAAATATTGGTTTTTCTTTTCTTTTTTTCTTGTTTTTTTTTGTATTTTTTTTTGTGAGTTAACACAAGATGCAACAACAGACAGTTCTTTGATTAGAGGGCTTGCAACATATACGACATGCTCTGGTAATAATAACACATCAAATCTCACCCTTTGGCGGCGGCATGGGTTTTGGCACCCGCATCACAATCGATTTCTCCTCGCCGGCCTCGTACATGCCCAAGGGATCATCCTCCTCCATGCTGCAAGCATTACATAATTATAATATGTGTGTTTGTGTGTGGCACATGTGTATATATATTTTAGTAACTGGGGCAACCTACTTGCGCATGAGAAAGTGCACCTTCTTCGGGGTGGCGTTGATACGATCGTGTGCCTGGGCCAGTGTCACCTGCGTTGCGTCCTCCTCGTTGATTTCAAGTATTATATCGCCCAGACGTATGCCCGATTTGTCAGCTAGACCATCGGGTGTTACCTGTACATGGAACAGAAGACAATTATTACTTTTCCACATTTCATTCATTAATATATATATTCTAGATATATATATCCAATAAACTTTTGCTTTCACCTACCGAACGAGGCAACAGTCAGCGCACAATTGAATGTAAATGTTGCGTAGTTCGAGTTTAGGTCGAGCAAATACTTTTGCTACTTATATGTATTTCATATATGACATACATAAATATATATATATATATATACATGTATATGTATATGTACTCATATATAAGTTTGCTCCGAAAACACAATGAGATACTTGTTGCTTGTGTTTTGAAACAGTCTGCTCTTAAGTTGATCCCCACATCAAAATTGTGCAGATTACATTTCTACATTTAATATGCTCTATAAAATTTATAATATATACAGAAATTCTTCAGCATTTTAATGGTTAATTATAATGCATACATAAATATTAAATTCTTGTTTTTCTTTTAATAAACAAGTTAATTGTTTACGAAATCTTTAAAAATCTTTTAATGTGGTCTAAAGTTTAATGTGAACAACAGTTTTATAAAAAAAATAACTTAAGTCAATTCAAGTCATGGCTAAAATAAGTGTTGAATTTAATTTTTATAAAATGAAGGGAAATGAAAATACAAATTTAAAATAAGAAAAACTAATTAAATAAAATTAATGAATAATGAATCTGTTAACAAATATTTCTTATAAAGTAAACGGTGTTTTTTAAAGGTAATAACACCACAACGCTTCTTGTAAAATACAAATTAAATGAAAATTATAAGTATAAATATTTTATAAAAATACACATTTATAAAATGGATATTTTAATAATAAATTTCAATTTGATGAGCATATGAAAGGAAGCAAAAGTTTCAAGCATAAACTTAATTTAACGTGTAAAATTCTATATAAAACTGTATAGTAAATGATTAGAAAAATCTGCAGCATTTTTGGTAAAATCCATCAAAAGCAGTCGACAAACTGTTTAAAATTTTAAGGGACTTTGCCTATGTGTCGATTTGAGTGCTCAAAGGCAAAATAAAAATTTATAGTTTTCGTTGCTTGCCAAACTAAAAAGACAGATGAGAAAGCCCAAAAGCAATAGGCAGAAACAATGTTAACCCAAATATTGTGCATTGCCGCAGCTGAAGAGTAAACACCGCAAACACCCCGCCCCCCCTCCACACTCTTTATCTTTGTGTGCCACACAATAATTGTTGCGCATTCGCCGCATCGAACGAGCGTCAGCAAAGTAAAATATTTATTTTGCTGTTTGCGATGATTTCGTCATAGTTGAGGAACTCGTAAATATAAAATTGATGTTGCTTTTGGAGCCCGAATGCCCCAGCGAGAAAATAGCACAACGACGGAATGGAAAATTGCAGCTGTCGATTGGAAATTGAAAAGTTGTTCAACGCCAAGTTGAATATGAATAACAATATGTTTGAGTTCCCAAGGGAAACTACGCACTGTGCATAGTTAATCGGGCGTATCAATCCCAATCCCAACCACAACCCCTCCCTCCCTCCCTCCGCTTACCTGAAACACGGTTAAGGGCATGTGAAACTCAGCGCCGCCGGTTATCAGAAAACCCCATTTGGTATCATCCTTGGAGTCATAGGCATCCGACTCCACATCGAAGGCGGGGAAACCGTCCGTATCGCCGATGCCGCAGGACACCTTAATAATGGGTGCCTTCTTCTTTGTCTCTGGCATGGAGTACAGCATTCCCAGTGGCTCAGGCATCGTTATATTCTTGTTCCAATTGTTGTTGCTCCCTTTGTTTGTTTATGTTTCTTTTGCTCGCTTTTTGCCGCTGCTCTTTTTGCGTAGCTGCTCGTTTTATTTATAATTCTTTGCAATTGCTCTGTTCTCTCTCTCTCTCTCTCTCTCTCTCTCTCTCTCTCTCTCACTCTATTTGTATTTTTATACACTTTGGCTGCAATAGTTTTTCTTTGGATTTGCTTTTAGCTTTTATTTTTGTTGGCGCCTGTCAAAATTCAGCTGCCAAAAAGATAACTCGTGCCAAATATATCAAATATAAATTCGTATTTGTTTTGCCGGCTTTTTGTTTGTTGGTGTGAAACGCGTTTGTCGTTAATGCAACTGTTTTACCGCATCTCTTATATAATCAGCTTTCACGCGTTGCACAATGCACTACTCAACCAATTGGAAATTTAAATATTCTTCTTAGTTGTTCTTCTTATATCAAAGAGCTTATGCAAGTTGTGCAGCCCCAAGGCAAAATTTATTTAATTATCAAGTGCAAGTTAAGTGGAAATATGCATAATGTATAAATTTTTAAAACTTTTTTCTTAGCTTCACGCTTTTCCACAAATTTCTTTGGCTTCCACGCGATTGCACACGACTCGGGCAACTAAAACTAAAAAGGAAAGCGATGAAATAATTTCGAGAAGTTTGCCTTTGTGGTGCATTCGCTTTTTTATAGTTGCCACGCGGCAACGAATTCTCATCTTAACATACCTCAACCCAAATGGGGAATATTAGTTTTGGATAGTAAATAAATTAAAGTTAAAATCTTCAATATTAGGAATTTTATGTAGGTCTAAAATCTATGTCTTACCTAATTACGGAGATTATTTAATAACTGCTTGTAATTAATTACAAATATTAAGCTGATTTATAAAATATTGGTAACTGGCTTATATAGCTGCTGAGACTGCAGTTAAAATCTCAAAATAATAAAATATTGAATCGGCATCCCTTCAGTTAACTTAGTATCTTTTTTATGACATATAATTCTGTATGATATGCAGCTGAATGGAATATATAAAGTCAAACCATTTAGTTATCGGGTATATTGCAGTCGATGCTTCCTTTGATTGCATTCTTGACAGTTTTTTTTTAGGGCCATGAAAAGTATTTGTATTTTAAAATGTAGCCGCTCTTTTCATTCCTTTGTTTTTTTAGCTGACAACGCATTCCGCGATTCTGGATGTTTTTGTAAATGCCTGATTTCATTAATAGCATGTTCATGTTATAAAAAAAAAACAATAACAATCTGAACTTATGAAAGCATAAAAATTCGAATATTGTGAATGTGTGCTGATAAGATTTTATGAGATTAGAAAGTAAGTAAAGAAAAGAAAAGCTGACCACAGCTGGATTTAACATTGTTAAAGGATTACAAAATTGTTTAAAATTAGGTGAAGCTACCCAAACGAAGCTGATATATTTTTATGTAGTATTCTACTCAACGGCAACAACAATCTATGTGAGGATTTTGGATTAGAGATTCCCCCAAGATGCACATACACAAAAATGAATTAAGTGCTCTAAAATCATGCGAAAAATACACTGCTGTGAAAAACCTGGAAACCTGGACTGAATCAGCAGATTTGATTGCCACAACAATATATATATATATATACATATATATATATATAAGACTTTCCAATGTGTAAATAAAAAATATCAAAAGTGATGACATCGTTAAAATAGCAGAAAAGGTTGACAAATGTGAAAAGTTGAGAATTCTTGTTTTTGTTTGCAAATATCAATGTTTATCTTTGAGTGTTTATTCATTTGGCTATACTATTGCAAATGGTTGTTTCAACTGCGTGAGAATTCTCATCCTACAAACAGTTGGCCTTTTAAGGTTCCTGTGGAACCAATCAGGTGTGTTCCGTTTTTGAGGAACAAATTGGAATTTGCAGTTAAGATTAGGGATGCATACTCCGCCCATACTCCGAGCTGGCTGCCTATGATGACCACGATGTGACCAATGTAATGAACGTGAAGAGGTCGTTGAAAGAGGTCACTGTACTCTCGCCAGTTGGGTCACAACCACGAGCCATTTAACTATACCAACACCGTGGAGTACGACATGGTCGAGAAGAATGCTGGAACCCGTATGAACTTCGTGAAAGTGGATGAGTTCTTCCTCAAAATAAGGTGATGGCCATCTATAGCTTCCCTCTGGACATCAGTGAGGCCCATTGCATTTTTCCCCAAATTATGCTACTTAGTCTGGAAGAAGGTAATGCCAATGCTGATGCTCTCCATTATCGTTCCATAAAGTGCACCCACCCCCCACGAACAGTTCTCCACCTCTGTCCACACCTATTCGATTCGTCGATATCGATCAGTATGAATTCATCGTGCCCAACATGTACTTCAAGAATTTACCCATCTATTATATAAACCCAATGGAGTCCGCCTTCAATCATGTGCGACTTATCAATCAAACTTTAAAATTTCGATCTCTGTGGGAATGCTTTGAATTTGTCGCTAAAATTTTGTTTGGCAGTTGAGCAAAAAGTGGGAAAACATTCTAAAAACAAAAGCAATTACAACAATTTGGAATTTACTCACCCTTTTATAGCTTTCGGAGAGGTTAATAGCATACACAGTGATCTGTTCTACTTTTGATCCACACATTTCATTCATTTCAATCAGTCAGTTTTTTGTTGATTTGACTTCTCCGTATAATGTCTGCTTAGTTGTACTAAGTAGATACCAAAAGTTGGTTAATTAGCCAACTTTTGCAATTAAACAAAAAACTTATGACCAACAATGGACGCTTCACTATATTCCAACACCTTTCCGTCGCACTTGTAGCAGTCAGACAAATTCCGCTGGCTATGCCTTGGCTTGGTGGCTCATTAATTTGGTCGACAACTCAACATGTAAACCACAATTACAGCACCGGCCGAAAAGGGAGGGAGGATGCAGAGCGATTGTTGTCAACACTTTGTTCTACATTTATTGAAATTTATTTGTACAAAAGTTGAGTTTTGTTGTGTCACGTTGCTGTTGGCATTTGCAGCCACACTTTGTGTGCTTGATGTTGTGCCCGTAATGATGTTGCCACTGAATTGGCTGGTTGCCATGGTTGCCGCATTTTTACAGCTAAGTGCAACACGAGCTTTCCATGTTTTATGTATGTAAACAATGCGTTAAGGGACATTTTATTGTTGCTCGAACCGCGTTTGAATTTGGCATAAAATCTGCAGATTCCTTTAAACTTAGTTTTGCTAAAAGTTAGTGATTTAATAATGGAGTTTTTAGCTTTAGTTTCCTTCAAAACGAGTTGCTCAAACATAAAGTATTATTCAAATTTAGCTTTAATATATCTTTATGTGTGCGAGTCTCGGCTTGTGCATGCGAATGTGTAAGTTAAGTGTTTGATAAGTCTTAAGCACCTGCAGCTATAAAAAAAAAAATGCCTTTGCAGCTAGCACAATTTACGTTTTGTGCAAAAACTCAAAAACAGGACTCACAAAGGACTCAGCACTCAAGCGCACACTGAAGGCAGCCTGGACTGGACACCTTTTGGACCAATTTGAGAGTAATTCAAACACTTGAACGACAGCAACCAAAACTACTTAAACTCCAAGCTTATTTAACTAATGCATACAAGCTACAGTAGATAAGCAAATATACACATCTTAGAATAGCTTATAACATATTTTTTAAATATGAAACGAAACACATTCTAGAATTGAAATATAAAGATGTTCTTATCAAGGTTTTGACAAAACAAGGGAATTCCCAATTTTTGATGCCAATTTCAAGTGAACTTTGAAATACTGTGAAAGATAACGTATTTATAAGTATGGATTATAATTGACAAATTTAATAATGTTTAATTGCGCATATACTTTAAGCATGTCAAGATTAGGAAGTATTATCCTAATTTCAATACAAACAATAATATTAAAATTTGGCTGCCCGCCAAATGCAAACAGCGATACATAATACTAATGACGAAAGGGAAAAGAGAAAGGATCGATTAAGTGATTTCTGGAGTAGTCGCCCCAAAATGTTGGCCCGCAGACCGAAGATGATGATTTACAAAAATGCGGGCAAACAGACAGACGGATTATGTACACATATAAGTCGATTTGGATAGTAATGTTTGCCAAGAATATGAATACTTCATACAAAAATATATACTCTTATCAGTCACATAATTTACGACATAATTTTAAAACAATTTACAACTTCAAGCCAATCCCAGCTGAATTTAAATTTTTGCTCATATATTTTTCTGAGTGTGCCACTCAGTTGCAAATGATTTTCTCATGATCCGCCCAAGGCCAGCTGGGTTCCAGGTTATTAAACAATAATACAGAATATTTATCATGACACCGCTCAGACAGGGGCTTCCCAAAAGGTCTCATTCCATTTAGGCTGTAAGATTGAGCGAAAAACACTCGGCAGGCAGAGATGTGAGCCAACCAGGAGCTGGCTAATAAAAAGAAGTTGTCAAAATTAAAGAATTTTAAGTTTAAGATTTTATTTGGTTCTTTTACAATTACGGGTTTTGCTTATATTTCTTTTTTTGCTGCTGTATGGCTGCTCCTTCACATGCTGTTCTTACATCTCATCAGATGAATTACTATCTTTCTTTGGTTTGTCTGCGCCGGTGGCGTCGTGGGCGTCGGGGCGGTGGGGCGGGGGGTGGCGGCGCCTATTTCTACCTCATAGTCTGGATATGAGGGGTCAATCCCGAGGTCGCCCCTGAATTTTTTCAATGTGCGACTCTCATCCTCGAGTTGCTTATTGACTGCAGCAGAATCGGTGGGCAGAACCAATGCTGCATTGAGCACTAGCGCCGCGATTGCCAACATGAATATGAATGAATGCATTTTGATAAGTAGCTCCAGCAAACTGTTCCAATCTCAATCCTCGATCCTAAATTTTGTTATATGCTGCTCACTTTGTAGCTCACGCTGCGGCTTGTGTTCCTCGACTGACTGGCAGTGATCTCTGCTGTTTCTTATAAACATTACCACACTTTGTAGACTTTTGATTCGCCATTTGATAAAACACATCTGACATTGGCTTTCAGTGCAATTAAGGCATCTGAAATTTAAAATTGAGCTGCAATCGATGAAAACAACAAGCGAAATCATTTTCGTAAGCGACTGTGGAATACTTTGATAACAAGCAATTTATGAGATGTCACGACTAGTGTTAAATTATTTATGAATTCTTTAAATTTAATCAACAAAACAAATCCCATAAAAAATATGCCAGTTTTTTTGTATTATCAATTCCCAATTATTGTTATTATTACTCACTTCAGAGGGAACTTTAATAGACAGACAACAATATGACAGACTTTACATTATCCGAACACTCTTCATCTAACTGTATTATCAGAGTATAATAAAAGATAATACATAACAAAAATTTCCAGCCTGAGAGTTATGAGAGTTAGATTTTATAGTTTAATTTTTACAAGTTACTAATGTAAAATAAATTATCAAAATAATATTTAGTTTTTAAATATATATATAATAATTATAAATAATTCGTATATATACATATAATAAAAGTGTTTTACATAAATGAAAATTTAAATATTATTAATAATATAACATTGTGCAATCATGGCTCATAGAGTATTTGTGCCTCGCCTGTGGCAAGTTAGTTTTTTTTAATATTATTCATTTTTGGGAATGCTCATTTTACTTTGAGCTGCTGGCCTCAGTCTGCTTTTCTATGGAATTGATAAGGCAGATCAGCGGAGATCAAATGGGCTAAACTAAAACGCAATTTTCGACTAAAAAGCAACCGAAAATACGTGATATAATTGAATTATATAATATATATAAAGATGTGCAGTCCACGGTGCGTATGAATCGAATTCAATAATAGTTTAAGTGCCAGACAAGGCTTTAGTTAGGCGAAGACACAAATGCCGCTCAATCCAGATGGCGATAGAAAAATAACCAAAACAGAAGAAAATCCCAAAAAGGATATGCCTAATGCTAAAAAGCAACGTGAGTGGCATGTTTAACAAAGTGGCGTGAACCTAAACCAACTAACGGAACTGCCAAAGTATCTCTTAGATTTCAAGTATCTTAGCTGCATTTTATCGAAAGTTCCGTTTGCTTGTTATGCGCATCTCGATTATCCCTTGGCATTTAGCTGAAATTCGTATTTTACGCCTTTACAGTCTGCATAAAATTAGACAATTTCGAAAACAAGCCATAACTGTAAAAGACAAAAGGTGTTCGCTGGCCAAAAAATTAAATGCAAATATTTAAAAGTCTCAGCAGCTTTAAAAGCGAAAAGCCTTTGAGCCTTGCAGCTTATTCAAAAATAAATGAACTCATAGTCAGCCTGATTGAATTTGATTCCCTGATGAATGTCCTGGCTCCTCGGCTCACTGCGTATTCATATTCCACTGCATAAGTTAAAAACATCAAAAAGCCAAGTGACAAAACGAATTGAAGCGAAACGCAGCGAATAAAATTTTATGAATCGAAATTCAAGTGAGTTGAAATGATGACTTACTGCATAATTTAAGTGAGTTTACAATATTGCTTTTTTGCCACGTTGCTTATACCCTGGAATCTACAAAACATACAACTTGCGGGTATACGTGCTATTTCTACACAAATTGATCAGTAATTTTTTGTATATATATATATATATATATATATAAATATATATATTGCCATAAGACTCAATTAAATTGTAGCAATTGTAGCATTTCAAAAAAATATTTTAAAAAAATATTTTAAAAAAATATTTAATAGGAATTTACTTTAAAACTTGTGTCAAACATTTTAACAAGAAATTGTTTACGGTACATTGCTACCTTTGGCTTTAAAATTGACTAATTAAACATTTCTTAAAGCCCAAAAAACACTTCACTTTCTATTTTCGCTTTAAGTTTTAACAACGAAAATAAAACAACAGTCTGGAAACTGTTCAAAAATATTGCAGTTCATATTTTTAATGCAAATTGCGAATTTTTTGACTGCAGCATTTTATGTAAATCAACTGGCACCTGCTGCCCTCAAAAAATGTTTGACTCTAAAATATTTGCCTCCTTAAATTTGATTTTATTTTGAATTCCTTTGTGTTGTTATATTTTGTCATATTTATTATAAACTTAACAATTTCATAATTTTGGCAAGCCATCAATCAACTTTGAACCACCAAATATTTGCTTATCTGTCAAATACTAAAATAGCTAATAAAACAAAACACACCACAGTAGACTCAGTTGCAAATTATTTTCTCATTTATTTCTTTTATAATTAAGGGTTTTGCTTATATTTCTTTTTTTGCTGCTGTTTGGCTGCTCCTTCACATGCTGTTCTTACTTCTCATCTGATGAATTACTATCTTTCTTTGCGTCTGCGTCGATGGCGGCGGTGGCGACGGGGCGGGGGGGGCTGGCGCCTATTTCTACCTCATCTTCTGGATAAGAGCGGTCCATCACGATTATGGGACTCTCCTCCTCGAGTTGCTTATTGACTGCAGCAGAATCGGTGGGCAGAACCAATACTGCATTGAGCACTAGCGCCGCGATTGCCAACATGAATATGAATGAATGCATTTTGATAAGTAGCTCCAGCAAACTGTTCCAATCTCAATCCTCGATCCTAAATTTTGTTATATGCTGCTCACTTTGTAGCTCACGCTGCGGCTTGTGTTCCTCGACTGACTGGCAGTGATCTCTGCTGTTTCTTATAAACATTACCACACTTTGTAGACTTTTGATTCGCCATTTGATAATACACATCTGACACTGGCTTTCAGTGCAATTAAGGCATCTGAAATTTAAAATTGAGCTGCAATCGATGAAAACAACAAGCGAAATCATTTTCGTAAGCGACTGTGGAATACTTTGATAACAAGCAATTTATGAGATGTCACGACTAGTGTTAAATTATTTATGAATTCTTTAAATTTAATCAACAAAACAAATCCCATAAAAAATATGCCATTTTTTTTGTATTATCAATTCCCAATTATTGTTATTATTACTCACTTCAGAGGGAACTTTAATAGACAGACAACAATATGACAGACTTTACATTATCCGAACACTCTTCATCTAACTGTATTATCAGAGTATAATAAAAGATAATACATAACAAAAATTTCCAGCCTGAGAGTTATGAGAGTTAGATTTTATAGTTTAATTTTTACTAGTTACTAATGTAAAATAAATTATCAAAATAATATTTAGTTTTTAAATATATATATAATAATTATAAATAATTCGTATATATACATATAATAAAAGTGTTTTACATAAATGAAAATTTAAATATTATTAATAATATAACATTGTGCAATCATGGCTCATAGAGTATTTGTGCCTCGCCTGTGGCAAGTTAGTTTTTTTTAATATTATTCATTTTTGGGAATGCTCATTTTACTTTGAGCTGCTGGCCTCAGTCTGCTTTTCTATGGAATTGATAAGGCAGATCAGCGGAGATCAAATGGGCTAAACTAAAACGCAATTTTCGACTAAAAAGCAACCGAAAATACGTGATATAATTGAATTATATAATATATATAAAGATGTGCAGTCCACGGTGCGTATGAATCGAATTCAATAATAGTTTAAGTGCCAGACAAGGCTTTAGTTAGGCGAAGACACAAATGCCGCTCAATCCAGATGGCGATAGAAAAATAACCAAAACAGAAGAAAATCCCAAAAAGGATATGCCTAATGCTAAAAAGCAACGTGAGTGGCATGTTTAACAAAGTGGCGTGAACCTAAACCAACTAACGGAACTGCCAAAGTATCTCTTAGATTTCAAGTATCTTAGCTGCATTTTATCGAAAGTTCCGTTTGCTTGTTATGCGCATCTCGATTATCCCTTGGCATTTAGCTGAAATTCGTATTTTACGCCTTTACAGTCTGCATAAAATTAGACAATTTCGAAAACAAGCCATAACTGTAAAAGACAAAAGGTGTTCGCTGGCCAAAAAATTAAATGCAAATATTTAAAAGTCTCAGCAGCTTTAAAAGCGAAAAGCCTTTGAGCCTTGCAGCTTATTCAAAAATAAATGAACTCATAGTCAGCCTGATTGAATTTGATTCCCTGATGAATGTCCTGGCTCCTCGGCTCACTGCGTATTCATATTCCACTGCATAAGTTAAAAACATCAAAAAGCCAAGTGACAAAACGAATTGAAGCGAAACGCAGCGAATAAAATTTTATGAATCGAAATTCAAGTGAGTTGAAATGATGACTTACTGCATAATTTAAGTGAGTTTACAATATTGCTTTTTTGCCACGTTGCTTATACCCTGGAATCTACAAAACATACAACTTGCGGGTATACGTGCTATTTCTACACAAATTGATCAGTAATTTTTTGTATATATATATATATATATATATATAAATATATATATTGCCATAAGACTCAATTAAATTGTAGCAATTGTAGCATTTCAAAAAAATATTTTAAAAAAATATTTTAAAAAAATATTTAATAGGAATTTACTTTAAAACTTGTGTCAAACATTTTAACAAGAAATTGTTTACGGTACATTGCTACCTTTGGCTTTAAAATTGACTAATTAAACATTTCTTAAAGCCCAAAAAACACTTCACTTTCTATTTTCGCTTTAAGTTTTAACAACGAAAATAAAACAACAGTCTGGAAACTGTTCAAAAATATTGCAGTTCATATTTTTAATGCAAATTGCGAATTTTTTGACTGCAGCATTTTATGTAAATCAACTGGCACCTGCTGCCCTCAAAAAATGTTTGACTCTAAAATATTTGCCTCCTTAAATTTGATTTTATTTTGAATTCCTTTGTGTTGTTATATTTTGTCATATTTATTATAAACTTAACAATTTCATAATTTTGGCAAGCCATCAATCAAGTTTGAACCACCAAATATTTGCTTATCTGTCAAATACTAAAATAGCTAATAAAACAAAACACACCACAGTAGACTCAGTTGCAAATTATTTTCTCATTTATTTCTTTTATAATTAAGGGTTTTGCTTATATTTCTTTTTTTGCTGCTGTTTGGCTGCTCCTTCACATGCTGTTCTTACTTCTCATCTGATGAATTACTATCTTTCTTTGCGTCTGCGTCGATGGCGGCGGTGGCGACGGGGCGGGGGGGGCTGGCGCCTATTTCTACCTCATCTTCTGGATAAGAGCGGTCCATCACGATTATGGGACTCTCCTCCTCGAGTTGCTTATTGACTGCAGCAGAATCGGTGGGCAGAACCAATACTGCATTGAGCACTAGCGCCGCGATTGCCAACATGAATATGAATGAATGCATTTTGATAAGTAGCTCCAGCAAACTGTTCCAATCTCAATCCTCGATCCTAAATTTTGTTATATGCTGCTCACTTTGTAGCTCACGCTGCGGCTTGTGTTCCTCGACTGACTGGCAGTGATCTCTGCTGTTTCTTATAAACATTACCACACTTTGTAGACTTTTGATTCGCCATTTGATAATACACATCTGACACTGGCTTTCAGTGCAATTAAAGCATCTGAAATTTAAAATTGAGCTGCAATCGATGAAAATAAGCGACTGTGGAATACTTTGATAACAAGCAATTTATGAGATGTCACGACTAGTGTTAAATTATTTATGAATTCAACTGTGAACCAGCAAATATTTGTTTAGGCGTTAAATATTAAAATAGCCAATAAATAAAAACACAGCGCTGTAGAAAATTAGTTTCCCACGTTCTAAATTAATATTCAGCCTCAAAATATGCAATGATTCTTTACAAATTAATTTCTTATTTTCATGTTTGTTTGTATGTTACAAAATTTGAGAATTTTAACCGTGGTTGTGAAAAGGTTTACACATTAATATCCAAAAGGTATTTCTGGTTGAGGTTTTGAAAAAAATATTTGAATGCTTTGAATTTAAGCAGCTATTAGGCCAACATTAAAGCATATTATTAATTTCTTAACATGAAAATAATTGTACTCAGTTTACTTTAGATTTAAATGTTTGTCAAAACCAAATCATGACGTAACTCTAAACAAAACAACGCACACATCACATAAACAAACGAAACATTAACAGCAATTCTTATAATTAAATCACACTTACCTACACTTATATATATATTTATATATATAAATGGACTCCGAATCAGGACAACCATCAAATTCTGAGCATGTGCCTGATGCAGAGGCGGATGAATTTCAAGAACTGGACCCTTTTGATGAACCTGTTGGTCTCCGAGAGGCATCAACTGTAACAGCTGTTGACCAAAATGATCGCCTCAGTGTTCGGTCGAGTAGACCACAAACGGATGAGGAGAAAAAGGCCGTGAAAAAAGCGCGTTTGAAACAATTGCGAAATCAACGTTTCACCATAAATGACTCCATTGAGCCAGCAAAAGATGAGATCATTCAGAAAAAGGATCAAAACAGTGGTGATGAGGAGCACGCCGTGAGTATTCCCTCCACTGGTAGGTCAAAAAAAGGGGCAGAACCCGAACTTGAAACATCAATGCACGGCATGGTCGCCGAGGATATGGAAAGCAATGAAATACATTTCACCGATGAAGACGAGTTTGATGATGATGATGAGGATGAGAACATCGATAAAAGAGGACCCCCAAAAAATGATACAATCGGGGCAAAAGCGAATTTTCTTATGAATTTCGAATTGCCATCATTATCTGACATATCCGAAGAGCAGGAAATTGTTGAAGAGGAGCAATCGGTAGATGCTTTAATTTCCCATTCAAGTGAGGATAAAGGGGGATTTGTTGATGCCGCAGCGAAGGAGAGCAGTTCAGGTTCTTTGCATGATTCGAAACCGGATGAATCTGCTCCTGCTGCTGGTCCTCTTCCTGAACTTCATTCGGAAAGCGATGAGGAAAGTGGAAGTGAATACGATGACAGTTTAGATTTCAGCGATAGTATATCGGACATTAGGCCACCAATCACAGATGATACAGATGCAATAAATCTGTTTGTGAAATTCCAAGAGACTGTCAAAGATTTGGAAAGCACTGAAAAGTCTTTTGATCTGATTGAGACCAGCAAATGGAAACGAGAAGCACTTCAGATAGCAATCGATTTTCTTAATGAACTCTTCAACAATGTGGTCAACAAAGTGGAGAATGTGAACGAAAAAGACGAATTGCGAAAGAGTTTTGATAAGCTGAAGCTTAGGGACAAATTGGTTGAACTAAGGGATAAGTTTAACTATGAGAAAGAACTGAGCGTATATCTAAATTTAAGAATGGGCGAATATTATAAGCGTATGAAAAACTTTCGAGTTTTCTCAACTCTGACCGCCGATGTCGATGCGAAAGAAAAACAGAGATATTTGAATGCCCTCGTCCAATTGGATTATGTTAAATCTGTCGCAGCCGAGACAAAAAAAAAGAACGCCATCCTCATGTCCAGTGTGCTAATGGATCTGACACATGTTCAAAACATCGTCATGTATACCGAAGAACATTTCGAAGAGCTTGTGATAAAAACTCTGGGTACAAACAAATCGGATATCCTCAAACGTATCATTGAACGCGAACTGCGACAGATGAACCAGAAACGCAATGAAATCAGTGATGATCGACTCTATTTGATGTCCAGAAAACACACACTGGGACGCATTACAGATGTAAGCATCAAATACAAATTCAATTTCACTACAAGAAAGGATTCACTTTTAGTTTATCCGATTAAAAAGTATACCAATTAATTGTTTAATATTTATCTTTGCAGAAAATCACGAAGCTGGAACAAATCAATGAGGACCTTTGCATGGATGACTTTATTCATATACAAAATCAAGTAGTTGCATTGGACAAAAAGATCGAAGGTAAATATCCATGTATACCTTATATCCCGATTATAGTCGAAATTTTTTTCCGCTCAGAGCGTAACAATGATTTGAAGAGGCAACGCTTGAACTATCACACGGAGCTTCATCTAACGCAGCACAACCGAGAAAAGGCTTCGGCACTGGAGAGCAAATTGAAAGTGGCCAAAATAAAACTGGACGTAATGCACAAAAAACAGCAGCAACTTCGAGAAAGTCTCTATAAAGCCAAATTGGAGCATAGCAATATACGGAAGGTGCACTCTGATCTCAGCTACCAGGGTGGCCTCTTGTCAATGCCATCTTTAATGCTTGACTATGATGCGACTGTGGAGAGGGTGAGAGGAAAGAGGGCCAAGGTAAAGGAGCTCAAGGAAAACTTTAAACATATCACACAACGCATTACGGAACTTGAATCACGCTTTACATAAAAATACTTACCAAATAAACAATTTCTTTAATTTAAAAGATCCCATTTAAAACTAATAATATTTTGCTCTTACTTGCTAAATTTGAACATTCATTGACATAAATTTTTCTGTTTAAATCAGAAAACAAATAATGTTAATCATAATAGAAAATAAAATTCTTATTTCCTAAATAACAAGCAGCGATCTAAACAAATTCATTGTGAATAGTCACCATGAAAATGACAGAAAATCTTTTAATGAGCAAACATTATATATATGAACCCATTTTGAGTGTCAAGTTTTATGGTTTATGTTTGTTTTGGTTAATGTTGTAGTATTTTCTCTTTAAATTGAAAATAATAAATTTTTAAGCAAAAATATGTTGTTCAAATATATAAATAAATTAAATACATATTTCTTAATTTTTGTGTAAGGGGCATAATTAAATTACTATATTCTCAGCTAAGGCATAATTATTAATAATATGTAAAACCGCTTTCAGCCATTTCTTTAAGGCGAATGCCAAATGCATTTTTATTATAATTTTTGTTTTAATTTTTCTTACATATATATATATTTTTTTTGTATTTTGTGGAAATTGCGATATTTATGTATAGAATAATGTCGTGGCAGCAATTAGCAAAAACTAATGAAGTACATATTTAATTTGTGTTGTGATGCAGCACAACAATGTGATGCAAGAACAAATTCGAAATAAATGGAAAACTCAAGAAAATGAATTGCCAGCTGCATTCGAATTAAATGGGGGCGTAAAATTCTCGACATCATCTCGGGCCTTTCGAGGCATGTTTTCAATGTCATATCACACCTGCATACCTAGTCTAATATAGACAAATTTAACGGTGTGCATTGCCAAAATAATAATTATTTAAAATAAAAAAAAAAGTGTGTGTTTGTTTTCCTTAATTCCATATAATAACTAACAGATTTATACGTTTATATATGACACACACATATATATATATATATGTATATATATATATATATATAAATATATATATCTATATATATATAGTAGCTATCTGCAATGACCTCAGCACGCTTCAGTGGAATTTTTCGCACACAATTCACACATGTTCACGTATATATATATATATATATATATAAATTACTTATAGACTTGGCCATAATTAGATCATACGTATACTATAGATATAGTTTTATAAATCAAGCACGCAAATAGATAAACAAACGAATAAATAAAAAAAAATACACACACACAAAGGCAACAACGCAATTTTCTCAGCTGAAGGTTAATAAAAAATGTGACTAGAAATGTGCTTCTGGAAATTAATTCGATTTCCACTTGGTAATAAAGTCTCATTTTCAAACAGTATTCGTTGTAATTCTCAATTTCTCTAAATTATCATCATCTCTTTATTTGTATAAATAAACTTAGGCGTATACTTAATTTAAGGCACATTGGCGTGTCCTTTGTATTGTGTGCATTTGCATTTGTGTGAGTGTGTTTTTTTTTTAATTTGTTGTGAGTGTTTTGTATGAGGAATATTTTTGTGGTTTAATGTTGTTTTGTAAACTTAACAATTAATAATTTAAAAACATATTAGAAAGACTGACAGAATATAGCAATAATTTGAGCGCTGCATTTACTTGCCCAGCAAGATCTTGCGGCCAGCGCCAATGTTCTGGCCAGCCTGGGTGGCACCCTTGTTGGAACCGGCCTGCAGGCCGACGATGGTCTGGCCAGCCTTCAGCTGCTCCTCGCTGAAGTCACGCTTGCACTCATCGGCGGGCTTGGGGCCCAGGAAGGGGCCGGTGAAATCAGCGTGCTTGTAGGTCTGCAAAAAACCAATCAGTCAATCACTCAATCATTTTGTCCGTCAATCACTACTTACAGCGCGACCCAGAGCAAAGATGGTGTTGGTCACATTGGCAATATCCTTCTTCTCATACAGATCAACAGTCTGGAAGACATCAATATCGGGCACACCGTATGCCTTCAACGCCTTCTGGAAGTTGTTGAGGTTCTCCATGAATTTGAACTGTCCACCGGACGAGTTGATCTTGCCCACAGCGTCGGGCGACAGTTTGTTAATCAAATTGCACAGAACCTGTCCGTCCTTGAGCACATCCTCATAAACCTGACCAGCGGGGAATTTCTCACCAATAATAGCCTCAATCCATTCCTGGGCCTCCTTGTCCATCTCGGGATTGCGTTTGCCGGCAATCTATAGCCAAAAAAAAAACTATGATTATCATTTCACATACTTTTTTGCACTTTTTAATTGATTTTTATTTTTTTGCATTTTAATTATTATTTTATCGTTTTGTTTCATTCTTTTTATTCGTATCACTTTTATTCACCTTGGCACGAACAGCACGTTCTAGAGACATGTTTGTAGATTGTTCTGAGGAGGAGAGTAGTCCGTTTGAAAGATCTTCACCAAAGCTAATGCAAGCCTTCACTGATGGCTGGCCACAGGGCGTATGCGGCTTTTAAAGCGCGAGAGCAAGAGACGAACGCACACACGCACACCACTGCGAATACCGAATCTTCAAGAATTTTCCAAAAATATATCCGAATTCGGAGTAGTCTCTGTGGTCTTTGTGGCCAAGACGTGGGCGTCGCCTGCTAGAGTCTGTCAGGTAAACATGTGTCTGTGTGTGAGTGAGTGTGTGTGTGTGTGTGAGTGAGTGAGTGTGTGTGTGAGTGTGAGCAGCAATTTATTTCTCACTTTTCCGACTTTGATCGTCGCCATGTCGGATGAGTCGTGCGATTTAAAATTAGAACTGACCATCCAAAAACAATCTAAGCATTACCAATTTCAATAATTTTTCACGCATATTGTGAAAATAGAATAGTAATAGTAAATTCTTTGTATAAATTTTTCAGATTTTTCTTGTTCTTCCTCATGTTATTTGTTATTCTTACATCTCTTAACGTATACACAATTGCTGCTCATCCGAAAAATTTCCACTTTTCGGACATTTCGACAGCTGTTTCACTGCATATTTTGTTAGCTTTTATTTGTTGCTCGTAATTTCCAATTTGCAATCGAAATGCATTGAATCATTCTTATAATTAACATTCCGAATACTTTTCAATGAGTGTTAAATAAATTTTGTGTAAAAATGTGTTCAAAACTTACAAAATATTATATACAAAACTCAAAGATTGTTGGAAACATTGGCATTGGCAATATCCCGCTGCTCATAAAGATCCACAGGCTGGAAGACATCAATATAGGGCACACAGTATTCCTTCAACGTCTTTTGGCAGTTGTTGAGGTTCTCCATGAACTTGAAACCGGACGAGTTAATCTTGGGCTCAGAGTCGGGCGACAGTTTGTTAATTAATTGCACAATTAGTTACATAGTTCGTTAGGGATTATACAAAATTCGAAGATTTTTGTTGCACAGTTCGTTTGGTGATTAAAGTGACATCAAACGTTAGTTTCAAATTTGTTTATATAAATTAATAATATTCTTCTGTGTGCTCCAATATTCGGAAGGAATTGGAGCTTTCGTAAATGGGAGCAAGCCTTGTTGTCCTATTAATAAAAATCAAATTGACCGAATTCAAAAATTGTTGATTTAATTATGTGCTTTGCGAACATAATCACTATTTTGACAACTGAATGTTATTTTTGTAAAAAAAAATTAAATTACAAAAAAAAATATATATACATAAATAATATTTTGCTCAAATGTGCTCTAAAAAAGAGAATCATAGAAAAACCACCAAATTAAGTCTAAGTCAATCAACTGTAGATAAAAATATTACAGCTGATTTAAGTTTATTGACCACAGAGTCCGAATCGGATTCGAAAAGTGAACCTTTTGGGCAGTGTAATGAAATTGAAAATGTAGCTAATGAAAGAAATAATAATCAGCATCTAGAGAATGTGCCACAAACTATTGAAGAAAGTAACGGCAGTCAAGTCTTAAGTGAGATGGAACCCCCTTTGGAAGACTCAAAACGGGCTGAGAGAAGGGCTCGCTTGAAGAGAGCTCGATATATTCGTTTTAGAACTGGGAATTCCGAGACATCTTTGCAGTCAAATGAAACACAAAAAGCATCAGAAGTGTTTCAGCATAAGGCTCACATAGAAGTCACAGAAATAGCCACGTGCTCTACTACTAAAAGTCGACAATTAGAATTAGAATATGAAGAAACTGAATTGTTTTACGATGAACAAGATGACGTTGAAGAGGAAGAGGAAGATGTGCTAAAGACGCCAACGGGGGTGGATATAGTCAAGGCCAAAATGGATTTCTTAAAAAATTTCGAAATTCCCTCATTGTCAGATATATCTGAAGATACAGAAGATACGGAGGAAAATTGACGTTCGGCACTTAATAAATTTTTCCATTTTTTCTTGTTCATTTTTGAAATTTCTATACGCTTGAAGCAAAGCATAATTAAATTAGTTGTTAAATTACTTTTAAGAATTACTGTTCATTAATTAAGCTATACAAATTTAATAATTACAAGCGAATTTTAATACTTATAATGGTTGACACAAGCCATTACTGTTACCATTAATCTAAAAACGGAAAACATCTTTCCAAATTACCAAGGTCGAAGCCATTTTAATGTGCGGACAATTAATTTAATTTATACGCTGTGCGTTACAAAAAAAAATGCTTGAGGATGGCCAGTAAATATTTAAATTATGTGCAAACTTCTAATAAGCAAGAAGGACTTTTGTGCTTTGTGCAACTTGCCAAAGATTGATGCGAAGGTGTATTCATTGAATATACATTTCATCAGTCAGGTTAAAAGTTGGATACGAAGTATGTATATCAATACATCAATTTATCAATATATCAATTCATCAATATTGTCAATATCAATCAATTAATCAATATATCAATATAGACAAAAGATTCTGATAAGATTCTGATACGATTCTGATTAGATTCTGATTAGATTCTGATTTCAGCAGTAAGGCGATGGGTTTGTGTGGCCTTGTTTACCACAGACACGGCCACTCACATCATTCAGCGGCAGCGATAGGTTTTGCTGCTAGAGCGGATACGGTTTCGATAACAATCGTCTGCATACGTATAAGGAGGCAAGCAGCTGACATTAACCGTTCAAAAAATTGTGCTCTGGGTTGAGTCTATTTTTGTGCGCTATGCTTCGGCACATTGAACAGGTGGAAAAGTAAACCGAAACAGTTGCGATGCGTCAGCATTTTGAGATTTTCCAGACCACTGCTGGGGATGCGGAGCGGTGCTGAGGAGGTCTTTCTATCCTTCTCTTGCTCTTCGCCTGCTGCGGTTCGTTTCATGGGCTGTTATTGTGTTTTTTTATTCACACATTCTCGCCGCATGGCGTGTTATTTTATTTTTACAGCCGTTGTGGACCAAAGCAGTGCAGTTGTAGGGCCAAAAACATTTTTGGCCGAGTATCCGAGATGTTCCCGAAGGCAGCAGTTTTTTAATTAGCAAAATTTGATTTTTTTGGCAATGGCCAAAATAACATCTCATTGTCTACGGTCATTTTATTTCAGTGAATTTAAATTTGCCGTTGGCTATAAATTAAATGAATGCTCCGCGGATGCCAAGACAATTTTGAAATTGCAAAATCACGTTGAATTTATGAAAAAAACAGAAACAAGAATGTTTGAAAATTATATTAAGTTACAGTTGTGTGTGTGTGAAATGTAATTTGAAAACCTAGTGTCATTTATATACACAAAAGTATTTAAACATAGTTCTTCAGCGGCTTAGTTGTCAAATATAAATAGCACTTTAACCGCTTCAACACTTGCCACCTTTTGATGTTTGCTTAGTAAATTTGATTTAGAGTCGCCCACGCAAATAATTCAAGTGCTGGATTAGACGTGGTTAGTGCCTGGCACTTCATGCTAAATGCGCCTGGATTATTTTCACATAAATCAACATAACAAAGTAGAAAAGGCTAAATTCCACAAAATGGCAATGGCAATGACCAAAAATTGTTGCCACAATAAGCAACAATCTGTCGCTAACGAATGCAAGACGAATATTGACTACCCTTAACAAAATATATATTATAATATACAATTTGAAACTTGCTACTTCCTGTGGAAGTCATCAACTATATCCTGTTACCAGAGCCCAAACTTCAAAGTCTCTTATTTTGTCTTATGCATGTATTGAATATCAGAGTCGAGCCCCAGGCAGTCATTAAATATAATTGGGATAAACGACGAGTTCTCGAACTGTGTGTAACAAATGCCTCAACATAATACTAATGCCCTTTGCTACTAGTGTATAACAAATGGCAACACATAAACACAAAACCAAAAAAAGACAAAAAAAAAACAAACAAAATGGAAGTCAAGCGAAAATGGGTTCACTGCGTTTGGGGGTTTTACTGTGTTGTCCTTGTGGGAAATGCTATTTTCCTATTTTCACTCCTTCTGTGGGTTAATTCCACTTGTTTGATATTGTTTGCAGTGGCTGCTCAACATTTTTCCTTCTCTTTTTACAAGATGGAAACGGAAATGAACTCAAGCAATACTCTGCCTGTCCAGTTGTGGAAATTTTTCACACTTGACTTTTGCGCTTTCGCCTGTAAAAAAAAACATTTCTCACATAAAATCGTAAATAAACAAAGCAAATATTTTTCGCCGACTAAATATATAGTTCCGCTTTCCATTGCGAACAGTCAGTTAAAAATAGCATTATTTATTTAAAAAAAAAAAACCTGTCTTTTGTGCTTAACATTTTATTGGAAAAATTTGCGACTCAATGTCGTCCGTGAGCTATTAAAAATAATAATATAAATACAGCAAATCGAGCATACACCGAGTGGTCCACAGTAAAATTACTATAACAACGAGAACACAGATGGAAAATGTATATTTATAGGTTTCACATAATACTCTTGACGTCGGAACTTCGTCTATATATTTTTCCCTCCAAATGCAATTAAGAAATTTCGTGATAATTTTGCAGAAACTTTGTTTGCATATTAAGTCAACATATTCTATACTTTTTTTTCGCTAGAATTTAAATTAACTGTACGCGCACAGTGTGGCTTTCATTTATTGACAGACATTTTAATTATTAATTCTATTGTTCTATAAATTCTTTTGACTTCTACTTGTCGAGTCTCTGAGGCTCCTTTTGAACTTTTCCTTTTTCCCTTGTTTTATTTACTTTGGTTTTGTGTGCCCGCATATATTGTATAGTCATTAAACATTGCTTTCGCATATTTCAAATGCCTAATTTAACCGTATTGCTTAAAATAAAATATAAAAAAAAGAACCCTAATTACGCATTCCAAGCAACATGAACTTTAACTGAGTTCAACGAAAAAAAGGTACCAAATCCCAATTCAATAAAACTGCTGCTCTTTCAAGCTGAAAGAAGATAAATTAGAAAAACCAAATACAGGTAATAATTGTTCGAAAAGTGGAAAACCAAAAAACGTTTGAATACCCAGTTGTTAGAAAATGGCCGAAGGTATGATAAGATTTAATCTTAGCTTTAATATTATATCTAAATTATTACGTTTTTATTTGGATAGGTGACAAGGTTTTTTTAATGAATATAAATACAATATTAAGATGAATATCAATAATGGTATCAAAACAGAAAAGGGAAAAATCAATAAATATGTAATTAACACAAAAGTTGAGCAATAAATTTGTATCTTTCTTTCTAGACAATAATTGATTGCTTGACTTGCAAGGTATTAATGAGCTTAACACCCTCAACTAAAGAAAACTTGTGTTTTTCTATATCTGCTGCTCCTCAAATCAATAATTCAGCTTCGACTGATTTTCAATTCTGACATTTGGCCATCTTTCGAATTTTTGGGCAACGGCAAAGGAGGAAAGAAAATGAAAAAGAGGAAAATCTCTTTTATTTCTTGTCGAAACTTGGCTGACCCAAAAAGAATCAACAAATATGGCTTAAAGTGCTGATGGAATGCTTGGACCATAAAACTTTGTCAATATTTCCGCAGCACAGGCACCGTTGACTCGGCCTGCTGATGGCCGTTGTGGTTAAGTGGTGCAAAGGTCCATTGGTGCCTTGTTGTGGTGCTTTGCTGTGAATGTGAATCGTTCAAGCAATCTCGAGTTGGGATGGCTAACACTTTAAAGCCAGCATCTGGGTCTAGTTAATAGACAGCAGCACTTAATGAGATTTTCGACTTAAGAGAAAAGGTCTTCTAGTAAATTGAATAAGCCTAAAAAGCAGAAACAGAAACACAACTTGAAGCTGAAGTGAATGTGACATCAAAGCTACACATTTCCCATAAATCAATTTGCCAAATTTATTCTTCAGCAATAAGCTCAAGTTGCAGACAACATCAACACCTGCATGCCCCGCCCTGCCCGGGGATTCAAACAGGAGCTGCTGCCAACAAAAAAATTCGAAAAGACAAAAAAATATAATGAAATATTTTGTTGTTGCTGTTGAAGTCGCATGTCATTATAACTCGATTTGAAGCACAACACCCCACCCCTTCTGCTCCAGCCACCACTTGAAATTTTTAACAGCTATGCTAATTTTCACTCATTATGCGCTTAATTATGGCGCCTCTTGACAAAAGGCGTGGCCTGCTTTTAGGCGTTTGAGTTGCTTTCTCCGCTTTTACCCGTTTTCGGTAAAACTTTGTCGCTGTTCTCAATTTATGCAATCACAACTCACGCATTGACCTCTCCCCTTCTCTCAGATATTTTATTATTTATTTAGCACAATTATTTGCGATAATAAATCAAGGAAAAGTAATTAAACAACGGCAAATTATTGATGTTGCTGCAATTGGCTTTAAATTTGATTTTAACTCGTTCAACATATGCAACATTTTAAAACATGTTCAGCTCTTCTTCGACCAGTCGCATCCCAGCTACCCGCATCTCTTCTCTCCTCCCCTGCTGCTGTTATGCAAACAAACAAATAAAACTAGTTGTCGGCAGTTTTATTTGAAATCGAATTGAACGCAAAATGCAAATTGCAACGCGGAAAACAAAAACATTGTATTATGGATGTGTAATATTTATGCATTTATTGAGTCAATAATAAATATATACAAATTTCGCATTTTTCCAATAAAAATGGGTACAAAAAAAAAATATATTCGATATGTCAAGATCAGCATCAAGAAAAACACATGACCTGGAGCAAGCGCAAAATGTATTCAAATTAAAAAAAAAAAATAATATCAAAAAATAAACTATTTTACTTAATTGAGAGTTTTCATGTACCCGTAAAAATTAATTAGACATACTTTAGAAAAACACAAGCCATAAATGCTAAATAGCAGTTTTCTAAAATTCATTTCGATTGTTATTCTGAGTATTTAGAATCCAGTTTTATTAAAGATATTTATTAGTAAACAAGGACATTACAAATTTAGTTATGTTTTTCTAAACTTAAAGGAAAGCTATGAATTGTTGTTAGCTTCACAGATTGTGTATCTAAAATAAAAAAGAGTGACAGCTGAAAAGTATGTTTTTTATTAATATAAGCTTTTTATACAGAATTCTTTTTGTAGACTGCTTGGAAAATTGAAAAACTTGCCCGCAAAGTTTGAAAGTGGATTTTTGCCCAGAGCAGAACGAATTGCGGTTGTTGCATTTCGTGCACTTGCCCCGGCAAAAGTTATGTTGCCAGGTGACGTGGCAACAACTGAGATTGCCACTGACTGACATTAGAATGAGTCGACTCATGCTGACTGGCATGTCCAGGGATGAGTGGGTGTTCCATATGCGCACAGAGTATTTTAATGTTGATTCGAATCGGGTGACCAGGGAATAAGAAGAGCATGTCCTAAACTACATCAGTTAGTACTTAATTGGGCTATAACTGAATACAGTTTATTAAATTGTGTCTGTGTGTGTTGGAAAAGGAGAGAGATATTTTAAGCTAAGTGACTCATCTCAGCGATAATTTCGCTGATATTTGGACGGATCGAGGCAGGTGGCTGTTCTTCCGGCAACTTTGTATGCGGTCGGGGCGTAAAGTTCAAAGCACGAAGGGCAGCTTCTGTGGCCTGGGCATAGGCTACGCTGGTTTGATTGGCTGGCGTGTGCATCTGGATGGCACCCTGGCGATCCATCAGCGCCAGCTGCGGATTTATGCTATCAATTTTGAATTTGGCAGCAATGGCAGCATCGTTAATACGACGCACCTCCACCGCTGGCCAGATCAGCATAAACAGCGCCGTTTCAATTGCCAGTGTGGAATTCTCCGGCTCAAAGATTAGTGCAATCTGCTCCCGCTCGCTGTGCACATCCTCGAACAGATTAGCAGCTACATCAGTCTCTGTCACAGGCGCAAAATTTGGCCAGTGTATATTATTCGCTGTTTGATTCTCGGCTGCCACTAGACCAGCGACCAGCGAACGCAGAGCGTCGGGATTCTGTGAGTCCAGTTTGACGCCATATTGGTTGGCGCTGGGCTGAAATCCAGGTCCCATGTAGCGCAGCGTGGGATAACCCATCACTTCGCTACAAATGCCATTGTTCTCCTCAGCGGCACAATCGATGGCACTCACAATCACCACATCCTGCCAAGAATGCAGCTGCTCTGCCAACTTTTTGTAGATGGGCGCAAAATGCTTGCAATGCCCACAATATGTGTCATAAAATTCAACAAGCGATCCGTGATTTTGGTCCAGCACAGTCTCATTAAAATTTGCAACGGTGAGCTGGACAACCTTGTCGTTTTTATCGTACAAGCCTAGCTGCTCCTCCGGTACGGGGGCAGCCGAGATCAATTCCAGGTAAATTACGATTATAAAAAGAGCCAGCTTGGCACCTCGTGGATTCATGGTGTTTGGTGTGTGTTGAATGGTGTTGAGTTGCCGTTGTAGGTGCTCGGAGCACAATGCAATAAGTACGACTGAAACGACATTTATTTTATTATCAGTATTTTTGGCAGGTTTTATTTAATTTTTGATTACCAGCAGCCTTTTAACCTTGCTCTCTTTCTCTCTCTCTCTCTCTCTCTCTCACTTGCTTTAACAGCTCTTAATAGAGATGAGCATCAGCTTAACAGTGACTCACCGTTACTCACGCACATATATATATAGCCGTTATTGAGGTATGGTAAATGTTTGTGCAGCTGTGACCGAAATCACGAAAATGCGCGCAAACATTTTGAGGTAGGTTTGGCATTGTACATTAGTGCTGCTCAACTATAAACACTCGATAGTCACTGAAAATAGAACAACTAAGTCATAATTAAAGTAATTTAATAAAAAAAATAATAACATGTTTATTTATTTACATTTTAATGCTGTGACCTTCATTTACTGTTCATTTCAGTTAGCAAGCACAAATTACGCCGAGCTGCTTGAATTCGGATAGCAACTTGAGCGCTGAGCTGCGAGCCAGTTCAAAATTGCCACATGAACTGATGCACTCGAGCAGCGCATTTAGCGTATCCAGTTTGGGATGTAGCTGCTTCAGCAGCTCCGAGCACAGCTGCCAACGCTGATCGACCAAGTCTATAAGATAGCTGACAATCTGTATAATGGAATTGTAGGTGTTGGTGTCCAGTTGTATCTGCCTCTCTTTCGCCTCCTGGAGCAGGACATAGGCACGTTCACACTGTAAATAATTTGCCATGCCACGGATGAGGACGGCATAGTATTTCTCATCCAAATCACTATCTTTCCATGTCTTGCCAATATACTTCTCCTATAAAGGTTCCTGATTGTTGTAAAAGCAGACTAGCTCCAACAGACTTTACTTTGTGTGCACATAGAACACCCACTCATCCCTGGACATGCCAGTCAGCATGAGTCGACTCAATAGCATGTCATAAATTACATCAGGTGCGTGCAATTAACGCCTAGTACCTTATGGCATTTGAAGTATTACCCAACTCAATTTTACGCACTTGATATGGCCATTAGGCATGACATGCTGTCGTCGGTCCGTACGCAAATATTGGCCAACATTTCGAGTGCAAACAGTACGCACAACCCTCCACAATCGAGCAGGGCTTCAGCTGGACTCTGCCTATGCCAATGAAGTCCAGCTGCAAGAATGGGTATGGCATATCATTAGCGTTTTTTATGTACACACACATCATATGCCCTGAGCAAACAATAAATGCAATTATCAAGTCCAGTTTTCAGGCAGCAGCTATAATTACAAATTAATTCCCAGAAATTATCCAAAAGATTAAAAGCATATAGCCCGGTTGTTCAGAGTTCTTCTGGTTAGAGTAATAATATAAACACTTGAAAAATGGAACTTATAAAATATAAGTTTTTTTTATTATTTAATGACAGATCCTATAAAATTATATTTCAGATAATAAATGAGAATATTGGCTTTCTACTTACTTTTTAAATACAATTTACTTTACAAGATTCCGCATATTTTTATAAAATATATATTAACTTTAAATTCTCAATAAAAGATATGGTTAAAAAATCTTTTTTTATTAAAAATATGTTTTTTATATTTTGAATTCAAGATTTCTTTAATTACATATTAATTTCATTTATAAAAATAATTTGTATTTAGACAAACATACGTTATAAGAACAGAATATGGAATTAAAATTCTATAGAATTAAAATTGAAATTAACTCTATGAAGAAAACGTTTGAAAGAGCGATCACTGTACTATATGATATCAGCATTATTCAGTTGCCTCATGCGGCTGCTGTTGGGTTGGTTGGTGTTGGGGAAAATGAAACTTGCCCAGTTGCTCTATAATTTCACGCAGTTTCTCCAAACCCAGCCGATTCACCTCATAGGCATCCAATTGCTGCATTATAGAAAACCAGCGATGCAGTTGCGGCCAACGTTGCGCCGTCACTGGAAACATGAGATTTACGGTGCTCAATGTGGTCACAATGGATATATCGGCGAGCGTAAGCTAAAAAATAACTTAACTCAATTACAATTTTGTGGTTTTGCTTTAGTTCTCATCCTTGGGTTCACCTGTTCGCCGGCCATAAACTGTTGGTCGGTTAAATAATGTTCCATGATTTGGTATGCCTCGCACAGCTTGCGCTCGTGGTAACACACGTCCACATTGGCGAACTGCTTGCGTACGATTTCGGACTGTGGTAAGCTGAGTAAGTGCATCTGTCAGAGCCAGGCTTTAAGTGAGAACTCACCATTAAATCACTGTCACGGCGAAAGAGAAAAGAGCACTCGAAGAAGAGGCGATTCAGCACCTTTAGTCTGTCATTATTATCCATGGGCCACAGTTCACCCGACGCGTCGAACTGCTCCACGAGATGGATGAGTATCACATGACTATCGGTCAGCACAAGATCTCCATGCACTAAAGTGGGCACGCTATGCTGCGGATTCAACTAAAGAATAGAGAAAAAGAAGATGAAGAATAAACTTAGCCAAATGTGCATGAAATTTGCATGACTTACCGCCAAGAACTGCTTCTCAAATTGGGCACCTTTGAATAAATCAACGTAGCGCTGTTCCACATCAATATTAAGCATTTTGATTAGCATCAGGCAACTGCGCGCAGGCGGACTGCGATCATCATAGTATAAAATCGGCTTGGGCATAATTCGACAATGAACTCCAAGACGGTCAAACAGCTGAGCAAGCAATGCGATCGCCTTCACTGCTAGAGTGCAACTGAATCTCAAACAGCTGTTCTTAGAGCTATATAAAATATTAAATCAGATAAGTCCCAATTAAATTAGAGAGTCTTGGTTTTATTAAGCTCAAGCAAAATACAATCACAATAAGAAAAATACACAATATACACACTCCAGTTAATTAGAAGCATTATTCGCGCACACTTCAAATGAATATTTCATTTTATATATCATTAAATTTATAAGAAGATATATAGATCAAATTCAAAATTTCAATGCCGGGTTTTGTTAAACTTACTTCGTTAAGTTGGCTCCACACTAGTCGATCAATATCGGACTACCGCCACATTTAACGAACATGCGTTCATAGACTGCTAACAGCTGTTGCACATTCTTCAAGTTCTTCACTTCGGTCACACTGCTGCTACCATCCAAAAAGCAATTTAATTTTGTATTATTATTAAATAATTTTAACTTAAAGTGAAGTGATTTTTAACTGCTAAACCACACAGCATGTACCTAACACGCCAATTGAGACTGCAGTCCAGATGCCGCCTTGCGCGTCACATTGCCAGTGGAAACGGCACACATTACACAATCGCCGCATCGCCGGCCTCCGCCGTCAAAGAAGAAGAGCACATTGAAATTCCCAAACGAATTCAGCGCTCGCCGACAGATCTGCTGCAGGCGTTGGCCAGCACCGTGGGACGTGACTCGACGGCGCCGCACTACAAATACCACGATGATCCCTACCTAATACCCATGTCAAATATAGCCAAGCGAACTTATGCGCTATCCAAAGAGGCTGGACGCAAGGCGGCCAACTGGATTAAGGAGGAGCATCGCGAACTTTTTATGGTAAAAGAAAGGAGAAAATCTAATATCCTAAATTTAATAGCTTGCTTCCATACCCAATGTAGCACCAAGAGGCGCAACCGGCCATTGAAAAGTTTGCACCATCAATGGTCTACACGGAGCAATCTGAGGTGGATGTAGAATCCCTCCAGCAGCTGATTGGTCAAGGTGAGCTGACGGATGCGACGCTGGTGTACAACTTGCTGGAACAAAAGGGCGTCGCGATCAGTGATGCGCTCAAGCAAAATCTTTTGGAGCTAGTCTGCTTTTACAACAATCAAGAGCCGCTGCCTGAGGAGTATATAGAAGAGCGCTGGTTCCTGCAGAATAGTCGTCGGCGTGAGCGTCACGGCAAGACATGGAAAGATGGTGATTTAGCCGAAAAACTATATGCAGCCATTGAGCCGAAGACGCCCCAATCCTATGCCGCTCTCATCCGTGGCATGTCAAAGTATTTACAGTGTGAACGTGCCTATGCCCTGCTCCAGGAGGCGAATGAGAGGCAGATACAACTGGACACCAACACCTACAATTCCATCATACAGATTGTTAGCTATCTTAAGGACTCGGTCGACCAGCGTTGGCAGTTGTGCTCGGAGCTGCTGCAGCAAATGGCCGATCAACAGCTGCATCCCAATCTGGATACGCTTAATGCGCTGCTCGAGTGCATCAGTTCCTTTGGTAATTTCAAACTGGCTCGCAGTTCAGCGCTTAAGCTGCTGGCCGAATTCAAGCAGCTCGGCGTGTTGCCCAGTTTGGGCACCTATTATTACTTGCTGATTATATTCTGTCGCGAGCGTGCTCCAGTCTCCCATGTCATTGTGGACATTCTCAACGAGATTGGTGGCAAGGAGTTTAGGATTCAGCATCCCAAGGACACGTATTTCTTTGCAACTGCTATGGATGTGTGCCGCAATCATTTGCATGACAAGGGGCTTGCCAAGAAAGTGGATGAGCTGCTGCACACGGGCAGCAATTACGATTTGGTTGGTGATTCCTTCAAGGAGTCCGTCTACTACCGCAATTATCTGGCCCTGCTCTGCCAGACGGAGTCAATTGAGGACTTTATGCAGACATACGATCTGTTAGTGCCCAACATTTACATCCCGGAGCCGGGCATCATGGAGGAGATACTCAGAGCTGTGGAGATCAGTGGGGCCATTGAGCAGGTGCCCCGCATATGGTCAGACATGGTCATCTTTGATCATACGCATCGCGAGAGTCTTTTGCTTTATGTGCTTCGCATAATGGTCGATAACCGTCCAAATGCTGATCTTCCCGCGCATCAGCAGCTGCCTGAGCAGTGCGCCAAGGTAGCCATGGACATGTACAACAAAATCGATGAGTCTGCGAAACGTATCCGCAAAGTGTCCTTCACCGGTCAAATGCTTGGCAACATTCTTACGCTGCTCGTGCGCGATACCGGCAGCAGCAGCAGTTTCGAGAAGGCCAGCGAGGTGTTCGCCTATATTGACAAGCAACAGCATCGCATTCCGGGCACACCAGCCGACTCCGCATTGCTCGAGTATGTGGAGGCGGCCGTGGTGCATAAGGCGCCCAGTCAAGCGCTTGTCGCCCTTCAATATGCCGTGGAGAACAACATGGAGACGAGTGCACTGGCAAAATGCATCCACGAGGGCTACACGCTAAGCGAAGTGCATTTGGCCAGGCTGAAATCGCTTGTCGGCGAAGGCTTCCTACAAAAATAAAAATCGTGTATGTTATTTGATTAAATTCGTTTTGTAATTGCAATAAATACAAATTAGCTATACTTATTTAAATATGTATATAAATGCAGGGAATGCATGGATCAATACTAAAATTCATTCGATTTGTGCTGAGATTGTTTAAGTAAGTATGACTAGTCTGGAGCTTGATATTTGTGATTCAATCCTTTTTCGGCGCCGGCAGCCAGTTGACGCCGTCCTGCGGCAGATCGCTGCGCACAAAGGGCGACAGCCAGGTCCAGTGCATCCGCTTACCCAGCACCATTTCGCAATTGGCACGCAGGCCGAGATCATATTTGGTGCTCTGGCGCTCCTTCATCACAGCGCCACGCTTAAACATGGGCAGATGATAAATGAGCAGCAACGTGGACATGCCAAAGGCTAGCAGATTCAGTTCGTAGATCACCACATAAAAGTTCTCCCAGCTCGCGTGCACGGTGAGACTTAATGCCGGCACAAAGATGGTAATGAGGGTATATGGTCGCCAATAGTAGTCGGCGTGCAGATACCAGAGATAAATGCTGGCATTGATGCTCACATAGCAGGCGCCGATGCACATGTAGATCAGATAGTAGAAGAAATAGCGATAGTTGTGGTGACCTATGCAGCAGCAGGTGAAACGGCAGTGGTGATCCCGCTTCAGGATGCACACATTGCACACCTCACAGTGCCAGGCACGGGGCGGCACCAGCGTCTGGCATACGTCGCACATGTGCCAACGACTGAGCAGATGAGACTCCAGCGGTGGCTTCAATATAAACACTGCAAAGCAAGTTGATTAAGATAAGAATGATAACACTGACTACTACTTGCTTTTTATAGACGTATCCACCAGCATGCAGGCCAGCATGTTGGATGTCAGATTAAACACCAAAAACAGTCCGGCCAGCCAGATAACCGTGTACCAGAAACTGCCCACATTGTGCAGTTCCGGCATGATGACGGTGACTTGAAAAATGTACGTGATTGGCACGAAAACAGCAATAAGCATAAAACAGGCTCCATCGGCAATGGAACGCGGGCGGAATGCCCGACCCAATGGTCGTAGTATCATTATTCTAAAGTTCACTCAATTAATTTCAATTTTTAAATTCGTTTGGCAATCCAGTTGGGCACAAGTATAAGTAAATAAACAAGCATTTCTGCTTATCGATAGTATTTTGGTATTTTTTTGTAATTTTGCATATCGATTGTGCGTGAGTGAAAGCTGCTAACTGAAATGAACAGTAAATGAAAGTCACAAATTAAAATGTAAATAAATTAACATGTTAATATTTTGTTTATTGAATCACTTTAATGATGACTTCATTTTTTTATATTGAGTGACTATTAAGTATTAAAAGTTGAGCAGCACTATTGTACAATGCCAAACCTACCTCAAAAAAGTTGGCTCGCATTTTCGTGATTTCGGTCACAGCTGGACAAACATTTACCCTTCCTCAATGACGGCTATATATATATGCACGGCTATATATACATGTGCGTGAGTCACGGTGAGCCACTATTAAGCTGATGCTCATCTCTATAAAGAGCTGCTAAAGCAAGGAAATAAAAGTGAGAGAGAGAGCGAGCGCAATGATAATCAAAAATTATTGAAACCATAAAACATTCCAAATGCTGCTGTAAAATAAATACCAGTCGTACTTATTGCATTGTGCTCCGAGCACCTACAACGGCAACTCAACACCATTCAACACACACCAAAAACAATGAATCGACGAGGTGCGCAGCTGGCACTTTGTATAATCGTAATTTACCTGCTGGAATTGATCTCGGCTGCCATCCCCCCCCTCAATAGATTCGATACGCTATTGAAAAAAAACCCCGTACCGGAGGAGCAGCTAGGCTTGTACGATAAAAACGACAAGGTTGTCCAGCTCACCGTTGCAAATTTTAATGAGACTGTGCTGGACCAAAATCGCGGCTCGCTTGTTGAATTTTATAACACATATTGTGGGCATTGCAAGCGTTTTGCGCCCATCTACAAAAAGTTGGCAGAGCAGCTTCATTCTTGGCAGGATGTGGTGATTGTGAGTGCCATCGATTGTGCCGCTGAGGAGAACAATGGCATTTGTCGCACTTACGAGGTGATGGGTTATCCCACGCTGCGCTACATGGGACCTGGCTTTCAGCCCAGCGCCAACCAATATGGCGTCAAACTGGACTCACAGAATCCCGACGCGCTGCGTTCGCTGGTCGCTGGTCTAGTGGCAGCCGAGAATCAAACAGCGAATAATATACACTGGCCAAATTTTGCGCCTGTGACAGAGACTGATGTAGCTGCTAATCTGTTCGAGGGTGTGCACAGCGAGCGGGAGCAGATTGCACTAATCTTTGAGCCGGAGAATTCCACATTGGCAATTGAAACGGCGCTGTTTATGCTGATCTGGCCAGCGGTGGAGGTGCGTCGTATTAACGATGCTGCCATTGCTGCCAAATTCAAAATTGATAGCATAAATCCGCAGCTGGCGCTGATGGATCGCCAGGGTGCCATCCAGATGCACACGCCAGCCAATCAAACCAGCGTAGCCTATGCCCAGGCCACAGAAGCTGCCCTTCGTGCTTTGAACTTTACGCCCCGACCTCATACAAAGTTGCCGGAAGAACAGCCACCTGCCTCGATCCGTCCAAATATCAGCGAAATTATCGCCGAGGTTCATCGGAATAAGCATATGATTTACCAAGCGGATCTAGAGCAGGCAATACGCAGCGTTCTCCGCAACGAGGTGCCCAAACAGAAAGAGATTGGAGGTGAGCGGCTGGTTGCGCTCCAGCGTTTCCTAACTGTACTGGAACGTTACAATCCATTGGGCAGTAATGGGCGGCAGCTGGTCAGTAAACTGAGGGAGTTTGTGGTGCAGTTCAATCAAAAGCTATCGGGTCAACAGTTCGAGGAGGAGCTGCGACGATTGGAATCGAAACTGGGTGAAATATACACCACTACCTATTATGTGGGCTGCACTGGCTCCAGTCCGCGTCTGCGCGGCTTTACCTGCTCGCTGTGGACACTCTTCCATTACCTGAGTGTGCAGACAGCAGCCAATGAGCAGACGCAGGATCCACTCGAAGTGTTACAGGCAATGCATGGCTACATCCGGAATTTCTTTGGCTGCACCGAATGCAGCGACCATTTCCAGGTGAGTCATTAGTTCTAATATCTGTCTTCCTTTTAATTTGAATGTTGCCTACGTATTGTTATTGTCGTATACTATATGTACACATATAATAAATACATTAGGCGCTTTCACTATGAGATCACTCGGGGTAAAACTGTATTCAGTTATAGTTGTTCAACAAAAAATACTTGTTTTGCTATAATTAGTTAAAGCGCACAACAACCACAATGTTATCAAGTTAAATATATATATATTACAAAGTAAGAATTAGGTTGGAATTAATCATCTATCGAAAGTACAGTGGTGTTATACAAGTATGTATGAATCAATTATAGGTCAATATACCCAAAAATCCTCAATTTGTAGCAATTTAATAGCAATCATGAGTTAATAAAGACAAAAATGCCTTAATTTGTAGCTATTTAATAGCAATCATGGGTTAATAAAGACATAAATCCCTCAACTTGTAGCTATTATATAGCAATCTTTTTTTTTTATTGAGTCTTATTATGTCTATGGACATCTGACCTATAATGCGCTGCTTTGCATAGTCAATAAATCTTACTATTATTATTTGGCAACCTTGAAGAGTTGCCTGGCACTTAAGATCAGCCATAAAAGAATCCAAATAAGTATGAATCTAACTACTCTTAACACTTAGTAAAGAACATATTGGGCTTAAAAATATTTAGACTTACAGAACTTTAACTTATTTTGTAGTGTTAAAGTCACACTCTTTAAAATACCACATCTGTTGGCATTGCATAAGCAAGGAAATTGAATAATATGATATAAACGGTTATTTAAATTAAATATATAGTGTTTCTAATTTTATAATTTACCAGTTAATAAGGTAATTGAAAAAACGTGTCCATAACACTATAGGTATATCAACATGTATATATACATATTTGGTATAGAAACTGCCGTAGTAAAATTGATAGTAGGACAAAGCTTAGAGTGGCCCAATAATTGATGTCATTTATTTAAGCAAATGTACCATCTGTTTACGTAGTATAGTTAACATACTTTTGTGCAGATGTTCAGAAGTGTTGTTTTGGCAATGTCGTTTAATGCTGATTATTGCTGAGAATATTGTATGTTTTTCACATATTGTGTGGGGTCAAAGCCCTTAATATTTATATGGGAAGAATAATGCTGACAATAAGTTTAATTGAGCGGTCACGTAAGCTAGATCATCATGGATTGTGAAATTGTTTAGAAATTTTTTAAACTGAGTTTTTTGTTATACTGATTGTTAATAAATCTATTTGGTGCTTCGTGTTTAGGAAATGGCAGCACGGCGTAAAATCTGGAACGTAACATCAAAAGACGAAGCCGTGCTTTGGCTTTGGGCGGCGCACAATGAGGTCAATCAGCGACTGGCCGGCGATGCAACCGAGGATCCACAGTTCCCAAAAATACAATATCCCAGTGCCAATAGCTGTGCTGAGTGTCGTCGGTCGTCCGCAAATGCCTCCAAGGACAGCTTGGAGTTGAACTGGAACAAGGATGCGGTGCTGAGTTTCCTCAAAAATGTACACAATCCGCAATTTATCAGTCGCTATGGTGTGCGACAGCAGCCGCTGCCCGAGGCGCTCGTTAAGGAACGCCGGAAACGTCAGATTACCAGCGTCTTCTCCGACATGGATATGCGCATGGGCATGTTTCTCTATGCCTTCTGCATTGTCATGATGGTGTTGGCCTTCAAACTGTTCGCCTTTAAAGGCGGCTATCGGAAGAAGCCATATGGCCACGATCTGCTCGGCAAAGTGTAATTCAAATCAGTCGATGAATTACATTAAAAAAAAGAAAGACAAAAACACCGATAGTGACCGCAATATCAAACGACCACCTTGTATTGTTTTTTTTTTTTGTATGTATGTATGTATTTGACAGAATGTATTTAAGATAAAAGTGTATATATCAATAATCTTCCAGTTGTAATTCTTTATCATATGACAACAATCGCTTTTGTAAAATTACATATTAAAATGTACCTTTGTTTTGTAAACCTGGTGTTTTTGTACATCAGCAGTACAAATAGAATTATAAATTCTATTTGCGAACAATTGTTTATCGGCAAATTAAATAGGTAGCTTTTGCCTGTTCGTAACAACTTTTAACATATGTTTCGAGTCGTGTCATTTGCGGCAATGCGACAACAGTCAAGATAAGAATTGGTGGCTTGCTGGCCCATTAAAATGCTCGATTACATCATTCTGATAATAATGAATGCAATTGTAGAAAATCTGTTTACAGGCATGGCTTTGCGACACTTGTTACAGCTGACCTTTGACCTGATCTTGGAAGAGATTGTTCAACGCGAACGACATGCAAAATAAGTCTTAAAGTCTGGATGCCACCAAGGCAGCACTTTATATTTTTCCATGTGGGAATATTTCACAGTAATGCTAATCTGACCGTTGCTGCTGCTGTTGTCGTCGACAAAGTCGAGCTCCAGGTTCGTGGCACGCATATCCGTGCAGAGCAGCTCACGAGTCGCCTTGAGGCGAAAGTGCGACTGCTGCTGGTTGTAGAGTAACTGCAATGGCAACGGCATAAATTGTCGACATACAACAATGAGCAGCACAACACCATCATGACGATTGGCGTAGTTTTGTGCTGGTGCACCATCATCCCCGGCAAGTGTCTCCCAATTGTTGACCACATCTGTATCCTCCGCCTTCTCCGCCAGATGACTAGATGTGCACGCTCGATTTGAAAGTGTATAGTAGACGAACCACGAGCAACGGAACTGTCTTTGCGAGCAGCACACAAATTTTCGCTGCAGCAGCCAGTCCAGTCTATAACCCAGCTCAATACGCACCCTAAAAGGCCGATAACAATGGAAAAGTGCTTGGATCACTTGTGATCGCAGCGCTTTCGTATCACAACTACGTATTGCTTCCAACTGTAACTCAGCGGGTAGCTCCAAATTCCACACCTTGATGGATCCAGCCAAGCAATAGCGTTTGTACATGTTCCGCCAAAATGCTCGAGAGCTCATCAGCCGGGCGGTCTGTTTGCATACCAAGGCAAAGGCTTGCACGTCCTCCGGATCTAGATGCATCGCTATAAGAAACCAAATATCATGTCCAATGCAAACCCCATTGTTGTTATTGCTGGCAGCATTCTCTTTTATTGCGGCAATTGATGTCTCAGTTGATTTCGTCTTCAGTTCAACAAAAAAATCCGATTGTCGAGCATATATTGCTGTGTTTTAACAGGTGCTAAATTAAAATCAATGAAATAAAGTAAATATTCGCTCTACTTACCGCACTTGCCGCTGCTGCGGTACAATTTCTGATGTATGTAGTTGTCAGTCTCATCATCCAAAGACATTTCAACTTCACGTTCTGTTCGCATCCGAGCAATTAAATTACATTATTGATATTGCAATGTATTATATTTTTATAAAAAAAAAAATTATTTTAAATAATTATAATTAGTATTTAATTTAAACAAAACATTATGATTTTAATCCAAAATCATCTGTTGCAAAATAGTACTATTTCAAGAGTTTTTCTTAAATAGTAAAGTTGTAAATGGAATGCCCGATTTACTCATGCCAATCATTTTTCAACACTGCAGCAAATTTATCGATAACAACGATGTTCTTATCACCGCACGTTTTTTATTTATAAACAATCTGTTGCAATATTTGTTCTATTAAAAATGCCAGTTGATTGTAATGCAAAATGTGGAAGCAGAGCCGCCTTAAAGGTAAAAGCCGAATCAAATTGATGTTTAACACAAACTAAAATTATATCATTCTGATAGCGTCCTAAAACCGGCGACGCTTTGTGCAAGGATTGCTTTTTTGCTGCCTTTGAGGCTGAAGTTCATCACACAATTGTCTCTAGTCATCTCTTTCGACGTGGTGAAAAGGTTGCCGTCGCTGCGAGTGGTGGCAAGGACTCCACAGTTTTAGCGCATGTGTAAGCCCAACACTACCACGTTCCACTCCTTTCCTAATCCATGTAATTACAGTTTAAAGCTGCTCAACGAAAAACATAAATATGGTCTGGATTTAGTGCTGCTCTCAATCGACGAAGGCATCACTGGCTATCGGGACGACAGCCTGGAGACGGTCAAGAAAAACCGCGACGACTATCAAATACCTCTAAAAATCCTATCCTACGAGGAGTTGTACGGCTGGACAATGGATCGCATTGTGGCGCAAATTGGCCGCTCTAACAATTGCACATTTTGTGGCGTCTTTCGCCGTCAGGCATTGGATCGGGGGGCAAAACTGTTGGGCGTCGACAGCATCGCAACCGGTCATAATGCGGACGACATTGCGGAAACAGTGCTGATGAATATACTACGCGGAGATACGGCACGTTTGCGTCGGTGCACCAATATCCGTACTGGCGGCTGCGAAGATTCCATTCCCCGAGTTAAGCCGCTCAAATACAGCTACGAAAAGGAGATCGTAATGTATGCGCACTACAAGAAATTGGTATACTTTTCCACGGAATGCGTGTTTGCACCGAATGCCTATCGGGGACATGCACGCGCGTTCCTCAAGGACCTGGAAAAAGTGCGGCCATCGGTGATAATGGACATCATATATTCGGGCGAGCAGATGCGTTTTAAAGATACCGCTAAGAAACCCGTGCGTGGCATTTGCGAACGCTGCGGCTTCGTTTCTTCGCAGCAGCCGTGCAAAGCGTGTGTGCTACTGGAGGGACTCAATCGGGGACTACCCAAACTGGGTATCGGCAAGAAATCTAAAGGTGATCGCATGATTGCCCAGCAGAACCAAGAAATCGCTCTACGAGAGCGTGCAAATTTAGTAAAAAACGATTTTTAATATCAAAAACGCATATTTATTTTTTGTCTTGATTCTTTTATGTCTTCACGGCATCAGCTTAGCTTGTATCTGTCCGTTTGGATCGGGCACCTACAAAAGAGAATGATGAACCATTAGTATACATGTTTAAAGACTACCATGACGAGGGCATTCGGTATAAGAAGACTCAGTGCCAATTTATTAACCAGGGTACATAACCGGCTTAGCAAGACTCTCCAACTCCAAAAGAATATTGAAGCAGATTGTCAGCGCTTCGCTTTTATATGGTGTCTGTGAATGGTTTAAATTATCATCATTGCAAGGGCAATACGACAACAGCACCTTATAATAAAATACTAACCAAATCAATCAACTATCGATGCATTTAGGAGAACTTCATGCGGCTCAAATCTGCCCACGTGCCCACTATAACAAATAAATAAAAAGAGTACTTTATCAAATAATTTGCTAAAGATGATATTAAAATAATGCTTATAATGCATCAGTATTTAATTACAAATAGAATGAATCACTGTGGTTCATATGAGGTGTCAGACGTAAAATTTCATCAGAGGAAGAAGCTAAATTAACATTTAAAACAGTTAAAAACATACCATTTCTTTTAGAATGCATTACATTTTAAGCACGAATTTCCAAATTTTTGCCTGCAAAAATAAAAATAGCACTAAATTAGTTAAACAGATACTTTGCCAAACAGGAAATAAATGTATTAATTTAAAATGTATGCTTCACGAAAAAAATATGCACCGCAAATTTCTGAAGTAAATTTGGGTTATGCTTGTGTGAAGCAAAGTTAATCTGCGAACAAGAAAAAAGCACTAGCTAAAGTGGAAAATATATCTTTACACCAGCGACTCGTGTTCGCAAACAAGAAAAACGCACTAAAAATAAATTTAAACTTACGAAATTTTAATACGCCTGCTTCAGCTGGCTTCATTGCTAGAGATTTACCTGTTCAAAAGATGGAAATAATGTTTATATAAATATCTTTACTTGATGGACAATAAAATGTGCAAGTGCATAAAGCGGATCCTTTGCCACGTGACTATAAAATTATTGCCGGCATAGGAACACTGCTGTCCTGCACTCAAGTTTGATCTTGCAGCATTGAGTTCTGTAATAAGGCTTGTTGTACACTTAACACAGTTATATTTGCTGCAATCTCAATTGGCAGCATTGAATTATAATAAATAACTTACATCTTAGGAGCACAATTTACCGACATCTTCTGCAGCCAGAACCAAAGTGACGGAAACCAGCAAAGTTGGCTGCGCTTGTTGCCAGCACAGAGTTGCATGCAGGCTTGTATCAATAGAACAGATATTTTTAAAGTACAACTCTTTCACACACACATGCAGGCCTGGTTAAAAATCTAACTGTTCTCAAAGAATTTGGTACCTTAAAAATAACGAAGCGCTTAGATTTTATTGCAGTGCTAAAGTGTATTTCTTTTACTTCCAGTTTAGGCAGTAACTCAAAATGACTTCATTTGATCCACCAGAGGTACTAATGTCGCTTGGTAAGGATTTATTTCTTAAATAATATAAATTTTGGGAAATAGTGAAATTTGTCGTTTTCTTTCGTTACTTGCAGACGAATATTATGATCGTTATGTGCACCCAAAGCCCAAAATCCCAAAACCCTATCCAGGATACAGTGGTCAAAAGAAACGTCAAGCAGCTCATCTACAATCCTACAGGGATGATCCCGATGACAATGAAAATGAAGAGGATGATGACGAAGAAGAGCAGCAGCAAAAAATCATTGAAAATTATTCTTCTGTGGATGAGTCCAACCAGAAACAAATTGAGTTTGAAACTAATGAGTTTAATCAGTTTTATAAAGACAACGATGAACCAATGGGCGAAGATCAAGCAGAAGTGCCCAATAATGCTCACGGTTATTCAAAAATTAATCAACAAAGATATCACGACAATAACCCGGGACCTGTGCGCTTTCAAAACCAAGGAAAATATAAAAAGTTTATTTATAATAACCGGAATAACTCACGAATCTCTGTACATGACCGTTTGGGCAACAATTGGCAACGTGGTCACGGGCACAACCGCAATTTTCTTAACTCGAACTATAATAACCAAAAACTAAACGTAAACATGAACAACAACAACAACAATAATCCACAGAAGAAGCAGGTCATAAGGATGTTAAACACTCAACATCAATATGGTCAAAAACCCCTAATGGTTACAGCCGATGTTAATCCGATAGATAGCCCAGACGGTTGTCCGAGCCAAAACTTGTGTAGATCGAATTCATTGACTTCACTGACAAACTCTGCTAATCCCGGTCAAAGTAATAGTCGAGCTGTAGTAAACAACCATAATATCAATAATAAAAACCAAGCTCAAAAATTATATTTAAATAACAACCAAGTCCCAAATCGTTTAGGGCATGTTGCACGCGCCATTTCCACTAATGAGTCGATTAACCAAAGTAATCAATTGAAACCCTTAACGGCAATTTCGGGCACAGGTGCTTGGGTTGCGTCGGATTCACTCCGTCTGGTTGATCTTTGGAACAACGCACAGAATTTCAATGTGACTGAGGTGGCAAAGAATGCCTTACTGTTATTGAGCCAGGTCTTTCACAAGCCCTTGCTGAATGAGGATGTGCAGCAAGAGCTATCTGTTCGGCAGGTAAATAAACTATAAAAATTACTCCAATATGAGAATAAACATTTATATTTCTTGAAAGTAGCAAAAGAACGGTCTGCCTGAAGAACCAACTGGTCTGGACATAAATATAATTCCTCAAGCCACCGATATGAAGATGTATCATCGCTTCCAGTAGGTCTTCAGAAATATAATTCAAAGATTTTTTTTGCACTTTCTCATGTTTCAATAATTTATAAGAAGTTTAAATTTTATCGCTTAAGCATTCGTTCTGGGCGAATTGTAAAAGAAGAATGGCGCCTGATGTGAATAGTTCGTCGCGGAAGATGAAGAGAACGGCTGTGCCGTGAATGGCAACTAACACACACTGGTATAACTGAAAGTTTATAATTTTTGTATTATTATTTTTTGGCTGATAAGAAAAGTTCGTGCCGCTTATCAGCAATGCACAACATGACAGCGGGAGAGAGCGAGAGTGTGTGTGAAGCGAAAGCGAACAAAAATATAAGCAAACCGAGATAAGTGACGGACAAAACGAATATTTTTATATGATGTGATGACGATTAGGAGAAAGAAAACTGAAAGCAAAAACAATCAATTAGTAAATCCACTAAAGACTTACAACGTGGACGTAAAAAATTTGTATATGAATAAGGAAACCGTTTCAGTGTGTGTTAATTGATCCACAATTATATTTAGTGATATATCACATTAATATTAAAATAAGCAGCAGCGCGAAGAAAGCGTATAGCAATTCTTAAGTTTTGCTTATTAACTCTATTATTGAATTACATTAAATGTTTGAAACCGATAAATAAAGAATTTTCAATAACTTGAGTGCTTAATAAAAATATATGTAAATAAATATATACCAAGCAATAAATGCTCCTTCATTATCGCCGCTCAGCATGTTGAAGTCCAAGCAGTTGCTAAAACATTTAACCAAAGGTAAGCAACTCTAGAAAAAGCTTTTACTTTAAATTTATGGAGCGCAATTTAGTTGACAATCTTAATTTTTTCATCAAGTGCTTGCCTTGCTTGCTTTCGTTGTTTACTTCGTCAGATTTCTTTCTTATGCTTCCCGCAAGTTTCCGTTTTCTTTTCTTATCATCAGCTTATACTATGGCATGTGATGTTGTATGATGATGACTTTGCCGGGAATCATATAATTTTAAGATAATCTTGAAATTTATGTTGCACATATTTTGGAGGATTCAGTTCCTATGGCAGCTATTTGATTTTGATTTCGTAAAATATTGTAGTTTTTATTGTCAATATGAAGAATGAAAACATTGTCGGAGTTCTTGAAAAAATTAATTAAATTTTACATATGTCTGACGTTATTCAAGAATATTCAAACTTTGCGCCCGCAAATTTTAAGCTAAAGCGGGCATTAGTCGTATCGAAGCTGTCACGCTATGAAGTGGAGCAACTGCGTCATCCGGATCTTTCTCGCGAACAGCTGGAGCAGAAGCTACGTGATCGAGGCACCGATGTGGAAATGGTCCTCTATCTGCACAATCTGCACAAGGACTTTGAACAGCGAATTGTGCAAAGCTTCCAGAATGTCGGCTGCGAGGTGAAGTTGTCCAGCAGGTTCGTGGCCCTTACCTATGTATATATAAATTAATATATGCATAATGAATGTACTATTAGTATGTCTATATATGTATATATATTTATTTCTAACGTTTGCTTGCTTGCGTGTTGCTTTATTGTGGATATGTCTGGTGTGTCATCATCGTCCCTGTTTTCGTCGTCCAAATATCAATTCTACGAAATTAACTGTACTGATTCCCGCCATCCACATCATTTGTCCCTGTCGCTGTTGACTTTATTAAACAAGCAGACTTGAATTTAGAAGCTCTCTGAGCAAGGATGTGATGAGCTGGGCGGATGTTATCGTGCCCGTTGGCGGCGATGGCACCTTTCTGCTGTCCGCCAATCGAGCAAGTCCTCTGTTCGCGCTTAGCCAGCAAAAAACACCAATTGTCGGCTTTAACTCGGACCCACAGCACTCCGAGGGACGTTTGATGCTACCCAAGCATTACTCCGATAATCCCGCCGAGGCAGTCGAACGCATAAAAAGCGTAAGTCGCTTATAAAAATATTTAATATAAAATATATTTTTTAATATTTAGTTTTAATCGCTGACTGGCAGGGCGACTTTAAGTGGATACATCGAACGCGCATTCGCACAACGTTGCTGGGCAGCAATGGTACGATTCCAGAGTCGACGGACCTGTTCCGCCACACGACTGTCAAAATGGAGAAGGTGGATACATCGCCGGAAATGCTGGATCAGCATATGGCTTGCAAGTACAAGGCCAAAATGAAGCGTGTTTTACCCTATCTGGCGCTCAACGAGGTCTGTAATTTAAGCGAGTCAATTTTCTGTTCGAACTAATTTTCTAATTCTCTGCAGGTTTTCATTGGCGAGCATCTGTCGGCACGCGTGTCACACTTGCAGCTGGTGCTGGACCATCAGGATACGGTGAACAAGACGAAATGCTCGGGCCTATGCGTCAGCACCGGCACAGGATCCACATCCTGGCACACAAGCATCAATCGCATTACCAGCAGTAATGTCGACGATTTGCTGCAATCGCTGCCCCACAGCGATTCGCCGGCTGTGCTGCAGTTGCGCGAGAATGTCGATGAAATTGCCCAGCGTTACAATCAGGGACTACTCTTTGCGCCAGATGATCCACGCCTCTGCTACTCCATTCGTGAGCAAATCTGCGTCGGGGTATGGCCATCTCCAAAGACATTTAAGGCGCGCGACTTTGTGCAGAGCGTGTTCATCAAGTCGCACTGCATCGATGCCAGTGAGTAGCAGTGTGATATATAATACATTCGATAATACATAATATTGTAATACATTCGACAGATCTAGTCATTGATGGCAGCATATCCTATCCGTTTAATGATGGCGCCAAAGTGCTGCTGGAGGTCCATCCTGAGGATGCACTCCTAGCAATCGCCCTAGACTGAAAGTTCAAAACTTGAAAACTGACGTTAAAAAAGTGTCTGCTCTAAAAATACTAAAGGCTACTGCTACTTCTGCATTCGATGAGGCATGTCTGAAATATTGAAATTACATTTAATATATTTATTGATGCGTTTCGCAACTGCTTAGTAGTGTAAGCTCGAAAGTTATTCGTTATAATATATATAAATATATATACACATAATTTAATAACCCTTAAGTTGCAGTTGCCTTGCGCTTCACATTTGCCTTCTTTTTTAATGTGCTTTTAGGTTTGAATGTGCTGCTTCTACTTTGTTTGAGTGGCGGCTTTGCTTTCTCATCTGTCGCTGGACGTTTCCTGAATTTCTTTTCAAATCGAGCACTATCCACGGTCTTGAAGCGTTCATCCTGCAACAGCGCCTTGCCCTCTTCACTGGCCGCCTGATCCGCCTGCTGCTGCTTTCTATTGCGGCGTATTTCGCGCAACTTGTCCTTTTGCTTCTTGCGATACCTGCATATAAAGTGGATATAAATTAAATATATAGATATATGCTAGCTGTGTGTTGTTTCTGCACTTACAGTGCCTCCATTTGGTCTGGGTCCTTGCCCTCCATAATCCATGTTTTGCGTCTGTAATTCTGGGCTCGCTCGTCAAAGTCATTGTTGTCCAGCTGCATCTCCGACTCGCGTCTTGACACATTCACCTGCATGAATATGCGCTCCACCATACGCTCTAAAAATATTTACAAATAATATAAATTAATCTGGATTAGACATGAGTGACACATACGATTGATGGGATGCTCAGTTAGTTTCGTGTTGATCTCTGTTTCAATGGCGCCAAGCAATTCCAAGTCGCGTGGAAAACGAAAAATTGAGATGGCCAAGCCTTTGCGTCCCGCTCTGGCCGTGCGACCCACACGATGTATATACTCCTTCGGTGTACGCGGCAGCATGTGATTGATCACCAGTTGTACACTGGGTATGTCCAGCCCACGTGCAGCCACATCTGTGGCAATAAGCGTGCGTATTTGATTGGATTTGAAGCGACTTAACGCCGCAACGCGCTCCTTTTGCCGCATGAAGCCATGGAGGCAAACATTCTCGATTTCCATGTTGGTCAGCGTCATAGAAAGAAGCTGACAGTATCTGAAATTCTCATAATATAATAGTTTCTAAAAAATTTGTATGCCTTGGTCACTCACTTTTTCGTATTGGTAAAGATCATCACATTAGAGTTTTCATTCTCCTCGCGATATTTGCGCAGAGATTCTACAAGCACCATATCTCGGTCATAATCGGCACAGAGCAAATAATGCTGATCGAGTGTATCCACAGTAGCCACATCAGAGTCCTGCGACCATTCTAGACACTGTATACAAGTTAACTAATTGAAATATATATATAGATTTACACACTTACATCCTTTGCTATGGGAAATATGCTGGACTCTTTTATAAAGTCCTTCATGGTGGCCGAGAAGAATAGATTTTGTCGACTCTTTGGCAAACATCTTTCGATTATGGCCAGACTTTGATCAAAGTCGCCGTTCAGCATGCGATCCGCCTCATCCACAACCAGATACTTCAGGTTATCAAACGAGAACGTGTCACAGCCCGTCAGATGATCTGCCAGACGTCCCGGCATGGCAACTACAATGTGTGGTCGCTGCATTAACTTCTGGCTCTCAATCATCTGATCTGTGCCGCCGGATACAACGCAAACGCGGACACCCATTGCCTGGCCAGCCACGAGAAACTGTTCAGAGATTTGGTAGGCCAGCTCGTGTGTGGGCGTTAGCACAAGGGCAAAATGACTGACAGGCTCTTCGCTTAGCTTTTCTAATATTGGCAAAGCGAAGGCAAACGTTTTACCCGAGCCTGTTTTAGCCGCACCAATGCAATCCTTACCAGACAAAATAGCTGGTATGCAATTCTCTTGTATAGGCGTCGCTCCTTTGAGACCTGAGAATATGTTTAATTTAAAGTCTTCTAATAACACGAAATATTTTCAGCTCACCTAACTTGGTGAGTTGTTTGGCCAGCCATGATCGCAAGCCAAGTTGTTGAAAAGGATTTGTTTCTTTGCGATGCATTTTTTGGCGAACACAGCAAACAAAATAAACACAACGTGCACAAGACCAGGGCTGACATATGAACGTCTCTTCACTAAACGATATCTATACTAAGAAAAATCGATAGGTCGATTGGCACCGGCACAAGTCTCTAATTAAATCTATTACAAAATATCGGCGTATTTGTATTTGCTTTCTTTTGTCTGTGCTCTTCTGGTGAATTACGTTTCATGACGCCGAATAGCTTTGACAACATGGAAGCTGAATCACCTGCTACAACAAATACAAACTCACAGGCTGAGAAACTCAACGTTTTGTGCGGAATTTGCAATGAGTTCTATCGTCCAAATGACATCATACTTTCAACTGCCAGTTGCGGTCATATTTTCCATAAGAATTGCCTGATGCGTTGGCTATCCCGTTCGCACAGTTGTCCACAATGTCGGGCAATTTGTCATCAGCAGCGAGTGCATCGCATTTACTTAAATTTTGCCGAATTCACCGAAAGCGAGGATGTGGTGGACCGCTCTCAAATCCAGTGGGTGCCCATCTATTTGGGGGATCCGACTGTGCCTACCGCAATCGAGGGTGCCGTTCAATGTGGCACCGATCACGAAGGCCACAATACGTATGTTGCTCGCGTATATCTACACGAGGATCTGCTGCCCGCTAGTTACGTACCACAACTGAAAGTCGTCTACGCTCCCTGGAACGGTATTGCACACAGACTGGACACCGAGATCGATCTCCTGGTGCTGACCGACTGTGAACTTAAATGGGTGGAGGCATCAGATGGACATGTGCCGCCGGGCGCCCTCAAAGCTGGCTATTCGGAGACAGGCGAAGACTTGTGGACTGGTCGTTCTGTGTATGAGGGTTTAACGCTGCTTGGGAAAGTACATCCATCCCATCGTGTCTTATATATGTCCTATCACAGCGAGGAGGTTAGCTCAAGTAGATATGAGGTGCTCGTGGTTACACCAAAAGAGCAGGCTGAGCGCTAAAATGATATCGAATTGAATTTAAATTGTTGCTCTCAATTCAGCAATTATCTGTTATATTTATCAGTTTTTAAAATATATCTAAAAATCAAAGTCTTGGAAATACTTTTATTAAAATTGTTTTTGTTAGACTATGTATTTGTATATATATATATATATATATATATATGATTTATACGCTTTTTATGCTTAATTCAATATTGTTATCTGTCAATTCTCATTTTGTGTTTTTGTTGTTTCAACAAATTCGTCACCATAACAATGGGTAATTTTCTTTCTTTTCTTTTTTTTTTGTTTCTCAAATTATTTATAATAACGTTTTTTAAGGTATGCATGTATATGTATGTTTCTGTATTTGTGAGGTGCAAACGCTACGCGAAGTCTGCAATATGCTCAATTCAAGCGCAACACCAAGTTATATGATACCAACAGGTGGTTGTGCCTACGATCATATTATTGCCATGATGCGCGGCCTTAACCTGCAGGACGACGGCATTGTGCTGAACAACAAAATCAAAGCCAATGACACAGATTTCTGCAACATTGTGCGCGACGAACCGATGTTATGGTATGTATAGTTATTTCTATGCATATATGCATGTGATTCTCACCGTGTGTGTGTGTGTCTGTCTGTGTTTTGTATGACGCCGTCCATTGATGATTAATACATATCGGACATACGTATATACGTATACGTATATTTATTTTCTATGCTACGTCAGACCTACTATTAAAACTAACAACTTTTTTTATGTAAATGATTTCGCAATTCGATTTAAACTCGACAAAGAGATACTGCCGCAGATACCTGTAGAATGGGAGCGAGAAAGAGAGCAAGAGAAAACTAAGAAAGTTTATATATATATATATATATATATATGATTTAAACGCTTTTTATGCTTAATTCAAAATTGTTATCTGTCAATTCTCATTTTGTGTTTTTGTTGTTTCAACAAATTCGTCACCATAACAATGTGTAATTTTCTTTCTTTTCTTTTTTTTTTGTTTCTCAAATTATTTATAATAACTTTTTTTAAGGTATGCATGTATATGTATGTTTCTGTATTTATCTGTATTTGCTTAATAAATCTTGATCTGAATCGTAACATGACATTTAGATATATTTAGCTAAAATACAACGTACGCAATCGTGCATTAAACAACATAATTTTTATTCATGCAATTATAATAGAAATAGGATTTTTGTTTCATGTTTATGACTTTTGTACTTACGTTTCTAACAAAACTTGTATAAAACATGCTCATTTATAATTATGTATCTATGTATATATATTTATATATGTATATTTGTTTGTGGGTGTGATTGGGTGTATATATATATGCTGATCGCTCCGTCGTGACTACAATAGATATATATATTTACAATTTGCTTGTATATGGATTGCATAAATTGTTTCAGATTTTACTATGCGAATTGTGTAAGTGTTAATTGAGCCTATCTTGATTTGTGATTAGTTCGATTTTTTGTTTATTTGAGGCGGGAATTGGAGATTAGATACAAATGAGTTGAGTTAAGTTCAACATTTGAGCTCTAATTGTAGATTAGATGCAGTCTATACTAAATTATACAAACATATTAAATGAACGCCACAACTATAATCTAACAATTCAAAAATGGTTACATCAAATATTAATAATTTTAAATACAATATTTGAAATAAAAGTTAAGAGCAAATTGATTCCATGGTCGGTTTGGGAGGGATGGGCGGTTGCACCTTGAAAACAAAATCTCATTACAGACTTTCAATTCAAATTAAATTTTATGACAATTACTTTATGAAAATCGTACTAGTTCTTATATTGTAATCACTCCATGCATTTCTATTTACGACTTCCGCTTAGCTCTATTGCAGCGGACGCGTCTATCTCATTTCTGCGCGGACAGGTAGTTCATGTATTTTGTTGTCTGCTGTGCATTGCGCACCAGCTCGCTCTCATTCTTATCAACCGCCTCGTGCCAGGTATTATCGGTATTTGTATGTGGATGCTGATGTTGCTGTTGTGGACTGGGTCCCTGTGGTTGCTCCTGCGGCTGATGGATGTTTGGCTGTGAGCGACGCGTAAAATTACGATGACGTTGCGGCTGATGCTGATGGGAATGGGCACGCTGATCTGGCGCTCGCTGGCGGCGATCAAAAGTGCTGGACGCTTCGCTACCCAGGCTGCTCTGACTGCTGTAACGCTGAAAATTGCGCGGTCCACCGACAATTCCGACGCCGCCGCCGATAGTACCACCAGGACGGTTTGGGCTCTGACTATAGCGATACGCATTGGAGTTGCTCTTCCTGGTGCCATCATCTATTTGGGATTTGGCCGGACGCGGCAGAGTGCGTGCACGCGACGAGCTGCGACTGTTGGACTCGGGCCCGTTCGAGTTATAGGCACAGTTCTCATCCTGATATGCATTATTTATGGCTGTATTCGAGCGACGCCAAGTTTCGCTGTGTATCTTCTGATGATCATTGTGCTGCTGGTGATGCTGCTGCTGGTGCTGCTCATGTTGTTGCTGCAGCTGCTGATGCTGCTTTTGGAAGCGCGGCGGTTTGTCGTAAGTGTTGCGATTGTGGTTGTTATGGCGTCCGCCGCGCTTGTAGTTGTTGCCACGCTCATAGTTGCTAATGTAGGAGCGCTCGCTGCGATCATCGCGATGATCCCAATTGGAGTTCACAATATTGTTGTAGTTGCTGTTGCCGCCGCCCAAATTACGCTCATATCGCTCCTGCGAGTGCTTCCGGCGATCGTCGATGCTGTACAAGCGCAAATTACCGCGACCCTCGCTGCGCACACTATGATGATCGTCGTCGCAGCTGATGCTGTAGCGCCGTTGCTGATCCTGACGCGAGCGACCGTTCGAATTATCCCCATCGTTGGCACGATTGAAGCGCGTCTTGCGCCAACTGGGCAGTGGCTTTGTCTCGTCGCGATCCTCACTGCTGCCCATGGATGGATAATGATCAGAGTTGATATTGCTGTGTGTTATAAATTATATAAATTTAGAATAATGTACAACGTATTCTAAAGGTGAGGATTACTCACTCAGCGGGTGAAGTCTGTGTGTGAGCCTGCTTCAGGGGACGCGGCACATGGCGTGGTTGATAACCACGTCGAGCCGGTCGTCCCGGCGTGAAGGTGTCGCGGTCTTGATAGGAGTTGCCAGCTTTTTCGCTATACTGATGATGCTGCTGCTCTTGCTGCTGTTCATCCCCAATGTTGCTTCCAGTCTCGCCGTAAACAATATCACAGAGCGAATCCTCGCAGACCTGTTCGCTCCATTTCTTAGGTACCTCCTGTGCCGAGTTATTGGCACTGCTACCCTGCTCCTCGCTGTCGCTGTAAGCATCAGTCTGTGTTTGTGTATCTGCACCACTGTTGCTATTATTATTGTTGTTGTTGATGCCATCGTCCTCGTCGTCATCCACGATCAAATAGTTGGTGTACATGGCCTCCAGTTCCTCACCCACATGCTTAAAATGACTGTAGAACAGGTCGAGCACCATTAGCAGCATTGCCTTCACCTTAGAAGTCAGCGCTGGCTGCATGATCAGATGCCGCCGGACATGGTAGAGCAGCTGATCGATGTCCTTCTTGTGGCGCGTTCGCATTATCTCGCCATTGAGCGTGATTTGTGAAAGGACAAGGCGCGCCAGACGCGTACTCATCACCAGCGAAATATCTTTAATTTCGTGCAGCAGCAGATTGAGCAGCGAATCACCCAGAATGGTAATCGGTGCGTTATCCGCCAGCCGAACGCGATGATAGTACTCGCCCAGCAGCGTTATCGAATTGTACAAACGATTCTTGTCGTGCAACCGATAAGCAGCAGCATTTATGAAGTTCGCCTCCAGGATCTTCAGCATCGCGCTGCGGACTTTCGTCTCCTTCATGGCCAGCGCATCAAAGTTGCGCGACGAGAAGAGCAATGCGAATTTCAATGCCGTTTCCGCATCCGTTAAAGCTTTGTTGTTCATGTAGTCCATGGATTCGCTGAAAGGCACGTACATTTTTGTGAGTAATGCGAAATTATTGTTTTACTGTTATGTAAACTGCTTATAGGAATGTAGAAGAGTATTGTAGTATGGATAACCAACCAGACAATAAGGGCATGTTTAGCATGTTTTTTTTTTATAGTTACCAAGTGGAAATTGCACTTAATCGCACTAATTACCAACTGTAGGTGCAAATTGGAAAACACGAACTTGCTTGATAAGAAGCCGCATAAAATTTTGTTTGCACTGCTTAAATAAAACAAATATAATAATAATTTGTTTATTTGCAGGTATGTTTCTATGCTGATATTTGTACACCCTTGTGATGATTAATCTCTTAAAAGAAAAGAAACTTTCTATAGCTGTTTGTTCCATTTGCCCCTTCCCATATTTATGTTAACAACCACTCTGAGTGAGTTCTATCTTATATCAATATATTTATAAATATATTAAGCTAAGAACAATATATTAAATGTGTAACTAGCAAAGAGAATGTATATAATTTTCGGCCACCAGAAACTTTATGCTGTTTTTATTCAACTGGTGGCGGGAAACTTTCTTAGTTTTCTCTTGCTCTCTTTCTCGCTCCCATTCTACAGGTAGTATCTCTTTGTCGAGTTTAAATCGAATTGCGAAATCATTTACATAAAAAAAGTTGTTAGTTTTAATAGTAGGTCTGACGTAGCATAGAAAATAAATATACGTATACGTATATACGTATGTCCGATATGTATTAATCATCAATGGACGGCGTCATACAAAACACAGACAGACACACACACACACGGTGAGAATCACATGCATATATGCATAGAAATAACTATACATACCATAACATCGATTCGTCGCGCACAATGTTGCAGAAATCTGTCTCAATGGCTTTGATTTTGTTGTTCAGCACAATGCCGTCGTCCTGCAGGTTAAGGCCGCGCATCATGGCAATAATGTGATCGTAGGCACAACCACCTGTTGGTATCATATAACTTGGTGTTGCGCTTGAATTGAGCATATTGCAGACTTCGCGTAGCGTTTGCACCTCACTACCAACACCGGCACCGAGCCCAATGCTGCCACTGCCACTGACTCCGCCACCGTTGCTGCCGCTGCTGTTTCCGCTATCTGCACTAGCACTGTTGTAATTGTTGTAAGTGTAGGCGGCGGTGCTGTTGCTGTTACTGCTATGATTTGTGCTAATCATATTAGTATTAGCCATTTCTTGTGATCGCTGTCTCAAATGTTGTTGTTGCTGTTATTGCTGCTCTTGCTGTAGTTGTTGTTTTCGTTTTCCACTGCCTCCGCGACAATCGAGGCAAGTTCTGTGTATTTGTGCTATGTCCCACAAACAACAACAACACTCGAACTTTTATTTTGCGCAAATAAGCGTTTGACCAAGGTGTCGAAATGCGCATAAAATTTCACCGTTTATTAACTTTGCGCATCTACATGGAACTTTACCAAGCCAGTATATTGTTAAGAGCTTAACGTGCAATCTAAGATAAATACACAATTATATTATTTTATATTTTATTTTACTTATTTTGTACCGAATTAATGCGTTTGGTTCGCTGTGAACAGTTGCGTGAACTTGCGTGAACCAGCTAAACGAACTAAAAAGCGTAAAAACGAACCTGTTTAAGAACTGCAATCGGGACAAGTGTTAACAGAATGTCCGCGCAATGTTATGCTTCCTAAATGTTTTAAAATCACTCAAGCACAATCAATGAAAGATTAGGAATTACAATTTTAGACAATTTTATTCAGAAGATATATAGTTGATTTGACGATATTCTCCATGTGTTCTCTTTTGTCGTAACTTATTTCTTAAAACAAATGTATACGGACTCGAAAGTATATTCAAAATTTCTGCCTTCGATGAATTGGAGTAAAGAATGCTCACCGATTTTGATCCAAACCCACGGAAGCTTCTGTAAGGACAATACGTTTAAAAAATGCTTTGTTAGAATAATAGTTTAAAAATGTACCGTCAGTAAGCATGAGTTTTCATAAATATTCACTTGAAGTGGTTTGCTGCGCCTCTCAGCAATTTTTGATGCCACAAACTCATAATTATCAAATCCAAATATACACTGTTCGAAACTCACAAGCTCCACGCTTGCAATATTGTGCATTAGACTGTTTAGATAGGCGTTATTTGCAATATAGCTGCTTTTAAAATACAATTGCTTTATGTTTGCAAAGTCTTCCGTAAGGAACAGCGCTATATCATGGAATAAATTGTTATCCGTAACGATCTTAAGAGCATCCACTTGAATATTAGCCCTTATGACAGTGCCCAATATGTCTGTGGTGTTGCAAGTCTCCAAAATGTTCAAGTGCTGGTTAATAAATAAACCGCGCAATTTTTGGCATATTAAAGGATACGGTGCCATTCCTCTTGTCCCACACAGGATGAAATCTTTCAAGCACTTAAGTTCACTCAAATGAACAGAAAACCAGACCAGTTCTTCCAATTCAATTTTGATTGATTCCAGATTTTCCATACATTCCGGGGGCAGATATATATTGCTCGATCTAATTGTTCTTTCGTCAAACAGACACATCTTAATTTCTTTGAGCTTATGTGTTTTCATTATGATTTCTAGATTTTGTACGCAAAATCCCTTGCAGTATGTCAGGGTAAGTCGCTCCAATAATGGAATATCCGAAAAGTATTTTCCCGATAAATCGCCCTGAGGACTAAATGTTCTTAAGTTTGGGAAACTCTTAATAATTATAGGTATATCTGAATCAATCAGCAATTGGCGTGAGTTGGTTCCGATACGAAAATCATAGACTTTTGGGAAGACGTTGCTGGTGAGCTGTTCAAACTGTTTCAACGATACCATTTTAAGGTGTAGCACTTGCACAGTTTTGCAAATGCTTTGAAAGAAATACCGCAAGGTGTCGATAGTAAAGTTAGCCTCGTATAATGACATACTGACAGTTTTATACTGAGATCGCCATACAATTGCCATTAAGTTAAAGAATCGTGGATGCAAACCTATTATGATTTGCTGTGATTTTAAATCCAAGAAACTTAGTATACGAATCACAACATAGTCGTTTAAAGCTTCCATATTTTACTAAAAGATAAATAAAGGGATAAAAAGAAATGAGTATGTGGTCTAATTTATTTCAAAAGTACATTTAATTATTTGAATGGCGACCAACAGTGAATTGACAGCCGACTCGAATTTGCGTTCGCAGCCAACTTAACGCGACTTAGACAAACAGCTGATTTATGACGTTCTGGCAACGCGCACGGATTTTCAGATAATCGTTCCAAAATTATTTTATAAACATGCAAAAATATGATAAAATGGAGAAAATTGGTGAGGGCACTTACGGGACGGTGTTTAAGGGCCGCAACCGAGACACTATGGAAATAGTGGCACTCAAAAGAGTCCGACTAGATGAAGACGACGAGGGTGTACCCAGTTCTGCGCTGAGAGAGATATGCTTACTGAAGGTTTGTTTTTCTGTTTTCACAACCGAAAGTTTTACTCAATGACTTAGCCAATTGTTTACGTCACATTTACCACCAGGAACTGAAGCACAAAAACATAGTTCGACTCTGCGATGTGTTGCACTCAGATAAGAAATTAACCCTGGTATTCGAGCACTGCGATCAGGATCTAAAAAAGTATTTTGACAGTTTGAATGGAGAAATCGATATGGCTGTGTGTCGAAGTTTCATGTTGCAACTGTTGCGCGGCTTGGCCTTCTGTCACAGGTGGGTAGCTCATTCAATTTCAGATGCAGCTCCACTTGCGTTTGGATATAAATTTTTAAAAGTTATTTTATATATTTCTTGTAGTCACAATGTACTGCATCGGGATTTAAAACCGCAAAACTTGCTCATCAACAAGAACGGCGAGTTGAAATTGGCTGACTTCGGTCTGGCCCGTGCTTTTGGCATACCCGTCAAATGCTATTCCGCTGAGGTCGTAACGCTGTGGTATCGTCCACCCGATGTACTCTTCGGTGCCAAACTGTATACGACCAGCATCGATATGTGGTCAGCGGGCTGCATTCTGGCCGAATTAGCTGATGCTGGACGTCCGCTTTTTCCCGGATCGGATGTGCTCGACCAACTGCTGAAGATATTCCGAGTGCTTGGCACACCAACCGAGGAGTCATGGCCCGGTGTCTCGCATCTCTCTGATTACGTGGCGCTTCCATGTAAATATCTAACTTACAAAACAAAGCGTTGGCAAAATGTTGACATCATTTAAATTTCTGTTTTGCTTAGCGTTTCCACCAATTACATCGTGGAGCCAACTTGTACCAAGACTGAATACAAAGGGCCGTGATTTACTCCAAAAACTGCTTGTTTGCCGTCCGAACCAGCGAATTAGTGCGGAAGCTGCAATGCAGCATCCATATTTCACAGACAGTTCTTCGTCAGGCCATTAATGTGGCAATCAGGTGAACAGAATCTAGTTCTAACGACTGTTTCAATATTATGATATAATATGAATTTTATGTATATTTTAGGAATCTAATTTTTATTTATACACATTGTTTTTATTCACATTTCTTTGCAATTTCGATTAGCATAGTTTTTACCAAAAATTATACCATGAGAAAAAAATGCCATCAGTTGTAATATTTGAATTATACATAATTAATTAAATTTAAGAACCAAATTTGCAACTGTACCTAGTTCACTTAATATTTATAGAATAAATCTTCATAAATATATACATACCTAAATATGTAAACAAAATTCCATCCAAAGAAACCACACAATGTACGCTAAGGGTTAAAGACGGTGCGCACTGCGCACATGCGGATTAATTCTGTAGTTGTTTAGTTACTTTTCGTGTTCTCGACAGACCGGTCGTCGTTCGCGTTCTTATATCTAAAAACAATAAAGGGGGCCGTCGTTTCTATAAATATTTGCTGATTCGTTAACGCAATTCAATAATTTAATAAAAAAAACGGTACTTTTTATACGAGTGTGATAAAAATAAAATATCACCCAAAAAGGAACTCTTGAACGATTGGCATTGAAAAATAAACCCGTGATCAAAATCGAGAATATTGTTGCAGTCTTAGTTGAGCAATAATGACTTGGGGATTTGTGACCTGTGGCCCAAATGAGGCACTGGTCGTATCAGGTAAGCGTATTTATAAACAAAAGATTACAAATGGATCTCAAAAGTTTGTTGTCAATAAAGTGTTCTTGGGCAGCACCCTTAAATGACGTCACTGCTTATCGATTTTTATGACAAGCACATTGTAAGAGTCCGAAGCCGTGCGTGCGCATCCAACGAACGCCGTTGCGGTAAAAAAAAAACAATTCAAAATGTCAGCGATTTTTCTAATGTTTTTGTTTTTATTATTTGTGAACTTCATTTAACTTTGCGGTTTTTTTTATCTCGCTAGGATGCTTCTATATGAAACCATTGTTGGTGCCTGGAGGTCGAGCCTTTGTCTGGCCGTCGATTCAACAAGTACAACGGTAATTAATTTAATCGACCTTGAGTTATGACATCATTATATAACTGTAACTCTTTTTTTTAGCATTTCATTGAATACGATGACGCTGCAAGTGGAAAGCCCCTGCGTGTACACCAGCCAGGGTGTGCCCATCTCTGTGACCGGCATTGCCCAGGTCAAGGTGCAGGGCCAGAACGAGGATATGCTCCTGACTGCCTGCGAGCAATTCCTGGGCAAAACAGAAGCAGAAATTAATCACATCGCTCTGGTCACACTGGAGGGTCACCAGCGCGCTATTATGGGCTCCATGACCGTCGAGGAGATCTACAAGGATCGCAAGAAGTTCAGCAAGCAGGTGTTCGAGGTGGCCTCCAGTGATCTGGCAAACATGGGCATCACTGTAGTGTCCTACACCATTAAAGATCTGCGTGACGAGGAGGTAAGCCAATTAAATTAATTTCCCATATTTCATGCCCCCTACAGGTATTCACTGGCCAGTGTTGCCCACTGGCAACATCTAAATCATCTACAATTTATTTAGAGAAATTAGAGAAATTTTGCTATTTATTTGTTTAAATGCATCGAATATTTTATTGTTCAACTTTTTTTTTGATATATCATAAAAAAGCACTTTTTTTATTGTAGAAACAACATTGCAATTTTTATTATTCTTATCTCAATTCAACAATTAAGAATGGAGTTGATATACATGATTTTTGCATATATTTCTGTTTTATGTTAAATTTATAAAAAAAAGATGCAAAAAATGCCAGTGAATAGCCCCATTTAACGGGAAGAACTGGAATTTGCAACACTGGCTCTAAATAAAATATTGTTTGTTTTATTGGCACGTCGTTTCTTTTTGAGTAACCGAAATATTATGTATTTTTGCATGTATGTACATATCGACTCAGGGCGACTCCAAGGTGCGTATATTGTGATCGGTGTTTGGGAGTCTACCTAATCGAAGGCATTGTGACTTGTATTGTACTAAAAACTCCTACATCCTTTTCTCAATTGACAGGGCTATCTGAGATCTTTGGGCATGGCTCGTACGGCTGAGGTGAAGCGTGATGCTCGCATCGGTGAGGCAGAGGCACGTGCTGAGGCGCACATCAAGGAGGCCATTGCCGAAGAGCAGCGGATGGCGGCCCGTTTCCTCAACGACACCGACATTGCCAAGGCCCAGCGCGACTTCGAGCTAAAGCGTGCTGCTTATGATCTGGAGGTGCAGACCAAGAAGGCCGAGGCTGATATGGCCTACGAACTACAGGCAGCCAAGACGAAGCAGCGTATTAAGGAAGAACAGATGCAGGTGAAGGTCATCGAACGCACCCAGGAAATTGCCGTGCAAGAACAGGAAATAATGCGTCGCGAGAAGGAGTTGGATGCCACCGTTCGCTGCCCAGCTGAGGCTGAAAAGTATCGTCTCGAAAAGATAGCCGAGGCCAATAAGCTGCGTGTCGTGATGGAAGCCGAAGCAGAGGCTGAATCGGTTAGCTTACAAATTAATTTTTTTAAATGAAATGTTCGAAAAGTGATTACATTTATTACAGATTAAAATCCGTGGCGAAGCTGAAGCGTTTGCCATTGCGGCAAAGGCAAAGGCTGAGGCCGAGCAAATGGCACAGAAGGCCGATGCCTATCGTGAATATCGCGAGGCTGCCATGGTGGAGATGCTGTTGGATACGTTGCCCAAGGTGCGCCGTGTACCAATTATTCAAACAAAACTTTGCCTATAATTTATTTTCTCGTGTTTCTAGGTTGCCGCCGAGGTGGCTGCACCTTTGTCACAGGCCAGAAAGATAACCATGGTGTCCAGTGGCCAGGGCGAGATTGGTGCCGCCAAGTTGACTGGAGAGGTATTGGCGATTGTCAACAAAGTGCCGGAGCTGGTCAAGAGCATTACTGGCGTCGACATTGCCAGGGTACGTTCGAATTCAGAATTTATTTAAGGCGACAGCAAACCGAAGGCGAAATCATCACAAAACTAAAACAAATGGCAATCAAAAGACTTGATAGAGAAATGTAGCAACATTATATGAAGTTCTATGATTACATATGTTTCTTCTGAAATGTGGCAATATTTATATGTATATACTATATATATAATTGTTTTTTTTTTAGCTTTCTGATTTTGCGTTTTCTCCATACTACATACATATGATTTCGCCTTTAATTTGATATTTTTCTTCGTTTCAGTCTGTGCATGCTGGCTAAATCACTGAATCCAAAAATACTCCTCAAAATAAAATACCACTCGAAAATATAAATCCAAACAAAACGAAACAAACAATTTTGCAAAATAATTCAGACAAAGCGCATTTAATCGTTTATTTTGAACAAATTTTTTGAATGTAACAAGTGTAATTTTGCACATAAAATTAAATAGCTAAAACATATTTTGTATTCAATGTTAATGTAAGAATTATAAATGTATATGTATTTATATATGTCTTTATACAAGCGATCTACACAAAACTTATTTCAATTTCAATAAAATGCGGCAAACAGTCGCTACAGTTTACATCACAATCGTTTGGCTGCATTTACAATTTATCGATAATCTTTTCGTGCAACGAAGTCTCAGCTCTAATTATCACGCAACTCAGCACTTTTCGTATGCCAACGCTGCCAACGCGTTTGCATCACTTGAGTTGGCAGCCCCTGCGGACATTAAGCGAAATCATTTGTGGTTTTTGTACAAAAGTTGTGCTCGACTTTAAAAGGTTTTTTTCAATATAAAAACGCGCCAATTTGTATAATTAAGTTTAAAAGTTTTATCACAAATCATATACAATGGCTGATTCCAAGGGGTAAGTGTATATGTAAAAATAAACACCACAGAATTAATGCCGACAATCAGCGCTGAGACAGCGACAATTTCGCGCAGTCATTGGCCGAATGAGAAAAAAAAATCCAAAAGGCCACATAGGAAAATTGTGTGAAAACTGAAGACAAATGCGCGCCATGCTATGTTGCTCTAATGACAGAGTTTTAGCATTATATCTATGCTTATTATTAGTATTACCAATACTCTACCTAATTTATGGATATTGCAAAACTGGGACAATCCCGATTCCAAAGAAAATCGCCATTTCCGTTCAGTTGTAGTTGTTGCAGCCTTTCTTTGTTGAGGGTTCAGCTGCAAATAGTTTGCTTTTAATTGGGAACTGGTAATAAGTAAGCCTATGGATTCCCAGTCAGTTTGTCATAAAATTAATATATGAAAACGTGACGCACTATTAGATTTGTTTTCTTTAGTAAGTTACCCTTAAATCGAAAAAAAAAAACAGACGAAGTTAAAATGTCCAACGACATCGACAACGACGAAATTGATGACAGCAGCAGGTCGCAACATTCGCTTGATTACCCCATGGATAACGATGTGCCCGATATAGTGCGCAACTATCGCAACGTGCTCGAGGAACAATTGAAATTTAGCGATGGCTTGGGGCAATTTAGGCCACAGTGTTCCATGGACAAACGGTGCGGTTGACGGGTTTATTTATTAACTCTTTCGACTGTATTTGCTTGTTTCAGCAGCGATGACCTGGCAACGGCAATTTTGAAGCGAAAGGATCGTCCCAATCGTCTGATTGTCGAGGAGGCGCAAAATGATGATAATTCCGTTGTGTCGCTTTCGCAGGTATGTCGAAATCGAAATTTGATGAAAGGCCACGTCATCAATTCACTTCTAAACTTATCTGAATGCTTAGGCGAAAATGGATGAGCTGCAGCTCTTCCGTGGCGACACCGTCATTCTGAAGGGCAAGCGACGCAAGGAGACCGTTTGCATTGTGTTATCGGATGACACCTGTCCCGACGAGAAGATTCGCATGAATCGCGTTGTGCGCAACAATCTGTGCGTCCATCTGTCGGACGTTGTCTCCGTGCAATCCTGCCCGGATGTCAAGTATGGCAAGCGTGTACGCATCTTGCCCATAGATGACACCACCGAGGGCGTTACGGGAAATCTCTTCGAGATCTATCTGAAACCCTATTTCCTTGAAGCCTATCGTCCCATTCACATAGGCGACAATTTCATGGTGCGCGCCGCCATGCGACCCATTGAGTTCAAAGTGGTGCTCACCGATCCCGAACCCTACTGCATTGTAGCTCCCGAAACGGTCATCTTCTGCGATGGTGAGCCCATCAAGCGCGAGGTAAGTTAAAAACACGCAGCGCAGTGGATGACATGGCTTTACTATCCTGAGTGTAACTGGTAAATGGGCTAAAGTGGGCAATTCTCACGAGTAGGTTTAATATACCTATATATATTTGTTATATATATATATATTTGTATACTCGGTCTGCATCTGTGTTGGTTAAGCTATTAGTAATTTGGTTTAAAGATCCGTCTGTTTTCTGAAGTCCAATATTTCACGAAATCGATTTCTTATTATCATACGATTTACCATTTACCTAACCATTTTCGTCCACTGAGCTGCGTAGGAATTCATTTTTTTTTTAACGCCCAATGAAAATTGTATGCTTTGCTGTAGGAGGAAGAGGAATCTTTGAATGCCGTGGGCTATGACGACATTGGCGGTTGCCGCAAGCAACTGGCACAGATCAAGGAGATGGTTGAGCTTCCGTTGCGTCATCCGTCGCTGTTCAAGGCGATCGGTGTGAAGCCACCGCGTGGCATTCTCATGTATGGCCCACCAGGCACTGGTAAAACTTTGATTGCACGCGCCGTTGCCAACGAGACGGGCGCATTCTTCTTTTTGATCAACGGACCCGAGATCATGTCCAAGCTGGCTGGCGAATCCGAGTCGAATCTGCGCAAGGCATTCGAGGAGGCCGAAAAGAACTCGCCGGCCATTATTTTCATCGATGAAATCGATGCGATTGCACCCAAGCGGGACAAGACTCACGGTGAGGTGGAGCGTCGCATTGTATCGCAGCTGCTGACGCTGATGGACGGCATGAAGAAGAGCTCGCACTTGATTGTCATGGCGGCCACCAATCGGCCCAATTCTATTGATCCGGCACTGCGTCGCTTCGGGCGTTTCGATCGTGAAATTGACATTGGTATTCCGGATGCTACCGGCCGCTTGGAGGTGCTGCGCATACACACAAAGAACATGAAACTGCATGAAGATGTTGATTTGGAGCAGATTGCTGCCGAGTCCCACGGTCATGTCGGTGCCGATTTGGCTTCGCTGTGCTCGGAGGCAGCGCTGCAGCAAATCCGTGAAAAGATGGATCTGATTGATCTGGAAGATGATAAGATTGATGCCGAAGTGTTGGCCTCGCTGGCTGTCACCATGGAGAACTTCCGGTATGCGATGACCAAGTCCAGTCCATCGGCGCTGCGCGAAACGGTTGTGGAGGTGCCAAACACCACCTGGACAGACATTGGCGGGCTCGAGAATGTGAAGAAAGAGCTGCAGGAGCTGGTGCAATACCCAGTCGAGCATCCCGACAAGTTCCTCAAGTTCGGCATGCAGCCAAGCCGAGGCGTTCTCTTTTACGGCCCACCCGGCTGCGGTAAGACGCTGCTGGCCAAGGCCATTGCCAACGAGTGCCAGGCGAACTTTATTTCGGTGAAGGGACCCGAGCTGTTGACTATGTGGTTCGGCGAGTCGGAGGCCAATGTGCGCGACATCTTTGACAAGGCCCGCTCTGCCGCACCTTGTGTGCTCTTCTTCGACGAGTTGGACTCGATTGCTAAGGCTCGTGGCGGCAATGTGGGCGATGCTGGCGGTGCTGCCGATCGTGTTATCAATCAGATTCTTACCGAAATGGATGGCATGGGTGCCAAGAAAAATGTGTTTATCATTGGCGCCACCAATCGGCCCGACATCATCGATCCGGCCATTTTGCGTCCTGGTCGCTTAGATCAGCTGATCTATATTCCATTGCCCGATGATAAGTCACGTGAGGCTATACTGAAGGCAAATTTGCGCAAATCGCCGCTGGCCAAGGAGGTCGATCTGACGTACATTGCCAAGGTCACGCAGGGCTTCTCGGGTGCCGATTTAACCGAGATCTGTCAGCGTGCCTGCAAGCTGGCCATTCGCCAGTCGATTGAAGCCGAGATACGCCGCGAGAAGGACCGGGCCGAGAACCAGAACTCTGCCATGGACGTAAGTGTGATCGCATATTGCTTGTGTGAGGAATATTTATGTTTGTGTAATTTTTACTTTGAAGATGGACGAGGATGACCCCGTGCCAGAGATAACGCGTGCCCACTTTGAGGAGGCTATGAAGTTTGCCCGTCGCTCCGTGTCGGACACCGATATACGTAAATACGAGATGTTCGCCCAGACTTTGCAACAGTCCCGTGGATTTGGACAAAACTTTAGGTGATTTTATGAAATTTTTTAATAAGCTTAGATTTTTATTAACTTGTCTGGCGCAATTCATTTCAGATTCCCCGGCAATTCCGGCAACACCTCAGGGGTTGGCACCAATATGCCAGTTAACTCTCCAGGCGACAATGGCGATGATGATCTTTACAGCTAAATTTCTAGTTTTACAAAAGACAAAAACCACAATTTTTAAATGAATTTTTCCTCCTAAACCAACAACAACTTAAACAAAAACGAACCGAGCAACAACAACAACAGCAGCAACAATTTCAAACGCAGTCAGCGTGGAGGCAGAAGAAAAAAAAAACATCTCAACCATAACAACAAAAGCGAGAACAACATTACAAAATAATATTAACTTATAACTAAAAATTGATACCAATTCGTGGATCAGATTGTAATTGGCGCCTCTCAAAAAATGGAAGAACATTAGCCTCAGTTATCATCCGTGCATTGTCGGACGGTAGATGAGCGACCGATATTGGAGTTCTATATACATTATAATGATAATAAAAAATACGCATATACACATACATATAAAGATAACTACATACATATATTAAACATCTTAAAATTATAAGTGTATTTGGAGCTACGTTTTTAAGTGAATAAAAATTATAATGTCGGATCATTTGCATTTGGAAATTAATTAAGAGTGCTCGATTTGACGATACTCTGTAAACATACAGTATATGGCTAAGGGATACTCCGTAGACGAATATGTATATGCTTATCCGGAACATTAGTTTTATAGGATTGCAGTTGACTTCTGAAATAAAAATAATAGTAAAAACTGCAAACGATTTAGTGTTTTTATCGCTTTTATTAAACTTGTATTCATTTCGTCATGTTTACCTCGGCTTTTTGTATTATGCTTTGTGCGACACATAACGCGGTATCTGAAGAATATTTTCACAATACTATAACTTAGTATGCTATATAAGATTTATCCATGCCAATTGTTGCTGCGCTCAAATGACACAAATTCAAATCAATCTATTTTGGCATTGGTTAAATAAAAGGCAAATAATTTGAAGAATTCTCCATTTTGTTGTGTTTTAAGCAGCTTCTGTGTGGCGTTTCTCAATTGATTGATTTGAGTTTCCTTAATTTATAAACGCCTATTGCAAAGTTCCAATGAAATGTGTTTTTTTTTCTTTTTTGTTTTGCCGTGCCTACATTTTAAATATGTTCATTAATTACATACATACATATTTATTTTGATTTTTGTTTTTTTTTTGTTACACATACATAATTAAATACGCTTTATGCATAATTACAACACAACAGTTAAAATTGAAATATGTTTTAATTCTTAGCGCGTTTTACATTTCAAAACTCATATTTGTTTATTAATCATTTTCACGTTTTCGTTATTAATTTTCTTTGAGCTTTGCTTATTGGTTGTTTGTTTGTTTGCGTGTGTGAGTATATTATGTATGTGGCTGTGGATTGTGCGTGTGTGTTTGCGTGTTATGTTGTTTGTTTTTTTTTTTTTTTTAGAAGAAAATGGCCAGCACTTTCAGCTTTCTTATATTATTATGTTTGCTATCATATTTTTTTATTTGTTTTTCATTTTATATTGATATATTTATGCATGCTTTCTTGTTGCTATTAATGTTTTTTTGCTTTGTTTTATTTTTTTTTCCAAGAATTTGTTGCTTTTAAAGTCTTGAACATAGACTAGACACCAATTATATAGGATTAAAGATATTTACTTTAAATTTTTCGCATGTTTTTTTTTCATTGTTTTTTTTTTTATTTATGCCACGAGTAACAAGTTGTTAATTTAATGATATTTGCTTTTCTTATATTTTTATTTTTTATATAGTTTTTGTGAACACCTTTCGACTGTTGGTATGCCAGTTAAATTGTTTATTTGCTTTTACATAACTACAAAGTACATTTAAGTAATTTGTTATCGATTAACGGTCTAAGTTTGGATTTAGTTACGCATTTTACAAACAATAAAGTAACGTTTATAAAGTACTGGAGTTTTGGGTTTACCATATTTTAAGCTCATTCAGTTTATAAGTAGTATATATAAATACAGATACATGCACATGATATATATGTTTATTTGCACATATTTCTGTGGATAGAGTATAGCTTGGAGCTTAGATTTGGGAGGTGGACATATAAAGGGGGAAAGGGGTTGGGGGTATGGGTGGGCAAATATTTGAAATTGCAAAATAGAACTCTACTAAGTACACATCTAGGCCATTGATATTGCTTTGCTTTTGCGCTACGCTTCGCTCTAACTACAATACTATATGGTACTCATGTCTAGCCCAAAACAGGACCATATTGCCAATACCATTTATTAAGAACTGAGCAGATCTGCACCATATGTGTGTATACTTGCTCCGTTAGATATATATATATATGTATCGTATCATATCATAACGTATCGTGTATTGAAAGTTTTGTTTTCTAAATTTGATCCCATGCAACATATATAATTGATTGTGCCTTTAGCCATTTACTTTGTAGAGCCAATTGAAATTGAAATGAAATTCGTAGTAGTTGATATAATAATTAAATTTCGCTTATATTGAGATCGTTTTGATTTTTTTTCATTTGTTATGGAAATCTTTAACTGAACTGTCAACAAATTTGGTTTTTGGAAGATCTAGTTACTGACTGGCTGGAAACCCAACCAAAAAAAAAAACACGGGTTGTTTCAGTGTTTTTGCTCTTCAAAGGGAGGTGTTAGGGGCCATAGCATTATCTTTATGCGTGTCTCAAATATATATTTTTAAACAATTTCAATTGCGTTTTATTGCGCAACATTTGCAATTTGTTTTTTTTGTTGTTGTTGTTTTTCTTGTTATTTGTAAAGACTGCAAGCAGCAAATTTTTACATATATAGACTAGTACAATGATTGATTTTGTTTTACTTTACTTTATAAATAAATAAGATTTGTTGTATGCATATGTGTAGGTTTTACTTTATATAAGTATTTAAATTTGTGTGTTTGTAGATATAAACTCTTTGCTTGATGTGTTTCCATTTGCGCTTATTTGATATACACATACTTACATATATATATATATATATATATATATATATATATATATTTATATATATATATATGCAAGTTTTAATTCCATCAACTTGTTTGATTTGTTGTTTAACTTATGCCAAAAACGAGCTTTGTGTGTTGTGTTTTTTTTCATTTATAGTTTTTTTCTGCTATATATTGTGCTAAATTATACGTAAATCAAACGATAACAAATTAGTAATATAATAATCATATAATAATAATAATAATAGATAAAAATAAGAAAAAACAAGACTATAAACTATGCACTTAACATTTTTCCCTCGAGCTAATGACACACAAAAAAAAAAAATGGTTTTGTTATAAGTTATTTTTGCTCTTTCTTTTCAATTAAATACATTAAATTACAATTGCTAATACATACATACAATATTTGTTTAAGTGTGCGTGAGTGTGTATGTAAAACATCGCAAATAACATTATGATTATCATTATCATTATCATATTATCGTAATCATTGTTTTTGTATTTCATTAACCAGCCTCAGCTTAAAACATAATTAAATCAAGTTCTTTAATTTTATATATATATATATATAGGGTCCATGTGTGTAAGTGTTGTGTATGTGTGTGTGTGTGTTTGTTTGGTTTGCGCTTGTATTGGTTGTGGTGGTGCATTGCATGCTTGTTGTTGTTGTTGTTGATTGTTTGTTGTTGCTTGTTTTATGTATGCCTTCGTTTAGTTTGTGCAGAGTCCTTTAAAACCCATTAGCCTGGTTGTTGTGGTTGTTTTAGCGGCTTTTTGTTATTGTTGTAGTTGTTCAGACTTTTTATCGTGTATCGGTGATATTATTTTTGCTGCCAAATATTTTAACCAGCTGCGATTCATAGTCATCAATGTTGCGCTTCATAATATCCATGCAGGGTCCGAGCAGACGCTCAAATGCTCTCACATCAAGAACTGTTAACCAAAAATCAAATATATAAGAATTATTAATGATGTACAAAGAAATGAGATTATATTTTTGTGAACATGCCTTAACCTTCATAAATAATGGCTAATAATAAAATGTGCTAAAAATAATGTTAGTAAACATGACAGTAAAATTATGTTTAAGGACCATAGATCACAGCCGTTGACCCACAGGAATTCACACTGCCCTTAAATACATATAAATATATATATATATGTATATATACATGTATATATAAATGTTTTATGTGGAATATACAAATGCATATGTTTTGAACCCGTTGCCATTAACCACAGGCGCCTCAACTCATAAATATTGTATCGAGCTGCGCTTACCAATCTCGCACAATGGAAACGTAATTTTTTTTTTCGTGTTTTCGTTTTTTTGTTCGACTTTTTTGTGTATTTTTCCCCAGTCAGTTTTTTTTTTTTTTTTGTGGATGTTTTATGTCTGTGTCAGCAGCAGACATTTTTGATGCGGCTTGTGAAAACGTTGCATATACGTGGTATTTTTTCTGCCATTCTGAATGTGTGTGTGTGTGAGTGTGTTTTTTTTTTATATATATTTTTAAGTAAATAAAAATTGCATATAAATTGATGTTTACTTTGCAACTGTAATATTTTTAATGACTCCATTTTCACAAAACGTTTCTTTCTCTCTCTCTCTTTCTTGCTTTACAATAAATTTTAGTCAGAAAAATAACAAAAGACAAAAAAATAATGATGATAATAATAATGCTTGATTGATTTCACAGATTGGTATTGCGACGGGCCATTTCGTTGAACATTTGCTCGTACATCACAATATTGCGCTTGAGCACGTCGGTGAGGAAGCCCAGTATGCGTTCAAAGGCATCCGAGTCTAGGACTAGGACGGTATTATTTCATTAGTGCTATAACCTTACAATACTACAATAGAAATAATAATCAGGGGGAGGGGCGGAGGTGCTTATAGTTAATATAAAAGCAGTGTACAATTTAGTAATAGGTATGCCATATCTCATTTTGGCTGTCAATTTAAATTCAAATTCGAACGAGTTCAAGTAGATTTTGATATATTTATATATTTATTCTTGTTGTAGACATCATATCTAACAATAACTCTTACATTCTCTCTAAGTTTCTCACTTGTACTTTTTGCTTTATACATTTTTTTCTCCTTACTTCATTGAGTTTTCGCTTAGGCTCTCTCCTCAGGCGATAACTTTCGCACTCTCTCTTTGACGTGTTCTCTCTCTTTATTTTTTATCTGTCTATACCTTTCTCTCTATTCTTAATGTTTAATCTTTCTGTACCTGTCCCTCTCTATTCTCAATGCTAAGCCTATCTAATCTTCATCTGTCTGATGTTCTCTCTCTATTTCTCTTTCTCTCTGTACATTTTATTTAGTTTTCTACCAATCGCTTTCCAATCTATCTTTTCTTAAAATCCCTCTCTCAACTGTTTTAACTCTCTTTTGGTATTTTCCTATTTCTTTCTCTCGCTCTTCTCCTGACTTTATTCATTCTGATAATTAACTCCATTTTTCCCTAAAACAGTTGCTGTTCTGATTGCTATCTCATTCTCTGCCTCAAAGTCCTGCAACGATTTTTTTCTTCTGGGAAAGCATTTGATTTTAAAGTGATATATTTAAAATGCCCTCTTTTTTAAAAGAGTAATATGAGATAATTTTAAAAAGTATCTATTTCTGTTATTTATATATCCAAGATGACACCCCGCCTCCCCTCGTTAAAGCAATACATTAAACAAAAAGTTAACTACAAAGTTAGCAGGCTATCAAAATAGGCGCGCAGATCGAGTTCCAAGTAGCGATAGTCCCGAATGCCGCACTGCAGCAGGCGGCTGCAGCTGCCCAGGAGTCGCTCAAAGCAAACTACATCCAAAACTACACACAGACACAGACACGCACACACACACACACACAACACAGAAAGCGACAAGCACAAACACAACACGAAACAACAACAATAATAGCAACAACAACAACAACAGTGCAAAATGGGCATCGGGGGGGTAAGTGAAGTGCGTAAACAAAATATGCGATAAACAGAAAAGAAAAACAGAAAATAAACAAGAAAAAGCATTAATATTGCTGGCCAAAAGCAATTCCTTTAAGTGGCTTTCAGTGTCAACCAACTTGGCTCGCAGATGACTTACATGCGAGCTTAACGACGCCACCTGTGGCGTAAACAGATGCGGCACGTGGCCGATGTGTGACCAAAGCCAGTTCGCCAAAGTATTGACCCTTGCCCAGTTTGGATATCTCGATTTCGGCATCGTCCTGATCCATGCGCACAGACACGGTGCCCTCCTCAATGAAGTACATGCCATCAGCAGCGTCACCTGCGCAAACATAGCAAACCAATCAAATTAATCCTTAATCATTAGCACTTGGTTGTCGGCGGAGGAGCAGTTGTGCTTACCCTGCTTGATGATGCGCTGACCATCATCGTATGCCTTGGAGACCAGGGCATCGGCCAGATTCATGCGCTCGTAGTTCTGGAAATATCAAAATATATATATATATATAATCAAAGTTTTGATTCCAGCTGTGTCTGTGCTCACCTGCAGGGCCTTCAGCATGGGCACATTGTTCAACAGCTCCTCGTACATTTTTCGCTTCTTGAACGCCGACTTGAGCAAAATGCGTCGGAATGTCTGGCGATCCATGGCCCAGAGTAGGCCAACGGTTTCCGCCTGAACGGTGGCCGCTCTGAAAAAATCGAAAATCTTAATTAATATTTGATTTCTCTTTTTCACAGAATAAAACTGCATTTCAGATTGGAAACACTTTTCTGACTTAATTTTTATCTCAAAATTTAGTTTTAAAATATTGCAGAAATTAAATGAATATATTTCTTAATCGATTTAAGCTGTCAGATCAGATATATACAATAATCCCCTGTCATAATACCAATAATAATAATAATAATAAGCTCAAAAAAAAAAGCGAAGGAAATAGTCAAAAGTGTCGATGCGGAAATGAGAAATTAGCACATATGATGCACAGCCAGCGGGTGCAAATAATTTGAATTTACGATATTTGTCTGGCCGTTGTGATAGGCCTATTTGGAGTTGAATATTTGCTTACCTGGGCATATTGTAGAGCAGCGCTAATTCACCAAATAGTCCGGTGTGGTTGTAGGTGCTAATGTGTTTATCATTTATATAGACTTTGTAGATGCCACTGTGGGAGAGATGCGCGAAATTTAATCAATGGAAATTAAGCAACGAAATAAATTGAAATAAATGCAAATTAATTGCGCATACGCCGTGTGTATGTGAACATAGAGCAAACGCATCGCAAATGTCGTATACGCAATTTGTGAACATTATTCTATCATTTTGTCACACTTACGATTCAATAACATAAAAGTTATCGCCATCATCGCCCTGGCGTATGATGAAATCGCCGGGTTCCACCTTCCGCTCGAACATCGCATCCAGCACTTGGTTCATCTGTGTAAAAGCAGAAAAGAACAGAAACAGAAATCAGCCAGAAGGCATGACAAAGTGGGAGTTACATTCACACACACCCAAACTCATCCACACACACACACACACACTCACACACAGCGAGGAGTGAAACCGCAAGCAGCGTGATTCGGTTTTTGCGGCTGTCTGTGTGGAAAGTGCTTTCTTGGCATTTGTGCGGCGTGGCAAGGAAAATATGTCAGTGATTTATGGGCTAGATACGCACCTGTTCCTTCTCCAGCGAACGGAAGAGCAGCACATTCTTCACCGACTCGACGAGACGCGCCCGCTGGTCATCTGTCTTGGGGAATATGGCAGTGGCGCCCTCATCATCATCGTCCGCCTCCGGATCGTAAGCCTCGGCGAACACGGATTTGCGACGTGAGCTTTGTACTATTGGTGGTTCGGCTGTAAATATTATCGATTAAAACAAAAATATAATTAACACACACGAAAAACAAAAATATTTATATATTAAGTAATTGTTAAAATAATTTTTAGTTAAAATAAATATGATTTTTCTGTATTTTTGCTATTATTGGTTTCAGTAAAACTCTCAAAGACAATACAAAAATACTTTTAAAAACTTGAATAAACTGCTATGAAAGCGAATAAAACAGTAATTTAATTACATTTTCCAATTTTTTTTTTTATATATAAAACCACTAAAAAGTTAAATATATAATAAATCAAATAGTTTGAATAGTTTCCCACAAAAATGTCAAATGGCTCTAGAAGCAAAACTCTTCTATATATTGGAACAAAAATGCTTTGTGGAATGTGGCTAATAAATGAAATTGGCTAGTTTATTTGGTTGTTGGCTGGCCTAAACGTTGGCTGTGTTGGCTGGGCATTAAGTGTATGTCTCCATTGAGGACAATGTCCTGGGCGCCAGTTTGGCTTTCATGTTTGTGCTCATTAACTAAAGTATACAGAAAGGTCCACTTTCTGGCTTCATGTCACACATTAATTTCATTAAGTAAGCGGGGTAGGGGGGCAAGGAGGTCAAAAGAGGTCTGTAGAACTGATGGACAGGAATTCACTGATGATTAGAGACTATGATGAGTTGAGTTGACTGCTGCCGGATGCGCTTCGCTTCCACTCAACACTCGCCCCATGCCCCATGCCCCTTCAAACTCATCACCGACATTGTCATCTTGAGGCCATCATTGTATTAGCTGGGGAATGTGCTTGGGTATACTCAAAACACACACACACATGGATACACACAGACTGCTGCTTTGCGTCAGCATTTGGTTTTTAGTGTTTTTTGTTGTTGTTGTTGCGTTGCTAACCAGCTGCGTCAAGTTTTGCTGGAAACTGTCTCATCAAATCGAATGCAAAAGCGACATAAAATGCACTCGCTCTGAATGAAAACGAAACGCAAAATAGACACAAGCAGAGTGGGGGAATTGAGGGTAGCAGCAGGAGGGGAGGGGGGGGGGCGGGGCGGTGCACTGACAGAGGCAAGGCTGACCAGCTGCCCACACAACAGGCGTGAGAGATGTATGACTCTGCCTGAGTGTGTGAGTGTGTGTGTGTGTGTGCAAACACACATAAAAATATAGACAAATACAGACTATCCCCATTTGAGATACCACACTGCAGATATTTAAGATGAATGTGTTTTTTTGAGTGCATCTGTAACTGTATCTGGAACTGCAATAATTACGCCTAGTTGGCAGTTTTACTAGTTGCACTTTGTCAATGCTTTGATGAAATATTTATTAACACCAGCAAAAAAACAATAACAGTAACAAAAAAAAACTTGCTTGACTGTAAAATGTTTGCAATTCATCAGCATGCAGCGTGCAACGTGCAACGTGGAGATAAACGAGACACTTGAAATGGGACAAGTGAAAATAACTAAAACAATTGCGGCAATAATTCATTTTTGCTGCACACATAATATGTATATATATGTGCAACTATATAGATACTATATATATATTCGATTTTACGACTACATCTTTAGTTGTACGCTTTGTCAATGTTGACAACAAGTTTCGAATTCCAAAAAATAAACTTTACATTCATATTTTATACACTAAACTGAAGAAATTTAGTTACTTAATTTAATATTTCAGCTTTGAATATAGTAAAAATATATAATTTTCTATTAAAAAGTTACCAAATTAGTTGCTTATAAATTATCTAAATTAAGTACACATATTTTCAATTTAACAAAATAAAATTTATATCATTGACTACATTTTTTGTCCAAGTTAAGATTACTTTATCTATCGCCTGCCTGCCTGCCTGCCACATAATATTTAATCTATTTGTCGAGTGCTTGTGTCTTGTCTGCTTTTTGTGTATGTAATTCGTGTTTTTTTCTGTTTGTGGCTTGCATCATCCAAATTTGTAGATTTGAACAGATACAATTATCTATATAGCTATAATTGTGCGTTCGACGTGTCTGACCAAAATGTGTGTGTATTTTTTTTTGTGTTTTCGTTTTTGGTATGTTGATGTGGTTTTTTTGTTGTTGTTTCTTACCGGCCAATAAATTGCTAGACACTTGCGTAGACATTATTTGTTGCACTCAAAATAATTTTGTTTTAAATTGATTTTCTCGCTTGATGTGTGTTTTTGTTGTTGGAATATTTTGATGTTAGCTGCAGTTGCAGGTTTTTTTTTTGTTTTGTATGTTTTCAACAGCCTCGCGAAAAATCAAAACCAGTTGTTGGCGAACACGTTTTGGAAAAACTGCAACTGAAAACTCAAGGTGAAAACTTAAAACGCACGCAATAAATATGAACGCAAAAGTATTGGCTGTCACACGCGGCGTATGCGTAATAAATATTTATGCACCTGGCCTACACTGCGGACTGTCTGTCGACTGTCTTGTTTGGCGTTCGAGCTAACAAGTTTTATTTTGCTTGCATTTCTCAGCAAAAATCACGTTTTAAACACTTCAAAAACTTATCTTCAACAGCAGAAAAAGTAAAAAAAAACTAAATGTGTTTGCTATGCGATGGGTAAAAGTCGTGTCAAGTGGGATACTTGCCATTTGATAGATTTACACAGTATCAAGCAAACATTTATATATATATATACATATATAAATTTATATATATATATATATTATCCTTGAGCAGATAACTGTTGAAGGGCGGAGCAGCAAACTCAATTGTACTAAAGTATTTATTACAGCTTGTTTTAAAACAGGATGTGGGAAACTTTCGAATGTTAAAGACAAGATTGCGTTGGAGGAAAGGGGGAAGTATGAACTAACTATGTATAACACAATTATGTATGAACATAATATATATATAAAATTCAATAAAGATGAGAAAAAAAGGATAGCTTTAAGGGAAATGTTTAATAAGGTGTCCTTATTACATTTGTAACTGACAAGGAACTTTTGATTAGTAAGAAAAAATCTTAAAGTGGATGGGAAGAAGTATCGTCTTACTATATATAGAACAAATTAGTATATATTTATATATATATATAATATATAATATGTATATGTATATCTGTCCGTTGTCAAATTGTATTTGAGCTCTGTTTTGAAGTTAATTAGATATTTATTTTTGATGTTTTGATTTCGTAGAATATTTCAAAACGACAACCAACACCTGATATTCGAACAGATAAATTCGAATTCAATGGGCAAAATACAAATCAATAATTAGCCATCATTTGCAAATTCGAAATAAAACAGCTGCCATATCTACATATTTATCAGACACTTTTAAAGCTTTTTTTTATTACTAACAATTTTCAAAGTCAACTGTGTCAAAACATTAACAGAAAATAATACAGATATCGTTAGCACAGTGAAGCTACTTAAGCATCTCATTGTTTATTTAGCAATACAATATTTAATATTGATAGATATAAGCAAATAAACTATTAACTAGTCAATAAGCAAACAATTAAGTGAATTAAGGGTAAATTTTGTTTTCATGGCAAGTTTTTCACTGATCAATGTGAAAAGCGTAAATTCAGCATTTTAATATACGATGTTTAATGTTGACTTTAGTAATGTGTCAGAGTAAATTGTTATAAAATTATTTGGACTTAAATATGACTTTAAACACACAAACACAAACACAAGCACAGAAACACACTGTTATAAAAAACTTGGCAAACACGCGCGGATAAATTTAATTAAAAAATTGCAAATAAAAAGTTGACTGCATTAAGTTCGTTAATGGAATGAGAGATGGCGACGATGACGCGAATGAGATTTGCAATGTGAATGCTAATGGGATGATAATGATGATGATGACGTCGATGATGATGATGATGATGGAGTTGATGATGACATGCTGTTAGTTAACTGACTGACTGACTGACTGACTGACTGGTCGACTAGTTGACTGGTTGACTGGGTCTGTCTTCTGTGCGGAGTGACGTGTAGTTAACGACTAAAGCCACTGTCGTTGCCGCAGCAGCCTTTGAGCCAGGCCACAAATGCTGGCCACAAGTCGTCAAAACGAAAGGCGGAAATAGTGCCTGTAAGTAGGCAACACAGCACAAGAGATGGATGTGCAAATGTTTGCGAGTGTGTGTGTGTGTATATACATATACATATAGAAAAATAAAAGCACACAAATGGGAAAAAAAAAGTGGTTGGCAGCCTGTGAATGTGGCAGGCTCTGCTTTGTCTTGATTAACATGAGCATTTGTTGCTGCTGTTGTTGTTTTATATTTATCATTAAGCGCAACAGGAGGCACACACAAATACACTTACACACTCACACACACACAAACACACACACACACACACACATATATACACACACAACCACATAGTGTACATGACCAGGCATTTCCGTGCTGCTGCAAAACACCGTTGGCATGTCAATAATGTTCAAAATGTAGCTCGCAAAGCCAATGCCAGAACAGCGCATGGGCGTGGCAGCTGCTACACATCCCCCGCCCCTGCTCCTGTGCCTGCTGAAGCGCAAAACTGCGAAGCTGACGCTGCTTCAGCTGCTGCTGCTGCTGCTGCTGCTGCTACGGCTGCTCATCCGCATGCTTCAATGGTCGCCCATTGCCTTAACTCACCTCATCACATCTGCCTCATTCATACCCTCAATTTTGCCGTCTCGTTTGCGCTGCTTGGCATTTTTTGTGGCCAATATGAGCGTTAATAAAATGTACAACACGCTGAATACATACACACACACACACACGCTCGCACACACCTTATTAGGCCACAATTTGGCACCCGCAAAAAATTGCTAAGCGTATACTTAATATTTCATGCAAGTATTTTCTCGACTGCGCTATTTATGTGTGCGTGCGGCGCTTAAAGCGTATTTAAAACAAAACAGCTTCGCCTGACCATAAATAGACATCAAAGCACTGCAAGGGGCGTGGCATACACACACACACACACACACACACACTCAAACACATATACGTAAGAGCTATTTGCGTTTTTCGCTTACGCTCAGCTGAACTTTTGAGGGCTTCACTGAGCAAAGCCAAATACAAATTTATAGCAACAGCATCAATATAAAAAAAATGGGAAAAATTATAGTGAGACAGGTCTAATGCAAACTTTAATTAAAACACAAACTTGTTTTTTTTAACTATATCAACAAATATATTTGTAAAATTGCTTGCCTTTTATTGATCAAAGCACTCAGATTATTCTAAGAGCCAACAAATGGGGTATTTAATTCACATAATCTTCTTTTTACTAAGCGAAAAAGTTGAACTTTATTCAAACTTATTTTAAGTAAAACTTGCCTGAAAGTTAGGCCATCAAACATTAGCGCTTTAATCTAATCTAACCGAAAACAAATTGAAAACTGAAAGTCACAGCCTTGTTTGACAATGATTAGTTCACTTTCTTCAGATTTCTTTGGTTTTTAATATTAATTTTAATCGCCTTCAAAAATATAAACCAAAGCGCTGCGCCACATTTTTTTTAAAGAGAATAATAATTAAGGAATCTTTGAAAAATTTATTTAATTTCAGTTAGCAATTGAAATATTTTTGTGTGTATATCTATAGAAAATAAGGCGAATTGTGGTTGTTTGCCCAGCTCTTGAGCTGTGTGCGCACTTAATAGATTTTTTAGACAGGCAGGACTCTAAATGCTGGATGCCCTACAACACACAAAAAGAAGCGCCAGACAAATAGCACACTGAGAAAAAATGCACTCTGAATTGTAGAAAATCGCCTGGAAAACGAGAAAGTCTTTCTTGGATTCAGCTATTTTAATTAAACAAAAAAGCATGTTTCCAAACTTTTTGTATTTTTAAAAAATATTTTAATAAAAGAAAATATTAAAATAAATAACATATATAGATAATATAAAATATATAAAAAAAAATTGATCCCTATTTTTAGCAAAATTAATTTTTTAAAATTGAGAATGTGCAAATGAAATTGGCTCTCTCAAGGAGAAGTTTAGGCGCAAAATGATATATACTAAAGTGTAAAACTCTGGTTTAAAATACACAACTTTACTTGCTTTAATTATTCGCCTTTAATGAGCTGATTTACACTTGACAAAATTAAGTAGTGCGTTTTTTTTCAAGTGCTGGAAAAAGAGCAAGAGCAAGTTGAAGAGCAAGTCACATTCGAACACTTGACACGGTGTTCCTTGAGCCGTGCTGCGTGTTTGATTAACCGGAAGATAAACACGCAACGCAGCAGCATCTGAAGAATGCAAGGAGCGATTAGCGGGGAGCGAGGAGCGAGGAGCGAGGAGCAGCTGCTGCTCCAGGTTCTGTGTCCTGTGTCCTGGGCTCTGCAGCTGTTGTTGCTGCTGCTGCTGCTGTTCCTGACAGCTTTATCAACATTATTATTTAATTTGCTTTGGGTGCTGGTCGAAGATGAATGTGGCACGGCTGCGTGTCCAGCTGGCGCTAATTGTCTCCACACGTGCGTCGCATTATGGCAAATAATGAGACACAGATACACACACACAAAAATGTTTCAACACCACCGAAAAAAATAAACTTCAATTTGCAACAAAAGCTAAATAAAAACAACTAAAAACTTTCATTTTTTTTTTATTAGAATTTAGTGCAGGTTTTAGGACCAAATCAAGAACCACCGTTAATTTTGTGAGCTGCCGTAACGTGTGACGTCAAATACCCCTCCCGCTGCTCCGCACGCCATGACAAGTGTTGTGAAACTAAAAATAATATCTCGCGGGCTAAAATCGGCTGAAGTTAAAGCTGCTAATGCTATGTGCCTCGCTATGTGGCAACAATTGACGCACAAATATGACGACACATAAAAATAGTTGACCCCCCCCAACGGAATTTTTATTCTTGTTGATATTATTTGTGTTGTTCTTGCCAGGACACGCAATGCTTATTTGTAGGCATATTTTAAGTCGTCATCGTGGAAGTGGGAAATATTGATTTTACTGTACGCAGATGATATTTGTTACGAAATGTTCAAATTTTATGCACACAAGTTATGCAAAGCTTCAAATATAAATAGTATTATTACTGTATAAACGGACAGTTATTTTTATATGATGCGTAAAAAAGGATAAAAGTTTGTTATTTAACTAAAGTTTTCTTTATGATAGTCGATAGTTGTCGCCATCAACAACAACAACAATAATATTCATATTTATCAGACTTTTAATTGGATAAAATATGCAAACAAATGCAACGCTTTTACTGCCAGAATGAATTGTATATATTCTATTAAAGGTAATTAAGTTTTTTTTCTAAGAAGTATAAACTGAAATAAGTAGCCATTTCATAAGCATCAGTAAAAGCCTTAGAACAGTCTCTAATTAAAAAATAATTAATGGGCTATATTGAAATCTTCATAAATTAACAATATATAAATGACTTTTACATTTATAATATGCTTATTAATCAATCAGAAATAAACAAACTGACTTTAACTGAAAACAAATATTGCATTAATTGTTTGCTTAAATATTTTTATATATTAACTTCAGTTTAATTTTATGCAGATCAAATCATCTAGCAGAGAAAATACGGTCTTGATAAATCTTGACTCTGTTCAATTCAAATCTTGTATAAATAAATCTTAAAACTTTCATGCTCAAAGCTATCATAATAAAAATTAAAAAAATAATTTAATTCTTAAACAAATCATAGCAGAAATTCAAAGTATCAGCGATTTTGTATCTTGTGTCTTTTCAACTCAAATCTGGCTTGAACTTAAAAAACTCTTAATATATATAATTACTTGAATTTTTCTTTAAGACTTACCGTCGCCATCTTGTGAGTTGAGGCTTATCTGATCATCGGCCCCATTATCAGTGCCTGCTGATGGGCGATTTGCCTGCAATTTATTAAAGTATTCGGCGGCAAAGTCAAGCAGATCCGGTGGCTGTTCGACCAGATACGAAATGGAGAACTGCAAAAGCACCTCTTTGAGCTCATCAGGCACCTGAATGCGCCGACTGGAATCCGTGGACATATTTGTGCTGTTTAAAGTAGAATGAAATAAACACGAAATGAGTATGAGAGAAATATTTTTAAAAAATATATACTAAAATGAGAGTTTAAATTTAATATATATATATAAAAAATAAATTCGTATATTTTATGGACGACTGTCGTATTTTTAAGAGTTTATCAGCAGATATCTATTTTTGTAAATAGTTTTAAAAAGAAATTGATAAATTAAACCAGCCACAAAAAACAATTCAATTTCCAGCTCAAAATATTTATTTATTTATGTGGTCTTTTTCAATTGAATTTCAACAAATATTTGGTTTTGTTTTTGACATTTCCCAGAACGTTTTTTTTTTCAGATATTTAATGGAAATCGGGAGCAGCCAGTTCTCTTGACAAGTGTCAAGTGCAGGGCATAAAAAGCAAAACATATATCAGAGTGCCAGCGATTGCCAAATCAATTTACGACGGCTAATTGCGGCAAAGCAACAACCAGAAAAGTCAAGCGCTGACATAAGAGATAATCATAACATATATATATATATATATATATATATGTGGCATGATCTGGAGTCCCATTTGCGTCCGCTTTATGAGCATTTGCGTAATTGTCTCACGCGTGTGCCTGGATTTTTAAATCAGTTGAGTGGCCCCCTAGTCAGACCAGTGATTTGCTCATTTTTTAGTCAACCCACGGAAGTTATGCCCATGGGTATATGTCTATGTACAACAACAACAACAACAACAACAACAACAACAACATCTGTTCATCAATCATGTAAGCAACATAGGCAACAAGTGCAACAAGTATTGTCATAAGACCACAGCTCATTGGGGCTGTCATCTGCGTCAGCGTTTATTAGATGCATGATTCAACGTTGCCCAATTTTTTTAATTTATTATTTTTATTTTATTTGCACTTTATGTATTTTTTGAGATTTTTCGTCGATTTGTTGTGTTTGTAGAAAACGTAGAACGTGAGCTGTATGCTAATTTTGTGACTGCAAAAGCCAAAAAAAAAAAAAATAATATTTGTTATGCATCTGTATAAATAATGCACTCTGCTCACGCTTGTTAATAAAATGTAATTTTCGACGCAAAATAAATTTCTGTTATTTCTTTCTGGCAAGTAAATATATTACAAATCTGCCTCAAGATATTGCCAAAACTGTGCGCTGTCTATTTTTAAAGTTTTGCATCTTAATAAAACTTGAAAACTTGTCTGATTTCTGCAAATAAGTTTTGCGATTGCAAGTTTTAATATGTTTGCTGCATTTTTAGCATGAAACTCATCCACAACATTCCTATTATTGGCCTATTTAAGGCAGCCGACGTACTTGGCTTAAACCTGCCACACTGGTGGCTGTTGCAGCAAAAAGTTGCTCCTTTCAACAAAATACTTATCTACACACGAGCTAAGAAATGAATATCTATCTGGGCCGTCAGAGCTGTCCCTACTTTTGCGCATAGTTTGCGAGGCAGACGACGCTCAAGAAATCTTTTTGGGAGAACTTCATTGAAAAGCCAGCCGCATAAATATTTATAAGTCTGCCTCAAATATGCGTAATTATGGAAATTGCGCATCGAGTTACAGTTATTGTTGCTCCATGCTCCACGCTCCACGCTCCACCCTAAGCATAATTATGTCAACCCCTGCCCCCCCGGGCGCCGTCGCTGACTTGATTTTGGTTTTTCTGCTAAAAAGTTGTCCGCAACATTTTATTTGAAAATTAATTTTTGCCTCGGCTGGCAGAGGAGCAGTTAAGGAATTGTTCGTTCTTGTTGTTGTTGTTGCAGTGTTTACAGTAGATCAACACACACACCCACACACACCCACACACACACACATACACATCTACAGTTTGTTTTCAAGCGAAACTTTTTCAATTAAGTTCATTAATATTCAACTTAGCCTGCGGCCAGAAAGCACCGAATAAATAAATATTAAAACCAAAATTACAAACTAATAAAGGCTGTCGCAGCCGTTGGCCAAATGCGGGTGTTGGCCATGTTTGTTTTGGCAATTGCAAATTGCCAGTTTGTCAATTGCCAATTGCCACTTGCCACTTGCCACTTGACAGGTAAATGCCTCGGGCCACGTTCTGCACTAAGTGCGGCAACAATCACAGCAGTCCATGCATCATCTAAAAGTGATTTTAAGTATTTCATGTTCTGCTCGCTCGTGCAACAATAATAGATAATCGGATTAGGGGCACAAGCAACATTGCAGAAACTAAGACAAATTGCAAATATATTTCGAGAAGCAGCCCCTGCAGGCAAATAGATATTCTATTGTTCTAAGATACTTTTAATTGAGCTCTTATGCAATCACTTAGGATTGGCATAAATTCACAATAAATTATGCAAATATCTATAAAACTGAATAAAATATGGATTAATAAACACTTAATTAATAAGCACATTATTTATAGTTGTGAAATTGTAATTCTGTTTATTTAATAGTTGCTGTTGCAAACACCTGTCGAACACATGATTCAGCCAAAGTGATTTTATCGATGGGCGCGGCAAGAAAATGAGAGAGAAAATGTCTAAATAAATAAAAAAAAAAACACACAAGAAAAAAATAGCAACAATTGAGTGAGAGAAAAAAACTATTTTGTTGTTGTTAGTGTTTGCTATTGATATTGGTATTGCTGTTGCTGTTGCTATTGCCGTTTGTCGCTATATTGACGAGGCGTCCAATTAGTGGGTCAAGGTGGTTTACTCGGCGTCCACACGTAATACGCAATGCACTGCATAAATAAATTACTTGCTTTGAAATCAACTTAACTTAAAATAGCTCACTTGTAGCGACTGGCAGGCAGACTGTGTCACAGTCACTCAGTCTTTATTTCTGTCCGTCTGTCTATCTGTCTGTCTGTCTGTCTGTCTATCTGCGTGAGTGGTTCGATCGAAATCGAGTTCCACTTTCAACTTTACTCGCAATCGAGTTAAGAGTCAGCAGGCTGCCGGAGTGGTGGGTGTTGGCAAACACAAATATAACAACAGCAAAAAAAAAAAAAAACCATGATGAAACACAGAACGCAGAGAGCAGCAAACAGCAAGAAACCTAAGCCGTTTTCATTTCCTCGCCATTTCCGTTGCAAGCTCCGTTGCAAGTTCCGAGAGATTGTAGCTTGTCGCATCGATTGTATGGTGTGCAAACTGCATTTGTGTACTCGGCTGCGTATACGCAATGTTGCAGTGGCGCCGCAAAAAGCAGTCAGCAGTCAGCAACAACATGCGTTGGCCACAATTTGCAGCTGGCAGAGAAATTACGAATCACGTCTGACAATTTGATGATTCGCTTTGATGCTTACCAATGAAAGTAAAAGTATCGAATTATTGTGCAAAATACTTAAACGCTCTTTAAAATATATATCCCAGTATTTAATTGTGTTACTTATGAAGTATCTGGTTAAAGAAAAATATTTTACTCGACTATAGAATAACATGATTTATAAACTAATAAAATACAACTTAATTCAAAATAAAATCCAAGCGGACTTTACTCAATCAGCTCAGTTATAAATAAAATAAGCCGAACGATTATTGCTATGGAAGTAAATGATTATTATGTTACTGATGCCGATCAAGAATATATATATTCTATAATGTCTGCGTAAGTGCTTTAAGCGAATAATTAATTACACCCGCTGCAAGCTTAAAAAAAAAACTCATTAATGGTTACATTCTAATAAGTATTTAACTGATTTCAAAGTATCTAATGATATGTTTGGATTTAAATTAATTAAGTTGCTAAAGACAAGCAATTATAAAAGTGTGGCTTAAGCCAGGCTTTTATGAAAGCACATTACCAACTTAAACTTAAACTTCTCGTAGACCCTTACAAATAAGATAATAAAGTCATTAAACCAAAGATTTGATTTTTTTTTACTTTAATGAATTAACTTTTTATAAGTTGTGTAATCCATTTAGCAATTTCGCTAAGGTGTGTTGCGTCCCTCTGCGTTGGTCGTCATTTGCCCAACCCTAGCACACACACACATACACACAACACACACCCAACACACGTGTTCTAACCATATGTTGGCTTTTGGTTGAGTTTGCCTCAGTTGCGCTGATCATCATCACATAAAACTGTGCAAATAATCATGTTGTGGCAAACTTAATTCAAGCATTTTTAAAGTAATTTCAGTGAGCACAAGAAAAGCTGCAGCTATAAACTACATCGATGAATATACCTGGTAGCTCCATCTAAACTAATCCCCCAACTGCAAAAGATGGTCATGGAGGAGATTGGAGGGGAGGAGGTGAGTAGCAGACAGGTGGTAAGATTGTCACTGACGCAGCTCTTGTTGGCACTCAGCTGTCGGCTGTATTCACATTAAACTTAAGTTACTTAACGGCAGTCCCAATCTGCATCTTCTTTTCTTCCTCCCCAGCTTGGCTTGTTGGAGCAAATTCAGTTTCAGCTCAACTGTAATTGAATTTAAAGCATGTCGCAAATGCAATTCACATGCACAGCACTTGCCAAAATGTTTGCAAACTTAGATTACAGAAGATTTATTAAGACGTATTATTTCCTTATTGTATTATATGTCTTGCAAATAATGGCAAACTTTAATGAAAAGTAATTTCTTTGAAGTACATTCGACTCGAGATGTATACAAAAAAACACACACATAATGCTTATTAATATGCTTGAGATGTGTGTGTGTGTGTTGACTTTTTTTTTGTGACTCTGACCTTGGCTGATTTATTATTGTTGTCTCGTATAACACACAACAGAGATCTATGCGCTGACCTTCAAGACATGCCACAGGCGGCAACAACAAAAATAATAAAAAATATACAGGCGGCAACAGATGCCAAAGAAACAAGTCAGTACCAGCTAATTGGTAAGAGGTAGCAGATAAAATGTATAACAGTAAATGACAGCAGCAGCTATCAAATTACGTTAACAAAAATTGGGAACACCTGTGCGTGGGTTTTAAATGACTTCATTATTTTTATGGACTTTACTTTTCAGCGCCCAGGAATTTGTTGCGCATAATTAAGCAAAGTGGACAAAACAGTGAAAAGGCAAATGTGTGTGTTTTGACCAGATTATGGCTGCTTACCTGCCTGGCTGCCTAATTGTTATGACCAGCGCATATGCCACTGTCATTGACAGACTGCACACACAGCTCACAATTTACTTGACCTCCAGGAGTGGCAGAGGCGTACACAGGGGGCAGAGCTCAAATGTGTTGGCTTGTCTTGAATTGGGTCAAGTGTTGTTGGAGATGGGGCAAAAATTCAATTCCGCATAAATAAAATGCACTGGCAGGTTATCTATAGTCACAAAAGGCCGAAGGCTAGGACACCAACTCAAGTGTATCATTGCAACAAGCATTTTCCGATGGCCAGCCATAAATATGTCAGACACAAAAACCAACTTTATGGTTAATCGAAGCGAGCCAACTGAATATGCAATGTGCTTTAATTGCACTTCAAATTCAAGAAGGATGGAATCTATATATATATGCATACATATATATAATAATATATATATATATAGCATAATAACTCTCAACTGGCGTAGTTAAAAAGCTGCATTTTATCTGATTTGATATAAATGCGTATTTTAAATTTTACCACATTTTCAAGTGTTTAATTTAATATTTTATTCAATAAACAAATTTACACTGTATTTTTAATGAACAGTTAGCACTTATGAAAATTTAACATGGTCAGCGCAAAAATGCTGTATTTCAATTGCGAATCACCAACTGGCCAATAACAAAATCGTCCTGGCATTTAATTGCCTGGAAAAAGCAACGTAAATTAAGTATTATGTAAATATGAAATTTCCACTGGCCACTTTAATTGAGTTCGCAGTTGCTTCATTTTGTGGCACCCTTCAAATATGCCCAGAGCTTTGCGTCAGTGGCTGGCCAAAATGGTCAGAAATGCATAACTGAAATTTTGATTTGATTTTATTGCATTTCTTTGAGAAGCAAGCAAATATCAATTTAATATGCTTTATACAAGTATCTCCCATTAAATGGGAAAATTATGAGCCTTTTAGAAGCTGGTAATATTTTTAATTGCTTTGAATAGCTGTTGACAAATTTTTTTTTTGTATAATTAAAAAACTTTTTAAACGGCGCTTGAAGTGAATGTTGCAAGTGTTTTTTGTGAGCCTAAATTTGTTTTCTTATGTTCTAAGTTGACTAAAACTTCTTTGATAAAAGATACAAGGGTATTAATCTATGGTGCTCGAAACAGAGTATTTATGTTATTGCCCTTTTGAGAAACTAAAAGAATTTTCTTTGGTTTTAAGTTGGTTAGAATTTCTTTGATTAGGGATGCAAAAAGAAACTAATATTTATTGTGCAAATGCAAAATAAATTACAAAGTAAGTTGAAAAAAATAATACAATTAATGAATAAAGAAATGAATTTTAAGAACTGTAAAATTTGAACTGCAGGTTATATTAGATCCTCTATTTTAATTAAATTTTAATATAAAATATTTTAATAAATGCTCTTAATTTTGTGTAATTTAATTAAATTATATGTTTAATTAAAAATATGTATTTTAAAAAACATTTTCAAATAATGCGATATATTTTAAGAACACATAAATTATACATAAATAAATACAAATCGAGTAACTTTTCAAACATTGGTATTAAATATGTAAAATGTACGATAGGAAAAAAAGTAATGCAAAGTATAATGGAATGAATGCAGTGACATTTAAGAAGAAGAAAAGAAAATATATTATTATATAATAATGATATCCACTTGCGATTTGAAACTGTTGTACAATTTTGCATTTAGTTGTTTTTGGTCAATGTAAAAAAAAAGAAAAGAAATGATAACACCAAAAAAAAGAGGATAGAAAAGAATTTTTGCCAAGCGACAAGCACTTAATTTTCCGCAAGTCAAGCAAAAGCGTGGTTGGGTTGGGTGGTTGGGTGGTTGGGTGGCTGGCGCAGACGATTCACATCGCAGCTAACCATAAAGTCGCAACGCTAAAACACGCGTCTCGCTCATTGTGACAATCAAACCGACACACCCACACAGATACACATACATTACATGTATGTACACGAAAGGCATCAAAGCAATTTCAAGGCATACTTCGGAGTGAAGAGGCGAAACCAACAAGATGGAAGACACTGAGACCTAAAACCCAAAAACCAGAACTGGCTACAAACAGCCAGCAAGCCGAGCACACGGCAACGGCAACGGTAAAGGCAACGGCGCAACAACCGTAAATGTCAGCAGCAGCACAGACACACACACACACACACACACATACAAGCACAGAAAAGCACATACAAACACTTACACACTTGCATACAAGCATATGTGATGTATGGGAGCTTAATAAAAAATATACACAAATATAAAAAAAAAAAGGAAAAAAAAAAAAAACGAGTCCCGCGAGTCTTTGGAGCAAATTTCAGTTCGTCACGCAACTTTAATGGCAAAATGCTTATTTGTTTTTGCATTGTGTGTGCATAAAGGAAAGCGTGTATGAGTGTGTGTGTGTGTGTTCATACTCAAGGTGTGTGTGTGTGTTGGGTGCCTCTTGTGGAACGTTCATCAGCTTCAACGGTGTTAAAGTAAAAAGGTTATCAGCATGAAATGTTTGTTAAAATACGACGCACGGGTATTGATTTATTAACGCGCTTGATGTGGATTAGCAAAGAGTAAAGAGTGACAAATGAAGAGGGACCTGTTCCGATTAGGCTAAAGGGAGTTACTTAGAGTTAATAGACCGTACTAAGTATGAAAGGGGACTTGTAAAAGAAGCGCGTAACAAGCAGATAGTAACGAATTAAACCTAAAGAGTAACGAGTAATAACGAATAGCGAGTTGGAAGAAGAAAATGGGACGAGTAACAAGTAGAGTATAACCAGTAATGACCAGCTATAAACGAGTAGTAAAAGGATGAATAAGTATGAATAGGCATTTGTAGCAGTCGAGAAAATAACAAGCAGATAGTAACGAATTAAGCCTAAAGAGTAACGAGTAGTAAAGTATGTATAAAAGAGAATATGGAATTGAAAGTTTTGCGTGTAGCAAGTAATAATTATGAACTAAGGCATAGCAAATAAAGAGTAACGAATAGCGGGTAAGCATAACAAAATAGCGAATAGTAAAATGGGACGAGTAACGTGGAGAGTATAACGAGTAAAGAACAGCGATAAACGTGTAACTAATGGATGGTGTTGTACTTGTCCAACACATAATACGTTAAGTGCTATGATTGTTGCAATTTCAATGGTATTGATATTGAAGTCACATTCGCTGACTCATTCCAAGCACAATTGCGAGTGAAATATTTGTAGGGAGCCAAGTAAAAGCGCGCGAACAATTGAAATTTGGAAAGAGGCCTTAAAGCTGCTGATGCCAAATGGAATTTCACAGCAGGCAATAAAATTTGCTGCCAGAATTTCGGTAGAAGTACAATGACTTATATATATATATATATATTTGTATATATGTCACATTTCATTGCCAATTCAACGCAATTTGTTCGTTTTTGGTTTTAGATTGCGTGCCACGACGACAACGACAACTGCGACGAAGATGAGTTGCCAGTTAACCTTTGACGTAAACCCTGTGGATATCTGTCTTCTTTACGCCCACAACTTTGACTCCGACTGCGGCTTTTGCCTTTGCCGCTGATCCAATTGTATTTTAATCTATTGAGTTTGCTCTTGCATGCAGATGATTTAAAATCATTTTAAAATACACTTTTGCGTAAATTTTCTTCAAAGTCTATCTAGTCCAACAAAACCCATTTTGTGTAGCAAATAATATTTATTTGAGCTAAACTTTCTGCTGACTATTATTAAATTTATGTTGAGCTGTTGTTGAATTTATTTTAGTTTAGAAACTCAATATAGCATAATTTATTTAATCTGGATTCTTATCCCAATAACTATGAAAATGGTGTTTGAAAAAGTTCTCTAAGCTATTTTTATAGACATCATTTAAAATACATCTTTTATTATTGTGGTGCTATAATTTTTGAGCGTAAATGTCCTTAAGTCTAACTATGTGTGACAGTTTTGTGGACCAGAGCTGGGATTGAGGCGGAGCCTGGGGTCCACTGTTAAATTGCATACTTAATGTGCCTGACTTTAGCACAAAGTTGGGCGCAAAGTTAATGCTTTTAAAACAAATCCTTGAAACAAAAAACCAGACCATGATCATAAAGACAGCAGCTGTGCTGGACCTCAACTTGGCTAAAGTAAACAAATTCGACTCATTTTCCTATTCAAAGACAAGCTATAAATTAATGGACTCGTTCAATATGCAAAAGTGCCCACGCACAATTTTACACAGGATGATGAAGATGAAGATGATCATGATGATGATGATAATGATGATGTAAATGGAATGACAAACTGCATGGGCGAAATGATTTGGTGCTCATTAGCGTTAAATTAGAGAGCAATTTTAAGGCAGCTGCTTTTAAGACAAGCAAACAAGCAAAACAACAACAGAAATGCTACTTTGCGTGGGTATCTAGAAATATCTACACAGAAAAATAAAATATATTTACTTTAATTTTGTGGTGTGGACTTGTGTGTCCTTTTACTTTTATAATTTGTTTTTTATTTGTTTTTCAGTTGTAACTTCCAAAAATTACGATTACTCTTTAAATAATTTTAGTTAACATATCTAATTAAATTAAATTGATAGAATTTACATTTCATTATTCAAGTATTCAAGTATTATTTTGTTTGATTTTTGTTTTTGTTTTTTTGAGTGTAACTAAGTACAAGTATCTACGACGATTATGCGCTGTAACAAAACGTTTATCTATATGACGCACTTGTGTTTGTCCCCCCCCCCCACCCCTTCCTTAAATGTTGTAGTTGTCGCGTTTTCATTGTTATTGTTGCCTACGTTTCATTTTAAAACCCACTTTTTGGTAAATTTGTTGCGAGTGGCTGTTAAACGGAGCGTGCTGAGGGCAAACGAGCCAACAAGAAGTGGGTTTAGATTAGCGAAGGCTGGAGTGGAAAGTAAGTGAAATAACAAGAAATAAAATACCAGCTCAGCTTGCGCATGAGCCGTTAACGGTTTTTTTTTTTGTATTGTATTCTGGTTTTGGCAATTAACAACAAGGGTTCAGATATAAGCGTGGCAGAAGTTGGAGTTGTTTTTTCATTCAGTTTGGGTTTTTTTTTATGGGGCACAGTTGATATGTAAAAGTGCAAGCCCAGCCACAAGCCAGGCAAACAAATCAGACCATTTGTTATTTTGTGCGAAGGTAATTAAAAGTGTTTTGTTTTGCCATTAACAAGAGTAAAAAATCAAAGCAATAACAGTATCGACAAAGTCATAAATATCAACAAAGTGTAACAAGGACAGGCAGGAGAAAAGAGATGGAAGAGATAGATAGAAAGAAAGAAAGAGAGGCAGAGACAGAGTAGACAGCAACAGGAAGTCTGCAAAATACAGTTACAATCCAGGTATTTAGTGTAGCATACATTTGTGCGCCGATTAACTGTGCCAACCACAAATAACACAAAGCTACAAATGCATTTACACATGGCACGCACACACAACACACACAACACACACACACACCTACACACATGTAAGCTGGTTTAGTTTGTGGGTTTCTGGTGTGTATTCAAGCGTTGCGTTAGCTAATTACACCAAATTAGAATAGAAATTAGAATCCATTGGAATTTGCAATTTGCAATTCGAGATTGTAAATGCAGCACCAACTACAAACAGTTCTATTCATCTATTTGATTCCTTTGAAGGATTTTGCATTGGAATCGTAAAGATTTTGTAATTAGTAATTACATGATTTGAATTTGAGCGCAGTTAGAAAAAAAAACCCACAGATTTAATTCAGTTTTCAATATGACTTTGAATTTATTTACTTGCCGAAAGAATAAATTTACTGCTTCTATTATAGGATATTTTTAAATAGCCTACACCAGACTTGGTGAGTTACAAAAAGTCTACAAAACCTGTTAATAGTTAAACTAGCAAATACCTAGGAACGGCAAGTTTTGGCGCATAACAAAGCCTTGGAGTGAAGCAGACACACATATTTAGTCGCATATGTAAATTGTGTATGAAAATGTAATTTTTCCATTTGTTAGAAACTCATTTGTAATCAGCTAAAAAACTGGGTCGAGGCATTCCTAAAAATTTGCACTACCCCATGGATAATTATGCAAAAAGCCAGTTAGCCAATTGCCTTCGTCTTGGGGGCCACCATTCAAATGCAAAATGGCCGCCGTGCGCAAAACAATAGACACACAGGCATAAACCGTTAGTCAGCGCCCCTTCCACTTCCGTTTTGCATGTGGGTTAATGTGGAAAATGTGCTAAACAAGCCGTAAAATGTGAAAATAAACCTAAATTGCAGTTATTTTATCGCTTAATTTTTTTTACTGTTGTTTTTGCTGCAATTGTTGTTGTTGTTCTTGTTGCTGACACTTTGGCATTTTGAGTAACACTTATGCAAATGACCAGAACGACAAATGCAACTGCATTGGAAATCACTTAACATGCTGCTCCACCCAAACACCCCTCGTGCTCCCTTTTTGGCCAAGGCAGCCCCCTCTTAATGTCATGTACATGCTGGCACAATTGCCACTGCCTATATTTGTGTGTGTGTGTGTGTGTGTTTGTGTATGTGTGTTTCCTGCGGCTGTCATTGGTCAAGTTTTGGTAGCAACTGCATTTGAATTTACACTTCACATTTGCTGCTTTCGGGCAACTCACCTGAATAAATAATATATATGTATACGTATGTATGTGTACCTTTGCATACAGGTATATGTGGACTAACCAAACAAAAACAAGTTCGAGAGCCCAGCTCGAAAGACCTCGACTAGGAAATGCCATGAGCCGAGTAATTAAACTTTCCCAAACTAGATATTGTATACAAGATTGATATATTGCTCTTAAGATTTGAACCGGCCACACAATAATAATTAAAAACAAATTATATATCATTTTCTAGCGTGTTTCTTTAACATGCAAGCAACGAATTCTTGCATAAAGTATTTGGTTAATTTTAAAATTATTAAACTTAACCTTAACATTTTTAATATTATTATTATTTTTTTTAAAGTAGAAATTTTAAATTTCTGAGATTATTTACTCATGAATGTAGAGCGGCTGTAGGCAGGTGTACTGACTAATTGTTGCGATTTGAATATGCAACATTGACTGCCGCAAGCACCGCAATACGCAATCAATTTACCCACTTTCAAAAGTATGCCAAGTCGTTAAGATATTGTGCACTGCTGTGCCGGTCAAACGGAATATTCTGCTGTCACTGTTTGGCAACAGCAAAAGTGGAAAAACGCTCGAGTGACATTTGCCCGAGCGATAAATAAAAGCAAAGGCCATTTCACATGCCACACACTTGACTTATGTACAAAACATTTGTATGCATATTTAAAATATTCAAATGTACAACAATGGATGATATATATGCAACATATACACACATATGTCTATAAGTATTCATAAGTAGCTTAATGCTAGATAAAAGTGTTTTTTTTTTGTTGGCCACTTAACCCCTTGCCGGAAAGACCACGCAGCCAGAGTAGCTGTGGCAATTGCCAAACAAATTGCTAATAATTTGTTTGTTCAGCGCCGCAAATTAATCGCATTATTTAAAATAGATTTTTCAAGCGCTTTGCCAAGCCAATTAATAGCTGGTAAGCACTTTCGTATTGTGTTGTTGTTGTTGTTAATTTCACTTTATTTTACTTTTATTATGACATTAATTCGAATTAGATTTTAATCAAAAATAAACTCTTTAAAATTAATGTTCGTATAACAAATAAAAATTAGGAAATAATTAAATCAATTTGTATTACTTTGAATTGTGCAATATTTTCTTAAGCAGCAGATTTGTTTTTTTGTTTAATTAAATTAATGCTTTTATTTTATTTGACTGGAGATAACATAAGGTATATTTATTTATTTATTTAAAAACATGTTCTATGTAATTTAGGTATACTTATTTTATACTAATGCTCTCTGTTAATCTTTAATTTTTAAAAAATTTATATTGTTAACAATTTTATTTAAGTATTACTTTTTAAAGCCTTTTTAAAATTGTGTACCATAATAATAATAAATAAATATGTTATTAATAAAATTTATGCGGTTTTTCTTTATTTAATTGTCCGACTTTTTTCCTTTTTAAATTTTCAGTAAATGTCTAGCATTTTAATTGATTTAAAATATACCATGACACATTATTAACCTATTGCAATTCGCATTAATATAATACACACATTTTGTATAGGTTTTGTTATGTTTATAAATATTATTAAGTTATTCTGGTCAGCTTTTGTTTAAGGGGCCAACATATCTATTAAAAACATGTTGCGCTTTTTTATTGCAGCACAAAGTGCATCTGCTGGTTTTGCTGTGCGTGGGTGCTTTTGTGTGTAAATGCCATGTGCACACGCATGAGTCCACACACATACACACAAACACACACACACACACAGAAACCCACCCACATATGCACATCCTTTAACACAGACTCTCAGCATATGCGCCCATGAATAAACATAAGTTGCCCCATTCGCTCCCATTTCCATTATATATATATATTTTTTATATGCAACAGTTTTTTTTATTACTTTTTTGCCAGCAACAATGTAACCCTTGGTCAAAGGCATATGGGCGTGGCTGTGTAACAGACACACTTCGTGTATTATGTTGTTGTTGTTGTTGCTTTAAATGCGTAAACTTTCAAGTGCTTTTCCACCCCCTTTTTTTTATTTTTTTGGTTTGCTGTTGCACGTTTTCATATTCAAAGTGGACTTCTAATAAAAATCACATACAAAGTTGCCCAGTCATTATATGTCATTGGAGTCATAAATATTTAAATTTCTTAGCCTACATAAACGAAAGACGTATACGAATACTTCAAATCTGAAGGCGAATTTTGTTCAATTTGCTTTAATGATTGAGCAACTTTTTTGATTACGCTTGAATTCGTTTTAGCTGCAACTTGCAATTGAATTTTGTGTATTGGTTTTTTCAGTTCAACTTGTAGTTGAGTGTTTCAATGTGCTCTTGAGCATTATTTTTAATTGGATTGTAAAATATTTGGTATTCCTAGGCAGCACTTCAGATACAAATATAACATGAATATTAAAATATAATAATATGTATATCATAATATATAGTTCTTTCGATATATATAGATAAGCAGCGCTTAAGCTATGCCATAAGAATTTATGGAAAGAGGTCGGCAAATGTTGATCCAACTACTTTGTTATGCACAACTAAAATTCAGTTTGAGGACTTCATTTAGTGTGCAACGGCTGAGGAGTGAACAATAAAATACGAAGACGAACCGACCGACCGACAGACCCTCAGACAGACTGACAGACAAGCAGACTGCTTGAGTTATCCCTGAGCTCCAGTCAGGGTTCGTTTTGGGTCCGCACTGCTTTTGACAAATTGACCGGACCTTAAGCATCTGAACAAGCAGCAACATTTTTAAGCCGCTCAAGATAGCAACAGCAACGCAGCAGGAGCAACAATTTGAACCTGACACACACACACACAAAATTGACGAGAAAAAGCTTCAAGAGAATGATAGAGGGAGAGAGAGATAATGAGAGAGAGATAGAGACAAACTTAAGCAAACAAGACACCACTCAAAAGTTGCGACAATTTTGAACAAGCTGCCAACGAAATAGCAGCAGCAACAACAACAAAGACAACAACAACAACAAAAACAACAACAACAACAGCATCAAAAGCATAAGCAAACAATTTTAAACAAACAATGAAAGTCAATTTTTAAAAAAAAGTGTCTGTCGGAGAAAAGAAAATCAAATAAAAAAAAAATAAAGAAAAGAAAAGAAAAACTAATCAACATGCTTTTTGTTGAGGCCTTTCCGCACAAAAGAAAACAGCTCGCAGAACTGGCACCCATTTTGCATATCAGCTTCGCTTTCACGCTCATCAAATATACAACAAAGATGCCCAAAACTGACGCGGAGAGTTCGTCCTAGTTGACAGACGGTTAATGTTTGACCGTCTGTCGAAATCGAAATCGAAATCGAAATCACTTAAATGTTTAGCTCAAACAAACAAAATTCAACTCAAAATGTTTAAGTTCTCTGCCATTTAACAAATTACCTTGAAGACTAAACAAATTTTAATGTTCTTAGAAATCATTTCGCAATATTGGAAAGAATCTTAAGAATCCTAAACTTGAATAAAAAAACTAATTTTGGAAAGTCCAAGAACTGCTCTAATTGCACTTTTTATGCGAAATATCTTACTTAGAGTATTCTAAGTTGCTTTTGTTTGTTTTGTTAGCAACATCTAAAAAGATTTACAATTTGTGTATTGTCATATTTGTCTGTAAAATTCAAGCAATTAATAAGTTAAATAAGCCAACAATTGTTTGAGATGCAGTTAAATTTGTGTGAGACAACAACTTTGATTGCACAAACAGTCAGGTGGCGATGGCTGCTGAACAGGAAATAACACTCAAAGCCGCTGACAGGCTGGCCATAATTTAGTTAGACAAATTTCGATGGGTGGCCACAGTTTATGGCAATGGGAGTGTCACAACAAATAGACAGCAGCAGAAGCCGTTTTGGAACAATTAAGCCTTGCATTTCCCTAGAAAGTCAATCAAATCACTTGCCTAATACAATTTGGGCAGTCAACGAACTATTTGCATACAACACCCGGGAGACAAGCAGACATCAACAAACCGTTTAAATTGCTGCTGAATTTCAGCTGTTATAATGACAAATTTGTAATTTGTATTCGTTTGATAATCAATAATATCTATCAATAATATATATCTATATTTGTAATTACTTGTTTATGATAAGTTGAAATATTCAAGGAAAACTGCTTTCAATTTCATATCTCGATTTGGGTCGCTGATAAAATCAGGTATATTAAATAGCTTCAAGCTGTACACAACAATATTTTTGTCATTACAAAGTGAAAACGTAGTTAAAGTTTAATGCGTTGGCTTTCAACAACAAGGCATAAAAGTAAGTGAAGTGAGTGGGGGGGCCTAGGGGCCTACACACAATATATATATTATAAGAGTGAGTACAGCTACACCTACCCATTAACAGTGTTTTTGTGTTTGTTTTTTTTTTTTTTTTTGGAGGCTGAGTTGAGCTGTGAGTGAGTTTGGCTCTATCTTTGAACACGACAGTAACAAACAAACAAAAAAAAAACAATAAGAACAATAGGAACGCCAATTGACGTCACACATTTGTTGTAAACTGTAAGCATACCTTTGACTTTTATGCTTGCCACTTGCCCCAACAGCCAACAGCAACTAACAACGTAAGCTAACCTTGTGGCAAGTGTTAAGAAAAATTGTTAAATCGATTAAAGGCAAAAGTTTTTAGCAATGGAAAGAAAGCTAACCACAGCAGCCTGATAATGTCAGACAGTCAAACACTGGCCATAAAACACTGCACATACATATAGTCAATGTGGTTCGATGGGAAGTGCAAAGTTTTGCAATCAGTCGAAGTCAAAAGTTTGTGGCTGTTACCATAAAAGTTTTTCTAATTAGCCAGCAATTGGCAAAGTGAGTGATTTGTCGAGGTGTCGTCAAAAGCATCGTGCAGCTGGTGCTGATTGACCAAAACTCGTCACAAGTGCTCTCTATAAAATACTTTGCATATAGCTGTTGATAAGTATTAAATTAACTAAGTAAAAAGTTACGGAAATAATAAAAAAAACGAACGACACAGCAGCTAAATATAAAGAGGAGAGCGGAGAGGGGAGCGCAAATTGCGTCAAGCTATCAAATGTTATCAAACTTTTTCAGGCCTAAAGCAAGCTAACTATGGCCAGCTATCATTCAGCCTAGAAACACTGTTTGCAAATGAGGGCTAAAAATTGAGTAGGCGACTGGGTCAGAAATTCACAGAAATTGTTTATTGCCGCATTTTTAGTAGCGTTTTGCGTAGGCGTCGTCTTTACTGCCTCTTCATTTGTGGCATGACTTTTGCTTTCGATTTTTGGAATGGGTGCATAACTTTTTTATGAAATAAATATGGATGTTTATAGTAGATGAGTATATATATATATTTTTCAAAATTTATGCGTTTCATAAAAGAACAAAAGACAAACAAAACGCGCATTTAATATACGTGTTAATGTGTATGCGAGGGTTGATTTATATGTATTCCAAAATCTATAGATATACTTAGAAATATAATGTCAGAGTACATTTTTAAATTTATATAATTACATTATTATGGCTATTCAAAACTGTGACCTTATAGCCAGACAGAAAATTGTACAGACTGCAGCATGAAATTTATTGGAAATTCATTTGATACTATTCCAAAAAATGTTGTGCTAACCAGCATTAAAAAAAACCTATTGATTTCAAAATAATTGATTAAATTCCGAGAACTGGGCTACAAATTGCCATCCTACCCATTCCTTTTACCAGATTAAGTTTCAAACGATTTTTTTGCGAGATTTATTGTGAGAAATTGTGGCAAATATGGTTTCATATTTGAAGTTTAGTTGAACGAGGGAGTAGCTAAAAAACCTTGAACCTTATTGGACGCATAATGCGAACTTTTGTTACTCCAACAATGGCTTATTTTAATGGAATATGTCTCTGAAAGTTCTATGGAAAGACCCTCGTGCAAGTAATCGTAAATTTAGAAACATTTTGTAAGTGGAACGTTGACACAAAGTCTAATTTACTGCTAATAAAAAAAGCGTCGGAATAAATGCTCACAAGTAGCAGCAACAGCAAAACAGCAGCAGCAGCATCATCGGGTAAAATACTAATAATAAAAAAAAAGTGGCAAACACAATTTCAAATAAATTTTTTGTCCTATTGGTCAACGCCAAACACGGCTAAACTGTCAAAACGGTTGTCGAACAAACAGGAGGAAGTTGGGGATGTTCAACATATCGATTGAGAAACTGAGCATATTGACAGTCCATGCATTGTCGTATTGGCATGTTGGCCAAATAGATATCGTCAGTTAATTGGCTTTTAAAAGTCATTTAGTGTTTGCTGTTAGCGGTTGTCGTCTCCCAGTGCGTACAACACGACGTATGCGCAATCTGTTTGGTCTCTTCGCTTGGGCTTTGGCTTGCTTAAATGTGTCAGCAAATTGCTTTGGGGATTGGCCAACTCACGTGCTTAGATTGCTTGCTTATCAGCCAATATATAAATAACACAAAATAATGTCTAAGGAAATTTATCTACATTATACTCTTATCACTAGTTGCTGCGTTGAGTTTTTATTTAATATTTAAACAATGAGTTTGCCTTGAAGTCTAGTTAATATAAATCTATATATATCTATACATATATAAATATATATATATGTATTTATATGAATTTAAGTGTTTAAAACTCAACAAAAACTTTATGTAGGATTTTTCTCTACTTAGTGATTTGGAGACTGACAAGAGGATGGGAGCAAAGCAGCACAATAGAGCCGTTTCCAATCAGACGAATTGTTCTAGAATTCGCGACTGCACTCTATAAAAGAACAAATACCTTTGGCGTGGACCCTATTAAAATGTAATAAAGCTTCAAGCCTCATTTCCTTTTGTGTGACACACAAAGGTGAAGGCACCGTGTGGGGTCTTCAGTTTTCTACTCAATGGAGCAGTCAAAGAGGATTATGTATTAGAGATGCCGTCTGAGTGGAAGCAGTAAAGTAAATATCAATAGCCTTTGCTTCAAGACCATGTATTTAATAATGTGAATTTCAAAATATGCACTTAACTTTTTAGCAACATGTAATATGTTTCGACAAAAATGTATCAAGAAAGAAATATATTTATTAGTTGAAAGCCGATACTAAAAAGTTGTTTTTTTCTGTTGCTTTGCCTTGCTATAAATAGTTAATTAAACTTTAAGCGAGTTGGCTATTTTCAGTTTTTATACTTCCAAGGGCAATAAATTCTAACAATATCTATTAGCCAAGTCACAAAACGGTTAATTGTTAAGTGCTTGAAACAAATTTGCGCCAACATAATGTGAAAATGCCACCAAAATTTGTTAGGAAATATGGATGAACTTGGGAAATTCTATGTCTGCTACTGGCTTTGGGTGAGATGTAGGGGTAGGGGGTAGATGTGTTGTGTGTGGCAGGGAGTTCCGATCTGTCGACGTCCGATGTTCCGAAGGTCGCTGCTTTTATTGGCTAACTTGACGTTGGTTTTTGGCTTTTTTTGTTTTCGGTATCGGGGCAATTAAACAGATTTTCATTTTCTTGCAAAATGTTTTTCGAACATCTTTTTTGTTGTGAATGTTTTTTATGATTATTACTTGAGAAAAAAGGAAATTTAATCAATATATATTCGAATTTGGCAACTTTTTTTGTTTGATGATTGCTGTTTATTTATATACTCCTACGCAATAAAAAGCAACAACATGATGACAAACTTTTGAATAACAAATTATTTGTGAATCATTTCACGGTTCGTGTGAATATTTACAAATAATTAATTATGGTTAGAAATTTGAGTTTGACGTCACGCGTCTTAAAGCCATTTAATATGTCTTAATTGTAATCTAGTCAAATTAGGCATAGAAAGCGTTCAGTTTGCCTGACTAATTAATAACACTAAGTTTAGTTAAGTTGCGTTAAGTTCGATAACTTTATTGAACAAACTTTGCAATTGGCATGTGCAAAATTCTATTAAGCCCCACAACGCATTAGCTTTTTCGACAGGTAACAGCAAAAACAGACACGCACACACACACACATACACACATAGAGTCGGGTCAAAAATGATTGCGCATACGCCAAGTACTTAGTCTCGTCTAGCAGCAATTTTAAATATGGCCAACATTGTGCTCGTCTTTGAGCTTTTGTTTATTTAGCCCAGTGCTAAAATTTTCTTTGCTGTTCGGGCGTTGCTTCTATTTTTGGCCTCATAGCTATGGTAAACTTTATGCCGAAATTAATTTGTATATGCGCCGTGGAGTTCAACCAAAACTTGTTGTTGATTTTGATTTTGTAAGGGAAACGTAACAGATAAATCATCAAAACGAAAGAGAAACAAAAAAAAACAGAACATTTTCATCGGAACTCGGACAATATTTCCACCTGCCAGAAAAGCGATTTCAAATTTTTATTATTTTCTTTGTTAGATACGCATGAGCCGACCAAATGAGGAATCCGTAAAACAGAGCAAAATTACTACAGGACGAGCAAAAGAGAGAACGACTAAATTGAACGCAGAAAGAAATGAAAAAGTGAAAAAAAAAAAACATTACCAACAAAAGCAACCTACACAAAAAAGGTCTTGCTCTTGTCTCCATGATGGGATTTTCACCTGCAATATAAAAAAATATAGAAGATGAATTAAGAGAAAGGCCAACAAGAAAACCCTTGTCAATGGCAAAGCCCGCGATACAACGACACACACACACACAAGCATAGAGCAGCAGAAGCTCCTTTTGCCTGCAATAAAAATGGCTTTTAGCCACAGAAAGATACAAACTTTTCATGACTTATTACGAAAACACTCGATTTATAATCACCTCCCACCACCAACATAATTAAAGCTTAACAGTAAAACATTTTTTGGTATAAAATATATGATCGCTCTCTCTCTCTCTCTCTCTCTCTGCATGATCATCAGCTGCTTCCTTATGCAGGCGAAATATAAGAGCGAAAACAAAGTAGGACTAAAAACAAAGCTCTTTATGAACTTAAAACATGCTGTACTCTCTTAATTACCGGTCGCCAGCCGTAAAAGGGAAGCTGCGTATCGGGCACCGGGCACCGGGCTACTGTTAAGCTTCAATAATGTACTACGTTTATCTCCAAAGTCCTCTAAAGCAATCAATAAAGTATCAGAACGCGTCGTCGCAGCCCGTCGATAAAATAACACAAAACAAAAAAAGAAGCGCGAAATGAAACGTGCGAACATGCAAGAAATCTGGCTTACATGATGCCCAGAACTAAGGAAAGGAGCGATACCGACCAAAAGAGAGAGAAAGAGAGAGAGAGAAAGAGTGAGAGATGAAAGGAAGATGTTGTTAGTAGCCGCAGGCTATTGAATTTTATATAAAAGCTACGCAAGTGTTTGCTCTATCCCATTTTCATTTCCCATCTTCACACTCACCACTCCCCCTCACTCCTATGCTGAGTTCGTTTCCATTCCCACCACTCTCATTCCTGGGGAGGGGAGCATGTACGTCGCTGCTTGCAATTGTGTGCTAATGATTAACGTGACATGCTGACCCCTTCTCGCTAATTTTGATAGATGAAGCAATTTTGACGGATCTGTTTGTGTGTGTGGTTGAATTTAAATAAGCCCGTGTATATCAAGTGTGCTTTAATTATTCACTTAAGCTTAAAAATACAAATACAAATGCGTTTTATTTGCTTATCAAGTAAAGCAGGGCACCCTTGGCAGATACTATTGATAAGCTTCAGTATGAAATATTTACTCGCAGAACAGCAGAAAAAAAAGAAAAAAAAGAAAAAAAAAAACGTAAAAGCAACGATTACGAGCATTCCACTCACCTGATTTTGGCGCTGCGCTTCTGCTGCTAAACCACAAAACGAAACGATAATTATCTCTCTCTCTCTCTCTCGCTCGTTGCTCGCTCACTCGCACACACAAACAGAGTGTCTCTCAGTTGCTGGTCGGTACACACTCTGGCTTTTTACTTCTTACGATTGTTACTGTGGTTGTTGTTGCTGCTGCTGTTGGCTAAAACCAAATTTAATTTGTTACTCTTATTTGGGTTTATCGGGCGGCGCACAAACGAAGGCGAACGTGAGGGCGAAGGCGACGGCGACGGCGACGACGAAGTTGCTGTCGAAGTAGAAGGCTCGTACGGCGAAATCAAAGCTTTATATTCTGCTACTGAGCTGTTGCTTTTCTGCTTCTACTGCTGCTGTGTATTATTTTTTTTTTGTGGCTTTGATGTTTCAAACAAATATTTTATTAGATTTGATTGAAAATGAGAGTTTGCTACGGTAACACACATCCACACACCTACACACACACTCTCTCTTTCTCTTCCTTTATTTATCTAGCACATACAAATCTTTAAAACAAGTACAACTAATTTACCGTTCTTTCATTTCGCTTTCAGCCAATAAGTGTTGTGAGTCGAATAAGATTGCTGATTATTTATTCCGATTCGAATTTTGCAGTTGTTAAACGGTTAAAAAAAAACCAGCTAAAGATTGTTTTATAATTTGTATTTTGGCTATGTAATTGTTTAATTATTCGTGTGCATGCTTGTGTGTGTGTTATTTGCGCTTAAATAAACATTAAATACTTTTAGCAATTTGTTGAGTCTGTATTTTTTTGCACACACACAAAAACATTCATAAGGTATTAACGTGTGTACATATGTGTGTGTGTTCACGTATCGCTCATTTGCTTGTATTGTTTATTTGCACTTGTGCTTTGTGCTTTTTTCGGCCTGTCTACGAGCAAAGCAATTGCTCTCTTCTTTCTTTTCTCTCTTTTCTCTTCCCCGCTTACACAACTCCCCCTTCCAAAACCATCAATACACACAGCCACTCATGAGTTTACCTGCTGTTCTGATTGGCATTTGCTTAATTGAAGGGCATCGATGGCCGTGACCCGATTGTGGCAATTGCATTTCGATACCTTGTACTCCAACCGATACTCCAATTCGATTAGCCACAAATGCCAATTAGCGCGAGTAAATTCCATGTGTTTACAATGCTTTTTTTATTCAATTGATTTGCACAACTAATGAATGAACGATTGCATTAATTAAGTAACAGGACCACCCATTTACCTATAAACCCACACACAATTGTCTACTTATCGCGATCGCAATTTGATCAACTGATTAGCGGCGTATTAAGTACAGTGTCACTCTGAAAGTATCACTTTAAGTACAGTAGACACTCGTTTAGTGTTATTTTAAGTACAATTATCACTGTATAAGAATACATTGAAGTACAGAGGTCACTTCAAACACTCTGCAAATTTAGGTACCGTGCTCCCTCTGTTTATATAATTTAAAGTACAGATGTCACAGTGTAATTATTATTTTAAGAACAGTAGTCACTCTGTACGTACTACAGTATTATATTACAGTGGTCACTCTGCAAATAAAATGTTAAAGAAATAAAGAAAATATATATTTCTTACAAATTTTCAAATTTATACTTATTATTTTATTTTTGCTGATACCCAATTGCAAATTGAAAGCGAGGTGACCACTGTGCTGTTAAATAAACTTTTCCAACCGGCACATCGGCTCAATACCCCCCAACTAATCCTCCCCCTTCGCACCAACCACTCACACCAGCATCATCATTTTTGACCAATGCCTTTGCTCGTCTAAGGCGAGTCTAAGCGCTTTGCCTTTATTGATTGTCCCCCTCTCCAACCATTTCCCCTCAGTCCGTAAAACGAACAAACGAATGTTTTGCCCCAACAGGCGTCCCCAAAAACCTTGCCAACGAAAGCAACAACAACAACAACCACAGCAACAAGGCTGGCAAAAGTGATAGGTAAATTTTTGTATGTATATTATTTTGAGGGAGCCTGCCGACTGTCGTCTGTCGACCGCTGACTGCCGACTGCTGACTGTCGACTGCTGCCCACCACCTGCCTGAAAGCCACCCCGCCCCCGTTCACCACCCCGCCTCACCCACGTGAATATCGCGCCCTCGTTTTTTATTACGCGCACATTTTCTACATACACTTCTTGCTTTTTGCTTCTTGGTTCACAATCGAGACAGCAAAATATGTAAGGTAAATTTTCGTTTTGCAATTTTTTATTTATTTTTCTTCTTTTTTTTTGGTTAGATAGTTAGCACTTTTTTATGAATTTTGGTGTAAGTAATTAGTTTTTAAGTTTTGAACGCACGCATTGTCCGATATCCGAGAGAATATATCTACCACTGGCGACGACGGCACACGTTACTATAATACTGAAACTCGGATTCTGATTGGGCTGACTCGATACCTATTGTCAGCCGGTATCGGCGGTATCGTTTGTCCAGCCAGCGCTGCCAGAACGTTGAAAAATGCGTGCAATAATCTGTGACGTCTAACGTGCCAAAATATTTTGAGTTAGTTGGCAACGCGACTGCTCAAAGCTGTTGGCAAAATAATTATGGTTTTTTCGTTTCTTCACCTCGTTGAACTATCCAAAAACCATAGTAACTTAGGCTTCAGTATTTTCGTGTACAAAATCGTCAGAATCCACATAAATTATTGTCAGTGCCTACATATCGATAAGTTTTCAACATCGTAACCATATTGGCCCATCACTATCAACACCACAATCCATTCTTGGAGCGAGCCGTCGAATCGGATAAGAATATTTATTTATTTCGCATCGTAATCAAAACTAAAATTAAACAGCAATTATATATTGTAAATTGATCCCAACAATCAGGCGATGACTGTACAATAACAAAGAAGATGTCTAACATGACTTCCAGTTAAATTCAATCACTTTCACTCTTGCCACAGCTGAGACATCATCGCGGGAGAAAGACAGAGAAAAGAAAAAAAAGCAAAAGTAAAGACAAAAAACAAAAAAAAATTACCCAAATCTGCTTCAATGAATGTTCGGCTTCTCCTTGTGGGCAATTAACTGGCTGTGATTCACTTGGGCGAGCGGCAAGTGAGCAACAGCAAAAAGGAGAGCAGCAACAACGAGAATAACAACAACCACATCAACAGAAACATAAATACACAGTCAGAAAAGAGCAGTGAGAATAGCATGGGTAACGAAGACAATCATCGACGCCGGCAGACACCTTGCGGCTGCTGCATGTCCGTGTTCAAGTGGATACCCGTCCTCTTCATATTCGCCGTCATCGGCTGGTCCTACTACGCCTATGTGGTGGAGCTATGTGTTCGTGAGTAGCAGCAACTCTTTCATTTCTCGCTCAATCGCCAAGCTTAAATTGACCATTTTGAATCTTCTCAGTTAATACGGAGAATCGGATTGCGATGGTATTCATGCTGCTGTTTTATCATGTCGCCCTCGTTCTATTTCTCTGGTCGTATTGGCAAACCATTAACACATCAGTTGGCCGCGTGCCGGATCAGGTAAGTGCAGCTCCACCCTTTACCCGTTCGCATTCCACATTCTGCAGTGATTCACTCACGGCTATTGCCTTGTTGCTGATAAGGGCACAAGTTGTGATAACAGCAACTGTGCGTTGCGCAGCTAATTTCTAGTCTCACTACTCACAAATCATATCAATGCTTTATCAAAACGCGATGAGAAGTTTATGGAAAATCTTATATTTTAGTGGCGCATACCAGACGAGGAGGTTAATCATCTGTTTCGAGCTGACAACATGGAGACACAAAAGCGCATTTTAAACAACTTTGCACGCAATTTGCCGGTCACAAATCGGTGAGTTTTTGAGATAAGAGTTGTGGTCGGTTTGGCGAAGTGCTTATGCACTTGAGATGCTTCCCATTAACAGAAGCTGGAATATTTTCTAACTTATGTTTTTATTACATATCACAACCGCAGCACAATGAGCGGTTCTGTGCGGTTCTGCGAGAAGTGCAAAATCATCAAACCTGATCGGTCGCATCATTGCAGCGTCTGCAGTTGCTGTGTCCTTAAAATGGATCATCATTGTCCCTGGGTGAACAATTGCGTTAACTTTAACAACTACAAGTTTTTCGTATTGTTCTTGGGCTACGCTCTGATCTACTGTCTGTATGTTGCCCTAACTACGCTGCATGATTTCGTACAGTTCTGGAAGGTAAGTTGCCCAAAGGCACCACTTCAATTCATGCACATCCTATATCCCAATATATATATATATATGTACGTATGTGTGTAAGAAATCCGATTTGAATGCTACTGATGTCTCGAAACAGGGACAGCTTACTGGCACCGGCATGGGTCGCTTTCACATACTCTTCCTGTTCTTCATATCGATAATGTTTGCCATTAGTTTGGTGAGCCTCTTTGGCTATCACATCTACTTGGTGCTCGTCAACCGCACCACATTGGGTAAGTCAATCTGCTGGCACGCAATTTATATATTTCATTTATATTATTTATACCTTAACAGAGGCGTTTCGTGCGCCCATCTTCCGTGTTGGGGGACCGGATAAGAATGGCTATAATCTGGGTCGTTATGCCAATTTCTGCGAGGTCTTTGGCGACAAATGGGAGCTTTGGTTTCTGCCCGTATTCACCAGGTATGCAAATCATTAATTCAATCACCTAATCTTTGATCAGCGCTGCACTCTCTAAAGAAACAAATCAGCTCAACCTGCTCTTTAGTTGTTGTTTTTGTGTGTTTTTTTTTAAAATTCCATTTCTGCTATGCATCGCTTTTTCCCACAACTGTTTTATTTTTATCTTTTATTCCACCATTTGGCTAATTTGAGGCTTGTTGCAAATTAATCTCGGATCTTTCGAATGTTTTGTGTATTTAACCAACTGCACCCATTAATCCCGTTAAATAAGCATTGTTTTTTAATTTCGTAGAAAACTCTTAAAAATAAGTCGCGTTAAACTTGTGTTAATCTTTCGGGAAACAAAAAACAATTGTAAATGTCATCTTTGATTTATGTAAATCTTATTTAGTATGTAAGCAATAACCAAGATCGCTACTAAATTGGGTCAATTAGCAATTAGTGTACACAAAGCAACATGGATAATCAACCAAATATGCGATTATCATAGTTATAATTTAGATAATCCCTGCAGACAGCAGACAAAATCAAGGCATTCGTTCTTGTATAGAAAATGTAAATTAAACTATTATGTTTAGTAATATTATGTTCCATGATATGTCAAATGTGTCTGCAGGGGTATTTAATGTTCGGTAAACCGAAGATAACGAGCTTGCGGTTGGCTCTCAAAATAGTTCTTATTAGAGCAGAACAGGCATTATTGCCAGAGAGTACTGTAACTAATTATTTCGAAAACTGCTGCTAACTAATGCTTCCTAAAATGACACAAAAAACACTTCAAGATTTATAAACTAAACTGTATAAAGCGCCAATTGAACAGCAACAACAACAAAATGCAACTAACCCCAACTCAAAAACAAAATCCAAAAAATAAAAAACGCTTTCTGTTTCAATTTCTGTTAACCGAATACAAAACTTTTGCTTATTCACTCACAATTCAAAAACGACACTCACAAACTGTCATTAGTAAGGGTGATGGATTGAGCTACCCGACGGCCAACGATCAGACGGGGAGCGTCAACGTCAACGGTCAGCGCTACGAGGCCATGGGCCAAACAACAACAGCAACTGCGGCGAACATCGGCATCAACAGGTTAGAAGTGCAATCAACAGATAAGTTGATTGAAGCTATTCCACTCAATAATCATCATCCTCATGTGGAGCTAGAGAACGGTCAATCATCTAGCAACAATCATCCACTAATCCCGTCTAGTCAAATCATTGCCAACGTTGAGCAAACAGCAGCGAGATCGGATCCCACTGTCATCGATATGATCGGCGATCGGATGGCGCTTGCCACAGCCAAGGAAGGAAACGGCGCACCACCAGCGAGTCCTGCCAACCACATCGTGTAAAACAATGCATTCAATTTATAGCCAGAGTAGCAAGCAAATTCCCAAGATGTGTTGTGTTGTAGCTGCCAGAGCTTTGTTAATGTTTATTTAATATACTCGTAAGTTTTTTGATGGACCTGAGCGATAATGTTGTATCCATAAAATTCATAACAAATGTTTACCTGTAGCTCTGCTTGCCCCGATATCCATCCAGGAAGGCGAAGCAATGCCTACATATTTACATATATATATATACACACATGTGTATATATATATATCTATATATTTATATATGTATTTATAAGAAAAGAACACCCAACTTTTATAATACGTAAGCAATTGTATTTGTTTACTCAAATGCCAGGCATTTTAGGAATATTTGATATTTTAAATTTAATCGAACCATTTGAAATCATTTGTTGGCAATATTAATAATTATCATAGACTCATTTATGTTGTAATTGGGGCAAGCACATATTGAATATGTATTGGTCAATTAACATAATACAAAACACCTCATGAATTCGCAATTGTCTGATCCAATTATTGTAAGACTTGACATCATAGTAATATTAAAACCTAAACAACACACATTAAATTACAAATGTTCGTAAATGTGAACCATAAAACATTTACACAACTACTCAATGAATTTCTACCTGGGGTCATTTTAATGCTTTTATTAACATTAATTAAGTAGCTTATAGTATATTATAACCAATTAAGCAACTTTGTTTTTGGCCTAGTTTACTAGTTTTTAATTTTTGATATTACACTTTTTGTATTCTTGAAATTGAAATCCGTTTTATTTTTGGTACGCGCAATGGATGACAAATATATAAAAAGCGCGAAAAGAAAAAAATAACCAAAAAATACTCTGAGGTTTGTTTGATTGATTTGTTTTTTTTCATTTGCCCGCCCGCCCAAAAGCCAACTTGAAGTCTGAACTGTAAATATATATAAATATTTGTTTGCTTCTTCTGCTACTTCTCTGCACCGCACCAATTTTCACACACACACACACAAACATCCATCAATTATTTAGGCACAAGCAAAACACACAGAAATTCACCAAACCCTTTTGTGACAATCATTTAGAAATAATAATTTGATAAAATAGATATTTAAAATTCATTTGTTTCTACTTTTCTGTCTTCTATCGTTGTCTGAATTGTTGTTCAATTAAATTTTTGGAAAAATTCCTTAGCTTTGGCGATGGCATTAGCTATCCCATACGCCACCTTGAGGAGGATACCGAATCCCTGTTGGGCTATCACAGCGACACGCGCATCGAACTGGAGGAGGACTTCCTGCCAGAGGCGCTTTTTCAGGACTCGATCATTCCATAGCTAATCATGACCAGCGACAATGTGGCCACGTATTACATATAGCTCTTTAGTCTTGTGCAGCCATTTCTTTATGTAAATAGTGCAGTCTATAGGATACATATATATATACATATATTTTGTACTAGTTTGTATATTAAGTTAAATGGATACAAAATAGATAAGGGTTAAACTGTATGTTAAGCGCACCATTGTTACCAAAATACTTTGTGTCTTATGTTGACAGTGCGAGTGACTGAATAATAATACCGATTAAATGCCTATATAGTTGCTTCTCAGCATAAATCAAACGCTGCCACAAAATGTAAGAAGTGACATTCTGACTCAAGAGAAAAAAAAGCTAAAAACAAAATAACGAAATCCAAATCGATCAATGTATAAATTAATGTTGTTAAAATATTCCATATATTTGTGTATAGTGTAATATGTCCAATTGTTAAAAGAGTGTCACGAACAAAATCCGTGTCTTTAGTGGCTAAAAATGTGTTGTATGTGGTAGATAAAGATACAGTTACAACTAGTTTTAATGCATAACACACGAATCATTGCAATGTCATCTTTGTATATTAAGAGTGAAACCGTACAATATAGTAAAAAAAAAAACACAGATTCAATCGAAACGACTCAAATCATCCTCATTGCTTTCTGCGCTGAGCTTAGCTGCAACATGTGGCACAACTGCAGGGTTAGCCGCAGAAACCACCTCGAAGTCGTGCTCAAAATTGGTCCGGGCAGCTTCAGTCCCACGCTCGTTAAACGGATTTGGATGCTGCGGAACTGGAGCTGGAGCTGTGGTGAGGGCTGGTGGTGCTGCTTGTGTTACAGTTTCTTCACGCGGCGCTGCATTCTCCTCAAGTTTCCTCTTCTTTTGTTTTTTGCTAACCAGCATATCGCGTGCCATCGCAATGCCGGTGTCGTCGCTCCGAGGCAGCAAATCGCTTAGATCGCACTCCACATCCGTGTGCTGTGGCAGCAGTTTCTCCTGCAGAGCAGCCAGGGCTATGAGCAACGCCTCCTCGGTACGTATGGTGCGTGAGCCCTGTTTGGGCAGCACATTCACATAGTAATCAAAGAGTAGTTCGGGCTCATCCACGGTCAGCTTGGAGTCATTGGCCAGTGCCTCTTCCAAACCCTGCAGGCCACCAAATACAATGAGCATGTGATTGTATTTTATGGATTGGCTGGGCACATCGTGTACACTTGTGCCACGATCCGAAGTGCCGACTGTGACATCGTAGCCCCCCTCGTACGGTGATCTCGTAAAGATTTCAGACAGCGAGTGAGCAATGCGCACCTGATAGCCCCAATAGACGCCCGTCTCGCGACGCGGCTCCTCCGGACTGACCAACGTGCCGCGTTGTTTCCTGCTCGCCTCTAAACGAGAAAAACACGATAATTAAGTTTATAAATGTATAAAATAATCGCGTACCGCTTGTTGGCTCCATTTTAACGGTGACTCGCACACCTGGCTCCAGTGCCTTGTCGATCAGCACATCGTTTAGAAGACCCACATTTGCATAGCTGTGGCCATCCTTGGCCTGTTTATCGCAAACGACACCTTCGCGATAGCGAAACTTGCTCTGTTGCCGCAGATGATGTGGCGTGTCCAAAGGATTTAGCAGGCCGGAGTATTTTAGATCTTTGTGCAGCGGAAAGAAATATTTGCGTAGATATTGCGGACACTCCAAATACTGCAGGATGCGGGCCAGCTGCAACGAGCTACTGCGCACTGTGCCCGTTGTTCCGCTTCCATCGGCATCCTGCTCATAGCTGCGCTTTGTCTCACGTGCTGTTGCCACGCCCACATCGTCGAAGACGATCACCTCGTGGACACGAAAGATGCAAGCGGCTCGTGCTATCTGTCCGGCAACATACGCGCGCAGCTCGGCAGACTGTGCATTTTCCAGTATTGAGCCAGGTACCGCTATGCTCACTGTGGATGGATTTGGCTTGACTTTTGTGGCATCTGTGGCTTCCTTAGTGGCGGCTGCTTCAGCATCCTGCGATCTCTGCAAATCTTTAATTGCTTTGTCCTGTTTCCGTTGACGTTTCAGTGCTTTGCGTTCGTCGTTGATCTTTTTCCACGATTTATGTGGCTCAGTGGGTTTGTCATTTCGGCTACTGGCTGTTACCTCGTGCATTTTTCCTGGTTTCAACTCTTCTATTAAAAATTTGCCCAATTAACGGGCAATAATGTTTAAAACAATTGCAGCACGTGTCAACAACTTAAAATCGTTGCAAGTGAACTAGTTCAAACAGCTCAATGATGCGTGATCAGCTGATAGCTGGAACTAGTATCGAATAGGTATGCGTAAAATTGCAGAGCAAAATCGCTATGACAAATGAACTAGCTCAAAAAGCTTAACGATCTTTGAGCAGCTGATAGCTGGAATTACTATTGAATAGAGACGCATGGATACTGCGCACCTGTTCTACACCGATATTTTCATTATATTAAATGGTTTCATAAAACATTCCTACCTATATCCTTATTAATTAATATTATACACACAGAACACCCATCCGAATTTGAGAACTTAAAAAATTGCTAACAATAGGCAACTCACTAATTTAATTCTGGTGTTTATCGATAAGAGTCGCATCCCTAGCTCAAGCATCAAAAAGAATATTCAATTCAGGTGTTTTCCCTCAACAAGTAGACATACTGAACATCTTGCCGCAAAATGAGTCGCAATGTTTTGGCACCGCCTACTCAGCGCATGAGCCGCAATCGCAATTATCGCGTTAACGTCGTTCACGACGATTTCGGTGGAAGCAAGAGGAACTCTGCCAATCAGAAAACTGCAAAAGGATACGAGGAGCCAGGTAATACCAAATAAATTAGATTTTTGAAAAATAATTATGGTTTCTGCTTGTAGATCTTTACGCTGAGGATGATTTTGAAGAGGACAGTGACGATTGCAATATTGAGGAGCTACCCAATGGCGGCTACAAACTGGTGCTGCATGTCTCCAAGTGAGTTTTATCTAAACAGCACACATATTTACATCATGCAAATGTACATATTTAGATCCTTCTATGGTGGTCTGATTGGGTTCAAGGGCACCACAAAGCGTCGCATTGAACTGGAGACACAGACAGATATCTGGGTGCCTGGTCGGAACGAGATTTATGCTGACATAATTATTCAGTCTAAGGAGCGCAGCAATGTTTGTGCTGCCTTGCGCAAAATTCGATTGCTCGTCGAATCGCTCCGCAAGAAAATGCGGCCAACACATTTCCTGGCCGTTGCCCTAAACTCTGGCGGTGTGCAACAGCGATTCCTGGAGCTGAAGGTAAGTATCCATCCAGTTTTGTTGACAGGAATACAACTCAGCTTATCTTTTCCTACAGAAAAACATTTTGGATGCACAACTGCCAGGCATCGACCAGGAGCTTTTTATGAAAGAGACGTGCATTCATATTACACTGGGCATCTATGTACTCTTGGATGACGTTGAGCGCAAACGGGCCATAAGCGAGCTGGAATTCTGTCGTCAATGGCTGGTCGACTTGCACCCACCCTTCGAGCTAAAAATTAAAGGCCTGGAAATCATGAACGATGATCCCAGCTCCACCAGAGTTCTTTACGCCCGTATCGAGTCGCCGGAGCTTCAGCAGTTCGCGGATAAATGCAAGAAGCATTTCCTAACCACCGGCTTGTACGGAACGGATAAACATATCGATAACCAAATTAAACTTCACATGACAGTGTTGAACAGTCGTTATATCGAAAAGAATAAGTATGAACACAGCAGCTTCGATTCACGTGAAATTCTTAAGCGCTTTGGCGACTTTGACTTTGGCACTGCTCAGTGCAACGAGGTGCACATGTGTGTGCTCAATACGTCCAGCGAAGTGGATGACTTCTACAAGACAACGGGAAGTCTGAAGTTTTAATCACCTGTCCAAGTAAAACTTACAATTCAAATTGGAAACATCCAACTTATATTCCAATAATTATTATCATATTGAATTTATAAAAATTGTATGTCTTTTTAACTTCTGGGAAACTTGATTACATAAACTTGATTACATTATGTGCCCCACCAGTTAAAGATGATTCCTTCGGCAGCACTTTTGTGCATGAACAATTCTCACTAAACACTTCCAAGAATGATATAACATTAATGAAGTTATTAACAGACGTGGAGAGCAGTCGTAAATTTAATTGTTAGTATTATTTCCAGTTGCACATTTGATTGATTCATATCCTTGCAACAGTAAGCATTCGGCCCATTTATTTGCCACTTTAACAAGAAGCTGAACAAAGGCAAATCTTCATCAATCGATAGATTCTGGTGGTCCACTATTGTATCCGACTGTATATAATGAAGTGCAACGTATAGTTTGAAATAGTCAGCTTTCGTTTTATTGTAGGGGGTGTCTACACAAATGTTGCCAGTTTTATACGTCGGATCGCTGATTAGTTTGTGTTGTATTTTTCATTTTTAATAAATATAAATTCTTAAGAATTAACACATATATTTTTTAGTTAATCAAAATAGTCTCCTGTAACTGAGCCAAGCGCTGCGCATTTGTCAACTTCCATGTGACACAGGCGAGAGATGTGATGAAGAAGCCAATGCCTCGAATGAAAATAGCAATGAGTAAGGCTGTGTGTGTGTGTGTGTGTTAAGAGGAGCAAGCTGTGAGGCTGTACTTACCCATAAGCAGTATGGCCTCAGATGTTTCGTCCTGCCAGGATTTGGATACCGCGCAGAGCAAAATAAATCCGCTGAGCAGGCAAAATGAGCCAACGGCAACAGCTAACGTTATTAAGATTATGGCCGGATCGGACTTTTTGGGCGTGTTATATGGAAAGACCTTCTGGCAGAGCGATGCCTTCTTCGAGTCACGGCTGTGAACACTGTAAGACAAATCGATGGATAAAATAAACGAAACTTTCGAGCCGTATCAGTTACGCACCAGGATTCTGCATAGGTTGGCAGAATAGGAACACTTCTGCATTCCATGACGCTGCTCACTGCACTGGCGGCATGCAAGCAGCATCCGAAAGTAGTCTCTGGCTTACTTCGGATAGCATGCACCACTTTTCTAAATATACATCAGTACTTGCGGCAGACAGCTGATGCGGCGCGTGTCTAGTTGCCCCGGATGGGGCGCATCTGTTAGTATTTATAGCTGGATAGGAAGTGGCGGCTTTGGAGTCGCGACGGAACTAAACTCCCGTTTCATCCGTGTTGAGCTCAGCAGAGCTGATGATATTTTTAGCTCAATGGGCACCCCCTTACTTATTTCTATATATAAATGTGTGTTAAGGTCATTGCACCACCATTTATAATCATACAACTATGTTCAACTATAGATTTACTTATAATTCAAATTTATTTATTTAATTTATTTAACAATTTAAATCAAAACTCAAAAAATCAATAGAAATCGTTAGGATTTTTTCGTGAATCTACGATTCCTTAGCCAGTACATTGGTTATCCATGGCATAAGTCGTGCAACATTAATGGCCACACTTGGCATACAGTTAGAATAACCAAAAGAAACAATACCAAATTGCACAATACGTTCCATTCCAGAATAATCAACTAGACCACTTAATGGATTGCCAGATGTACCTTTGCAAAGGGACTTACTAGTTGCGAAATAACAAATGTGTTTCTCGTTTATCATAGGAATTATAGGTCCACATTGCTTGTTTGCAACATGATTGTCCACAGTTAGCTCAAGCAGCTTGTCATTGTGCCAGCCAGTTTGGAGCAGTGTTTTCCGGGTGGTCGTTTCGTTTGCTAACGTTGCATTCACTGGTAAACAGATGGGACTATTGTGTTCTGGTAAAAGATGTTAATTATTATTATCTGCATTATCTTCATTAAGACTGAGTAACTATCTAACCTTTGAACTCGACCTTTCTTTTCAGTTTTATTAAAGCGATATCATAGGGTTTCATGAAATCAACTGTATAGTTTTCATGAATTATGATGCTCTCGACACCAAAGATCTCAATATTTGCATCCGGTGTTAGAATTACTTGCATTTCTGATCTGCAACAATCAAGTATAAGCAATATGATCATTAACAATGTCATTTAACATGTTTCTATAATTGAATTCTGATGACGGTACTTACATTTCAACGCCATTAACACAATGCGCCACAGTTAGAACGAATTCTGATTAAGAAATGTCAGTTATAAAGAATAATTCTTTAAGTTATTATTACAAGAGTAACTCACGATCCGTAATTAGGGTTCCTGAACACGAATATTTAAAGTTATCCTCACGTTTTGTTCTAATCTGTGCCATCCAGGTCCTCGTCCCAGGTAACACTTCACCTTCTAAAAAAGTATATTCCTTAGAGACGCCACAATTAAGTTGCTCCAATTGGCGCAGCCCATCCGGATTAAGCTCTATTTAGCAAGGGTATAAATTGCTGGATACAAATCTGGTTATATATGCATATATCTGCACTTACCTCCTGCCGTACACATTGCAAACAGTCCGAGAAGAAATTGAATCGACTTTATCGACCTCATTTTGAATCGACTCGTAGGAAACAACTGTTGAACTTGAATGCGTTGTGTTCGCTTTTATAGGCCCAGATTGAGAAGGTCTAATAACTAATGAACGACAGCTATATGTATAATGAAGTATATGCAATTTATGTAAGATGACTGTAAAATGTATGTCTACAATGTATGCACTTTTTTCTGCTTATAATTATCATCTCTTAGAATAATAATTAATAACCAACTGTTTCACACTTTAGATACTAACAATAAAGTATTTTATAACCTTAGTTAGCACGATTTAAATATTCTTTATTATCCAGCTGGCTAGTATGTGCAACCTGGATACACGCGCGGCCAGCCTTTGGTGAGCCAGAGGCAACGCTAACTGCTGAATATTCCCCATTGAAGTGGCTGAGCCAAAAAGCATAATAAGGCGATTAACAACATTTAACAAATGCGGGGCGTGTATTTAATTAAGCATCAATTTTGCGCAGCAATTTAGACTTATCTGCCAACTCAGAAGTCGACTCACGTCGGCTCTCGCATGCCAAAAATATATACTCACATTCATATATATACATATTTATAAATAAATCTGTACATGAATGTGAGGCTTACTCAAAATGGTCATTGGGTTGTTGAGTGCTTAATTTAATATTAAGATCTGCAGAGAGACAGCGGGCAGCAGAGATCAATTTAGAACACTGGGTATTCTCCACAATTCTCTGGAATCTCGGTCTGTGGGTAAAACACACGAGCACAAAACCCAACACACACAAAGCGATCGCAAGTCTGGGCTTGCAATAAAAGTCTTGAGGCGCGAATTTGACAGTTAGTTGGATTTCTACGCTTCATAAGTGCACACAATCAAGTATATTGATCGCATATAGACTTTTGATACGACAAAATATAATTCTCATTTAAATACAATGTCCGATTGTAACCGCCGTTATCGTTATCGCACCTTCGACTATGTTGTACGCGCCATTGCTTTCGCCAGCCTGTTTATCGTTATGAGCGCCATCTATCGACAGGATGATGATCCTGGCTCCAACTATTTACATCCCAGACACGGCATGCAGTGAAGCCAATAACTTAACTAGGCTTAAGTGATTTCTTTAAGTACCTAATTAACAATACACTTTACTTTAGTAAACTCTTCAATATTTAATAAAAGAAAAATAACGTCAATAATGTTAATATATCAGTCTTTTAACGAAAACCTTCGGTTAATCTAACTGGAAATAGTACCAACAAAACCAGTTGTTTTTCATGGGTTATTTTGCATATATCGTTTGATTATTGCATATAATTACAATTATTTGCTTACTAACAACACAACTCGCATTTCCCCAACGGCCGCCAGTCAACTTGGGAATTGCCATAAGTCGACACTGATATTATCCCAATAAAGTAGTCGTGATCGATTTCGCCCATATATTGTGGAAAAACGTGTTTTTGCATTAACGAACACGTGTTGAAATGCAACGTAAGCTGTTTCATTGGTACGCCAAACTTCCCTAACTGCGCTCACTTCCAGTACATCAGATTAATCACGTTTCATTCATCTCGATCAAATATATATGCCCGAATTTTTTAAACACGACTTGTTATAAAAATAACTTAATGATACTTTCCGGACGTTTTTATCAACCTGCCTGTCTGAGTGCCTACTTTGGAGCAGTAGTTTCATAGCTATGAACTAATCCAATCTAATCGGGGCGCAGAAATGCAAGATTTATTTTTAATAAAATAATATTATTGCAGTGAAGAAATTGATTAATGATTTCCTTTGACTGGCTCGCTAAGAATTAATGTTGTCGATTCACAAGCTGCTCAAGGCAATAGCCCCGAGGCGATAGCCTCTGTTTGCACTAATTTGATTATTTTGTTTATATTATATATTATATATTTTCGAGCAAAACGAAAATATGTAAACAATATTATATTAAGAGGTACGCTGGGTTTAAAATTTTGTGTATATAAAAGCTCTCTTAAATTATATTGTAATTATCTATCTTTCTATATATTGTGTTTTTCCAGCGTTAACTCAAAATAAGAGACAAGAACAATATAACAAATATTAAATCAATGTATATCAAATATAACAAAATCATAATTTGCAAGATTAATTACATAGTTGTGCCACTGCCCAATAGGTGGCTTAGCAACACTTTCATGCCGTCTCGCTCGAGCGACTTAAAGCGTTTCAGCGTGAATTTCGGTCCATAGATGGCGCTAATAAACCTTGTTATACAAATTTGTGTTACCCAAAATAAAAATGATGGTGGAATATCTCTCATAATTTGAATATTTAACGATCCATAGCTCAAAGAATCGAATAAAGCAGAAAAAGGATGAAAATTCTTCAAACAGCTTAAGTAAAAGAAGTTTTTTAAGCACAGAAAATTGCCTTTGTGTAGGATCTTAATATTTATTTTGCCTAACAGCAACCCGATTTTGTCACTGGTGAGTCCAAATAAATGGACATAAATCCATATGAATGACACATTGGAATTGCTGAAAGCAGTTCGTCCATTCCGCTGTTTCAAAAGCTACAAGTCGTTGAAATATTTTCAACAAATTCAGCCCAGAAAGGAAATGCTATATTTATCATTTTTCTAAGAAGAAAAAGTTCAAATTTAAATTATTAAGAATTGAATTTATACTTTTGGTTTTTATTGGGATTTTGATTAAATGACTTTGCTGTTAAGCGATTACAGACTAAGCAATATAAAACAGTCGACTAAAAATGTAAATTTATATATATATATTTTATATATATATATATTCTATTATAGACTAATTAGTTAGATCGTAAAACGTTTGCAAATTTGGATAAATGTATATATATAATTATCGTGTTTAAAAATGTATATTTACAAAAAACTACAAAAGGATCAATTTTATGGCAATGAACTGAATGATTGCTGCGGCTACTTATTAAAATTCTCAATCTGTTGGAGCACCCAGCTGCGCGATGCCGCCTGGCTAAGATGCGGTGGACAGAGTACGACGCTGGGATGCTGGCTGAGCAGCTCCTGCAGCGCTGCCTTTGTCGGCTTGGGCGCTATTTGCGGCGGTGCCGCATAGCGCTCCCGTTCCAATCCCGATCCAGATCCCAATTCCGATGACGGCGGCGGCGGTGGCGGACTACGTGGTCGTTTTAGATCGTAGTCAAGAACGCTGCGCTTCTCATTGTTGTCATCACTGTAAATGGCCGAATCACGAAAATCATTCTCCAGACTGTCCTCCACATGCTGCTCGTACTCAAAGTGGGAGCCCGGCAGCTTGCTGCGTTGCTGCTGATCACACATGCTGTCGCTGGACGTGCACGAGGATGAGGTGAGCGAGAAGACAGAGTCGCGTTGCAGCGACGCCTCTGAGCTGGCAATGATGCTGAACAGCGTCTTGGGATCGGCATAGTCAACATGCGCCATCCGCTCACCCACCGCCTCGCTGCCCTGCCGATGCAGTATGCTCTGCCGGCACATTTCGCTCACATCCGAGACGCGGCGCTCCGGTGGCCGATTGCTGCGCGCGAAGGCCATGCTCAGATTATCAATGGATTTGAGGGCACGCGGCAGCAGTGAGATCTCCGAATGGCTAACGTTCTCCAGTGTCGCTTTGTTGCCATTGTGTCCGCCGCTGTTGCTGTTGCTGTTGCTGAGCAGACGTTTCATTAGGTTCTTTGGTATGGGGCGTGCATAGAGCGAGTCAATCGCATCCGAATCAGCATTCGAATCCAGGCACAGATTGATGACCGTTGTTTGGCTGTCGCGTTTCACAGTGGAACCGGAACTAGACTCGGAGCCGGTACTGTCGCGCTGCTGTTGCTGCTGCACTGCATCCTCACCGACGCGCTGCAGCACACCCTCCGGCGAATAGACCAAGGTGACATAATCTGATTCAGGGCGTGGCGCAGCCGGACGCTTCTCGCGCTGCTTGAAATACTGCACAGATTTGGCGCGTCCGAGGACGGGAGAGAATTTATATGGGACATGCACATTGCGTAGCAGCGTCTCATAGATGGGCTCCTCGGGCTGCTCATCCGGCGAGGAGGCCATGGCCAGCTCCTGTTCGACCTCCAACGGTGGCGGTGAGCGCGATGGTGGGCGTGGCGGCAGTGGAGGCGGTGCCGCGTCCTGTGTGGGACTCAGCGACGCTGTGGCCTGGCTGCTGTCGCGCCGCTGCTTCTGCTGCTTGTTCTTGTTGTAGATGCGCTCAAACTCCTTGTTGTTCTTCAGCAGATCGAGGACAATCTCAGCATCACGTTTGGACTTTTCCGCCGGCGATAGAGTCGATGCCTCATAATACTGTTGCGCTTGCGTCGCTGCTGGCGACTCCTCTTGGGCCTCCTCGGCCAGCTCCAGATCCTCGGTGGATTCGGTTATCTTCAACACTGTGCTGTCAAACTCACTCAGATCCATGTAGAACTTGGAGCAGCTCTCCTTTCTGTTGCCACTGCTACTGCTGCCACGCTGCTTCTTCAGTGTGGCGATCCGCTTGGGCATCGTCTTGTGATTATATTGTTTCACCTCAAAGAATCCTTTGGCTTTGACCTTGCGCTCACCGAGATCTGGCTTGCTGCCGCGCAGCATGGAGGGACTGTCGTCGTGTAGCCCATCCGCCTGCTCGTCCAGACTGAAGCCACCAATGCGCGGCACCGATTTACTGCGCTCCTTGAGCGCCTTGTAGCTGAAGACGGGACTCTGCGACTTGGTGCGACTGCGCTGATCACGCATAATACACAGACACTGCTGCTGCTGCTGCTGCTGATCCTGATCCGGCTGCTGTTCCGCGCACTTGCATTGCTCCTTGCTGGGACGCTTGCCTCCACTGCGATAACGCACAGCAGCTGCCAATTTCTGAAGAGCCGTGTCATCCAAGCTATGGTTGCGTGCCAGCTGCTTGGCAGGCTTAATGGTCTGCTCCTGGTCGGCGGGCGGCTGCTCCAGTGATTCATTGAAGCTGTCGAAGGAGCTGGAATTGGTGAGCGTTTTGCGTTTGAACTTGGAGTTCCGCTGACGTATCTCGCTGCGACGGCAAGCGTTGCGTCGCTCCAAATACGTCGGCGTCGAGTTGCTGCTCGAGTTGAGGCTCCACTTCCAAGTGCTGCGATCCGGCGTGCGATCTGCCCAGCCCGAGTACAAATGAGAAGAATAAGACAAGACTCAAAATTACTCTCTTGCAGTGTAAGATTGACGAGGAGCAAGCGTAAGGCAACAAAATGCTGGGCAAATGAATGGGAAGGTTGACAAACACCATCAACATTATCTAAGCACTAGCAACCGGAGCAACCGGAGCAACTGCATCAACAGATGCCACAAACGATCGTATTTACATGCACTTAATTTATGTTAGTAGTTTATCAATTGGGATTAGTCTATTCCCAGCGACACTTTAAATGGCATTTAAATATTGGCTTCACAATTAAACTAAAATATTTAAAAATTTATTAATTATTTATTTTATTATTATTTATATTTCTTTTTTTTTAATTTTAAATATTAATTGAGCTAACTTTAATGTTTTCAGGTTTATATCTTAGAATTGTTCCATTTAAGATTAAGTGTGACTGGTATATGGTTTTGGAGCAATTGGTTTGGGTTAGTTGGGTTAATTGTTAATTGGGATGCAGACATGCTCTGGACACAATACCAGTGGAGGGGGCAAGCAGCCAATTTAATAAAAAACACAAGCCACAAAACGTGAAACGGTTGCAAATTTAAAACTTAAAATACTTACTAGGCAGCGACCGGAAATATCAGTTTAATAGACTACATCAGCGCCGCAAATACCAGAAATTTACTTAAGCCTAAGATTGCGATTACGATTACGATTACGATTACGATTGCGATAACGATAACATTACAGCGGTAACGATAGCGTTACTGGTTTAGCAGTTAACAGTTAAATTGTACTATTTTAATTATTTGCAAATTAGAATTACAAATTTTTAATTCTTTTTTGTTTTTTGAATAGCATTTTTATTTTTGGTTTTTTTTTTTTGCTTTGGAGGGGGAGTGGGGGTGGGAGCTGCATAGTAGTAGCGCTTAGTTCAGTCTCTGGTGTTTAGCCTTTAGGAACGCCTTAAAAAGTAATTAAAGTTTCCGTTTCTTGTTTGGTTTGGGTGGTTTAGTTTTAGAATGCATCACTGGTAGTACTACAAAGGTAAACATATAGCAGAAAAATGTAAATTGATAAATACAAATACTAAAGTTAGATTAATAACAACAAAACTAGTTACATCGAAACACCAAAAATGTAATTAAAAATGTAAAACATATATATTATTTATTTGTTAGTCGTTAGTGCCACATACCAATTATGTAACCCAAAGCAAAGCACATCAACTAAAAATGCGCACAAAACATTTGCAATTAAATTGTGTAAACATAAAAAAAAAACGAAGCAAATAAATCAAATTAGGCGTCACACTTGGCACGATTTTGGCCAGAAAGGAACTATCAAAAAAAAAATATATAACTGAAAGCAGTGCAAAACGTGATTATGTCACTTGAGGTGAGACTTGGTTAAAACCACTGCGGAATAACACTCTGATGGGCAAATGCACTGCTAGAAAATGGTCAGCAAAAAACTGAGCTAATTTAAAAGCTTTGCAAATGTTCTTTAAGGGCAAAACTTTAAGAAAAAAATCATATTTTTTAAGTGAAAAAATGCTAGTTTTAAGAATTAAAAAAAATAAATATGCATAAATTAAAATAGAATTATTTGAAATATATTAGTCTGACTGCGACATAAATTATATAGATGGACTTTTCTTCTAGTGTACTTTGGCTTTTGCTATACTTAATTAATGCAATATTATTATTATTTTTTGCAGTGTATGTGCACATGTGCAGGCTGTGCCCGCATAACTATAACGACTACATCATCATAATCCTTTCCAAAAATTGTGCATATGCTTTGGACACCGTCAACAAAAATAAGCACAGAAACAAACAAACAAATGACAACAACAAATAATAACAGTAAGCATACACACACACACACACACAGACACACACACACACTCGCGCACACACACAGAGAGAGGTAGGTAGGTAGTTAGGCTCTCTCTCTCGAAAGAGTTGTCGTGCGATTGCCGAATCCAATGGACGCTCACCTTCCTCGTTGCCCAGCTGGTAGACGAGTTCCCTGGCGCGCGTGGGTATATCGAACACCTCGAGCATAACACCTTTAATGTGCTGCGTCCAGATACGCTTCTGGTCACGATTTCTGGCCGTCAACTTGATTTGATTGCGCGGCTCATCGAATGGGATGACATAGAAGCTGGTCGGCTCACCCGGCAAGTGTTCGCTCAGCATCAAATTCTTTTGCTGTTGCAGTTGCAGAGAGAGATACAGATTATTTCACAATCTGGTTGAGGATTGAGGATTGAGGGAATGACTGGCTTACGGTTATGAGGCTCTTGTACTGCAGTCGGCCGTCCTCCTTTTGCTTGGTAATGATCAGCATCGTATCGAAGAGCAACACCTGACGCGGCTTGTTATGCTGTTCCATGAGCAGACCCTCGTGTCTCAGTTCGCGCAGCACGCTCAGATCTGCAATGTCATTGGAAGCGATTAAACTCACAGACAGAGAGAGAGAGAGAGATGGAGACTGGCGTGGCAAAACTCACCTGGTCCCATCCAGCCGTCTAGAATGCCGGAGAGCTCCTTGACACGACTCTGCTGCTCCTGCTGACGCTTCACCTGGTCAATGTTGTGCGCTACTTGACGCATTATGGCATACGCCTCGGCCGCCTCCTTCACATCACAATGCTTGCGCAGGCTCTGAAGTGGAGAAAGTGGGTGGAGGGGTGGAGGCATGAAGGGTTTACCAAGTTGGGCGTAGACAATACTTACGTCCAGCAGCAGATGGTACTTGAGTATGCGTTGCACCGGTTTCAGCAAATAGGAGCCAAGTGGCAGACGATGTTGCAGCAGCTTCTGCGTGGAGGCAAGCATCGAGTTTGTGTGCTTCGCCTGCAGCAGTTTGGTCAGCAGCGAGATGGCTTCCGGGTAGCTTGTGCTGCACAAAAATACAAAAACAACAAAAGACAGCAAAATAAACATCAGCACACAAACTCTGCAATAAACTAGCTGATTTATGGGCACAACAAAAAGCAAAACAACAAAAAAAAAAGCTAACAAAAATATTGAGCTCTTCATCAGGCAGAAAAAAGATGAAATTTGAATTTAAAATCAGCTGTAGGAGTTGCGCCCAAAACTCAATGTTGGCCAAAATGATGTATGCCCGACTGTCAGCCGGGGCGACAAATCAAACGGCGGCCATCAACCGGCGCTCAGTTTGGCAGTTTGGCAGTTTGGCAGTTTGGCAGTTTGGCAGTTTGGCTTCAAATTGACAGGCGACTGGCGGAGCCAAGCCAAATGTCAGCCGCTTAAATGGAACAGCAGCCTGGCGTGCCGGGACTGCCAAAGCCAAATCTGAGCTGATAAGTCAAAGCCACAGCCACAGCCAGAGCCACAGTTAAAGGCAATGTTCGTGTCCCGCTGCTGGCAATCGAGATCATTTTTTTTTGGTCAGTCCGTTAACCGTTCTTGGCCAAGAATATCGCAGATTTGGCTGACACGCCAAGCTCAAAAGCTGTGGCTTGGCTGGCAAAGTCCATGGGGAATTAACTTTAAGACTTTTTTTCTATGCAGTACATATCTGATAGAGAAAGACAAAGGAGTGAGTGAGAGAGAGAGGGAGAGAGAGAAAGAGAGAGAGAGAGAGAGAGGGGGAGATAGGAACAATCAGAGCTGCGACTTAACTTAGCTGTTTTTTTAAATAGTTAATTTTTTCTCTCTTTAAGTTGAGTTGCCTCTCCAAAAAGTCAAAGGTTCAAATATAAATTTAAAGTTGTTGTTAAAATTACTCTAAATAGACTAAAGGCTAACTTGAAGAACAGAGAGAGAGAGAGAGAGAATTATATATTAAGGAAGAGAAGTAAACTAAAATTCTCAATTGATGAAAAACGCAGAGCAAGGCAATATTTGAAGGCAATTAGAATTAGAATAAGTATTCAGTGAGAACAAGCAGAGAAACAGTCTGAGAAAGAGAGAATTATATGTTGAGGGTGACAGACAAAAAGAGAGAAAGTGAGTCGGAGAAAGAGGAAGAGAAGGAGAAAGAGAGAGCGGAAAAGGATGTTTGAGGGAGGAGCAATCACATTCGATATGAGAAGATAATTTCCACACAAAATAAAATATTACTAATATAATATATATAATACCAGAGAAACAGTCTGAGAGAGAGAGAGAGAGTTATATACTCGGGGAGACAAAGAAATGGAGAAAAAGAGAGTGAAACAGGGAATGAAAAAGGAGAGAGCAACAAAGCAAAAAATGTATAGGGAAAAAAATGCTTGAAAGAGGAGCAAACACATTCGATATGTGAAGATAATTTCCCGATAATTCAAATATATAAAATATTATTAATATAATATCAGAGAAACAATTTGAGAGAGAGATAGAATCATATATTCAGAGAGAGAGAGAAAAAGCTAACGAAAGAGAAAGAGAGAGCATCGAAGCAGACAGAAATTGACAAGGAAAAGGATGTTTGAAAGAGGAGCATTCACATCCGATATGCGATGATTTGATAGGATTTCCAGACAATTCATGTACATATAATATATATATATATATATACATATGTTTTTATATATATATATAAAATATTTATTATCTTACCAGTAGGTTGTGTACACATTAAAACGTTCGCGTAAGTTTATGAAACATTTTGCTATTCTTCCCGGTTCCATGTTGGAGTTGATGAGCTGCTGCAGCAGCATCGAGTTGAATTCGTAAATCTCTTCAATGTTGGCAAAGAGTATTTGCAATTCGTCCAGTTTGAGGCTGGCGCGTTCCTTCCAGTCCAGCAGATAGCTATGAAGGGATTATGCATTGTTAGCCAGTTTATGTTTGTGTTTGGACCATCTGCTTACCCCTTGATAACCTGTCCGAGATCCTCGACATAGCTGCGCTCAGAGTCCACAATTTCCAGGCAGGCGCGCTCCAGCACACTCATCGGATTTGTGTGGGATTGGTGGTGGTGGTGATGATGATCGCCCAGCTCGTTCTCGCTCTCGGCCAAGCTCTCCACGCTGGCCAAATACGATGTGGCTGTCAGTTTGCCATTGAGCAGCTGATCCGAGCCCGAACTGGAGCTCGAGGATGTTGAGCAAATGGAGGAGGAGGACAGGGGACGATTGTTGAGACGCGTCAATTCGCTGAGACGCGCCGGATATTTGGGCTTGATGTCGGTCAAAGTGTCCAGGCTCTCCGCGGACAGTTTGTTGGCCTCCTCCAGGTCGGCCAGCATTTCGGCAGTGGGCAGCCGCAGGGGCATGCCACCACTCAGCGTGTTCGCCTTGCCACACTGAGTCTTGAGCTTGGTGCGCACATAGGTTTGGCAGGCACGCGGTGCGGAGACGCTGCGCACCAAAGGTTTGCCCAACAGCGGCTTATTGATGGCCTCGACCAGCTCCTGGGCCGAATTTGTCTCGCCCAAATCCCGATCGCTTAGCGCCAGCTGGCCAATGTGCTGCGCAACCAGATCGAAATTAATGGCGTCCACATACGGCTCCGGGCTGACCGGCTCCATGGCCACAACGAATGCTTTGTGACGTGGCGGCGTTGTTGGTGGCGGTGCCGCATTCAGTTGCAAACTGGTCGTCGCCAGCTGCTCCATTTCAATTAGCTTAATGCTCTGCTGCGAGTCGTAGCGATGCAGTTGGTGCTGGCCAAATGGCTGACCCTCGTAGTGAAATGGTGTGGATGGTGCCGTCTTATTTGTGGGCGTCTTATCCTCATCCACTGGCGTTGGCTTTCTGCCCAGTGATCCGCTATACGCGCTGCTCGCATCTAATGTGGACACCAGATCGCTGCCCGACAGCGTCGATAGTTTGCCAGTGATCTTGGACAGCGGCAGATGCGACAGTTTCAATTTGGGTGGAGTGCTCGCTTTTATATAACGTGTTGGCGTCGGACTGCGCTCGCCAGCCAGCAACAGTTGCTGATGCTGCTGCTGCTGTGGCTGCTGTTGCGATTGCTGCAGTGCCTCAATGTCCACAGCATTTACGGGCACCGCATCTGCGTGTGCAATAATCCGCTGCACATTGGGCGATAGCACGCGAATATTGTTGCCACGTCGCGAGTTTGGACTGGGATTGGAATTGGTGGCACCACTGCCACAACTGCTGGCATTTGAGGCGATGCTGTGACTGCTGCCCAGCTCCTGACGCCTGAACCGATTCAGCCGCACGCCATCAGTGTCATCATGCAACCCGGCAACCACCAGCGGCGTTTGAGGTGCAACTGCTCCTGCTGCTGCTCCTTGCAACGCTGCTTGCAACGTGTAGCTGCCCGTTTGGTTGTCGCTGTTGTCGCTGCTGTGGTTGCTGTTGTTGCTTGTGTTGCTTGTGTTGCTGCTGCTGCTGCAGTTGCTGTTACTGCGTTTGGGCGTTGATTCACCGCTGCCCTGATTGCTGCCGCCTATGGCCTGTGCGCCGCCATGCACGTCAGCCTTAGCTGCGGTTGTCGCCGCTGTTGCACCACCACTTACGGCCAAGCTGGTTGTCAGTGTGTCATAGAAACCCAGCAGCAACGGGGCAATCTCTGTGGTGCTGCCTGTAAAATATAAATGAAGAAATGATTCGATTTGTTTAGTTGACACATTAAAGCTGCAAATAATTTAGACATATAAATAACTATTTTGTAAAAAATCAGACTTTGACTTTGATTTTGACATTTCAATTTAGAATAACCTTAATTATACATTTAAAAAATATAAAGAAACCATAAAATAAACAATTATTTTACATAGTAGCCCTCGACCCATCAAAGATCCTGACATTCGTTCAGGAACTGGGCTTGATGGAGAGGAGCTATAAGCTCAGAAGGGGGCATAATAGATCTATTAGGTCGCAGTGCACGAGAGCCCCAATAAATAATAATAATAAATTCACTTTGAATAGACACGCCCCAAGTACCCCCCCAGAGAAGTATATATATATACAGCAGACTAAAAATGCACTCAGACTGCAAGAATCTTAGGACACATCCCATCCATATTGATGAGTCGTCGATCGATCTTGATCTGCATTCCTTGCCGCTGATTTATGCAATTTGCCGTCTTTTGTTTTCTTTGCGCCACAAAAAGGGGCATCGTTAAAGCTATTGACTATTGACTGACATGAACTATAATTTATATTTCAACTGTCAGATATCAGATACATATATATGTATATACATGTGTGGCATTATTAAATGCGCATTTGTGGCAGGGTTGCCTTTGATTAATTGAACCATTTATGAGAAATGGTGAGCAAAGCTGAAGGATGCCCAACATCAAACTGATGCCAATTGCCAAGTGGCTGTTGACTGTTGGCTGTTGTTGCAAGTTGTTGGTGCTGACTAAAGCGTCGTTTGCAGTTTAGCTGCCATATCAATTCCCATGTCAGGGCAGACAGACAGACAGACGAACGGACAAACTGAAAGGCAACCTACTTTTTTCAGCCGGCAAACGCAGTCTGAGTTCGATGTGGAAGATGTGGACGAGTTGCCTTTTTAGCCTTGATGGATGGCCACGTTTTGGTTGCTGCAGCTAAACAACTCAATGCATCAACTTGCAACAGTCGTAGCATATTTAATTTATCGCATGCAAACTATATCAAAATCAGAAGCCAATACAAATAGTCAGTCAGATAAAGTTGAAAGCAGGATTATGTGAAATATATGTTTTGATGTTCTGATAATCTAGAGTGGTCATTATAGATGACTTTAATGGCACTTTCTTATCAATAGTTTATTAATGTTTTATTTATTGTTGTTTAATGAGTCTCGTTTTGATAAGCTGGAATTCAATTAGACATCTTTATCACCTATAAGCAACTAAATATTATTAAATTAATATCTGATTTCCTTTTCATTTATCGTAATATAAAATGTAAGCTTTTCTAAAATTGCAACAATTCCATTTATAAAAAAATAAACTAAAACAATTTCCTTTCAGTGGGTTTTTAGTGGCACATAAATTTAGTCCGTTCCACGCCAGGATGCGTGCCTAATCCAAATGCACAATCTTTTAGCACATTTGCCTAACAGCTTTGCAGATCTCTGTACAGAGAGAATAAAAAAAAAAAAAAAAAAACAAAAAAAAAAACTGTGCCGTTTCGTCCGGAGGCCCCCTTAGCAAATCAGGCAATTAACTTTAAGACAGAGAACACTTGGGTAACAAGTGAGAGGCAACGGCTACTGTGGCCGGCAATTGGCGGCTCTAACTGGTTTTAAGCTATTTAGAATCCCACATATTAGCATAGACAGCAGGCAGCAGCAGCTCCAGCATCATCTTCATCATCGGCATTGGCATCCTCAGACTTAGGACCCAGCACAGTAGCCGACGGGCCACTTTTTTTTTCTTCTAATTGCAAACGGTGTCAATGTGAAGCTGGCTAAAATGTTGTTGCCCACAATTTACATTTGGCTGGCAACCATTTTTTTTTTTTCTTATATTTATTCTACTATTCTCTTATTCTGTGTTTTCCCGCTGCAACTCAGCGAACAACAATTAGTTTGTTTGAGTGCCACGCCCACTGTCAGCTGATTGACAAAATGACAAACGAATAGATTGGCTAACGGATGGAACACCAAGTTGCCTGACAGACTGACTAACTGACTGGCAGACTGGCAAACAAGTCGTATACATGATTTGTACATTTAATTTTGCATAATTTCTCGCTTGATTGTTGCGTGGGTAGCAGAACCAATGAGTGGAACCAGATGACGCCACTTCTAATCTTCCCGCTGCCGCCACATGCTGTTGCATCTACTGCATCTCTTCTGACCCAGTTTGGTGGCAAGAGGGTTTCGCCCGTTTTGCTTAATTGCCCAGCCGTGGGACGTGGAAAAGCGCAGTGACAGGTAACCAGTAACCAACAACCAGTAACCAGTAATAGATAACAGGTTATACTTATGGCTCACAAATGGCCAGAAGACAACACTAGTTTTATCATTGTCACCCGTTTAATTAACAAGCATTGCCAAGTCGCAGCTAAACTCAACTTAAGCAGCAACAAAAATTTGCCCAATGTGGGAAAATCATGAGGCAATTTTAATTTTTTTTTTTTTTTTTAGGTATTTAAATGTAGCACGCATTTTAATAAGCTGCGTTCTGAGGCAGCAACAGTTGCACGCAGCAGCTGCTTTGCAGCGATTTACTTAATCAATTTATGGCATAATTTGAGGTGACAGTTTTATGGGCGATTTCAGGTACTAAGCTTGCGGCTTAGCTGCACTGGCAATCAGCCAGCAGATCTGGCAGCACAATAAAATAAGCTAGTAAAAACCCAGACAAGTTCTTAGCCAGGTCGAAGTTTGCATACCCTTGTAGATTGCACTCAAATTGCCATTGTTTAAATGCTAATATATATTTTAATAAAAAAATTAATAAAAAATATATTATATATTATTATAAAAAAATAACATATATATTTAATAATTGTTTTTAATTGGCAAACAAAATAGTTTTTCATAAAATAACTTTTCATGCCATAAATTATTGCCATGACTGCTATATTAAATATATACACTCAAATGTTATATTGACTCAGCTGATGCTGATCAGGAATATATAAATATATATATATATATAACTAATAAAGACGCGGTTATTTCCTTTTAAGCAACACAGCAAAGCTATGATACCCTTCACAAGGGCACACAAGAAATGACAGCATGCAACAAATTTACATGTCGCTTTGTCGCTTTGTCGCTTTGTCGCTTTGTCACTGGAAAACAATTGAAACGCATTTCGCAACTATTGCAATCGGAGTAGTCTCAGAGGCAAAAAGTGCCAAGACCGAGCCGAGCCAAGTCGCGCTGAGACATTGAGACTTGGCTGCCAGATTTTGGTTACATTTGCCAGACTAAACGTCACACAAATTTCGACCCCTTGCCAGGCACGGGGGCAAGTCTTATGACGCTTGCCACATATTCGCAGCACGCTGCGGCCCTTTGTCAGTTCTGTCATTTCGTATGGCGGCCTCAGGTGTCAGCGTCGGCGTTGGCGTCAACGTTGGCGTCGCCGTCGGCGTCGGCGTCTACGTCGATGCTATCGCTTAACGTGGCCCAAACTGGCCTGTTTAAAGTGCGCAATTTATGGCAGAGCTGACACAATTTCATAATGCCCGAGACGCAAAGTCTGAGACGCAGCCGTTGCAGTTGCCGTTGCCGTTGCAGTTGCAGCCGCACCGATGTCTGGCAACAGATTACGCGATTTGGCTAAAAATAGCCGCTTGCTTCAACTTAAAGCCAGGCGAGCGTTGGCCAAAAGGTCAGCAGAAGGTGTTGACAGGCGGTGCAGCTGATTTATAAGTGTTGTCGCATAAGTTGCAATTGTGGCATTGAATTATGCGAATTTACTAAAATAAAATAAAAATATAAAATAAGAATAAAAATAAAACGGGCGAAAGTTGTTGTTGTTGTTGTTGTTGATCATTTCGATTGCAATCGCTGCGACGACAACTAAATCGATTGCTGCTGTTGGTCAACAGGCTGCCTCCAGCCTCCTGGCAGCCGCTCCACTTGCCACCTTTTGGCAAGCAGCAAATGGCCACGCACCTTTTTGCCCAAGCAGCGTTCGCGTCTTGGCCAGTTGTTGATAGCATTATATTAATGCGCTTATGCGATACAGAGAGGACAGGTAGACACACACACACACACACACACACACACGCGCACACACACATGCACATGCATATACCAATTGATATTTTAATCGGCATTTCATTTGGTGGCTCCGTGACGCCATTTGGCCAGCGATTAGGGAAATGACCAGTGGCAAGTTAAGCACCTCAACACTGCGCCACTTTATTAGCCACTACGTATGTGTGTGTGTGTGTGTGTTTGTTGTGTCATTAAAAAGCCATTGCCATGCGACGCTGCGTATCAATGTAAACGTGTGTTTAACCAAATCACCGCACTCAACTTGGCCGTCTTTGCATGCATTTTGCAGTTGCCATTAGGAATGCAATTTGAATGTGTGGCAAAATGCGCTTTTAAAACCACATTTCCACTGATTAAAGCACACACAAAAAACAATAAATTGCACCACTGTTTATTGTTGTTGAACAAAAAAAGCAATTTAAATTTAAATTATTTAAATATATATAAATATATATAAATATAATCTAATTATAACAAATACCTACATTTCCCTCATTAAAACTACGTGTTGAGCAACCTGAAAACTACATTCAATATTTGTGCACCATTGCAACAAAATGTTGCATTTACAAACAGCACATGTGTTAAATGCTGCACAATCATTTTAGTATTGCTCAGTTTTTAATTGAGAATGCAGCCAACACCTCGAAAAAATGCAGGGAACTGAATCAGAATTTGGATAGCAAAATTCCCCTTAATTGAAAAGTGAAAAAATATGTCTACATTCCCAGAATATATATGTATATATATTTTATAATGCTGTTTCAAATATGCATGAATAGGTAAATAAGGAATTGCAGAACTTTATTATTTTATTTTCACAGTTGCCACAAAACTGCTGTTTTCATATAATAAAAAAGTAATAGTTTTTTTTTTAAGTTATTTGCTTTTGCAGCTGTTTTTTTTTTTTCCTTTTAAACTCTGCTAGATTATAAATGATAATCTTAAGTTATGCGACTCCTAATCTGTCTTGTAAATGATCTTCGCAGAAGATAACCAATCATAAAAATGTTAATTTTTCAAATGCCTGAAATGCAGTTCAAAGATAGTTTAATAAGTATTTAGCGAACTGCCTAACGATTTATTCTCTGACTAAAGCCATTTGTGGAATTGAGAGGCAACAACTTGCAACTAGCAAGAGGCATGGCCATAAACATGGACATGGGCAGGGGCATATATATATATATAAAAAAAAAAAACACATTCCTAAGATCATCTCCCTCAGCGTTGCTGCTGGTTAGCTTCCTCGCTGCACGTTTATTTTTAGATGCGGTTGCATTGCATGGATCACAGGCACTTAAATGGCTACAACGCTACCCCTCCCCACCCCACCCCCTCTCCACTCCACAACCACTGTGGGCCAATGCAATGCGGCAAACTCTTGCTTTTGGAGCAGGCAAAATTTCTGCAAATTCCAGCGAAAAGTGAAATCCTTTTAAGCGAGTGCAAACACAAAAATAAATAAAAACAAGAAAAATACAACACAAAAAGAAAAAAAAAATACTCTAAGAAAATGCGATGGAGCCAAAAACGTTATAAATCTTGTTCATATTTGCACGTGAATAGAGGAGGAGGAGGAGAAGGAGGAGGACCAACAAACCGACAAACTAAACTGAACAAACTGGACAAATGGACAACGTGGAACAGAGTGGCCCCAGACGAAGCCATAAATGTCACGCAGCCGATGTGTCCAGGCCTGTGCCGGCCCCCAACTAGTCTGTCTGTCTGTCTGCCTGTCCGTCCGTCCTGACTAGCTGGCATATTAGTTTTCCACTAGTTGTGCTACGTGCTAAATTCCATGGCTAGAAATCCATTAAGCGAACCCAGACCCAGACGCAGGCGCAGACACAGAGACACAGGCGGAGACACAGGCGGAGACGCAGAGGCAGACGCAGAGGCAGAGGCAGACGCTGACAGAGGCAGCACAAACATCAAAATGCCGCACGGTCCAAAGTGCTAAAATCTCATAAAGCAGTTTGTCCAGGCAGCTGCTTCTAAATTAACCCAACTCCTACTCCAACTCCAACGCTAACGCTAACGTGAGCTGCAACAAACTGCTTTGAGGAGGCCACTCGACGCAGGCGACACTTGCAACAGCTGCTGCTGAATATTGTTGCCAGCGGCTTGCACTTTGCACTTCAGCCCGAGGCAGTCTCGAGTGTCGTCAGCTGCATACGAAAAGAGGCAGTCGGTCAAAACAAGGTTCGTTGATCAACTGTAAATTACCCTACATAATACAAGTGCCACATTTATGTGGCATAGAAAATTCTTTGGCCTGAATCGAATTGCAAAAAAGATGCGACAAAAAAAACAAAAATTTATTTCTATTTTTTTGTGTTCTATTTCAGGCATTGACAGTTATAGCTGCGCATACCCAATCAATGCAGTGCTTACAGGGTATATCCTAAGAACTTGCTGGCATTTTCAATGCAGCGTCCGTCGGTGACTTTGACATGACGAACTGAACTGCGTGACTCTGGCATTTGAACAGAACCCGAAGAGCGGCGCACCGACCGTGCCCCATGGGCCATAAATAACAACAATATTAAAACAGCAAAGGCAACAAAGCGACAGAACAGCAGAACAACAGCAACAATTTGTTGCCTGATGAATTGCAAACGGGCTGCGAAAAAAAAATGGCCAAGAGTGTGAAAGATGCAACTCAAAATAGCCGCACAAGAAATGCAAAAGAGAAGTTGCATTTGCAACATTTGGCATACACCTAATTTCAGTGGCCTTTTGAACCAATGTTGCTGCAACACGGGCCATTGGCCTTATGCTAATAGCATTTCAGCTTGTTGCTGTTGTTATTGCCACTGCCACTGCCACTGCTGCTGCTGTTTTTGGCGGTGCCAAGTATGGCCAACAGATTGTGGCGACATGGCCATGGCCAGTGCCAATTCAAGGGCTCTTTAAGGCTGTGCATTTTCGGGTGAAATTTGTGGCATGCAACACATGCAAAATGCCGCATTGTGCCGCATTTGGTCAGCGATAATTCAGCGCTGATAAAGACATTCAAAATCCATGGCATTATATAAGACCAAACTTAAATTTAATTAGCCGATAAAACGCGAAAAAATATTTCGCTTTTACTTCGTTTCTTTTCTCGTTAAACAATACCCATTTTTTTTAAATTTCTTTAAGTGTATATTGAAAGTTGGGAAATGCATGTTTTTTTGAAGAAATCTGCGTATACGAGAAAAGTAAAGTTGATCTGACTAAAATTCTAATTTTTCTGTTAAATGTACATTTTACAGGCATAAATCAATAGCTGCAAAAAAAATAACTTTTCAAGAAAAGAAAAGTTGACTTTCGTTAATTCCAAACTGGCTAAAATTCTAATTTTTCTGTTAATCTTACTAAATCAATATTTTACAGGCATAAATTTAAAGATAAAAAAAAACAACTTTTCGAGAAAAGTAAAGTTGATTTTCGTTAATTAAAAACTGGAAAATATTTATAAATATATATATAGGAATATATAAGAATCAATCTATAGCTTGAGGTGAAAGTAACTCTTAGCTAATTAATGGGTATTTGCTAGCTGAGCACTCTTCACAAAAGCACTTTTAATCTTTATTGTGTGGAAAGCGGCCTCATTTTGACCTCGACGCGGGCTGCCCACGCGCCACTAATGCGAACGGACAGCCAGACAGGCATTAGATGGTTAAGGGGGGATCAAGGGGCAGGGAGATAAAGGTGAGAGAGGAGAGCCACAAATGCTGACGGCAATTGTTAATCTGTGTGGACAGATGCGGTCTTTGCGGTCTGGCCTGGCCTGTAAATGTATCTCAATGCCTCATATTTTGAGGCATTCGCTTTCAAAATCAATTTTAAATTTTTCTTACATATGCAACACGCATCTGGCGGACGGCGGAAAGCGAAAGCCACAATGAGCAGGAAACGCCTGTCAATATCAAAGAAATAACAACAACAACAACGACTGCAACTGCAACTGCAGCAGCAACAGCAGCAACTGCCACAGATTTGGCAGCTTAAGCTGCAGTGTTTTGGCTTGAACTTTTGATTGATTGGGCCCAGGGTCAAAATGTGGAACACAGATTGCATAAGACACGCAATGTGGGTGTCTCGCTTGTCGTTAAGGAACACACACTGCAGATGCAGATGCTATCAAATACAAATCCAAGTGCCGCTAACCCAGTCAGTCAGTCAGTCAGAGAGTCAGTCAGACAAAGAGACAAGTCTGTCAGCCTGGCCAAGACTGGCCTCGTCAAATGTTGTTGCTGCTGTTGCTGCTGCTGCTGCTGCACTTTTTGAAGGCCAAAAGTCTAAAGGTGCATTACACGCTGCAACAGACTGACAGACAGACAGAGTGACAGACGGCGTGGCAATATTGACTATGCGATACGAGTTGCACATGCCGACATTGAGTTCTTGCTAACGGCAATTGCAACTGCCCCTTGAGCTGCCCCACTCTGCCCACATCTCCTGCATCTTGCTAATGAGCTACATAAATAAGCCGCTGGTTAAATTTGCATTGGCAGCAGTCTGGCCCTGTTGACACGGGCCAAGACCAGATAACTTTGTTAACAAGCTTTGCGCAGTTGACTTGTCTCGCTTCGTTCAACTGCGACTTGCTTGGATTTGGTTGTTGTTGTTGTTCTTGTTAATTATTGACTTAATGAGACGAGTCCATTGCCATCTTGTCAGTTAAGTTTTGGATTTCAGATTTAGAATACTCGTTAACTGATTATAAATACCAAATTGTGCGTTACATAAGCAATTGCTGACTAACTGACAGGAGAAAGGGCGACGGAGTTAAATTAGTAACCACTTCAAATTGAGAACTGATTCCCGCCGCAGGCTGCGAGGCAGTGCAGCGGAGTGGCAGCGGAGTGGCTGCCATAATAAGAACTCAATAGATAAACCGCACCATATTAAGCAAGGCCGCTTGTGGAATGTGGAACTGCTTCTGATGACCAAAACCGGCGTCAGATGCCATAAGCAACGCGCATCATGATGATGAGATGCCGTCAGAGACTTAACCTGGGGCTGTCTTGGCCAATGTCAATGCTTTTGAGTGGCTTCAATTGGTTGGTCAATGCACCGCACTGAAAAGTGGTTCAAATTGCAGTTCCCCTCCTCACCCCTCGCCGACAATCCCTCAACCAACGTGTGGCCACATTTTCCAATGAAAATATGCCAGAGATGCGATGTGCGGATCTCTTAAATGCCAACTTGGGGCACCACTAACTGAGAACGCGTTTGGCCGAGGCCATCAGCCTCAGCCTCGGCCTCATCCTCATCCTCATCCTCGTCCAAGTGTCTGGTTGGACCACCGGCGTTGCAGCTGCAGCCACAGGCACAACTATATGGCCAGGCATAGACATCGACCCGGTTCGCTGTAATTGGCAAGTGGCAAAAGCTGTGCAGTCTTTAGACTTGGTCCATAAAAAGCAGGTCAGCGACTGGCTGCCTGCTGCCTGCTGCATGCTGCATGCTGCATTTTGCTGCTCCTGGTTGCTGCTGTTCAGTTCAGTTTCGGTTTGGTTCTGTTCGAAAAACAATCAAATTATGGCCACATTTGTATGGCAGCATCTTTAATTGATGGCCGCAGAGCAGCGTTGCATGCCGCAATGTTCGCGCATTTGTTGCGCAGCACATAAAAGGTGCAGCAGCAGCAGCAGTAGCAGCCCCACCACACCTCCCCCAAAAAAGGAAATGTGGCATCATAAAATTTCACTACCAATGAAGAGTCTCAGCCGAGGCAGATTGGCAACCAGGCAACAACGCAGCTGTCCATCAGTAATTTACAGCGCCGAATCGCGCTCAGCCAAATGCCCATATGTTAATGAACCATACATACATACATAAATACATACATATATACATATATACATGCTTAGATAGAGCAGCAGCGTATCGCATCGGATCGACATTGGACATGGACATGGACTTGGCTCTTGGATCCTGTGTCTTGGGCCCGGCTCAAAATGCTCAATGCGTGATGAAAGACGGGGTAAAAAAACAAAACAAAAAAAAAAAAAAAAAAAAGGCGCACAACATTTAGCGCTTTAATTTGATGGCAACAACACGGCCGAAAGCAGCCAAGGCATGAATTGAAAAAAATACCAAAGCTACATTGAGAGAAAATAGTGTGCAATTCATAATAAAAAAAAACATCAAAGCTTAAAGCCATTTCTGGCCATCATTGCACAAATAGACCAAAAATTATGCATCTTCAGTTACACAAAATAAATTAATGATTTTTTGCTAGAATAAATAACTAATTAAATTAATCGCGATAAATAACTAAATAATTTTAAACATATTTTACTTAAATTTTGTATTTGGAATTATGATTTAATGAAAATATCTGAAAGTATAACTTATAAATATTTATATAATTTTTGTTAGAATAAATAATTACTTCAATTAATCGCGATAAAGTAATTTAATAATTTTTAACATATTTTACTTGAATTATGATTTACTGGAAATATCTAAAGATTTTTTACTACATAAAAGTATAAATACTTTTTTTTACAACTTATAAATATATATATATATATATAATTTTTGTTAGAACAAATAATTACTTTAATTAATGGCGATAAAGTAATTTAATAATTTGTAACATATTTAACTTTGCTTTGTAATTTTTGTAATTAAATTTTAAATGTAAAGAAATTGTTTAGGAGTGTTCTGACATCCATATTTTTATTTATCACTATGTAAAAGTATAAAAAGTTATATATAATAATTTTTTTGTTGCTGTGTATAGTCAATGTCAAGGCAATGGGTGCAAATTCTATCAACAGCTAAGGATCGAGCATTAGATGGTCAACACCAAGCAGGCAGGCAGGCAATTGCTGGCCAAGTCAGCTAGCCAGTTAAGTCAGTTAGCCAGTTAGCCAGTTAGCCAGTTAGGCAGGCTTGTTGCCTGCGCATTTGTTAGCAACTTATTTTAATTAGTCGCCTCGCGTTTGTTTATTATACGAGCAGTTGGCCAAAAACAAAAAAAAAAAACCAAAAACAACAACAAACATGAGAAATCAATTTTAGACCACTCACAATTGTTGTTGTTGTTGTTGGCCAGTTGTTGCAAGTGCATTCAACTTTGGCGCATTTGGAGCCCTTAGGGGCATCATTTGAATTGACTTCCGTCAACATGTGAAAAAACAAAAGCAACAACAACAACAAAAAATATAAAATAAAACAGGCCAAAGCAACTGCGTTCAACATTCTAATTGCAGCATGTTGCAAAGTAAGTGCGGACACTTGCAATTAATATGAATGTTGCTGCAAAAGGTGCAAGGCAGCGAGCGCAATGCAGCCATAAAAGTGACTTGTTCATGTTGCCTGCTGCAAGTTGCCTGTTGCAAGTTGCCTGTTGCAAGTTCTTGTTGCTGTTGTTGTTGTTGTTGTTGTATGGTTATAGCCAAAGGGCTGCTGGCTGGAATGCAGCGTAACGCCAGCAACATTTCACGCTTAATTATAGACGCCGCAGCGCTAGGAATTTTTCATAAAGCCAACTCTTTTGGACTCGGTTCCCTGTTCCCAGATTCTCTGTTCTCTGGGTACTGGATTCTGGGTTCTGGATGCTAGGCAGGATGCGCGCATTTCCGTCTAATGCCCGAGCCGCAGCTTATTTATGTGTGGGCCGTTTGTTTTGTAATTTAATAAGCAAACGCAAAAACCAAAACAAAAAAAAAGGTAAAAAATAAAAATAAAAAATAAAAAAAGGGGCGAGACAGTGTTACAAAAAATGAGTAGAATATGTTGCTAGTATGCAGGCCACATCCAAGCCAAGCGGAGCCACCCACACAAGCGCAGACGAGCGTTCTGTGTGTGTGTGTGTGTGTGTGTTGTATCTGCGGCAGGCACACGCCGTTGACGCCTCTGTCGACGTCGGCGCCAGTCGGTCGCAGCGAGCGTGCACAAAGGCAACAAAGCCAACAAAATGCTGACTCAGCAGCAAAACAGAGATGAAGGAATGCAACTGCAACAACGGCAACAACGGCAACAATAGCAACAGCGCCGCATAACTCATTTGCAATTAATAATTGGTTGCACATGCGCAGAATGTTGCAGCGTGCAGCCTGCAGCATAAGGCGCAACTTTGTTGCCGGCAACATTAATGCCATGCACTGAGCGAAAAGCAGCAAAAGAATATATAAATCAAATTTAGCATTTAACTATTTAAATACACATTCCGACTAGATATTTATAGCTATGATTTCAACAAAAAAGGCATTTCTCCAGCCTCAACTAATCCTCTCAGGTCTTTCCGAGCAAACATGTCAAAATTTTCAAGCTTAAAAAAAAAACGCCTGACCTTTGCTCAGGTAAAAGGCAATTTGATATGGGCAAGCGAAAGAGGGGGGCGAGAGAGAGGTGAGCGAAGAAAGAGAATTCATATAAGGCGCAGTTTTCCCATGGTTCACTGAATTGAATTACAATGGGTATGTCTCAATTTACACCATGTCTGACATTGCCACACATAAGCATTTGCGTTGACCATGTGTGGGGCATACAAAATTAAAACACGCGACACATTCATCATTTTCAATTGGACGCTGCTGCCTCACCATTATCAGAGTTCTGAATTGGAGAAGCGAACAACAAAAGCAACAACAACAACAGCAACAACAACAACAGCAACAACAGCAACAACAACAGCAACAGCAACAACAACTGCAACTTCAATGTCAACTGAAGTGGAGAAAAAGTGGCAATCGGCACAGTGTAGCAACAAGTTGTTTCTGTGTTCGAATTCGAATTCGAATTCGAGTTCGAATGCGAATACGAATATGGAAAAAGGCAACAGCAATTTAATCCCAAAGAGCTCCTCAATTGTGATACTTGTGCAAATTTAAAAGATATAAGCAAAATAATATTTAAGTGCTGAATAAAGCGAAAAATAAACTGTTTTTATGTTTTTATTATACAAACAAAATAAATTTTAAAAGCTGAATAAAGCGAAAAACAAAACAAGTAAATTGTTTTTTTTTACTATACTCATCAGTTAACAAATTTTTCAGTAGCTGCTAATATTGATTAATATTTTTATATTAATTAATTATTGTTTAATTTGTCAGAAAACATATTTCGTTCATACTTCCTATAAACATTTGTTTAGCTTTAAGTTTATATGAGATAGAAACTAATGAAATTTACTACCATTTATCGATAAATTCCTAACGTAATTCCAATGAAATACAGAATATTTTTAGCAAGATATATATTTTCATATTGAAGGGGGGGTTATCAACCTTTTTCTTTTTATATATATGCTATAAATAATTGTATGGTTCATATATAAATCAATCACACTTAGAGAACTTAATTTAGCAATTATTCATTTAATTTAATCTCTGTCGGGAACTAATGATATTTGTAATATTTTTTTATTTTCTATATTTATTTCATCACTTTTGATTTGAACAGTGACGCATTGTGGCACATTTTTTTGTTGCAATCAAACCACGGTTTTTTTCGTTATTATTTTTTTTTTTTGTTTGGGTCGTGTCCATTGTCTGGCTTTCTAATTAAGTGTCTGTGAACAATATTAATTTATGGTAATTTAATACTATATTTAAACAATCGAGAAGATAGATTGTCTCTTCAATCTGTGGAATGGAATCGACTTAAACAAATTGGCAGCAATTTCGAAAGCAATCGCATCATAATAGATCCACACAATCTGAAGATCAACAATAATTTGCGCCAATTAGAAACATATTCAAAATGCTCTTTCAACCTCTGCAGATGCTGTCGTTTTTTTTTTTATGGAGTGCCCCATGTTGCTGTTAATGTGCTTCTTTTTTTTTGGGTCGCTCATTGCAACAGCAGCAGCAGCAACAGCAGCATCAATAGCAACATTTGGCCCAATCGAGCGGCAATCGACTACATCTAAATATAGTTCCATAGGCGTTTGTTCCAGGTTCTCTGGCTGCGTCTGGGGGTCTTAGTTTCTGTACGGTTCTGCAGATCTTCTCATGTCTGCTGCTGCTGCCGCAAACACGATGTTGAAATTTTGATTGCGACATTCTTTCGCCTCGGCCTGCAAGCTGTACAAATTGAGGCATTGACTGAATGGCTGAATAGCTAGCTGGCTGGTTGGCTGTCTGTCTGTCTGTTTGGCCTGGTCGGAACTGCCTAGCTGACTGCTTGGTATTGGCATTGCCCAGGTTTCTGTTGTTTAGTTGGCATTAATGCTTTTGGCCGTCATTTGATTTATGGCAAATGCTTATGTTGACATGCCGCAAAGCATTTCCATCCTAATGATTGCATTCTTGCAGCCATTTCTATTTGGATACCCGGCCCGGCCCCAATGTGGCAACCTATAATCGCCATGTGCCACAGAACCGAAACACATGCCACATTTATGTAGTTGTATGCCTGACCTGAAAAAAAAACACAACACAAAATCATTTCTTTTGGCCCTGCCTTAGCACGTAGGCCAAATCTAATTAAATACATTTTTTTCTCTTTTTTTTTTTTTTTTTGTTTTTCGTATCTGTCATGCAACACGCTAGCATCAGATAGATTCCTTGGGTTGCATTTAATTGAATTCAGCCCCCCAAAAACTTCATTTGGCATATGCAAATTTTATGCAATTAGTTTAGCTTAACTGGAAAAACGTGCAATGGTTTTTTTCCCATGGCGACAAGTCTTTGATAAGCTGCACTTGATCGGCATTTGGATCGAAACTTTACTGAATTACTTCAAAAGTTTTTCTCAAACTCTCCCAAATGTCAAACTGTGTTCTCAATGAAGCAATGTTTGTCAAACTTATTTTTATCAAGTTTAACACATTTAAAACTGAATAAAACTGAATTTTATAAGACAAACGTTGTCTGATTATATTTTTTGTATATATATTTTTTATATACAAATTAAGGCAGTTTTGCATTAAAAATATTCACCTCAAAACTAATGCTTAAAATAATTTTGTTAACTATTATTTCGCTTTTAAAAAAAACTGAATTTATTGCTTATTTGAGTTGATTTTCTTGCATTTCTGCTTAATCTATCAAAACTGCAATTGTTTCCCTGGAAATAATCTAGTTTAGTTTCGAGTCTCAGCTGCACAGTTTTTCTGTCTGTTCGTCTGTCCGTCTGTCCGTCTGTCTCGGATGATGATATCCTTCCTTTGGTGCGTCTCTCGCTGTGCTCTATAATCTCCATTAAGCATTTACATTGCTTGGGCCACATGATGCTCATAATTTTTCGCTGCCTGCCCCAAACCCAGCCACAATTTTTACAATCATCGAAATGCAATTCGAACGCAATCATTTATCTGACTGCGTTGGTTGTTCATCCGTCCATCCGTCCGTCCATCCGTCCGTCCGTCCTTTCGCCTGGCTGGCTTGGTTTGACTGTCTGCCTCATGGTTGGCACAATTTTTTACTTCAGTTCGATCGCATCCTGTGGCAAAAGCAAATATTGATGCTAGGCAGCAAGACAATCGATTATGTGCCCCGACTGTGGCGCAAACGTAATCAGACAAATTCAATTTACGGCAATTTGCATGCAACGTCCAGCAACTGTTGCCAGTTGCCAGTTAACAGCAGCAGCAGCAACAACAACAACAACCACCAGCAGTTACCTGTTTTTTGTTGCATGAGAAATGACAATGGCTGCGGCTGCTGTCATTCTAATGTGACCAAGGCTGGCTGCCAAGGCTGTGGCAACAACAGGCGAACCGGCAACAGACAACAGGCAAGCGTAACCCGCTCACACTCCTCCCCTCCTCTACTGCTCCCCTCCCCTTCCACCCCACCCACCACGACTTTCGTAGCGTGCGCACGCTTGTTGCACATTTGGCGCCTTATCGCTGCACTAGCATCTGCTTCAGCTTCAGCTTCAGTTCCCGGCTCACCCACTCCACTGGGCAACCTGAGCAACTTGAACAACCTGAGTTTTTCCGCCGTGTGTGTGTGTGTGTGTTTTTGTTGGTGTTGTTGTTGTTGTTGCTGGCCAGGAAATGAAAAATTGCCAAAAACATGCCACGCTCTGGTCTGCGGCACAAAACACACACACACACATGCATTTTGCACATAATTGGCGTTTATGCCACAAGCAAAGCTGCAAACCTGCAAACTGCAACCTGCAGTCTGCAGCAGCTTGCAACAAAAACAACTGTTGCTGATGCGTTCGCTGATACGCCCCGTGCCAGTTGTTGTTTTTGTTGTTGTTGCTGTTGCCAAATGTTGCCCATTTTTGGGGTGTGTCGCCCCCAGTCAAATGCGCTCACTCACTTAACCTTTGAACTGACAATGTGTTGTTGTTGTTGTTGTTGTTGTTGTTGTTGTTGTTGCTGTGCAGTGTTGCATTGTTTGTCGCAGCAGCAGCAGCAGAAAACGTGATTAAATTAAATGAATGTTCGCTTCCTACCCGCCAGCAGCAGCAGCCGCAGCCGCATCAGCCGCAGCATATTTGTTAATTTTTTTTTGTAGTTTTTTTTTTTTTTTTGAGGCATGTGAAATTTAGTCATTAGTTGCTGTTATAGCCAAACTATTAGCGCACACTTGCCAGCCACGCCCATCAGTTCGTGATGATGTTGCTGGTGTTGTTGTTAACGGTTGCCGTTTTCGCAGGTGGCAAGTCAAGTTTTTCGCTTTGGCATTGAATATTCAATCGCAGTGGCAAAATACTTGAAAATGGTTATCACAGAATCGAAACTGGTTCAATTTGGGGAAGTTTTTAATTTAGATATATATCAGATCGCTCGATTTATACATGCATTTCATTAACTATTTAGCAATTATTATCAAAACGTCGATTAAGTTTTGAGAAATAAATATATAATAATAAATATTCAAATATTCATTATAGATATGATTTTTAAAGCTTTCTCTGATTTATCAGTACAAGTATAAAGAATAAATACATGTTTCTGGTAATTTGATAAATCCCTAACATATCTACGATCTAAAAATGACAATCGTTAAGTAAATAATTCATATTTGTCTCGACACTCAAGTGGAGTATAAACAACTGCTTATTGGCTTCCTGTTGAAAATGCAGAGTTGGCAATTTCTCATCAGCATCGATTCCCAAAATTGTGCGGATGTTTATCTCTTTGGACGGGCAGCAACAACAAACCAGTGCAGAAAACAACAACAACAACAACAAAACAAACAAACAAAGCAAAAACAACAACAACAAGTTTAGCAAGATATCAATTTACTGCACAATATTTGTGGCTTATTTTCACACGCTGCCGCCACTTGAGCCCTGAGGCAGGACAGGCAACAGATTAAATATGATGCATGCCTACAGTGGAGCCCGGGCAAAATGACTCAGCCAACTCGGACTGACCAATGCCAAAATTTCAGCAAACACGTTTGATTTTTTTTTATTCGCTGTCTCTGTCATAATTCTCAGGTAGTTCGCATAAAAAAAATCAGCTGCTCGTTGTTCTTATTCTGGGACACACATGTCATGCAACAGCAATGCAGCAACCGGAAATACTATCAGCGGGGGCGTTGCAACTGTTGCAACTGTAAATGAAAACCTATTTCCAAAAAACGAAAAGAAACCAAATTCAATAGAGGCACGTCAAATGCGCTTTTCCTTTCACGAATCGCGCGTGTCGCTGCTCTTGGCCAGCGCCAAAAGCCATTAACATAAAAATGAATTTCGCTTTTCGCGTCGCCATATCGCCGCTACCAAATCGAACAAGCCAAGCCAAGGCAACCAGGCCAAATGAAGTTGTAAGAGCTGCTCAGTCGAACGTTGCACGTTGAAGTTGCAGCCTAAAGCAGCAATTGCAGTTCAGATGTTACGTAGTCAAAATATATAAAAAAAAAAAAAAAAATAATAAAAAAAAAATACAAAAATTAAGGCGAAACGCAATAAATTTCACAAACGCGCGCAACAATTAGAAACGAAGCAGCACAAAACAGCATGCTAAGAATGCGCCGGGGAAGGATGACCGAAGTGGCTAGTACCCTGTATTTAAATAGGAAGTGCATACAATAAATATATTATAACATTTTTACATTATTTATTGAGCACTGAATAAATTTGAAACAAAGGTTAAAGTTTATTTTTTACAAGAATTGAAATAGGTTTTATTGAAAAGAGCAGTTTAGTTAAAAATAAGTTTTTTCAGGGAACTGAAACTCTAACCAATTAAGTGGAATTCGATGTAAATAATAGTAATAAATAATAAATAGATAAGTAATAGATAATAAATAATAACTAATAATATAATAAAAATAATAAATAATAATTCATAAAAAATAATAATTAATAATAAATAATAATAAATAATAATTAATAATATTTAATAATAATTAATAATAAATAATAATTAATAATAATTAATAATAGCATAATAATAATAAATCTACTAATCATTCTACTACTGCCACTTCTAATCCTTCCTGCTTCAACTGCTTTTTTCTTCTTCTCCATCATTCTACGCCTTTCCATTCATGCCTTCCTTTAAGCCACCCTTTATCAAAATTATTTGTTTACAGGGTATACAAAAAAAAACGCAAATAACGACAAGCCAAACATTTAACGGCTATCGACGATTGGACGCCATCGACATCGATTGCCATTGCGTCGGTGGTGGCTGCACCATTGCAGACTCCGACTCCGACGACGACGACGACGACAACGTCGTTGGACTCGTGCTCAAGCGCGCCGATAATTTCTTGTTATCGACGCGCAATGATCACGTAAATTATGTCGAGGACTGCCATGAAAAAAAATCACTCGCCGCTGCAGACAAAATGAAAAGCGACTAGCAAAGCACCAAAAAACCAAAATCGAGGAAAAAAAAGAAAAGAAAACACGCCAACAGACTGTAAATTGTGTATATTGGAATGCCAGCGATAGGCATTTAGAGCTAGCTGCCAGCACTTTCAAGCCAACAGCAATAGACCCGGCCCAAAACACTTATCTGGCCGAATTACCAAATCTACCATGTCAAAATTGTAGACAGATAAGTCGCAGATAATGTTTGACGAATGGAGAATAAATCTTTTACTCGATTGTTCGAAAATAATCTGGGAATGTAAAGCATAAGAAATTGTCGAATGACTGAGCCTGAGCCCGGGGGTACATATTGGATAATTTTTCACAGTTATAAATAGTCTTACTGCCACAGATAACAGATGTGTATGGCTCAAATAACATGGGATAAGCGAAATACAAACAGAAGTGCAAGATATCGGATATTTATTTATTTATAGAGAAACTGACCCTGCACAAACACTATTTATAGCGCTGTCTTCAAGTGGCAGCTTTAGGTTCGTCTAATTAAGATAAATGCACACAGAGTGTATAGCGGATGAAGGGGAGGGGAAGGGAGGGGAGGGTCGAGGTCGAGGGCTACATTGTCATGGAGTTGGCTGTCATGTCATGTTGCAGTTGAGGCTGTCACAGAGCGCGAGTGGCAACATTTCAGTTAACACCGTTCGCCCGTTCGACTAAACCGTAGCAACGGTTGTTAACACGCCAGTTGCAAGTTGCCAGTTGCCAGTTGCCAGTTGGCAGCTTGCACCTTACCAGCAACAACAAATTGCAGACGACACAAAAGACACAACAACAAGAACAACAACAAAAAACAACATTTTGTACAAGTTGGCTTAACGAAGACAACGCCTGCGGCTCCTACTTTTGTGACTGCAGCTAGCGCCACCTACACACACACACACACACACACACACACACACGATTACTTGAGTAGGTGTGGACTGGGTGCTGATTGTGTTGTGTGTGTTTCCAGAGATTTTTATCTGCTTGGCATTCTTTGTTGCCCAAGTGCCACTGACACTGCCTACAGGTCTCGGGACTCGATTGCGATATTCCCCCTCCGGTGTTGCACGGGGCAGTCGAACGGAAGTCAGTAAACTTTCAGGGTTATTATTATGCGCGGCTTGTGGGCAGTGCAGTTCCATTGAATCTGTCAGCCTGGCCCTGCAAGACAAGACAAGCCAGCCAGCCAGACAAGCCCAAGAAAAAGTTGTAAACATCTTCAATGGCAGCGAATTGGCAGTTGCCAAAAAAAAGCCTCACATTAATCAAGACAACAAAAACCTCCACTCTCCACAGTTAGCCACAATCTGAAGACGTACATTGAACTCGGTGGCTTAATAGCCTCAGTTCTATTCATTATCTGCCAGCCACTTTTGAGCACAATTTGATTTGCAAAAAAAAATAGTCGAATGCCGACAAAACAACTGTTGACCCAATTTGGAGAGAGAACAGTCAAAGCCCGCATAATATCCACAGCTATAGTTAAATTGTCAATTGTTGATCAGTTCTATGATATTGCATATTTATGACACCGCAGCCAGGTCAATTAACAGATATTCATGCAACTGACAGATCAATACTAATTGCACGCCATGGCCCAAAGCAATCAAAACTCAAGTACACATCGACTATATATCGCGATATTGCAAATATTGCACGTTCTATATAAATAATATTAATAATAATAATTATATAGCGATGCATGAGGCATAATATTCACGTTTGTGCAATTATAGCAATGCCAACTGATATCGGCTGGCAATTATGGGTTGCGGTTGCACATAAATCTAATTATATAGTAGAAAGTATTCTTTCGATCAAGCACAATATTTGTATAGGTTTTATTATTCAAAATCTTATTTATTTCAGTGCTTGTTCTTTATATGTTTTCTACAAATTCATATTTATTTTGTATGGATTACTAAATCTTTGGCTTCTTCGGGTCTCTTTTAGTTTTTATGTGATTCTTATTGAAATTTTGTACTCTGCTTTGCGGTTAACATGTGGGTTTTATGAATAAATCCATATGCATATAAATTGTTGCATTTGTGTGTGTCTTTTTCGAGCTTGTTTACGTGGCCTGTGGTTGAGATCGACCCGTACTTGTGCTTAATATCAAATAACGCCTTCCTTCAAGCGAAATCAAGCCCATTCATATCTGAAGTGATTCTCTCCAAAGCTAAGCAAAGCAGGTGAAAGTTTCAGATGGGAACTAAAATCAGAGTTGTTAACTAAAACAGCAAAAGTTGAGCTTACTCAAAGCTTAAATAAATTTTCAATCACTATACAATCTTATACCTAATATATGGTATTATATCATAAATGCTGTGGGAGTGATTCAGAAGTCTTTATACGAAACATTTGCTGGGCTTATCAGCATTTGTATCAAATGACTCTCTGCACATAAAAATAACAACAAATCTGCAAGCTGTAAATTTAGTTTGATTGAAAAATTAAGCATTTGTTTATTTACTTATTCTATTGAAATCCAACGCATATTTAATTAGCTTTTAGCTGACACATATATCGGGTTTCAATTTCAATTGCGCTATTTTCTAAACCCTCACAAATCAGCATTTCCTTCCAAGCTGTGATTGTGAGAAAAAAAGGGTGTCACCCCTCGTAGCAATTTACATAAATATATATATATATATATATATATATATTTGTATAACTAAATATGCGGGAGCAGATCTTCCAGTGACACATTTATAGTATGTACTAAAGTTCAATGCACTCGAAAAACTACAAAAAAACATTCGCAACATGTGTCTCATGGTGTGTGTGTGTGAGTGTGTGTGTTGTTTGCGCATTGTAATTTCATAAAGACAACATGTTGTCATTGCCAAGTGCAATAGCCGGGGCAACATTGTTGCAAACATCTGTGGCACTCACCTGCCGTTACAGCGAACCAATGCCAGTCAATTCCAGATAGCAAGTTTAATGCTCGCTAATCCAATAAACTCCATCCAATAAGTGAAAACAGAAATAGTTCAAGTGGAAGTCTGATTAAAAATGCAGCAGCAGCAGCCAACACTTGCCAGAGTTGCCACAGTGGCTGATAACAGCGACTGCAACTGGCAACGCACTAGCGTCTCGGATCTGAAGTTTTTATGGCATGCAATTATGGTCTTCAGATACAGAGACTGCGGCGCACTGACAGAGGTACAGATACAGATGCAGTGGCCAAGGCGGTAATAAATGCATTTCAGTTGTTCACTCAAGTGGAAAATTTCTTCATATTCATTTATTTATGATTTTGGAAGTGCATGGGGTAAGGGACTTGTGGGGGTGTGTACACTGGCCACTTAACTTTGAACTTAACATTTTTTATTGTTATTCATCGCACAATCACCATCTCTCTATGGCTGCCTCTTCTCTTCATTTATTCATTAGTTTTTGTGCACTTTTCCGTTATCAGCAATTACAAATGCATTGACCTCGTTTCGGTTTTCGGCTTCGGTCTTTTTTCGGGCTTCGGCTTTCTGGGACAACAAATGTTGCCAAACACATTCAATGCGAAGGCACCGTGAACAACACCAAAAAAAAACACAACAACAACTCCGACGGGGGGCGCGGCCGCAATTGGTGCACAACGGAAGCTAGATATTTATATATATATATTTACGTGAATGTATGTAGATATCTTTAAACACACATTTAAATGCATCACTGCACACAATAGCAACAACTGCAATAATAAGCAACAACCACCGGGCCGCGTTTTCGTTTCGTATTTTCGTTTGTTTACACACAAGGCAAATGCAATTGCTGTGTATTCTGTTTTATGGAATGTAAATTTGTCGATGGTGAATTGTCGTCGACTCGCACCGGTCAACGTGTGACTGAAAACTGAAAACTGACAAAACAAAAACCGAAACTGAAACCGAAACCGAAACTGAATTCAAAAATGAAACAGTCGTTAAGCGCACCGCTCAAACAGCAGAGAGACAGAAACAGAGAGAGCGGAGCGTAAAAATCGTTAACAAGAGAGTGGGCGTGTGGGCGAGAGAGACGGTCACGCAGTGAGAATGACAATTTGGGGGAGGAAGGGAGAGTATGTTTGCGACAATTTGCTTGAGTGCATGCGCATACTGTATATACTAAGCCGGGGAGGGGAAGCTGGGGTCGAGCGCAACAAAACGGTGCTCAATTTGTTTTGTTTTTGTTTACTTCTGTTACTCCCCTTTGGAGGGGTTACGCTTACTGCAGCCCAGGGTTCAGTGTTACACAGTGAATGCCTACCACTACCCGACAGACGAATGTCAGCCGAATGCACTCAGCCAACACGAGCCGATTTCTAGGCGAAAGCATTTTTTTGGACTGAGCGAAAGAGAGAGAGAAAGAGAGACGTCTACACTGCTATTCAAATGAACATAATATAATACTAGTTTCTGAATATATAAATGCAAATGTTTCCCAAAAACTTGCATACAGTTTCCGGAAGACCTGTCAAAATATATTCCGAATTCTCTTTTAGGAGGGAAACCAACTGCTTATTTTTCGACCTATTTTCATAATTTAAATAAAATTTTGGCTGTCTCCAGCTCAAGTGTTTTTTTAAAAACAAATCCCGGTGGCATTCAAAATATTTCATAACAAATAATTAATGGAAAAAAAAATTAAACAAAAATCACTTGAGCTGGAGCCAACAAAAGATTTATATATATAAAAAACGGAAAGAATATTTTGCATTTACCATCTATAAAACATAGTTTATTAAACTGATTAATATATTTCTATACAATAAAGCTTTAACTGTCTAATAAACTTTATTTACAAGCCAATATTAAAAAGGAAAAAATTATTATTTAAAAATACTCTTTCATTGCTTAAAAATCGAAAAAAAAAAAAAATAAAAACAACAACTTCTGAACTCGGAATTGTGCTACCTACGGTATTACTATATATTACTATATATGTATATATAATAATATTAAACGTACGTTCGATTTATAGATAAGAACTTTTTATTACAGCTGTCAGGTGTTTTTTGCGTCAACAAAATATGAACTCAACTGAGTTCTTAGAAATATTGCTAATCAATCATAAAATATCATAAAATAACAATAAAAGTAAGCGGAATTTCAAAAATAATCACTAGTAAAAAGAAGGAATCACTACGATGATGGTAAACATGATGATTACTTTCGAAAATGTGAAATAATCCATAGAGAATTGTGCTACAAATCATTTTAAATGCGACTGAGAATTGTAAATCAAAATGCATGCTTAATGAGTACACATAAGGATTATAAAATGTAGAGCCGTAAAATCGTCTTGTTTGACACTTGACGTTGCACAAGATGCAATGCACTTGTGAGGCACAGATGCGAGTATCTGACAGATGCACATTCCATGTAAATAAATATGTTCATCTGTATATGGAAATGCGGGCATATATATATATGTAAAGAGGGTGTTGCATCTGGGCATTGTGCTCATAATGAATGCCTCGTCCCGGCGCCGCATTGTCGACTTTAGGGGTTGCTGTTCTCCCCTCGATTATGTAGGGTAATAGTCGAGTTTGGCTGAGCTGTTGATTTACTGCCTCGGCTTTTCACACACACACACACACAATTGGTGAGTTGTGGTGAAAGTGGCGTAATAGATTTCCCATGATAACCACTAGCGGCTTTAATATGCGCAATCAACTCCAAGTGGGGTGACTTTAAGTTCATCATCGAAAAAACAAGGGGATGCTTAAAGTTCATCAAAATATTTGCGTTGTTCCAAACGGGACCAGCTGTCCACTTGGGTTTATTCAACTCGAAAGCACAAAGTAAAACGACATCAAATCCCCGTATGTGGCACGTTTCTGATTCACAAAGGCTGACAACTACACAGGGAATGGGTTGGAATTGTCCCGTAGATGCTGTGCAGACAAACAAACACACATACACACACACACACACATATATATACATCAATAATAAAGTAAAAAAAAACTGTTGCGTGCTTTTGGGCGCGCCTTCAACATGAAATTGGCGCACTCGTGCACTGGGCCAGACACTGCTTTGGGGTTGGCCGGATTTTTGGGGTCCGGACAGAGGGAGATGTGCTTGCTTTAAGGTGTGTCCATGCATGCATTATTATTTCAGAGCAAAGACAGACAGAATGCTATTCGGGGTTGGCACATTTCAATTACCCGACCCGTCGCCATATCCTTTTGACACGCACAATGGAACACAATCTGTTTAATTGAGGTGTTTAGCCGTCTGAATAATTAAAGCTGCCAAAGGCTAAGCACATCAAGCGGAGCAGGTCATAATCATAAATTAGACACGCGACTCTCTAAGTGCCCCTCAATTCTCCAAGCAAGCGACAAGTGTGTGCCGGCTCTTTGTGATTGAAGATGAACAACCTGAGGGAATATTCACTTATCAAAGATAGGGTAGAGCTGAAGGCTGCCCAAAGATAGGGCTGTAGTAGGATCAGATGTGATGCAGACAGCGGCATATGGCCAACAAGTGCTCTTCATTGAAATAATCTTTAACTATTTAAAGTGGTTTTGTCGATATGCACAATTATCAATCGATGGTCATGTTTGGAGTACTCAAGATATACAAGACTTATGATGATATTTCAACCTAACAAATGTTCTTGAATTTGGGTAAGAATCAGCGTTAATGGTTGAGCTCAGAAGGGTCTAACTAGGGTGCAGAGCATTAATACGATTTAATCCAAATGATTTAATCTACAAGATTTAATATACACAAATTAATATATAAAATGTAATCTATATGATTTAATTCATAAATGTAATCTATATTTTTTAATCTATAAGATTAATTCTTTACGATTTATCTATATGATTTAAAGGAAATCTTACATTTTATCTGCATTTCTCTCAACGTGTTCCGCTTTTTCTAGCTAGGTATTTTTCATGCGGAACAATTACTCAAAACTCTTCCACCCACTTTCTCTCTCTCTCTCTTGCCAGTTAAATGCTATTTTTAAGAAATTCCGCATAGCTACCAATTAATTCTAAGCTAATTATATATCTGATATTATATTTTTATATAAATTTTTTTATTAAAAAATCACAGTGATAAAAGAACACGTACATATTGCAGCTAGTCTTGCCATGGATAGTCACAACTTTCCAAACAGGCAATACTGCCTAACGTGTCCATAACTAATTTGAAGTGAAAGACCACACAAAAGAAGCCGGTTGCCGTCTACTGCCACTAAGTATGTGGTATAAATTGTGGCTGGCCATAGTTAAATAAGACAAAGTGCTGACATTTCGTGCTCAGCAGCGTGCCCATTAGCCAGTCAGGCCGAAAGCGAAACGATTATTGGCTCAGTGTGCGCCAAATACACCCACACATAAATGCAAAAAAAAAAATAATGCAAAAGACCGCAAATGCAAAGAAATCCATTGGCCAACAGTGGGCACCATAATTAAGTGGCCCCCACTCGGACAGCAGCAGAATTGAAGAACTGAAGCGCTAAAATTGTGCCAAATGTGGAGCGAAAGAGTAAAAACATAAAGTAAAAGTGCAATTTTGAATATGAAATTTAGCACAAATGTGTCCTATGCATTTTCTACGGTTTTGTGGTTGTTTTCGAATTGAAGTTTTGGATTCGGAGTTGGAGTTGGCTATTGTTTGATTTGAGCACGCAGCTGGCAGACAGCTAGAAAACGGCTTGAAACTGGCAGCTTGACGCATGCGCGGGCTGCTTGCGTAACAGTCGGTACCGAAAGTAATGTGACAGGCGTTAAATGCGATGCAATCGATTTGATTTGCAATCTGTGATGACTTTAATTGAAAAACCACCAAACCGACAATAGCGTGTGGGCGTGGTACAAATGAAAAAAACATAAACATAGCAGTACAAGTGGTGCGCAGTTAGGTGTGTGCTTGTGTGTGTGTGTGTGTGTGTGGCATGACAGCTGTAAGGAAGTCAGTCGGTCGCTAATGCAAATGCGCCCACGCAAATTATGAAAAATTATGCACACCATGCGGCAAATTTGTTGGCCAAGTCGGCGCTTTTGGCTTCCTGGCCAAACTGGCAACAACAACAACAACAACAACAACACAAGCGACAGACAGTTGCTTAGACAGTGGGTGGGGAGAGCAACAAAAGGCCATTTCACGCCGCAAAATGAAACAAATTTGATGTGGCCACTGCGAACGAGCATTGAGACTTGACTTTCTGCGGAAACATCAGCAATATAAGTGTCCAGCAGCTGCTCCTTCTCTCTCTCTCTCTCTCTCTCACTATGTCTCTATCGCTCTCTTTGTCTCTTTTAAATACCCCACCCCGCAACCCCCTTCATTTTAGTCTTTTGGCCTGCTTAAGCATTTCGTAAACGTTGCGTCTTTAAGCCGCTTGCCGCTTTTGCTTGCCTTGTTGTATAATGAAACCGTATCCGTTTTTTTTTTTTTTTTTTTTATACAGCGTAATGGGATATTTTTGCAGCTACCTTCGCGTTCGCATTGAATTCAAATTGTGTATTCGAATTTCTGCTTATGACCAAAATTATTTCAGTCTGCTATTAAAAACAAAAGGCTACCAAAAAAAAAAAAACACACATCAAAACCAAATGAAGAATGTTCACAGCTCTGTAATTTAAATCTTATTCGGTTCAGCATACAAATTTCTATAGCTTCTTCTTTTTCTTCTCCTTTTGTCATAATTGTTGTTGTTGTTGTTGCACATGCGTAACATTTGTTGTTGTTGTTTGTCTGATAGCCAGACAAAAATCACTCAAGTGCCACATTCATTTTGTGAAATTTGTGAAAAGCTGCAAAAATTTTACGTATCTCAAAAACATATGCGAAAAATTTCTTGTAGAATTTTAAGTACCTTTGAAAAATCTTAAAAATTTTCCGCTGTTTTGCGATGTGGAAAGTAAATATTTAAAAAAATTTCCAGCGTATCTTATCAAATATTGATGGCACAGTTTTTTACGGTCTTTATTCAAATTACATCAAGAGAGAAATTATCGATGGCCAACAGATTAATTAAAATAAATACTTCAAGCTAGACAGATCCATATTAATTCCCAATTTAATCTTTGTAACAATGACGTTTATCTCATTTCAACTCTTAAAATGTGTCAGAGACATTCTTTTCGAGATTCCAATCAGTTTTTAATGAATACCACACACACACAACACAACACACAACACATAAAATGTGACCATATTTGTTAAAGTTCTCACACTGCTTTTACTTTTGTTTTAAGCGTATTTTGAGCTGTGTGTTTTTAATGCGCTTGAAAACCTTTTAAAATTCCTTTTCGTTTCGTTTAGTTTCGATTCGCTTTGAATGTTGACTTAAGCTACTTTCGTTATTCTGGAGAAGAACATCTTTCGCTTTTTAAGATGCCAGCCTAAAGGAAAAGTGTTGGCCAAACAGATATTAATCGTTCTTGAGTTATCATCTTTTTGGCTCTTTGTTTTGTCCACAATATTGGGCTTTAAGTGTTTCTTTGTTGGTTCTCCAAAGCTGCAGTTGTTAAAAGTTGAGTTCTTCTTCTTGTTGTTGTTGTTGTTGTTGTTGTTTTCAGCCTGACAACGTCAGCATTAATCACTGTCAGCAGGCTGGTCTTTTTGCTGTTCTCGTTCTGGGTTTGGACCAGGGCCACCTCATCGTCATGCTTAGTATTTTTTTTTTTTTCCTGTTGTCTGTTGTCTGCATGTGATTTCATTAATTTCGCATTCCGATGCGCAACGGCGCAAAATTCCATGCAGCCAATCTGTGCGGCAACCGCCTCGTCTCTATACCCCTGCCCCTTCCTTCATGGGTACAGTCACTGGCACTGGCATAGTCATGGCAGCCATGAGGAAGTGCAAAGTGTTGCACATGTGCATCGCACTTTAATTTTTATACTCTGATCGCTTTTATACATTTATACATAAATAAAATATTTGTTGTTGTTTTTTCTGTCTTTTTTTATGCAGCGCTTTGATCAATCAATTCAACTGGCGTCGTTTATCTGTTTCAAGGTTTATTTACTGCCAGAGCCACAGGCAGAGACACAGGCAGAGGCAGAGGCAGAGGCATAGGCAGAGGCAGAGCCACAGGCAGAGCTAGAAGACCAAGCTGGAGCCAGTGGCCCCTTTGGCCATAAAATATTTTAATTGAATGATCAAAATCGGATGCTCGTCGATTGCACAGACGACGCAACACACGACCCCCCACCTCACCCCCCCTCTCTGACGGACTGCACTCACTTGAGAAATATGTGTCGAGCTGAAATATGAATTTCAAACGACAATCGGGCGCCAGTTTCAATTCCAAAGACCGCATGACCCACAAATAGCGCTAAGCTCTCCTCGCCAAATTGCCAAATTGGGCATCAACAAAACGCGACAAAAGCAACAGCAACAACAACAACAACAACAAACAGCAACAACTGAAACATCAACTGCAATTGCCAATTTTCCCAATTATCATTTTTACGAGGGTGTACCAAATTATCTTATAATCAGGAAATATGCAAATTATTTATTATGATTTTCGCCACTTTCGCCAAAAATGATAATGATAAATTTCACAAGTTTGGGGAAATTTGTGCTTGGCATAGAATTTTATGGTCACAGTTTTCACCAGTGTTTGGGTTTGACAGTTGAAAAAAATATTTTAAATGAAAAGTAAGTGAAACAATTTGAGAATTGCTTTTTCTTATTTTTTGTATCAATTATGGCTTACTCAGAACTGAAAAATACTTGATTCCATTCTTAAATAAAATGGATTTGCTTATAGACATTTTTACCAAAGAATTTCTGGGCATATATCCCAAGTTAATGCTTGATATTGTACAAATGGGTATATAAACTAACCCAGCATTAATCTGCGAATTAAGCCCCATAATATAACTATAAATAAATGTCAAATATTATAGGCAAATCGTTAGTTTGCCTAGTTTAAACTCGTTAGGTGCACCTCGCGTGAGTTTAATATTATTATTTATATTTTTGAGATTTATTTGCCGGCACAGCAGAGGAGTCACATAGAGAGACGCATCTGCCGTGGTTGGCTGCACACAGCCAACTCCAACTCCAGCTACAACGACAACTCCAACTTGGAGTTGGATCAGCAGCTGCGATGTAGTCGCCATCGTGGCCATGTCACCTTGTCGTTTTGCTGGCTAAGTCGGTCGCACATGTCGCGGCATGCCATTTTAGGATTTGTGGCCGAAAAACCAAAAGAAATAAATAAAAAAATAAAAAAAAATGTAATGACATATACATATGCATATGTATGTATGTAAGTACGTGAGTATGTGCTTATTTGTAAGTGCAGCATGGGCCGCTTATTTTTGGGACCGTGTTGTTGTCCGTAGAAAGTGCCGCCAGCAACAAATCACAGCCGCTGCTGCCAGTCGCGTCTCATTATTTTTATTTTTATTTTTTTTTTTTCTCTCTTTTTTTTTTTGCATATGGCCATTAGCGTTGACAAGGCAGAACCACAAAGAAGTCACCACTCGCCACTTGAAAGTGAGCGCCAGCTGTTGCCAATTTCCGCATTTAGTGTCATATAGCCGTAGCCGCAGCCGTAGCAGCAGCTCCTCCAGAATTCGCTTTGACGACCCCGACCCCGAACGCGATTCGCTTTCATTCAGCTGCCTGCCTGCCACAGTTGCCTGCCTCAGTTGGTTGGTTGGTTGGTTGCCTGCCTGCTTTGCCTGATTGCCAACACGTTGCGAAAGTCACATAAATGGCAAAGACATGTTGCTGTTGGTAAGCGGTGCTTTTAATTGACCAACAAATTACATGCTGCATGTTTGCCTTTCGGCCAAACCCTGCAATAGATGACAAGCAAAACCAGCGTCGAATGACTAATTGGTCACCATAATGGTCACATTCGGACCCAGACTCAATATCAAAACGCAAACGACAAACTCAAAACTCCAACTTGGCTTCAGCGACAGCTGCACACTGGTTTAAATCGTTTTAACAAACAATTGAATAACTTGTCTCCAAAAGCAAGTAATTACAATTACAAATTTAAGATTTAAATTGAAAAAACAAATAATAACTTAACATTTGTTCAGCATGGCAACATTATAAATTTAATGTCTTAATTCATTTAAAATTTAAATTAACAACTTGATGACTGAAGATTATGGTTTAATTATTATAAAAATTACGTAGATTGCATCGTTAAATTATATTAAAAATTACATAGATTTCAACGTACCCAATAGAAGTACAGAAATTAAATAGAGCACAAAACAAAATTAAAATGTTATATTTATATAAAAAAGACGACAGTTTAAGATGCTTAAAGAAGTTTTATTTAAATACAAAATTAATGCTGCAATATATCTAGCAAAGAATTAAGACTTATTTGCTAAGAATTTGTAGGCTAAAGAAGAAAACAAGTAAGAATGCTATAGTCGAGTGATCTCGACTACAATACACTCTAAACACAGCTGTTAAATATATTCTAATTTTCTTGAAAATGCTTGCGGTTGCTGGTAGAAATGAGAATATATTAATATATATTTTTTTATATATATTAAAATCGGATTTTCATGAAAATTGGTTAGTTGATTTTTAATTTCCATATGTATATTCTGTATTAGCTAGAAGATTCTGCCTCGATAATACATCGATAATCGAGTAACGAAGGCAGTTATCTATATATTATATATATTATTTATATTATATATATTATATATTACATATATTATATATATTATCTATATGAGAACCTATATGCCAAATTTCAAGTCTATATCTATTATATCCTCAATCAATCTTCTGTGTTATCGAAAAAGTAATGGCTGCAGAACGAATCTGTAATGGAAAGCTGCATTATGCTGACCACTGTGCAACAGTTTTGGGCTGGCCGGGCACTGCTGCAGTTCGTCAAACCATTCACACACGATTTAGCGCCACCGTCGCCGTCGCCGTCGCCACGGGATCTCATGTGATGAATTTGCCGCCAAGACAGCGTCGCCAGAGCATTGCCAAAGTTGCCAACTTGCCGTTACTGTTGTCTGTTGTTGCTGCTGCCTTTTTGGGTGGTCGACGAGTCGCCGGCACAACTCCTGCGGCTTAAATGCTTCGGCAAAAACAACAACAAAAAAAAAAACAAAGTTCAGTTTGCGTTGGCATGAAATGACTAAATTATTCATTGCAGGATTTTGCTGGCCGCAGCCGGCGAAAAAAACACTTTCGCTCTCAGGCGACACACCCGCTTCCAGAGCTGACAGAGCACCGGGTTCAGATCAGAGAGCTCAAGCCAATATGCCAGACAATTTGGTGTGTAATGCTCATGTTTAAGACTCGACAAATAAACAAAAGAACTCAACTGCGGTTGCCCACTTGATGGGTTGCAGCAGTTGCCCGGGCAAACTGGATCCAACTCATTAGTGCTGCCAGCCAGCCACATTTATTTTCTTTCTTCTTGCCTAGTTGTCGAGCCCAGATCGGAGACTCGACGCCTGCCACAGCTATTGTTGTCTACGCTGCCAACTCCACCTGGGCTGCCGTTTAATGGTAGTTTCTCGAGCCACTGGGTGCTCCTCCTCCTCCTCCTCCTCCTCCAGACGCTGCCAGCGTCGCTGACTCTAGCCAGAAGAAGCACGCGCCAGTGCCTCATTGTTAAACAAAGTGTTTCACTGACTGAATGACGAACTGACTGAATGACGAACTGACTGAATGACAAACTGACTGTTTGTCTAAGTGTTCAAATGACGCGCATTGCTCGTTGCATTTATTGTTATTGTTTAAGAAAATCGCATTTATGCTGCTCAAAGGTCGAATGCAGAATGGGAACAGCCACTAAAGAAAGCGAATTGTTTTATAAATATTTTGCATACCGAATTTATGAGTCAAATATTTTGATAAAATTAAGCAAATGGATATTGCAAGTTTGAAAACATAACCTTAAATTTAGTAAATTAAGTAAAATTTTTATGGTGACTTTGTTATATCTGGTTTTAATAAATGTTGAGGAAAATAATCAGAAAGAACAGCTATGCCAAAATATACCCTAAAAAACCTTAGTTGATTTGCCTAATTCTAATTTACTGTAAATATAAAAATGAAATATAAAAATGACAATGAATGAAAACAAAAAATTAATATTTTATGATATTAGTTAATATATGCCAAATTTCTTTAAGGAAACTGAAGACTACAGCAATGAGTACTCCAGGGACTGAGCTAGTAATGTGATCAAGAATATATATTCCTTATGGATAATTACATATCAATCAGTCTTATTATTATTAGCCACATTTCTCCATGAAAGCTGCACAAATTAAGTGAAGAAGGCCAAAAGCGTTTAAAGATAATTATATCTTAGCGGGCGAAAGTGTTTTTCCGTAACATCCCCGGTTATGAATAGAGCTTGAGGTAATCCCTGCATAACATATAGCTAAATATATATTCAGCTGCTTACAACTGACCGTCGCTTATGCCACATTTGGGGCAAATCGCTACAATTCCTGGGGCATAAACAGTTAACAGCCCTATAATCAGGCAACAATTCGCCACAGTCACCCACAAAAAAAAAAACAAAAAAAAAACAAGGCAACAAACGGCAGAAACTCATGCAACTTCCTCATTGCCCGACAAAGATCGAGCAAGCGCAGCGTGTTGCATAAGCCAACAAATTGCAATGGCAACTGCAACTGCAACTGCAACTGCGATCGATTTAAAGCACAAAACCAAATATAAATTGGATGAGCCATGTGTTTATGAATGAAAACTCAAAAGAAATGCCAGACATGAAATGCAATGAAACCGAATAGAAACCATTGCCAATCCGTAGCCAAATGAGAGAGCGGCGTCTTTGAGGGCGATTGTGGCAAAGCGGCGTGGCAGCGTGGCAGGCAAGGCAGGAAGCTGCCACAAACCGACGATCGACTCTTGCAATTGTCTGCGTCGGCAACTGCGTCAACGTCTGCCACAGCGGCTAAAATGAAAGGCTGCAATGTGAGGCAAATGATAGACAGGCAACTGTCTGAGCCGACTGGGCGACCAGCTCTGCTGTGGGTCTCTCCCTGCCTTCCTCCCTCCCTCTCTCTGCCGCTCTCTCTCTCTCTCTAAGCAGCCCTCTCACTTGCAATTCTCCACTTCTCTGAGACTCCCTCGCTGCCTCTCACCCGCTCGCTCGCTACTTGCAACGGAAGCGCAAAAATAGAAAATAATTTTGAACTTTGGCGGCGGCGTTTGACTTATTGCCTACTGATTTGCAGACAAATCAGTTTGGCTCCAAGGCAGCCAGGCAGTGCCAGTGCCAGTGCCAGTGCCACATGTGCCGCCACATGTTGCATGTCCAAGTCTCTCTCTCCTTGTCTATGTGTGTGTGTGTGTGTGTGTGTGGGTGTTGCATATAAATAAATTGTAATTTGGCTTGGCACAGGATGCACATCATCTGGCTACAAGTTCGAATACTTCACACTAGCGCCAGCTGCACTCCAAAGAGAAAGTGAGTGTTTGTTAAAATTTGACAGGTTCATTTGACAAACAGGCAGCGTACTTAACTACAAACACACACATACACACACACACACACACAACACACACAAAAATACACACAAAAACACACACAACACTTGAGATTAGAAATGAAATCGAAAGCATTCACAATAAATCTTAATCAATCAGCGTGCAACTTACTTTAAGTTTAATCAGAAATGTTTAGCTTTTATAGCTACAATTAATTGGTTTTAGCAGCGAATTAAATTTGAATGGATTAATGTTAAATGAGTGGTCAGCTGAGGAATTGAATAATGCAGTTGCAACCAGCAAAAAAAAGCATTTCAATTAATTAATGAACTTAACAATGGAAAGTTATAAAAACGATTATGTGAACTGTAAAATAATAGTTAAAAAAAAACTTTCTTCAGATAAACTTAGAACTTTCAAAGTCGAGTAAAACTCAATTGTAAAAAGACGCTACAAAATAAAGTGTGGCACTTGGCAACTGTGGCAAATAAAGTGACCATGAAGTAATGTGGCAGACAGCAATATTCTGACAGTCTTCAATTGGAAATGCATTTAGCATCCATGGGGTCCAGCACAACCACAACGAGGTCAGTTCTCATAAGCGTTGCCTATAAATCATGTTATGTGTGTAAAAAAAAAAAATAAAAATTCAAAAAAAATGGGCAACGCCTGTTGGCTGCTGGCAGCTGCCACAATTGCCACAGATTTCCGCCTGGAGGCAGCGTCAACTGCATTTTAACCCAATTAGAGAACAGGTTGGCACCTTCAAACACACACACACACACACACACAGCGACATTTCACATTTCAATTTGTGTGCCAAATTTTGTGGAGCAGTTAAGTTGTTATTTTTATTTATTTTTTTTGTGTTTTTTTTTTCTATCGGCGCCTGTTTCAACACCATCTTGGCGATCTTATCAGCGCCTGCCTGTCGCTGTCAATTGTGTATACAGGGCGTCATTAATTTGCTTAGTTTTTTTGGGTTAGTTTTGTGTTTGGTTGGTTGGTCGGTTGGTTGGTGGGGAAAGCGCATAAAATAGAAACCCATCCGCATTTGCTATCAGATCGTGTGCTTTAATTAAGTGCATCGCCTGTTCGATGGTGGGCAGCATTTGAATTTGTGCCATAATTCATGGAAAATCGAAAGCCAAGCTTAGCCTCAGCCTCAGCCACACCAGCTCAGCTCAGCTCAGCACCACCAACTCCACTCGGATCGATAATGTGCCACATATCAATAAAGAATTCCCGCATAACTGCTTTTTGTCTCTTGCTGTTTTATGTGCATACTTGTGTCTGCAGGGCATCTCCATGCCCCCAACTCCAACTGGCGCCACACAAATAAGTGTCAAGCCGTGCAACAACAACAACAACAACGACATACCAAACACTTAATTCCACAGCACTTGTCCGTCCATTGATGAAAGCCAAGTGCCGACCAACGGCTGCTTTTTTTCAGCTTTTAGTGCACATAATTGGCCAAGTGGGTCACTGTAACTTACCTGCAAAGAAACAAAAAAAAAGAGGGAGAGAGAGAGTGAGTAAAGAAGACAACAAGTGTGTAAAGTAATTAAACGGCTGCCATAAAGTGAGTGAAAAAGTTTGAGCTACATAAATACATCGTAACTCCACATGCACATTCAGCCAAATAAGCCACAATAGAAAGAAAGCGAGAAAATAAGGAAGAAACAAGTAAGAATGCTTTAATCGACTGCGATATACCCTACACACAGCTGCTAAATATATTCTATCTTATACCAAGCACTGGCACAGGCAGTAAAAAAAACACGAATGCAGCGCAAATTTTTATTCACCAGCCCGAACTGATCACTAATTGGCTGGCTAAAAACACGTGCATATACATACACACATGCATACGTACACGCCATTGTTTTGCAGAATACACACAACAACACATATTGACGCTCACATCGATTAGAATGCTATCTCTATCTCACACACGCTCGCATATTTATGCATACAGAAAATGCTTGCGGCTGCTGCTAGAAATGAGCTTAATATATATATAAATCTGATCATAACTTGGGAATTTGGGTAATTGATTCCTAATGTATATACACATATATTTATTAATAATCAAAAAACGGAGGCTGTTAATTATCAAATAAGGAAAATGTATATTTCAAATTTCAAGTCTCTAACTCTTATAGTCTCTGAAATCAGAGTGTTCATGCAGACAGGCGCACATGGCTATATCGATTCGGCTGTTCCGATCTGATTCTGATGAAAAATATATATACTTCGTCGCAATCGCTTTCTACTGTCTGTCACATACATTTGCACAAAACCATTATTTAATTGTTACCCATTATTATGGGTTTAGGATATAAACAGAAGTAGACAAAAAAAAAGTTATAAAAATAAAGTGAGAGAAAGCTAGCTAAAAATAAAACAATACAATCAAATCTTTATCTTCAAGACTACGTAGAGGCAAAATTTAAAAATTTTAAATTAAAAAAAGGAAATTACACAAATTATTATTCAAAAACATTGCGTTTACGAATGGCGTGGAGGTATATAAACACAATTTTGACTCGCCAATTTGTGGATAAGATTTGGCGGTCTTTATTGACTCTATGCTAGTTTTCTCTCTCTCTCTCCAATGCAATCTTTCTTATCTTTTATTCAAGTTTATTTTTCTATATATATCACTTCATTAATTATTTCTAGTATAATTTGTAGAACAAGAGTAGGCCCGACTTAACCAGACAAAAACTATGGAGCCCGTAAGAATAATGATTTTCATTTTAAATTTGACCAGCATCCAAATTAGAAAAAATTCTGTTTTTTTTATAAAATCTTGCACAGATTAAAATAACAAAATTTGTATTTTGGAACTGCTAAGCAGATAAAATATAGGAATGTGTTCTCCATGTGGACCGTGCAGCCCCTGTGATCCGTGCTGTGGACCGTTCGAGTGTTCGCCGAAATGCTACAATTCGGCACAGTTGGAAGCACTGCCGCAATGTGCGCCACGGATACCGCCACCGTTTCCCAAATGCATAACGGTACAGCAGCCGCCGCGTCTCATCTGCAAGAAGCGGGTCGTGTTCACCGAGAAGATTGTGCCCGAACCGATGGTCGTGAATCGTTGCCGCCAAATCACCATACCCAAAGTGGTCGATGCGACGCGTGTCATCAAAGTGCCCAAACTGATTTGGGTGTCGCAGATGGTGCGTGAACCGCGCGTCATCTACTATCCATCGATGATACCAGATCCCTATGTCGTCTGCTATCCGAAGCGTGTCTGCGAGCCGCGTGAGGTCTGTCAATCCATACTGTGCCAGCCCAAGCCGCAGACCGTTGATATACCACCGCCGCGCGAATACTGCTGTTACCCAAACGGACCCGTCAACTATAAGCCAAGTGCAGCCTGTCCGCCCTGCCCGATTGGACCGTGTGCTCCGGGTGGCGCCTGTTGTCCACTGCCCTGTTTCTCGACGAATCAGTATCCTGTTTGTGAGACACGTTGCGGACCCTGTGGACCATGTGGTCCCGGCGGACCCTGTGGACCTTGTGGACCTTGCGGACCAGGCGGGCCTTGTGGACCTTGTGGACCATATGGTGGCAACTCTGGACCCGGCTGTTGGACACCCTGTGGTAGCATGTAGTTAAGCCTATAATCGACTTCCAATTATGAACATGAATCCACTTAAAACATGTTATCTGTCTTGGCATGAAAAAATAAATATTTCCCATAAATTTGCCCAGTTCTGATATCATTTGGCATATAATTTTCAGTTGGTTTGTAGCGTGATTCCCATATGCTCATATATTTTGATTCCCCCACAAATACCCGCAATTCATTTTGCATAGTCATCGTCAAAATGTCCAAAGTTGAAAACCTTATAAACACATTAATAACCCATTCAAATTACAATAACAAAATAAAATGCATTTCCGTATCAAAAACATAAAATTAACATAATTTTCTTTCTGCTTTTATTGCTATTGTAAATTCCATAATTTTTTGTTAGGGTTTTTTTATGTGTCTGAATTAAATTGCTTCATTTGCGCCTGCATTTTTGTAGCTGTTATTTCTTGCTTTGCGTTTTGCCACACTTTGTGGCATCGTGTGAGTGTTTTAGTGTTGTGTTAATAGTTTTTGGATGAACGCATTCATAAATAATGCATTTGAATGCAAATACGCCGCACGCCGACTAATTGGTTTATGTAAGAAATATTTTGTTGGAGATTTACAATTCTCTCTCTTTCTCGCCTTCCCGCTTTCTCGCTCCGTCTGCGGAACTTTGAAGAATAACAATATGTGCTGCACGTAATGACAACTGCACGACATTGAAGCATTGAAGCATTGAAGGCAGATGACATGAATACGCAAAAAAAAAAATTAATTTAACATAACACACGTTACGCATACGTCACGTAGGCCCGAACGAAATCGGAGACTGCGGCAGCGTCTGAAACGGAAGCGACAACATTCAGTTGCATGCAACGCCCTCGATTAGTCAACCAAACCGTTTGCTTTGTCTTAATTAAGGTCTTGACATATTGCCATTGTTATTGTTAGCAACACATGTTAAACAGACGAAACTACACTGCACCAAAAAAGAGACTAGCCAAGTGAAATAAAAAGTATTTAGAAAAAAAAAGAAAAACCTATTTAAATAAATCATTATATACTAGAGTTTAAAGTACTTATCATATTTTAATTTTCTTTTTTTCAGTGTAACGACTTTTAAAATGTTTGGCTTGGATTGCCACGATGACGCGTGAGCTTTTCAATTAGCATCGCTAATTAGGAGTTGCAAGACGTACAAAGGTGTTTTTATACCCTGTAACAATTGTGATAAAGGTATAATGAAGATGTTCAAAGGTGTGTAAAAGGCAGGAAAAAGTATATATGTATATATATATATATATAGGCATCTGATTTTAAAAGTAACTATCAAATTATTATTACTATCAAATATAAGTTGCTCCCGTTGCCAATATCGATTAAAATCGATTACCGATTAATTAATTCTCGAATGTATAAGATATATCTTTCTAATCGACTATATATATGTATACATGTCTCATCGAAATCATTTTCATTTAAACAAATTGTATCAAAGTTCAAGTAAGAAATACATTAGGAAAACGGTATTTTATATTAGTGTGCCGGGTATCTGGCAGTCGAGCTCTCTCGACTACAGCACTCACCACTTGTTAACAGTTGCTCGGCGTTACTCACTTGGCATGGGCGAGGTGTTAGCAGTGTTAGGTGAGCTATCACCTTTTAGGAGATGTGTGCGATAAGAGGAGGCTGCAAATTTGTCGACTCCAAAACACACATTTCTTAATTTTATGTTTGGTGTGTGTGTGAGTTGTGTGTTAATTGTGGGCCTTTGTTGATGGATTTAATTAGTTGCAAGCAACTTTAACTCGTTTTTATTATGCTTTTTTTACTTTTATTTGTTCAAATGAAAGTCGAATAATTTGAATATTGTGCAAAAACCAAAACGTATTTAAATACAACTTGCATGTTGTATATAGAGATATATCTGAGTTTGTAGTGTATAATTGGCATTAGCTTTTACCCATTATTATTGCTGTTTAGCTTGATACCACGTCTCGCATAATTTTCCAGCTTTTTCTTGTAATTTGTTCCATTGCTCAATTGATTTAATTGCCCGATCGATGCGCCTATGGAATTTCAAGTATGTTCAGGTACTTAAACACGGCCCTAAATCATGACTGGGAAGTGAATTGTACGACTTAATTGCGTTGTTTGAGGTCTCTGCTAGAATCTCAGAAAATACACACGCAGCAGTTCCACAATCAACTCGAGCTTTTATGCATTTCATTTCAAGATGCCGCCTCATCTTGACTTGAATTTACAGCATTTAGATAGGCCACAGCCCAGGGCATAAATCAAGGTAGTCGCCCATTGTAACGGCTTTGGTCTTGAGACACCCGAAAGTGTTAAGCTCTATGGTATTAATAGAGATTTATATTGACGTGTTGCTGTACCAATTCTTTAGAGTTGACCAGCAGAACGTAAGGCCCTCGAAAAACCTATAAAGAGTTAATCTGTGGAAAATTCTTCAAATTGGATGAACGACTAGAAGATGCCCATATTTTCATATAAGACAAGACATTAATTATTGGAGCTCAAAATTTATATAGAGAATTTAAATTATTTAAATTCTTATTTAAATTATTTAAATTATTTGAATTCTTATTTAAATTATTTAAATTCTCGTTTTAATTATTTAATTTCTCATTTAAATTATTTAAATTTTTATTTAAATTTTTATTTAAATTATTTAAATTTTTATTTAAATTCTTATTTAAATTCCTATTTAAATTATTTAAATTCTTATTTAAATTCTTATTTAAATTCTTATTTAAATTATTTAAATTCTTATTTAAATTATTTAAATTCTTATTTAAATTATTTAAATTCTTATTTAAATTATTTAAATTCTTATTTAAATTCTTATTTAAATTCTTATTTAAATGCAAACTTCTTTAGTTTTGTCCAAACATGTTTGATCTTATTTAATCGGCATTAATTAGATATAGCAACTAAACATATAGTAATATGATTAAAATTCTGTAATCTCTAATACCCCATTAGCTATTTATTTGATACTATTACAGTGTTTGCCACACACTTGACTAGCTACACAAATGCAACTTGGCCAACCAAGTTTTTAAATGGGTTAAGCCACACACACAAATAGCCACAAACAGCCACACACAGCTTTAGATGCTGGCCATTAAAAGCCAACATGCCACTGCCCCAACACACTATAAAAAAAAAAAAAAAACAAGTAAGAACGATCTAGTCGAGAGGGCTCGACTACCAGTTACTCTGGATGCCTATTCATATTGAAAGCAACACACTAAAAATAAAAATATATATCTACGAAGATATATAATTAATACTGTTGTTCTTTTTGTTATCGATTTTAATCGATATCCGCGCAACGGGTGAAGTTATGGGTCTAATGAAATTAATTCGATCTTCGTTTGGTATTTAAAATCTACAGAATGCATCTGTAATAATCTTTGACAGACAGATTGACGAACACGTTTAGATCGCCTTTGACTTTGGGTTGTGATCACGAATATATATATATATATATATATATATATATATTTAATGATGTTCGCTTCTGCCTGTTTCACACTGGTAAACAACTTAATTAAACCCTTTTTAGCCATTTTCAGGGTATAAAACTAAATGCGAGACACAACCGAAATTTGAGCATTTTCTTCTTACAGGCACCTGACTTAAGAGGCGTTCCAAATAGCGCTCCGGCTGGGGAGGTCATAAAACTGGCAGTGCCACCAGAAAAATACAACAACAAAAAAGCTCTATGCTTGTGTGTGTGTGTGTGTGTGTGTGTGTGCAACTAGGCGTAAGCCTTTTGGCCGCAATCGAGTCGAACCGAGTGGGTGTTGCTTAGCCAACTTCGCTTATCTGGCCATAAAGAGCTGAAGTTTCAGCTGAAGCTTTGGCTGTCGACTTGCCCCAAGTGGAGGCAACCACGCATGAGCGTCTTGCGCTTGCCTACGTCTTATCACGAACACTTCAAAGCTGCACTGCGCAAAATGAAAAACTGAAAGCGCAAAGCCAGCACAGATCTTAAGATCAAAGCAAGAAAACTGAACATTGTCCCTTGACTTTTGGATGCTCTACTAGTTTTTGATATTTTATTAAATTTATTATTATTTAAATTTATGCCAGCATACTTCAACAATTTATTTTATATCAAGGATCAAAGAACTAGAATAGCAATTTATCAAATATTGATTTTTAATATATACGTGGAAGGCAGAGTTCTGATCTTGAAATACACATAAATATATAAATATTATAGATTATAGATTGTAAAAAATTAATAACAATACTTCAGTCAATATCAGTTTACTATAGTATTTGTAGAAATCGTAGATCTTAAAAGTTTTTACCAGTTATTTTTTTCATTTTCTTAAAAGACTTCCATTTCTAAATATGTATTCATATTCTCCAAAATTCTCCAACATACACTCTGACCATAAGAGAGCATTACCAATTACACAACATATTTTTTGCGAGTGTAGCCTGCAGCTCTTTCACTTTTCTCACATGGGCACACAATTTGCACTGCAGATCGTTCAATAAACGCTGAAATACCTGCAGATACATTATGAGTGTGTGTGTGTGTGGAAAGCACGAATTTCTGAACTTTGAATGCCACTCAAATTACAACAATGGTCCGGAGCTGGTTAGCAATTGATCCCCCAAACCACCACACCCCTTGCTCCACACTCCTGTGTGTGTGTGGCATGGGGCATGTAACCTTAGACCATGACTTGGGCCATTAAAGCAATTTGTTGGCCGCTGCCAAGCGAACCAGTTGAAATAAAATTGTTAAATTGAATAAATATACATATTAAAATTACACAGCGTTAACAGCCGAAGGTGAAGGTCTAAAGTTTCCGGCAACATATTCCAAGTTTGTTTGTTGCTTTGTTGATTTTATCAACAGTTCGTGTCACGCTGCTTGACATTTTTTAATGAGTTCTCGGCGGCCTGTCAATGACTTTTGTCAATTGTAAACCGCTTACAGGTTTTTGGGCCAAAGCGCCTAACTGACAGATACCCTGTAGCAATTAAGTAATATGTGTTTTTAATGAGCATTTTTGGAATGCGAAGTAGTTTTTTTTCTACTACATATTATAGCTCAAACAAGTATTTATCACAAAGATATGGGTAGAAAAATAATATATAAATCTTTAAATTAGGATGAAAGATGATTCATAGATTATAAGCAAATTTTATCTCTATTTATAAATATTATTTAATAGGTGGTTTCATCAAAAATATAAATATGTCCCTCGATTCATTTTGAATCTTTAGAATAAAACAAGTTTTCTAAAAACTAAACATAACAAAAATGAAGTCATTAACGCGATAATACACATATGGATAGTTGGCTATAGATATATTTGCTTATATATGTTATTAATCAATTCGTTTACCTAATTCGTATCCAAGTTTAAAAGAGCACAATCTGACACAAAATAATACAGGGTATTAATACTCAAAATTAACAGAAGGGTCAGTTCAGGGCCCTTGACTCAAAGCATTGTCAGCAGCTATGTTAAATTTAAAATCGTTCTAATTAATTAGAGCAACGAATGCCACAATTAACACACAGTGCCTGGTTGCACATTCATTGCTGGGGATTTTCCGACTGACTCATGGAGCGAGATGACGAACAAGAAGTACTCTTTGTAATTTGGCGTTGATGTGCCGCAAAGCACAGCAGAGCAGAGCGCACAGCTTGTGTGTTGCAAGCTAATAATAAGCTGAGAGCAGGCAACCAAATCTTGATGATAATCACCATCATTACAATCATGAGCTGCAGACAGAGAGAGAACCAGAGATGGGGTACAGAGAGAAAGAGAGGGAGTGGTGCAGGCTGAGAACAAGTCGAGCAACGAGCATGTTTTCCAGTTTTTCCAATTTTCATTGCACTAAACGCAATCAGTGCTCATGATCTGTACATTAGCGTCGTGTGCTGATCACGCAGATTGCCCACACAAATACAAATACAAATACAAATACAAACATGGACATCCACACACACACACACACACATAAACAGTTGACTGATCCATGCTGTTGTTGACCAGTTTTAAAGAGCTGTTCACAAGTGCATCTATACATATAAATACATGCAAATAAATCTGGCCAGGATGATGACGATGGCGATGATGGCAACACTTGGCCAACATCGATTACAGCATCTTGTCGCGTTGGTCAGCTATGCAAATGTGATCAGTGGCATCGCCTTGCTTCTGCTCCTGCTGCGCCACCACTTCCTATGAAGTCATCATCATCTACGAACCGTTAGAAATGTCATTACATAAACACAGTATTTTAATTTAAAAATTATGCAAATTTACACAGACAACGCGGACAACAAGTGGTTTTCTTCGGGTGGGCGTTTAACTGATGGGCGTGAAAGCCATAGAAAACATTTAGAGACGACTGCCTGAAATGTAGCATCCACAAGTGCATCTCTCTCACTCTCTCTATCTCTCTCTGTCTGTCTCTATCTCTCTCCGTCTGTCTCTATTTCTCTCATTTTAATGTGTGCGGGGGCTTCAAGTGTTGCCGCAGAAACAGGTAAACGTTTGTGCAAATCGCACTTTGAGTCTGCTATTCGGAAAAAATAGTTGTAGATCGTTTAAATTTAACAGACTTGTTATGGGCACTAAAACGGCATAAGAATGCATTTGTAGATTCTCGTGCTTAATCAAAATACCAAATGATGATGCCTATGATTTATCTGTTATGATCTTGATCATTTGCCAGACTCCATTTGCAGCTGCTCTTTCTCAAAATTAAAAAAGGGGCTTGAAAAATATGAAAATTTACCTTGAGCCATCAAAATACATATTAAATTAAGAATTTTGCTGTTTAAAGTTATACGACTATTTATAGTTCCTTTTTAGGGGTTCAACAATATTTTAGCCACTTTGCTAATACCTGTCCAAAGAATTGATTACTGACATTAATTAAGTTTCAATAACCAAGTTTCTATGTTAAATGGTTTAACAATTCAAGTGGCAAATAAACTACATAAAATCAACCTAATCTGATCGATTTATCAATGAACAATTTAGCTCATATTTGTAATGTATCTTGAACATTTTTGGCGCAATCACCTCATCTTATCAACAAGAGACATTGTCAATTGTTATATAAGCAATACGAAACTTGTAATTTTATCAGAATTCAGAGACGTGTTCACAATTCTCGTTGTTTACCTTGTTGCACGTAGCTGCGCACGTTTTTCAGATTTCTGTAATTTCTGCTGCTCAATTTTGTTGAACTTTTGCGCGCAAAAAAAAAAAAGCAAAAAGAAATAATAAAAAAAAAGCAGAGACCAAAAAAACCTGTTGAACAAGATCTGTTTGACTGTTTCGCTTTGTATCTTGTTGATTTTATAATTATATATTTATTTATTTATGTTTCGTGCTTTAATGGCTTATGCATAGCATCAGAACATTTATAAATGTGGTTGCCGTATTTGTTTTGTTTATATATTTTGAACTCTACGTTTTTTTTTTAGAGCGAAAAACCAAACAGCTGTGCTTGCACAATTCGCTTGTTGTTGCTGTTGTTGTTAATTGTGTGTATAGACCCACATATATACACACACGTATGTTTATACAATTACAATAGATTTATTTGACAGACCAACTGACAAACTTCAAGCACGAAAAAAGACAAATGAACAACAACAATTTTAAGAAGCCGTTGTCAATGCACTTTTTTTAGGTTTTGTTTAAATGGAATTTCAAGCTACTCCACATTTGTTGTTGTTTTTAATTTATGCACTTACATTTACACACACACACACAACAGCATATCAGTGTGTACGTGTGGAATGTAAGCCAAGCACAAAATAATGAAATAAAAAATAAAGTCGCTGACATTTGAAGGTTATTCGGGGCCATTTCATTAAACAATGTGAATGCTTCACTCAAGTAATTATACGCAGTTATACCGAGTGTATTTATCTAGATAAATTATGGAGTTTAGCATTATTGAAGAGCTCGTAGAGCACAGTGAGCAATGGTTAGCTAACAAATGCAAATTGCATATCATTTTCATTATTGTGCGATGCGGAAAACTCTCAGCACAATAATAGGCTACTTATAAGGCAATATAGGCGCCATATAGCTCTAGCCAATTAAAATCAAGTGAGAACATTGCATTGCATAAAACTAATATATACTTTTATATCTTCAATAACAGAGCCCCAACAATAGCTGACTGCAACACACCCAGTCTTTGGATCACAATTCAAATGAATTAATTTGTTTAACTGTTTTAAAGGCGCGAATCTATTTATTTGATTATTAATTATATACGTTTTCGATACTTATAAATTGTTAATGTCGCAGAGCAACGCCTACAAGCATTCAAGGCTGCCACAAAAAACAGTTGTTAATTTCAACTCAGTTATTCTGAACGGAAAAAAGCAATTAAAATTGGTGATATATTTATCGCATTGGAATGACTAAGAAGTTGCGTGTTAATTCCGTATTATTTATGACCTGACAAACTATTTTAGTACCCAGTAAATGATTTGTAGATTAGTTTCTCAACTTTAACTATTTAATAAAGTATTGCATATATATAAATACTTCCTGTTTGACCATAAAATTATATTTATTAATGTAATTCCAATTCTCTCTGTAATTTATAATTTTAAGTTTATGTTATCATAGTTACTTCCAGTTACACCCATTCATTTCAGTTGTCAGCGAACTTTATGGTCTCCTGAGTTATGAATCGAGCAACCTTTGAAATCTTAAAAATATCACAAATTCCTTAAATGAAAAACAATTATTTTAAATGTGCGCGCCTAAGAAACCCAGCTGTGAGCTTTACTCAATCACACACACACACACACACAGAGCAGATGAGCAGATGATGATTGTCAGATAAATTCAATTATGTTTTTGAACGGTTAAAAAAGCTGAAAAAATACACACCTGCAAAGCAACAACCAACAATAACAACAACTCTCAACTTGACCTTCAGCGGTACGTTTATGGTAAGTGGTTGTTGTTGCTGCTATTTATAATTATTGATTTGATGCGGTGTATTACAAAATTTGCACATTTTTAACGCCCTGTGAAGCAATTGGAAATGAGGGCAACGAAAAGCCGACTGCGCCTTTGGATAGTTCACAATGGAGGTCAGTCGGCATTTCCAACAGAGAGAAACCAAAGAAAACAACAAAAGAAACAAAAGCAAACGTTGAAAAGCTTTCGAAATGTGAACTCTGTGAACGTAATTAATCAAAAACTAGAGCTTAAGTTTCACTCGTTGAGGGAGTAAAGACGGAGGCAGAACAACGACCGCCCATTGAATTAAAAAAAAAAACATAACATGCACCGGAGCTGATAAATAATCGTTTAGCATTAATTTAAATTGCCTTAAGAGAGTGCATTATGTCACAAGCGTGGGTGCAGCAAAATGAAAGCAAAAGTCCAAGAGAGAAAGGAAGAGAGCTTAAGAGTTGACCACTGTCAAGTGAAAGAGCGATAAGTAGCGGTCGTTGTTTAGTAGGGGACAGTGCTTTTCCAACTAAAGCGTAAAAGATTCTGTACAACTGGCAACTCTACAGCTGATAAATACAAAAGGCATTGTTGCACTAACTGTGCATGCGTGCGTACGCTAACTGTTAACATCAGCAGCAGTAGCAGTTACACCAAGGGGGAGGGAGGGGAACAGGGACAGGCAGCTTTCCAGTCCAGTGGCTCAAAGTGAAATGGAAAGGCAAGTTGGAGACGCACACCGAAATTGACAACTGGCGATCCGCATGAAAAATAACTTTCACTAGAAACCGAAATCCAAAATCCCAAACAACAACAAAAAGCTGATAGCAGCAGCCAAAAAAACAAAACAACTCAACAAAAGAAAGAACTTGAAATACCCTTCTTGCACAGCGATAACAGTTTACAGTTCACTAAATTAAACGGTGATGAAATTTGTAAAAGTGTCTATAAATTGTTTAGATTATACAACACACAATTTCGGAACGTCTCTAATTCATTGTTGCTGGGTTTTTATCTTAATTATTAAGGCTTATGAAACAGCTATTAATTTCTAATTTTGTAAATTATATCGTTTTAATTAATAATGTTGTCAGGCCAGAGCTTAATTTTCGATTAATCCCCCTTTTTGCTTTGACAACTCTATGATATGGTAATCAACTATCGAGTGTGTTCTTAATTATTAAGTGTCTAATAAACCAATTAAAACTTATAAATTTGATTAATGCTGTAAATAAAAACAATAATCTAATCGAATATACATTTGTTTTTATTATCTGAGAGACTCTCACTCTTACTCTCTCTCTAGCTATATCTCTATCTTTTTTAGTTTAGCTGACACTTTCTTGTCCCGTCACATTCCATAAGAAAATCATGATGTCCACTGCAAAGGGCACAACAAAAATGCAGTAATGCGGTTGTCGCCTGCTGTCATCAAACCTGCACTGATCGAGAGAGAGAGAGAGAGAGAGATATAGATACTTTGAACGGTGTTCAAAAACAGTTGCAGTATCTGTGTGACGATGACTGTTGCGAGTCTTGGCCCGTGACTCATGTCGTGCAAGTCAAGCGCACAAATAAACATAAAAAAAATACAGTACAATTCTTTAGAGAGTATATTCCCCGGTTTGCCTGTCGTTGCCTGGCTGCTTGCCTGCCACCAAACTGTCACTCATTTGGTCATTAAGCCAGGCCTTAAGCGAGCTCTACACGCCCCCGCACCACTTGCCGGGGGTAGGCGTAAACTGTCTAAGCAAATGGCATTTGCCAAGGAAGTTATAAATTTGCTGCCAAATAGAATTGTGTCGGGCAGGGGGTAAGGAATATGACAACGATTTGCAGTTGCATTTGGCGAGGCGATGCCACAAAGCGTTCATTAAAGTCAAAGTCCCACAACTTGCAACAAACACAGCATGCGGCATGAATGCAACAGCCAAAAAAAACTATTCGACTGCGGCATGACCTGTAGAGCTGTACAAATAGAAGGATATAAAGATTTGATATAGCATTGTTTATTCTTCGATATTGTAATGTTAATAATTACCGATCTGCAACTATATCTATTATTTAGGATAACTCTAATTTCGGTCATCTTTCTTGTAATATTTAAATCTGTATTTCTTCTGTAAGGTGGAGCAGAGCAAGCACTCCCCATTGTCACCCATCTACAGGGTATTAAGTAGCTGTTGTGGGCTTCATTGAGTAAAACCTTTTGGGACGTGCGTGCACAATGATCGCCTGGCAAGTTTTACGACCTTCTGCAACGCCCACGTGTCTGCGTACACTGAGAGAAATGCCAGCATTGGCAATTAGAGAAGAACGGCAACACAACAAACCCGAAAAGAACCAGACAAACGCCGACTCACGGCCCACACACACACACACACACACGCAGCAACTACATGTCTAGTCGGGGAGTACCTTAAGTAGGCAGCACACACACAAACACACACACAAACCAGCACACACACTCAGAGAGACAGATCATTGAGATTGGAGAGAGCTTTAGTGCAATTAGAAGACAGCTTTTGGGTTAGGTAATAATTTATGTAACTACACATATGTATATATTTGTGCGTGTGTGTGCGTGTGTATTGATGGGAATTAATTAACATAAGCATGGCACACCATGACTTGGCCAATGAATCGACTGCAATAGGTCCGATTATGCGTCAATTTTCTTGAACTGTTTCAATTTAACTTAATTAAACTTCATACGCCACAATTGGGCAACGGAAATGGACGATGCGCAAAGCTGACCTCTTGGATCATGGCATGCCATATATATAAACATCCATGTATATACATATTTACATTTATATAGTTATCTATAAACTGGGACTGTATGACTTATCGGCCATGACTGGCCTTGCCTGTCGGCGTTATCAATACAATACGACAAATCTTATCGAGCACACACAAGTGATATATATATATAGATATAGTTAACTATACAATAAATATTTATTATATGTACCTGCTTAACTTTAAAACTCAATAGCCCAACGAAAAAATCAAGCAAATAAACACAAGAAATAAATATTTAAATAATAGCTGAGAGAAGATTAAAATGATATTCTTCAATTAAAAAAATTATCATTCTAAAACGCTTACTTAAAATAAGTTAATCTTAAACTGAGAGCAGATAAAACCACTGAAATAGATAATTCATCATTTTAAAACTGTAACTTGAAATAAGTTTAGTTAAAACTGTAAAATAGAATAACTCATTATAAAATACCAATTGTAAGTAAGTAAATTTATAACCATTTCAAATGTGAGCCTAATTAAATAGAGATTTAGTTACTCTAAGTTTCCTACTTCAAAAAAGTTCAGTTAAAATTATAAAAGTAATGTTGTGGTTAGACTTAAAAGTAGCTCGTCATCTAACAAGTATTTTTATGTATTGAATATTTTGTTTATTTAAATGTCATTGGCTGGTCTACTCCAGCTTCAATAACATGAGGAAGGAGGCAGTGGTAGTGGCAGAGGCAGAGGCAGAGGCAGAGGCACAGCCAGAGTGCCCCAAAAGGTTTCTTTCACAGATCACAATCAGAAGCAGAGCAACAATATCAAATGAACTCTATGCGACTCCAGTCTGGAGACTTGAGACCCGAGTAGCGTCGAGTCTCGTCGATTTGTGACTCTCCCGCGGTGTTTGCGGTTTGACAGCAGCAGCCGTTAAGGCTGTGTGTTGTGTGTGTGTTTCAGTGTTTGTTTGTGAAAGGTGAGGAAAAGTGGCGGGGGCAGCATTCTGAGTTTATGAGTTGACCTGAGCAGTGGACACTTGTGTCAATAACTCGAACGAACAGCAACAGACAAATTTTCTATTTGACTTTCATTTTTTCATTTTTGTGTTTTGTATTTATTTTTTTAAGAAATACACAAACAACAACAGAGGCGGGCTCTTATTAACAGTGACATTTGATAGCGCAAGCGGTCAGATGTTTTCTAAACATTGATATTATTTATCTGCTTGCACTGGAAGTCATTGTAAATATATATCTGCTATATGCAATTGCCTATCTGTTAAATGGAAGGCAGTCAAGTCAAGTGTCTGAGGCGCATTTGTGTGTAGGTTAATGCTCCAAACTTGTTTGATCTGCCAGTTGAGCAGTAAGCAGAGCAACTATATTATATACACATGTATGCATAACAAGCACAGCGATTGCTAGAAAAATACTTTGATTTTTAGCTCTGTTTGCCATTTGTAACTTTTAACAGTGCAATTGTAACACATAAACAAATACATACATTTGCATGTTAACTAACAGTGATCCCGTCTGTCCCACTTAATGACTGTCAGAATTAGCCTCGCAAGCCCACTAAATGGAACGAACGTAAACATTACTCATGAACAGAACCGATTTTGGCAAATATATACATACATTTAAACTAGCAGTGGAGCTGTTATCTAAGAGCGTAGAATTGGCGCCGTTAAGCAAATCAGCAAAAGTAGCTCGCATTTATATAAAGTATTGTGACTAATGCACAATTGAGTTTGTGTTGGGCGAGGGACAAGTGACAGCAGACCCCCATCCGCTAGCCCACCAACTGCTCTTGATTACAAGCGCTGCCTGTAATAACAAAAGACAGCACACGACGAAAAAAAAAATCGGGGTCATAATTAAGAAGCAAGGCAGGCCATTAACATAAAATGCCAAATGCCATGCAAAAGGGGCAGTAAGCTGCAACCCACAAGGGGCAAATACTCCCGGCTCTCTGCTGGTTCAATCGTAATTTGGGTCAAAAATCAGCAACAGAAAAAAAAATTATGTATTATCATTAAATTTCATTACAAGCGAAGCACACGAATCGAAAAGAAAAACGCAGACGCGCAAAAATCATGGAACTGGAAACCGTTACAGCAAAACGCACTTCAACTCAAGTGTACAGTTATAGTGACGACGACGACGCAAGCGAATACCAAAAACAAAGCCAGGCCTCTGTCGGTGTCTGTTTGTCTGTCTGTCTGCCTGTCTGTGTGTGTTGCCATTTTTGGCCAGACATCAGAGCGAGAGCGACAGATGCGAAAATGCGTACGCCTACTGCCACCTACCCCACCCTATTACAGGACAGAACATTGCATGCAGCAGAGATGAGCGCGTGTCAGGGTGTTGCCATCTCTAAGTGTGTCCTATGTGCAGTTCAGTGTTGGCGACTTTGGGTATTTTTTAGTTGTCTGCGGCACATAATGCAATATGCAATTTGGTTTTTTTAACGTGAAAGCACTGTTGCAGTCCTGCTGAGTGAGCTGAGCCGAGCTGAGTCATCGATCGTTCGTGCAACTGATTGGTGGCAGGTTCAATGAACTGTTGCACTTACCGAAAAAATCCTCCCAGGTGTCTGAATCGGATTCTATGTCCATGTTGGCGGCTTCTGCAGTTGCTGCTGCAGTTGTCAGTTGATTTATGTTGGCAATGCCTTCTTTGGTATTTGGTTTAAGTCCAAATTTAGCCAAAGATTGCGTGGCTGGTTTTCCGCAAGTTCGTTTTTTTATTCTTTACAGCAAGTTGGTTTGATATGTGCTATCTATTTAGTTGGTGGCGTTCCTTGTCCATAGTCTCAAAAGCTTAGTCGCTGCGCAAATGACTTCACCCGGCAAACAACTGCTGCTGTTGCTGCTCCAATCAATGTTTAACCGATAAGATAAATACATGTACACATACATACGCACACACAGTGCGAATTATAGACAAACGTCTTGGGTATCTGTATCTTATCGCTGCCTGTTCGCCAGAGCAAATACCGAATAAGTACGCAATTTAGACTGGAAGTGCAGCCTAACAGCTGTTAAACTTTCAGGTACTTGCACACATAAACATTGTACATACATCCACGACGCTCACACACACTCAACACTCACACGCACACTTGTAGATCTAACCGTTGGCGATTCTGAATTCACTTGCGCACTGTGTTTTTTCTCAGAATTTTTGTGTATGACTAAACCGGCTGTGAACATTGCCTTTGCTTTATTTTAATTAATTAGAAATTTTCTTGGCAATATTTTATTGTTGCGCACATAAATTAATAACAAAAAGCACAAAAATTGCCGACTTGTCAGTTGAAGATGCACTTTTGCATATTTTTGGGTTCGCTTCGCTGACTTTCCAGTTTCACCTTCGCACCGTTACTTCCAATTGTAAGCAACACCTTCAAAAAGTGTTGCACGCACGCGCGTTATATGACGAAGACGACAACAACGATGAAGATTGGAACGAACGGCAGGCAGCGACGACGACTCACCCACACGACGTTTCAAAACGAACTAAATGCGTTGCCGCCGTCGCAAAACTTTTGACTGTTATGTTATAAAATTGCACTCGCCTTGGAGAGAGATCGCATGGCAGCTTCAACTGCTTATTTGACTAGACGACAATTATACATTTAATTTGTTTGAAATATTTTAAATTTTATTTTATACAAATGTAAAAGTTCAAATAATAGTTTACGAAAGTTTTTATTGAAACGTTAACTTATACTCAAAAGGTGATGTTATTGCAGTAAGTGATCTAAAGTCATCTACTATTGCAGCAATACTTAACAGCGTATGTTATACTCAACATAGAACTGTTAACCGTTACAAGTACAAAGAATTTAATACATTTTAATACATATATTAATATTAGATAAACGTGTATGCGATGCGAGGAAGACTTGCTTCAGCTACAATTTGTCATATCAATAAAACAAGTGCAAAAATAATTGATAGCAATCCAATTACAAAAGAAACTTGTGCCAAATTACAAATTTCCTGTGTAAATAGCAGACATTTCACTAATTATTAAGTGACATACATAGTTTTGAATATTTGTTGTCTGTGGAATACTTAAACATCCAATGGACAGAAGTAGACAACCTTTTGCAGTGAAATATAGTATTATTAATATTAATGCTTTAATTGGCCAAATCGGCGAAAATTCTAGAGACATGGTCATGGTCAAGTCATACCAATGAAAATGCAGCCATAATAAAGGTGAATGCAGTACACAAAAGAGTTTTCAGATAAATTCATTTCGGTGGGAATGTATTACTTTGAATTTTGTTTTGAATTCTCTGACTTTTGGCGGCTGGCCAACCGTAGATTAATATCGTCTTATCAACCATCGCAACACGGAATGCAATCGATCATCATTAATTCTTGATGATCGATACTCATCGAATAGTCGATAGCAACGCGTGGCTGATAAGCAGCTAATAACAAATAAAGATTATGGATATTTTGGTCCCGCCAGCGGCAAAAAAATCCAAGACGAAAGCATTCGATGAGGACAGCTTTGGCATCAAAGCCATCCTTTCCGACGAGTACAAAGCCGAAATACGGCTGATCAAAGTGCACAGCAGTCATTTGGAAAGCAAACAACAACTGCAAGTCGTCATCGAGGAGCTTGCCCAGAAACTGCCACATTTTCAGCACTTGAAGCGTGTGCACGACAGCAACGTGCTAATATGCCCCACATCAGACATAGAGGACTCACTGGAGCAGCATCTGAAGCTGCACAAGATCTCCGACAAGGTGCTTGCGGCGCTCTGCCGCAAGGTGAACGTTGTGGAGGTGCCCGCGAGTTGGGCCAAATTGCGCACGCAATACGAACAGATGATCCGCTACTGGCCATGCAAATTCCATCCGGATAAATATGCCGAATCGCTGCACAATGGCAGCAATTTTACGTCCAGCCAACGTGTCTACCACAAGCGCATGGCGCACTTGCTGCGCAACCTGTCCAAGGATGTGTGTGGCGGGCAACCAGTTGGAATTTGTGTTGATCCCCGCGAGCCAAGCATTGTGGCCATTGCAGGTAAGCATAACACATTCAACGATGGTAGCTGCTGAAACTAATCACAATTTCTTTCCTGCAGCTGCCAGCAGTAGCAGCAGCGGGAGCGGGGACGGGAGCAGCAGTCATCAACATTGCGTCATGTGGCTGGTGGATCATGTGGCGCGTAGTCAACGAGGAGGCGCCTGGCCATCCCCACTCGCATTTGTTGAGGATGTGGGGCAGGCAACGCGGACGTTACGCGGCCTGCCACAAACCTATTATGATTATTTGCGGGGTCATGCAGCCAGTCGGGACTTAATGTGCGGCGCCGAGTTGCCCAGATGCGGTGAGCCGAGCTCAGCAGAGGATGATGAACTGAAGGCCGGCAATCTGGCCAAATATGGTCCGTATTTGTGCACTGGCTACGATGTCTACTTGCTGCGCGAACCGTGCCTCATGTGTGCGATGGCGCTGGTACACAGTCGCGTGAGGCGCATCTTCTTCCTCGAGCTGTCAACGAATGGCGCATTGGTGTCCACTTTCCAGCTGCACACGGTCAAGGAGCTGAATCACCACTACGAGGTCTTTCAGTTTACAACGTCTTAACAAACATTATTTGTATATATATTATTTAATATGTTATTTTCCACTGGACAATAGATGTAATCCTTTAAAGCAATGTGTCCATTCTTGGTGCTGTAAATGTGCTTCGGGGCTGTGTTGTGGCCGCTTGGCGTGTGGGCGATGAGATCAGGCCCAGCAACTGGCAGTCTGCCTCCAGTATGGTTATATCCTTGCTGGAGCCCAAGAAACGCGTGGACAGCTCCAAATCCTTCACACGCAGACGCACACGTGCTCCGCGCACATAGTCGCTAGAGGGAATTTAAATCATATAAATTCTCGTTTAGCAGCCATAGGCATGGAATCTCACCTGGCATTGCGCGCTGGTCGGCTGCACACACAGTGGAATTTCCAGCCAAAATCTATGTAAAGATCATCGCCGACCACATTGAATATTTTGCCACTGACCACTTTTCCCTCAGCAGCGCCGAGCTGCCAAAAAATTGAGAGATTACATAAACATTGCGGCGTGTGCCATGCCAACAACTTACATCAATGAACTTTGAGTTGCGCAGCAGTGAGGCAAAGCTTTGATTGTCCACTGGAGCTACCTCTGGCTCTGCAGGCGCTGTATATTTCTCAAAGGCCCGGGCAAAGCCGCCTTTGCTTCTGATTTCCAACTCATCATCGGTCAAATTTGTATCCTTTGTGGTTGTGTCATTACTAAAAACACGCTGTGTGCCACAAATCTGACGATATACATTGACCTGCAGTGTAACTCGGCTTAGTTTGTGGAGCAGCGACATGCTTTTAATTAATCAAAATGTGAAATAGCAAACAGAAAAAGTGCAATTTGCAACCAACACGGTTTGCTTTGTAAATAAAGTATCGATAACGAGTGCAACAGCTGATTTGGTTCGCTATCGGTTGGATTATAAATCGATTTTAGTTAATTATCGTTACGAATTACTAAACACGCTGCTGGGCCGGCTATAATTCTATTTAATTCGTTACGAAATCAGTAGTTGCACCCAATTATAAGTTAATAAACCTATCAAAATGATACAACAACAGCGTCAACGTGTCGAATCGGCCGTTAATGCGGCCATCGAGGACATGGACAAGTCGCATTTACGCAAAATGCAGGTGAGTTCAGCCTACCAAAGAATCCAGTTAGAATATCAAACTAAATGCAATGTATTTTCCCTACAGACGAACATGCATTTGTGTGCGGCAAAGTGCTGCCAGGACGGTAATTCCAGTATAGACACCGTGCAACATTGCGTCGATCGCTGCTCAACAACAATAACAAATGCACACAACTACGTACAACACCAAGTCGGCGAATTTCAGGGCAGACTCGGTCGTTGCGTCATGGTGAGTGATAAATATGTTGTGTATTTAATGACGCATATAAATTCCAACTCCAATTCCGATTTACAGCAATGCAATGACGATGTCAAAGTGAAAATGCCGCCCAATCCCAAAGAGGAACAAATCGCCAAATACACGGATCAATTTGAACGCTGTGCCATTCAATGTGTTGATAAACACGTTGGTCTTCTTCCTAGTCTGATGAAAACAATGAAGTCGGTTTTAGATCAAGGACCAGAAGCTCTACCACAAGCCTAAGTTAGAGTCAAAGCAAATTGCATTTACACATTATTCGACTAAATTGTGAAACTAAAACTTGTAAAAAACGTCAAATTCAATTAATAATTGACTCAAATTGTGGCAAACAAATTTTAAACATAGTTTGCTTTATTATAGCAATCATCTCGAAAGGGAACTGATTTACAGCAGACATATTGCCAGAGACACATAGAAATTATTTAATTTTTTTGCCAAAATTGTTGAAATTGTGCGAAATCCGATGGTGGAAGAACAAAAGCAACGCCTCGAAGGCGCCATCAGCGATATCATTGAGGATACGTATCGCTCCCATTTGCGTCGCATGCAGGTAAGTTGCATGCCACACACAGAGAGTGATACACAAGCTTAACCATCTCCAAAAGTCCATAATGCATCGCTGTGCCGCCAGCTGTTGTGATGATGAGCGCGGCACTTTGGATAGCGTACAACGTTGCATTGAGAAGTGTGCCACACCATTGATGGAGGCCCAAGATTATCTGCAAAACGAGCTGGGACACTTTCAGAATCGTTTGCAAACCTGTGTCAAGGTGAGCTGCTTGCCATATATAGTGATGCGATTCTGTCTTATAAATATGATTATCTTGACGGAGCTCAAATAATTAGGGCATAAATAGATCGCTAGGTTATCTAATGCCCTCTTCTTCTTGTTGTTGTCCAGGAATGCAACAGCGATGCTCGCTCCCAGCTGGGCAAGAATCCCAACGAGCATGAAATGTCGCGCTCAAAGCATCTGTTTGAGGTCTGCACCGGTGGCTGTGTGGATAAGCATATCAATCTCTTGCCGGGTCTCTTGAAGAACATACAGAAGACTCTCGACAGGGGTGTGCCACGGAGAACGCTGTTACGCGATTAGCAGGGAGTCAAACACGTCAAATCTAATTTCTGGCCCAACTGATAACAACCTCGGGTTCATGGCAACATCGATAAGCTTGATTTGTAGCGCATTTGCATTAGTTTTTTTTTTTGTCAAATTTTGCTTATGTATTACAGTTTTTTTTTTTTGTTGGTATAGCTAGACTTATATATATATAAACATATATATATGGGTGTACTTATCAAGAAATATATATAGAAACTTATTATGGCGAGATTTATAAACTGATTAACAATTAAGTGGCAATTGCAGATTTATCTATTGCTCATTTAGTTTGGTTCGAACACCGTATTTACTCCAGAATGTCACTTTGGCGGTGGACTTTGTGCAGTTGTCCTGGAAGATGCTGCACGTGTCGAAGGGCGGACAATAGAGATGCAGGGAAACGGATGTATCCGCATGACTTGGATTCTCCACACGATGCAGGCCCAAGTTATCTAAAATGAAAGCCATTAAATTGCTGTGCCTCAGTTTAGTTTGGTAAGCGTGGAACATACCATTTATGTAGGCCACATCATTGAGTGGTATGGGCGTTTCACCCATCTCCACCAAAGTACGATCATCGATCTCTCCATGATGCTCGTGGTGCTGCTGCTGCTGTTCGACTCTATCGTTGTCCGGCCGATTGGGATAACGATAGCGTTTCTCGCGTAGCTCACCCTTCAGCATCTTCATGAAGCAATGCGAATCGGCATGATCGTGAACCGAGGAGCCGTGTCCTTCACCCCAGCACAGTATGAGCAGATTGAACTTGCCATTGCCTGCATCGACCAGATTCCTGGTGTACGTGTAACGATCGAACTTGGCATATTTACGCCAATCCTTTGGGTTCGATTTGTAGGTCAACATCAGATGATTAACCATCTCGATGTTCACATAATTCGACTCGAATTCGCGATGCAGCGCCTTCACCAGATCCGGCAGAGTATCCACAGCCGGTCCGTATTTCAGCGGCTTTTCCAACGCGCAATAATATTGTGTGGCCTGTCGCAAATACTTCTCCTGATCGATGTGCGTCATTTCCGTATCGATCGTATCAATTTTGGACAGAGCCATTTTGCACTTGCTTTGATTGACCTGGAAGACACATTTCATCGAGATTAGCCAAAGTAGAAATATTATTCAAAACTAATGTGCAATCTTAAGTCAGATCAAGTGAATGGAAAACTACCAAGTTTTGAATTATAATCGCTATAAACTTACGTATTGATTGATTTGAATTAATTACGTATTTAGTAATTCTTTCTCTCCGACTGATAACTGTATCAATATTGATTTAGTTTCTATTACTATAATAATTATTTGCACTGGAATTATTCCGAGCTCTGACCGTTTAATTCAAGCAACTGATTGCGAATGCTTCTGCGAGTCAATAATCCGAAGATTTCTTATAAATACCTAGCTCAGATGTACCCTATGTACTCTATATACATTTATATATGCCCGTCTAGGGTGATAGCAAAAACAACGCTCAGCCCACCATTATCAGTAATAGAATAACGGCCGATCTCGGTCGATCTTAAAAATATGTTACCAGGAGCGGTGTGGCTTAAACAGATCCAATTAAATGGTGGAACACGCATTGCAAAAATGAGAACTTGAATTGGTCGGTATTCTCTTAATGAACATTTTTAAATTTATATAGTCACTGATAAGTCATTCACAATTCATATAAATCTGTCTTCTACTGACACATTGCGCATCTTCATGAACTGAACAATTTAATAGGAATTATAGTACTTATTCTTGAAAAATCAACGCACCATCGAAAGATTATATTGTTTGCGTCACATATTAATGTTCAAGAAAGATTAAAATTTGGTAAACATTCCCATCGTACTGAAATTTACAAACATTTCGAATAAAATAAATAATAAACACGGAGATTAGATTCCTCTGCTGACAGAAAAAATTGATGATTGATTTAAGAAATCGAGCGATTGTTGCAATGCGAACTATATTATCTAGTGTTAATGTGATGATTCTCAGCATTCTAAATCGCTCACTTAGGATTTATTGGCAAAAAACACTTTTTAAGTTAAAAAAAAAAAAACAGCAAATTCAAACTACCAAAAACAACTAACAATTTAAGATGCTTTTATAAATATATATATATATATATATATATATTTCATCTTATATTTAAAAGATAGGCTAGAAACCAGCTAAATTTATACGACAATTTAAAAGAGTTAAAAAATTATGAATGAATATTACAAATTATTTAAGTATTGCATACTTTGGGGCAAACTAGTTTTGACTTTACATAATTCAAAAGCAATAATTAATTTAAACAATAATAAAAACATTCCACAAATGCAAATTTTTTGCTTATAAATATGAGTATAACAATTCAGGTAAAGCAGTTTGATAAGCTCAAATAAGATATAAAATTGATGTTGGAAACATTCGTTAATTAGGCCAAAATAAATGAAGCCAAGACTGCACTTCAAATGAGTAATTATGGCCGCAAGCTAATAATTTGACAATTGACTGTTGTTATGGCAAAGAGAGAGAGAAATATAAAGAGAGCGAACGAGAGGGAATTTGAGTGTGTTAAGCCTAATTGAAGATTTGAAAACAACGGTTTGCAATGTTTGAAAATGGCCAACTTGGCGCACAACTTTCGCAACAGGTTAAGTACACAGTGAAAACTGACTCAAATCAAAAGAAATTCAAACTGACGGAAAATGTAAACACAATTAGCAATTAGCTGCTGCAGGCCATTTACACAAAATGCACTCACTCTTCTTGCCAGTAAAATGCAGCAGGATATGGCATTTTTTTAATTGTTGTACTCACCATTTTGTTGTTTGTTCCTTTTGGGGAAAATAAACAATACACTTGGAAATGATATAAATAGACAACTATTGTATATTTCGAACTCTACCAGTTGGAAGCACGTTCACTTGGTTTGTGTGCCCGTTTTAGGTATCTTTCACCAATTTATGGAAATCCGTTGGCCCATGCAAAACGTCACTCAATTCCACTCAAAACGCAATTTGAGTGACACTCGCCGGACTCGAATGGCATTTTGAGCGCTTTTGCATGCCGCGACGGCAGCAGCGGACACAGCCGCAGGCAGCCATTATTGCTGTTTGTTATTTGCATATTTCGTCTTCTTATGTTTTGTTGTTGCTTATCTTTCTTCTGCTCATTTTTTTTCTTTGTCACGCTGAGTTATTTCTTCGCCTGCTGCTGTTGATGTTGTTGTTCCTGTTTGGTTTTTGGTTTTTGTTTGCGCTTCTGCGCGCCATTGATAAATGTATGTTGTTGTTGTTGGCGGAGTTGCCTTTGGCAGACCCATCAACCACTATTAATTATGCAGACAGTTTTCTTGTTGTGTTTGTTGTTGTTGTTGTTTGTCGATATTTGCAGAAGAAAGCAGATAATATCGGCTCAGTGGGAAGCCAAACCTTAAGTGAGTGGTTTTTGTTGATTTGGCCTAGGCCCTAAGGTCAAATGACTTCTTTTTTTTTGGGAATGAATAGCACTGATTGGTAAATACAGTTTGTCAAGAAAGTGTTTGCACAGAAAAAAAATTAATATTGCATTTTGATTTTTTATTGCTTAACTTAATTAATCTTTTTTAAATTTTTGCTTTAGCTATTTTTCGAGTAGAAAAGTAAGATAAGCAAAGTCAATAATAAAATTCATTTTTGGAAAAGGATCATTTTGTCCAGAGTCAAATACTTTCTTGACAAACTGTACAGATATTTGTATTTGTGTCAAGTTTTACAGATATATAAAGATAAACAAAATGTGGTACGTAATATGGTTCTTAGGGTTTAAATGCAAATCCAATATCAATAGATTTTTTCAGAAAAGACAGATTTTATTGTTTTTTTTTGTATCAACAAATTGACCCGAAATAAAACAATGATCTTATTACCATAAACTATTTACATATAACTTTCTACATTCTGTTCCACTTGGGTTTAATGAACTTTCGTATTAAATTGATTTATTGCACAATTTATATCTACGCATGACTCTTAAAGCACATTTTTATTTATAGTATTAATGCGTTTGATTCGTATTACTTGTACATGTTCTTATTATCAACATGCGTGGCTATTGAAATCGGGAATATTATCACATAAAAAAATCAAGAACAACAATGATTGTCGTCACTTCAAAAATAAAAACAATAACAAATCGGAAATTGTCAACGATTTGACGAAAATATTTGTAAGTCGAGGTTTGCGTATGGAAAGCATATCATTTCGAATAATCTTATTCTCTGTCGCACGCAAACTTTAATCTTTGGTTGGCATTCAAAACAAACCTATAAAATTGGTCTTGTACTAACAATTTTACTTCCTAGTTTTCCAAAAAAAAAGTACAAAATAATACAAAAATAATTATAAATATAATTAATAAACAGCATTAGCAAATAATTTATTATTTAGTACTCAATGTTAAAAATACTTAACTGCATTATTCTGGTTGAGTTTGGCTTACAGAGTAATTTTCAAGAAAATGTTTTCATATTTATTCAATCAATCTTTATTTAACATATATTCAATAAAATCTGCATATAATCACAATACATGTTTTAATTTAAATCAATATATATTTTTAGATTTACTGCCATAATTAGAGGTCTTTTAGCGAATCTAAAAAAGAAGCTGGACTCAATTTTTGTATTAAATGACAATATTTGCTTGCGATGACAATTTTTACTAGATTTTCCCCGAAAATATTTATTGCTCAATTAAATCTATATAATTGTCAGCTATTTTTGAAATATTAATCGCAATTTGGTTGCTGGATGCAAATAGCATAATAAAGACTCTTCCCACTGACCTTGTCGTTGAGCAATTAACGTGTATATAATATAGCTATAAGAACCTTCTAACTTATATATAATAAATGTTGAAATGCACTTAAAAGCACTACACAAAGACACATATATTTTGGTGTTGAATAAGCTTAAGTACTAAATTATATGCTATGAGTAAACTGTACCTAATCATCCTCAGCATCGGACAAATCAAATTGATCTTCATCAAAGTCGATTATCTGTAATAAAGATTAAATATTTTAAATAATAATCTTGATAACAGCTCATATATCAAATATTAAACTTACTTCACTATTGAGTCGCTTAAACTCAGAAATGCCAGTTAAATCCTCCAAATACTTGGCCGTTTCGAATGTTTTAAACAAGAATGCATGTCCATCGCTGCGATAGGCCGCCAAAACACGCTAGAATATGAAATACATAAAATAAATAATTTTATTCTTATTTATTATATTAATATTATTAATTACATACCTCTGAGCAGGCAATGCACTGTGAAAACTTTTGGGTGGCTGGCAAAATGTTTTCATAGTTGCACAGCATGCCGCGTATGGAGTGTGGCAAGATGCCCAGCTGCCCCTCCGGTTGTTGCACCTCATACTTCGGCTGTTCTCGACTGTTGGCATAGTAGGCGGGGGCCATTTCCCTTTGCGGATGCTGCAGCAGCGACACTAAAAGCTCCACTGCATAGCTGGCTGCAATGTTAGAGACGCCGGGTCGTGTAACAGTGCACTGTTGATCCAATGTGCGATCCTTAAGCGACTGTAATTTCAATATCATAAGGTTTTAGTAGCACATGCCTACATTTTAACACTAGTTTGGGCACCCATGTGAGTGTTAAATACACCTTAAAATATAGTGTTAGTAAGCTAACAGTTCTATTATAAATGCAGCAAATTGCTAATGCAGCTCACAATAAAGAAACACTAAAAATAGATTCTAACAGCATGTAAGCTTTCATCTTACAGATCTACAAAAGCTCCAGGTGTGAGCTTTCGATAAATATAAAAACAACAATTCCGCTGTGTAAACAAGCTTGAGAGTGCGAGTGCCAAGTAAACAATAGTGGCTAAAACAAAAACTTAACCAAGTAAGAAAGTACGTAGCCGCTTGAGTGCAATCACAAACTGTGGAATCTCTCGAGTCACTGCTGATAAGATAAAAAGCAAAAATTCGATTGAGCGCAAACAAAGTCCCACATACACCGAGAGCGGACAGCGATTTTTAAGGCCCATAAAATATATTGTTTTCATTGAAAGTTCTCAGTAATAATGTATATTTGCTGATTGCAACGTCGATAAAATACCAGTCTTAAATCGTTTAACTAACAACAATATTATTAAATTACCGCTGGTTAAATATGTTAACAGAATACACGGGAAACCTATCGCATCCCCTCGAATTTGGCCATGCTCTGGAAATTGTGGCCAAGACCATCGATAGTGCCGCCAGGTAAAGTACGACTAATGACTAAGTGCTCTTATCGCCCCGCTCCCAAAATGACTAAGCCCACTTTAAATTGTGTAATTGCCCATTGTAGATTCCACATCAATCTGTGCACGACAAAAACGACTGTGGATCCAGATGCGGATATCGGTCTGCGTTTCTCCTGCTACTTTCGCAACGATGTGATTGTCCGCAATGCCCGAGTGCATGGCATTTGGGGTGAGGAGGAGACACAGGTCATGAACAATGTAACGCTGCCCAATCCGATTGTGAGCGGTGAATTCTTCATGGTGTACATTTTCGCCAGCGAGGATTGCTTTCACATAGCGGTGAATAGTCGAGAGTTTTGCACATTCCGCTATCGCTTGCCAGTAAATAGCATACGAGCCGTGGAGATCCGTGATCAGATACAGGTGATCAAACAGGTCGATCATCGGATCGTCTTTCCGAATCCCTGGCCAGCCATACAAACCGCCGACTACTTTAAGGCCTTTAGCAACGATCAGCCGATATTGTTTAGTCCCGGACATGTGATTGTGCTGACAGCTCGTTGCTTTGGGAACGCACATGGCCAATTTATACTGAAGTTTATGGATTCGGATACGAAGCGCGAGGAATTGCATTTCAGTGTGCGTTTCGAAGAACAAGTCGTTGTTCGCAACACAATGAACAAGAACTTTGAGTAAGTTCCCAAAAACAAACGTTATCTAAAAGCAAATCTTGATATTTGTTGTGCCTTTTCCAGATTTGGGGCTGAGGAGCGCCATGGCAAGTTTCCCTTCAAATTCAATCAGCAATTTAAATTGGCATTGGCGTTTACGGAACGCGAAGTGCTGACCGCTGTGGATGGCTACAATTTCTTTGGCTACACGTGGCGCACTCCGAATGCCATGATGAACCTAGTCGGCTTCAAGGTGACGACAATTAATGGCCTGGTCATCCAAATAACTGGAGTCGATCACATGCAAACGGGCGATCCAACGTGCGCCGGATTTGAGAAGTATTCGCGACACGACTACGAGTGTGCCTAGCCATAAGTATGGATTATAAATTGGTAGAACTGTACAATACACCATTAAGCCATATCCATGCCAAACATAAAGTCTGAAAGTTTCTTAAACCGTTTGTTAAATCTTAGCTCGAACACTTACATTGCCAGGCGCAGTGACATCGTTGCAGAAATAGCAACCCAATTGCTGGCCAGCAATGCATTTGAGTCCATCAATATGCTGGATATCGCCTATCGAATCCTCTCGCGTGCTGCCATGCCGCATAACCAGATAGCTGTCAAAGCCCAACGCTGCATTGATCACAATCTGCAACAAATAATAATATTTAATTATGAAAAAAATAAAATAATCTTCGAGTAAGAGCACACCTTTGAGTGGGCCGCTCCCAGCAGCGTGGGAAGCCAGCGACTCTCACGCGAATCGGTGAGCAGAAAGATGACATCATGTTCAAGCACCTGCTGCTCAATCAGCTGCAAATGCTGTACAGTTTGTGGGCGCAGGGATTCGCCTATGGTGTGGCCAGGCATTGGGATTTCTAGGACAAATCCTTTGGTCAGCGCACTGGGATTTATCTCAAGCAGATGCGCCGCCGCTGTTGTGGCCTTCATCCGATTGCCAGCCACTGCATCCGCATGCGTGTAGAGGCTCTGGCGAACGGGATTCGAATAGCCCACTTTGCCACTGTCCAGCAGCGTAATATGCTTAAAGCCCCAAGACTGAAAAGAATACAAAATCAGACGCATAAGTTTGACACATAAGAGTACATAAAGTAGACGCACCAATAGATTGCGAGCCACGGCACAGCCTAAAGTGCCTGCACCAAAAAGAAGACATTTAGTTTGAGCCAAGATTTCCAAATTCAAATCTGGCACCAGTCGCCACTTCATCAGCTTCAGATTCAAGTTTATTGAAGTCTCGGCCAATCTAAAAATAATAATTGTTATTGTCATATAATTGGCGCTGAGTAGTTGACTAACTTGGCTGGATCCATACTGTCGCGCATGCTGGCCAAGCGTGGTCCCATTTTGCCATTGGCATTCGGTTCCCAGCCCACAAATTGTAGTTCGTCGTAATTGCATTGCTCTGCTTGGCACACTCGCCATATCAGGCTGTTGTCCAATTCCATTTGCCGATCGTATCGCAGACCCATAAAATTGAGCGTTTGTCCAACAAGTGTGGGGCTAAAATGAGGAAAATTAAGAGAAATTTATATCTGAGTTATGTTTTTGACGATTTATGCACTGTGTTTCGCTCTCTGCAACTTATCACTCAATAGTCAACTGCTCCACTTTCCCACCCTTCAGCAGTGCTCTTTATTTATATTACACTGAGTAAAATAAATATCTCTCAAAACAAATAGAGCGGACGAATGATGTTTGAGTGATTTTTTTTTTTTAATTACCATTGGTGCAACAGAAAGGCGACATAATTGCGCATTAGCCAGGCTGGATTCTCATACTCGCTGGCATCCGCAAAGCAATAATAATAATGCTGCGCATCTCGCTCATTAAAATTGGTTAAAGCAACGCTTAAGCTTCGCTTTTCGCACACAGCTTCTCGCTCATTTGCATACAGGATGAAAAAGTTTTGCGATTCCGCTGGCAATGCACGAATAGCAGCTGCAATAGTTTCGCTATTGGGCAGTTCTTTTAGCCTTGTCGGCGAGCATTCCAGTTTCAATGTGGGTGTCAGAGGGCAGGGGAATGCGAACCAGTAGTAATAATTGTGGCTCTTGAGATCGGCAAACGACAACACAAAGAAACGTGCCAATAAATTGGGATCGTTCAGCACTCGCCCGCTTTTCATGTCAGCCAACAGTTGTTTTCCCTCATCTGCCAGCAGCGCTGCCTTGTCCATGGCCTTGAACTCGTCAATGGTGTTTTTATTGTAGATATGCCCGACGGCTGCATAGCTGAATTTTGGGGCCTGCGCCTCACTGCGAATCGCAAATAAAATGTAAATTATGTTCGCTTATCAAATTTATTGTTTTAAACCTATTGTACGCCGTGTAATCAACCTCGAGCAGACAAGCAGACGCCTTGCGATTTGTGTAGTGGCCAGAAATTGAGCGCTCTGCATCCGAGAGACGGTCGTAGTCCAATTTCAGTTCAGCTAATTTGTGCCAGAACGTGGGCGACACAAACGATTCAAATGGCGCAAATTGTAAAATGCTGGCGTCGCTCATTTTTCTCATATATATCAACCGATGTACTCACGCCCCAATTCTGTAAATAAACAAACTGTGGGGAGCGATTGGAACTAGGTGAGATTGAAATAAAATCAGCTGTGTTGTGTACAATCGATGTGCACTTTATCGATAGTAATAACTGTATTTTAAATTAACAGAAGCTATTATTATCAGATATGTAATACCAAGAAAAATATAATTTCATTTACTTATTAAATATTTTAACAACATAGATATTTATTCTAACAATTCTATTGTGCTGTCGATAGAAATATTAAGGAATATCGATAATTTCAAATTCATCGAAGAGCACGCCATCTTTGGTAGAAAGCGATAACACCGTCGATTGTCTTGCAGCACGTCGGACTGGTGGTAGTAATTTTCGCAAAAAAGTTGCCATACAGTCAGTAATTTATAGAGGTTAGTACAATAAAGATGGAGAAAGTTCGGAGCTTATAACTATTTTTGTGTTTTACATATACAAATATGTGTAATTTTCTTTTTTGTGTGCTAAGGTTATGAAAAATTAAGACAATGAAAAAATTATAGCCTACAAAATTTGTTCCATGATGTATTCATGCATTTGCATGTACCTACAAATTTACATTTGGAACGTCCTCGTTTCGTCTTCGCTAGCACACAGCAATTTTACGTTGAATCAATAAAAGTGAAACATGCAATGTAAAGAACTTGTGTAAATTGAGTGAAAGAAAAAAATGAAAATGCGCTGCATGAAATTGACAAAGAAATACAAAAATGAAAATGCGCTGCATGAAATTGACAAAGAAATACAAAAATGATTCACTCAACATACAAAGAAAAATGTATATGAATGTATGTGTGTATGCATATAAAATACACATGTATGTAGATAGATAGAGCGAGAGAAGAGCAGCAGCAGCAGCAAAAGCAACGTCAAGTGCTAGCAAACAAAATGGCGGCGGAGCACAGCGGAAAAACTGCTGTTGACGTTGCTTTTGCTGCTGCACGCTTCTGTCTGTTTCTCTTCTCTTCTCTCTCCTTAGTTGAGATTGAGTTTTTCGATTCGCTTTCAATGCAGCTTCATTTTGATTTTCCGTGTGTACGCTTTTATCTGTGGGAAACAGCCACACACGTTTTTACGCACACAAATGCAAGCACATGAATACACAGCATTTGCATTGTGTGTGTGTGCACTTTGTATGACGAAAGCACAGTAAAGAGTAGAAATAACTAGTTGCAGGGTATACTGAAAACAGGCCGGGTTATTACGGCTCAAGAGAAAACTAGGGCGGGTCATTGCATTGATGAATAAAAAATAATTTAGGTATTTGCTGTGCAGAACTCAATTCCTGCTCACATTTTCATTGCATGTGTGTGTGTCATTGGAAATGGCATCAAGTATTTTCTAGTGGGGTTTACTTAACGAAGACTCATTCGAATTGAGGTCAAAATCATCCACAACTGGGTCTCTTGTTGTAGTCGTTGCTTTTTACACTCGGGTCGGGGTCGTCGACGTCGATGTCTTTGCGCTGCTGCAACGCTCACAGGGCGGCAAATATGCACACTGCCTTTTTCTTTTTTGGTTTTGGGGTGGTTTTACATTTGGGCACTTTTGGGGGTGCTTATAAGATATTAAATTGCAACCGGGTTGTGGCAACCAATACAGCAATACAGACAGAAACTCCAGTAAACTAACTGTAAAACCGCTCAGGGTTGCTTTGGGGAAACTTTTCATCTGCAATATCAAATTGAACCTTCACTCACACGAACATAAATAAATATGTATGTGGATATATTCTCTCTTTGAGTGAAAATATTTTCTAACAAAATTTTAGCCAGTGGATGTGAGTCACTTTCTACTGCGAAACAATATTGTTTATGCTTAGCAGGCAGCCGCTAATCAACAGAATAACAACGCAAAGCACCCATCTAGTACTTTTTATTGGGGTCAAGAGACTTTAATTCGATGGCGCAGAACGCAAAAACTGCGAACGACCAACAAACGCTCCTCCTCTAGCAGAGGCCATAAACCTCTACACACACACGCACACAACGAAAGGACACTGACACTGAGAAATTCGTTTGCTTGTGCGCAGCATCAGCGTCTAGCAAAATGAGTACACACTCACACAAACACATGTGCATATGTATATTTGAATATGTGTGTGTGAGGAAGAGAGAGATACGTGAGCATCCACATCCCAGTTTGATTTTCTATATGTACAACACATATGGCAACTCAATCTGAGCAAAGAAAAAATCCAACAACAAAGAACAAAAGCAATCAGACCAGTTCGTGAGGTATAGCCCCTAGATGAATGTGAAACACACATATTAAAATCAATTAAAGTGCATTTCAATTGTGCATTGAGCAGCTTAACTACAAACAAAAATATAAATATATATATACATAATAAAATACACTTTAGCTGCGCATTAAGACAGCAACGCCGTCACGCAGCTGTACATAAACTTACATACACACACACATCCAGGCAAACACATTTCCCCAAGTTGAAGCGAGAACACGGCATTCATTCTCTTGTGTGTGTGTGCTTGTGGCGCTCAATTGCGTTGCGTCGTGTGTGGGGGAAATGTGAAATAAAATTGAAGGTGTTTTGCGAGGTTATTTTCATTAAAATTTCAGTTTTTAAACTTCTCTGATAGTTTCCCATTGCCGCCATCTGACGCCATCCAATAGTGGCAAACAACCGTTGTATTTATTTTGTGTAGTATAAGCTGTTTTTTAATGACAAGTGAATCAAGATTATGAATCGACCAGTTTTTAACAGCTGTGGAGATTCATCTTAATTACTCATATAAAGTAATGAATAAGTGTCAGCTTTGAGAAAATCTTCGAATTTACTTACTTTTTTTTCAATTTATAATTTTTTTCCATTTGGACATTAGTTATTTGTATTGCCTGTAAGAATAATATTCACACAATAGAATATTTTTGATTGTCAAAATTTTTTGTCTTATTAACTTTTCTTTTCTTTTTTTATGTGTTGACAGGATTCCTTTAAGCGTAAGCGGCAAGCAGCAGCAACGGAGCAGGCAAAATCCGATTAGACAGGAATCTACTATACAAATTACCTTACCCAAATCCGGAAGAAGAGAACGCACGCAGGAACAATCTAGCAGGAGAAGTAGCCGAAACAAAAGCCTTTTTGACTAAGCAATCGAAGGGGGATTCCCATCATTTGCATATTTTCAGCCTATATATATATACAGATATATAGAAATATTTTGTGTGTGTCTCTGTGTGCGTGTGTCCTGTGTGTACTATACAAAATTTCTGTTTTGTTTCGCGTGTGTGGAGTGTTGGCTAACAACACAGAAGAGGGAAAGAGATAAAAAGAGAGTTATCAGCAGGATCAAATAAGAGTCAACGTTAATTAAAAAAGCGAAAAAGAGACGGAGAGCTTCCTTCACGAGTTACAATCTATAACCGTGTGAGGCTTGGAACAAACAAAGAGGAGACAAACAAAAATAAAGAGAGAGGATAGAGAGAAGTATTGAAGTTTTTTCGCTCCCGAGTCGATAAAGAAAAGATATCACCATTCCACTATCAACGTACGACGCCGCTCCCCTTTTGCACACTTACGACGATAGTCCGCCGCAACGTTGGGCTAACGGTACTAGCAACGGGCATCAGGCAGGCGTCATCATAGATCAGTTTCGCCAGTGCGCCAAAACGATCACCATTGAGGGAGGCACCAGTACCGGTGATACGACGAGCAACGGCGGCGGCGTCAACGATTTGCGTTTGGTAATAACGGCCCAACAAAACGATATCATCGAGCGCAATTACGATCAAGTGACCAATCGCGGCGGTGGAGGCGGAGGCGGCGGCGCCGTTGTAGGCGTCACCAGCAGCAGCATCACCAACAGCAGCGGAGGCGGCCAAACACCACCGACACCACCTTCAGCAGCAGCAGCAACACCAGCAGCAACAACAACGGCGTCGGCATTGGGACAAAAAACTCTGCTCAATACCAGCCCAAATCTTTTACCCATTACCACTGCCACCGATACGTTCAATAATTTGAAGAATCTGGTTAAAATCGATAAAAGTACAACCAATTCGTCGGGCAACAATTATCGTGCGAATAAATCTGGCAACGATTCGCTGACCACACGCAACGGTAGTCGAACAAGTGTTGGTGGAGTAGGATCAGTAGGTGGCGGTGGTGTTGGTGCATCATCAGCAACAAGCGGAGTAGGTGCTGGACAAATTGGTGGCCCAAGCGGACACTTTTCCACTGGCTATAATAAAAATTCCGTCAAAATTCGTCAACACGATTCGGAGCTAAGCCCAAGGCCTCGACGATCATATCAAAACGATTCGTCGTCGTCGCGTTACTATAACAAAAATAGTGACATTTTGGGTGCAAGCGGCAATAATAACAACAACAACGGCGGTGGCGGCAGTCAGCAGCCAGGCCTAAACTCTGATAGCTCCAGCAGCAACTATAACGGCAGCGGTAGCAGTGGTCTTGGAGTCCATCGTGGTAGTCGCAACAACTATCACACAAACTCCTCCGATGGCGGCGGTGGCTATAATCGCAATCTAAACTCTAATTCGGGCAGCAACTACCGGAGCAACAACAGCAGCTCACGCTACGAGACACTAAATGGCAATGGCAACACTGGCAGCCATAACGGCAACACCAGCAGCAGTGGACAGCAGCGTCACTACGGCAACAGCAGCAGTGGAAGCGGCAACGCTGGCAGTAACAACACCTCATCTGTTGGTGGCGGTAATCCAAACAAGTCAAATTACGCATCGCAACGCAACGATGGCAACAGCAGCCTGAGTGGCGGACGCTATCGCGACGACTATACCACCAGTAACAGCCGTGACAACTATAGGGAGAGGGACAGCAGGGACAACAGGGAGCAGAGTTACGCAGAGGATCGCTACGGTGGCAGTAGTCTAGAACGCAACGGACACGCCAGCAATCGTTATAGCAATAATCGCGGCAACAACGACGATCGTTACGAGCGTGCTGGCCAAAGCAGCATTAGGAGCGGCAACAGTGGATCACACCACCAACAGCAACAACATCACCAGCAACAACAACAACAACAGCATCAGCAGCAACAGCAACAACAACAATTGCCAGCCAAATCAGCAACACCACCGCCTAGTGGTGGAGGAGCAACAGGTGGCGCTCAACAACAACAGCAGCAGCAACAACAGATAACAGGCCGCTGGATACCGCCATCGTTGCGTCCACAGCATGGCCTCACCCAGAGCGAAAAGAATGATGCTGTGTTTCGACGTGTGCGTGGCATCCTCAACAAACTAACACCGGAGAAATTCCAAGAGCTAAGCGATGAACTACTCAAACTCGATCTGAATTCAATTGCCATTTTAAATGGTGTCATTCTGCTAATTTTCGATAAAGCCTTGGACGAGCCGAAATACTCGTCTATGTATGCACAGCTGTGCAAGCGTCTGTCCGAGGAAGCGCCGTTTGAGAAGGAACCAAACAATTCGTGCACCTTTTTGCGTCTGCTCATCGCCGTCTGTCGCGATAAGTTTAACAATCGTCTGAAGCGCGACGAGGTGAACGATAATCGTCCACCGCCCGAGAATGAGGCTGACGAGGAGGAGCGACGCCATCTGGCCAAGCAGCGCATGCTCGGCAATGTCAAGTTCATTGGTGAGCTCAATAAATTGGATATGCTATCGAACAATGTATTGCACGCGTGTATTATGGAGCTGCTGGATAAGAAGAAGAAGCGTACGGCCGGTGCGCAGGAGATGTGCGAGGACATGGAATGCCTGGCTCAATTGCTCAAGACTTGCGGCAAGAATTTGGATTCAGAACAGGTCAAAGAGCTGATGAACCAGTACTTTAAGACGTTGGAACGTCGTTCACAGTCAACTGAATATCCACCAAGGATACGCTTCATGCTAAAGGATGTCATCGAACTGCGCCAGAATCACTGGATACCACGCAAAGTTGGCGGCAGCGCCGAGGGACCCGTCCCCATAAAGCAAATACGCTCGGACGATGACTCAATAATACGCACACCATTCGCCAATCGTAATCGCGATATGCGCAACAATGATCGCGACGGCGACAGCTGGATGAATCGATTCCATCTCAACATACAGCCAGGCGGCTACAATGACATGTTTAGCGGCCTGAGCGTTACGGGAGCATCACCCATCGTGTCACCGTAAGTACAAACTGGCAATGCGGCATCTCTCTAACGAATAATCAATAACTATTCCTTTCTTTTTCAATTCATTCACAGATTCGTGACCAGCAACAATCGGGATCGTGATCGTGACAATCGTCAGTATAACAATCGCGATCGCAACAATCGTGACCAGGGTGGTAACAGCGGTGGTAACAATGGCGGCGGTGGTGGAAACTACAATAATCGCTACAACAATAAGCACAGCAGTCAAAACGGAGGCACTGGTGGCGGCCCGGGCGGTGGCGGCAATCGCGACGATTCGCGTGGCGGCAATGGTGGCTCGCATCGGAACAATGATCGTAACAATGATCGGAACAATGATCGTAATAACGATCGCAACAACGATGGTCAATACGGTGGCAGCAATCAGATGATGCTCGGTAAAGAGATGGCCCCGCGTTTCAAGCGCAATATGATCACATCGAATCAGGATTCGGTTGAAAATCTGCAGATGCGTCCAGCAGCCAACTCTCTGCTGTTCCGCGCTGCTTCTCAAAATCAGAAATTCCCGGCCACATTGCCGATCTCGACGCCACCCAACGGCAATTCCTCTCTGCATCAGCAGCAGCAGTCCAACTCGCAGCTGTCCAATTCGCATTATCCACTGCTCGGCACGCCCACATCACATCTAATGAACACTCCAGCGCGACCATCGTCAACACCATCGGCTGAATATGGCACAGAGAATCGCACGCTGCACCCGGCTCAGCAGCAGGCGGAGAAGAGCCTCAAGGCAACATCGTCGTCGCCCAATTTTGGCACAGCTACAGCTGCTGCAGAGAATAACCCAGAGAAGAAGACAGTAGGTGGTGGCGCACCGGGCGTTGGCGAGACCAAGGATCAGCCGAGCGCTGTCAACTCAAAGAACGGCGCCGCCGAGCGCCCCACAACGCCATCTGGTTCAAATAACGCAACTGGTGCCTTCAGTAAGCAACAGAAGAAGGACAAAGGACCCAGTAAGGAGGAGCTGACCAAGAAGGCAATTGTTTACTTTAAGGATAAATTCTACTATGACGAACAAAAAAATGATGAAACCAATGGAACTAACCCCATAATAACTCCAGAGAAAGCTGATAACGAAACCGACCCCGAAGCAACAACAACATTGGATGAGGAGACAACTAAAACGGATCAATTTACCGAGCTTGTTGATGGTTTCATTGATTTGAAACTGCCTGAGAAATCGCTTAAGGATGTGTGCCTCAATCTGCTGATGGAGGTGCTGGATCGTGTGAACGATGTTTACCTGGAGCGTATTGTTCGCTTCCTGCAGACATTGCGCAAGCAATCGATCGTTAAGTTGAACGTGATCGTTGAGATCTTCAAGCAGTTGGTCAACAAAATGAATGAGCGCGAGGCGCTGAATCCCAGGATTACCGCACTGGTCGCCTCGGTGTTGTGCAAAGCTGTCTGCGAGCCGGCATTGATTAAGCTAACTGATATCTCAAACTTTGCGGACAATGGGCAGCATTATCCATTGTTTTTGCTGGTGCTGCAGCAGCTGCACAAAACGATTGGCAAGGATGCGCTGGAGGAGAAGTTCCGTGCCAGCAAAATTGATTTGATGAACAGTCTGCAGGAGGTAGATCGCAACAAGGAGCGACTGGGTGAAATACTTGAGGATCGACAGCTATCGTTCCTTTATCCCCTGCTCAAGGTGCAGGCTGAGATGTTGAAGCAGCTGCAGAGTGATCCCAATCCGAATAGTTTCTATAAATGGGTCAAGGCCAATGTGGACAACAAATATTATAAGGATCCGAACTTCATTCAGGCCCTCATGACGGTTGTGGTCAAATATATAACCAAGGAGACAACTCTGGCCAACAACATGGATCCCAAGGAGCATCCCGAGAAGTCTGTCACACAAAGGGAACAAGCCATGCTGGAGACCTACAGCCAAATGCTGCAGACCTTCCTCGGCCAAAACGAATTGCAACTGATGGCACTCTATGCCCTGCAGCTCCTCTGCTACAATGAGAGCTTCCCCAAGGGTGAGTGATTATTTCAAATGAAACCATAACTTATACTAATTATTTTTATCATTACTATTATTTGTAGGCATGCTTTGTCGCTGGTTCAAATATCTGTACGATTCCGAGATCATTGAGGAGGAAGCATTCGTTTTGTGGAAGGAGGAGATTTCTGACAAATATCCCGGCAAGGGCTCTGCATTGTTCCAAGTGAACGCCTGGTTGACTTGGCTGCAGGAGGCCGAATCAGAGGACGATGAGGATTAAATGCTCCCAAAAATTGCATAATATTAATAACCACACACAATATATGTATAACAATTCTATATATTTATTCGCAACCTGCTAAAGCAAAACAAACAAAAATATTTAATCTTTTAAAAACAAAAACGTAAAAAAAAAATAACGAAAACAAACAAAAAAAATACATAAGCACATTGATACATTATATATATAACAAGATGAATGTTGAAATCGCTGTTGCAAATGTTAGTCAAATTATAGTAGAAAAAAGAGATAAAAGTTAATCCAAATTAATTGATATTCATTCAAGTTCGAGCTAACTAACAATTAATCACCAATAAATAAAACGGCAATAGACGCAAACTTAATAAATACATTGATATTTAACTTAACTAGGAATAAAACCGAATAGGGAAATATTTCCAATTGGGATGCGCATCTCCGACGGATCGCTAAATGTAATTAGCAAAAGCATTCATTCACACATTAAATAGAAAATAAAGAATTAGTGAATTTAATTTCGAATCATTTAACCGGTACTGATCTTTTAATCGAAATATTTACAGTAATAATAAAATCCAAAACATTTTTTTTTTGCTATTTGCACAACCCACAATAATGTATCGTATTAATTAAGTAGTTCAAATCAAAAAGAAAAATGAGAATCTCCATAAAATATAATCATGAATGTTCATTGCACAGCTCAAATCGGAGTAAACGTCAAAAACATAATCTGAATGTATTTTAACCCATAAAAAAACCGCCAATATTACAAAGAGCCTTAATAAACTGAAAACAACACTGCGAACGGCGAATAATTCTGTTTCAATTAATTTTTGGTTGTGAACTGCAGTTTATCCAGAGGAGGCTCAATTATTGGTTCTTGTGATTTGATTCATTGATAAACCTGGATCTAAAAATGCATTTAATTCGATAACATAAATATACCGACTGACATCAAAATTTGATGCATATCTGCGAAAATGTTATTACACATCTAGAGATGAATATATCTTAATATTTCAAATTGAAAATTAACACTGCTCCTAAAAAATACTTAAATACAACGATACATATCGATATATTGTAGATGAACCGACTGACTCACATAAAACAAACGATAGTCGATTTCTTGCAACCAAGGTACCATTGAACTGTAATGACAAACAAAAAAAAGCATTTTAATTTAATATTAAAAATTTCACGCCAATGACACTTCTCGTATTCATTTATAGGACAATCAAAATTAAGTCTTAAGCATTTAAAATACGGACACAAAGAGCAAATGGAAAGCTGTGCACTGACACTGCAGAAAGATGCCGGCTTTGCGCCTGAAAAGCAACAAGTGCAGCAGGAACTCTTCACATCGCACATGGCCAAACTGGATGCGGGCAATTTACAGTGCACAATGCGAGTCCTCAAGATGAACGGCAGCACGATGCTCTTCCTCAGTGGCAAGGAATCAGAGCGTTTGGATGAGTTCGCCGTCGCGATGCCTTGCCGTCCGCCCAACAAACAGATTGTGGCCACATCATTTATGGGCGCGAGTGGACACAGTGATTCTCTTGTGCTGGCCACAAAATTGAGCACACGCTACGGCCGACAGTTTTACGTTAGCTTCAATCTCCCATTGGATGCGATGACGCGTCCACTATTCGAAAAGGCGCTCGTCAATTACATGCAACAAAATCTGAAGTTGTTCGTGTGAGGCGGCATAGTTACCATCTATCTATCTGTATGTATTTATAATTGTGATTAAAAACAACTCGAAAACAACGGTAAATCCAATGATCATTGTATTTCTGTATTCCATATTTATTTATGGCAACCACATATGAAATGAGTACAGCTCATGCCCATGCAGGCCGTGTGGTTCAACGCTTTGGTTTTATTTCGGTGCACGGACCCCACGGACAACAAGTGGAGATGTGCATCCAGCGCCAGCTCAGCCAGCACCACAGTTGACAGTTCGAAGTTCGGCGATCAGAGTTCAAACGTGCGCGAATTTCTCACAATCGCTTACAAATTATTTACGGGGTTTTTTAAACAATCGCGTAAGTTTTACCATTTCCTCTGAAAACTGATATACAATTTTCAATCAATCTGTTGCCTTGGCTAAGTTCAATTCAGATAGGTGTATTCTCACCCCCTTCTTGTCTTAGAAGGGCGCACGTGTTGTGCTTGCTCTGCTGATAATGTGTGCGGCATGCGCTGATTATCGCTTGGGAATGTCAATTTAATTTTGGCCTTCCTCTTCCCGCTTCCCACCTGCCTTCCGAAAATCGTTAATAATGTTGTGCTGATAAGTGATAAGTTTTTTTATGAGCGCGGAATTTTTATCAAAAATGCAATTGGTACCATGGATTACACAGTTTATAAACAATTTGATCATAAAATATCTAACTTTCTATATTCACCTGTTTGCCAAAGGAAAGAAAAAGAAAAAACCGCCGTGATAAATTGTTATTTATAAAAACCAAACATCTTATTTAATTGAATAGTATAATTATAATTATAATATTTTTCAATTGAAATTAGAACAATTAATTTTTAAATTATTGATCGTTTTATTGCTTATTGTTATTCGTACAATTTTGTGTACCTCTTTTGAGTGCACCTACCAATTGTTTCTAAAACTCATCAATGTTATTAAAACTTCTGGTAAGCAATCATGGCAATAAAATGCACTCTCGCTTGGCTTCTGAAAATACAATGTCTAGACGAGATATTGTCAGAAATATCAGCTTTTAGCTATATTAATTTAGCACCTAGTTGAAAGGTCTACTCATTCTGAGATTCCTGGATATTTGATTTATATTTTAGCCAACTCATGTTGTCTGCTGATGTACGGGTTGCGATAACAGCAGACGTGTAGCCAAATTTTATTATTATTGAATTTTTTAACTGTGCATAGAACAATTGATGGTTTTCCAAATCCATTAGATATTTTCGATAGTTTTGCTGGTACAATTTTGGATATTGTTAATTGCAAATATACAGGGTCAACAAATTGTTTTCTATAAGTTTAAGTTTAATAATAATAACTTTCTGAGGACCATTCGTTACAGTCCCATATAATTAAAAAAAAAGTATATAAAAATTGTTATTGCATTTTATATGTGTAAATTAAGCAGTAATTTTGCAAATCGTTTAGTTTATGAGCTACCCATTGAGTCTACGACTCATCAGTTATGGAAAATTTTGGTCAGCAACAAAATCGACAAACGTTTGGCTTCTAAAAATACGATGTCTAGACGAGATATTGTTATAGCAGCTTTTAACTATAATAATTTGGCACCTAGCAGCTAGGTTTACTTTTGAGTCTCCTGTGTATTTGACTTCTATTTCGGCCAACTCATGCTGTTTGTTGGATGCGATAAGAGCTGAGGTCTAGCCAAATATTGCAGATACATGAGTTATTTGCATGCAGTCAATTTTTGTTTGTGTTTTTCTTATTTTTATGATAGTAATTTGTTTGAGATGCATTGGTCTGGTTTGCGTATGTTTGAACTTTGGACGTCTGCTCAGGCATTGAGCAGGCGATAGATTGCTATTGTTGTCGCCAGTCATTCAGCAATTAGCCATTGCAGACAGAGCACAGGCCGGGGCAGGGCAGGGCAGGGCAGGGAACAAAGCACTCATATATCAGCAATGGATGCGATGCATGCGTCTCGTTCCCAGCCAGATAACCGAAGCGAAGACTTGAAATGTTTTCGCTTGATCTGAGCCGCTTTGCTCCCCCATCGACTACGCTCTGATAAAGCCCAAGTCCAAAGCTAACCCCAAACCGAAACCGAAGCTGAGACCCAGTTTGAATGCACGTCTCAATGTTGTCTGCGCCTTATCGCGCCCAGTTCGCACCTTTGCCAGCCAACCAGCCAGCCAGACCCCTAGTTCGGCTTATCAGTTCGAGTATGTTGCTATAATTCCCCACAAATATTGTACATCATTAAATGACAACTGGCTCGAGCCGGTTTTTGTGGATTAGTTGTTGCCAATCTCAAGCATATATTAGGCGGACTTGCTGGGGATTGTTTTTGTTTTGTTTTTAGTACTTTGGTTTTTTTTTATTTGGAATTTACTACGGAAATTTAAAAAAAAAAAAACATTTGCATCGCTGGCATTCACCTCTAAGAGGTTTCTGTCGCTGCTTATCTCAGGCGGACTCTAGAGGATTTGCTGATGCTTGTTTGGGAACAACTGTCCGTCTATCAGGCTATATATATATTTATGTATACGCTGATCTCATGTTAGTAGGTGCTTATCAGCAGCCAATCGCCGTTTGCAAAGATCACTATTTCCATAAAAAACCGGATTATATTTAATAATTTTTTTTTATTTAGTTTTTTATATTTTGGTATACAGCACTTTTTGAACAGTAAATTTGGGTCAGGGTTGTAAATTTTTGGAATAAGTCCTTAGGGTTAATAATTCTTGTAATAAAATAAATCTGTTTACCTCATTTTATGAGCTATTCTTTAAAGAATTTGTGATTTGAGAACATTTAATTGATGACTTTGTCTATAATTATAAATTAGCAATATTAAGGAATGACATTCAAAAAAATAAAATTTTATTTATTATTGTCATAAATTCAATTGTATTGAAATAGCGAGACTGTACTTAGAGGTTGGCATAAAGAGTCGAAAGTACGGTTGCCCTAAGGGACCACTATCAGTGCTCTAATCTATAAATAAAACATGACTTTCAGTTCCTTTGATTTTGCGCACATCGATTACAAGCTGGAACTGTGCTGCACCTGCTGCAATCGAGTGACATTGATTCGTGCATGTGGGGAACGTGGGGTGTCTCTAATCGTCATATTTCCGAGTGTGCTGCCCAGCCATTTATGTAAGAGCGAAGTGGGACTGAATCACTTCCTATCAATATTATATGGCACCTACAACTGATAAGTTAACCACCCAGCAGAGCGTAGAGATACCATTGCTTTACAATGTCCACACCGCCCCCCCCACCCACACACACCTCCTGCGCCCTCTTTGGCCTTCAGCTATAAAGTAAACACTGACGGAGACATTTTGCAGAGTTGCCCATTGATGATAAGCTTGAAGCAATGTTGCTGCCCAAAAAATGTTAGCGTCATCGTCGCAAAAAACTCTTCAAAAGGGGGAAAAACGTAAAAAAAAAATCTTTGTTACGAACATTGTGTTGACTTGGCGCGTCTACATGATAACAGTCTACTGGCAACTGCGTCGCTTTATCTGTAGCCGCATAACACGGTCACAGCTGGAGGGGATTTCACTTTGCACCCCCCTCTGCGCTATGTCTGCCTGCATGCCCGCCCAGAGTACGAAGTGCAATCCAAGCGATAGCGCGCTAGGGTATCACGATCACCCCCCATAAGCGCTGTTTACCGCCGATGAGCTGCTGCTGCTGCTGCTGCTACTGATCATTGCCCACACACATGACTACATGTGAGGTGACTAGACTGATTCTCCATTTATGCGTACCGCAGATAAGGCAGCCAGACGATGTTCCACGCACGTACTTGACTGCTGAGCACTTGCCCTCCTGCATCCACTCCTCCTCTCTTCTTGCTAAGTACACGCAACTAACTTGGTCTATTGGCGTTGGTTTGGCGCGGATGTCCGATTAGCTTGCCGCTGCTCAGCTCTCTGCCGAGTGTCAGCGCCCCGTCCCTCCTGCCTGTCTGCGTGCACAGCCTTCGGGCGCTGATAAGCGTCTTCTTATCGCGAATAACTTTCAAATATTACACGAATGTCTGCAGGCGAATAGCTCATTCGTTTGGCAATCGCTTTGGCGAACACTACAGAGCAGAGCAGCAATACCTACATAATGGATATATTAGTACAAAAACCCATCTTCTGTCCCAGCAGTGATATCTACGGGTCGGCGAAGAGTAATTACTATACGCCGTACAATACGCCGCCGTATTTAGCAACGGCTGTTTCGGGCAGTTGGTTGAGCGATCTACAGCAGCAGCAGCATTTGCCGCAGATGCAGTACCTCAGATTTCCCACACCGCCCATAACACCACCACGCACAGCTGCTTCCCCTCCCCATCTGGAGTTTAACTTAAATAAACGGACACAGTCCGTCATCATGAGATGCAACAAGAGCACAATTTCCGCTTCCGGTTCTCCAACAGAATCCGGCAGCGAGCAGAGCAGCAGCAGTGAATGTGATTTTATCTGCAATTGGCAGGAATGCGGAAGGTGAGAAAAAACAGCACTCAGAATTAACCTTGAACAAATTTACTAAATTTGTATCTCTTTTTATTTGCAGAGTTTTCGAATCTTTGGAGGCACTCGCCCAACATGTCACCGTGCGTCATGCGATTGCCTCGATGGTGGATGGTCTGTATTACTGTCGCTGGGGCGGCTGTCAGCGCAGCGAGCGTGGCTTCAATGCGCGCTACAAGATGCTGGTGCATGTGCGCACCCACACCAAGGAGAAACCGCATCGTTGCCACCTCTGCGAGAAGTCCTTCTCGCGTGCCGAAAATCTTAAGATACACATACGCTCGCATTCCGGCGAGAAACCCTACAAGTGCCACTACGAGGGCTGCCAAAAGGCCTACTCCAACTCGTCGGATCGGTTCAAGCACACACGTACCCACTCGATGGAAAAGCCGTATATGTGCAAAGTGTCCGGCTGTCAGAAGCGCTACACAGATCCCTCATCGCTGCGCAAGCATGTGAAAACGTTTAAGCACAGCATTCAGCTGATTGCCAGCCAGAGCTCCTCCAACTGTGGTACAAATTACAACTGCCTACCCCTGCCCATGCACCCCGCACCCGTAATATCACCACTTCAAAAAATCGGCGAGTCATCGCCTACTGCTACACCCTATTACACCTACACCGACAGCGATAATGTGGCAAGTGATTATTCGCTGAGATGCAAGCACGATAGCGAATATACGTCATCGGATTACTGGCTAAATACGCAGGAGCATGGCTATCGCTACCAGTTACACAGCGATGATTATTCCATGCAAATGGATATGGACTCGCCGACGCCGCTGGATCTGCGTGTGCACAGAAGTTGAATGCCTTATCACATCTGTCCTGGCAATCCACTCTAGTCATTATGCTAATCTCTAATTCTTGTCATTAATCTTAAATAATTATTCTTTAGTTTCCAATAAAAGACTGTCATTTAAAAAAAAAAACTCTAATAACAATTTCTAATTATGTAAATCCGGCGACTAATGGAAATATTTATATTTCAAGTCGATGTATATAAATTTATTTTTATATATTGCATAAGATGTTTGTTTTGAAATCTGAAAAACATTTATAATTAGCGTACAAGCCAAAAGCCAACAAATATGTAAAAGATTAAAAACTGCTGATATTTGTATTTTACATTTGCGTTTGAAAAGACAGTGTTACAATGTATCGAAATGAGGAAGTGTTGTGAAGATGATAAGCAATCGATTAACGATTTGTTGACCATTCGCGCCAAATTCAAACTAAAGTCTGGCACTTGCTCAAATTAAAATGTTTGACTTTATTGATGTAAATGCGTATCTATACGAGTTTTTACAACATTGTTATATATTAGATTCCATAATTTACAATTTTTAGGAATGTCATCTTAGCTAAGATTACTACTCGGTCCACATACACACATAAGCAACAAGGAAATGGTAAAAATAATAACAATACCAAATTAATTCAAAAATTAATTAAGCTGCATATAATACACACTTTAGAAGTTGTATTTTTATCATTTACAACACTTTACTTGGGGATTACTTAAAACAATTATAATGGCCTTCACAGAGTTATAAGGAAAAAATTATGATTTATCTGCAGTTATTAAGCATTCAATTTTCATCATTTTGGCTCATTAACGACAGTTTTAATTTAGTACATTCTGTGTATGTAATTTTACATACATTCATTATGTACGTGTACAGAGGAGCAATCACTTGACCTGCAGTTATTGCTGGTGGCCAACCCTGCCTGGATCCATTAAAACATATAAGCAAAGCTATGGGCTCTCATTTATAATTACGCCCTAAAGAATCTTACAACTCGTACAATATATTGTCGACAAATTGGGCACTCGTTTAGCACCTTACCACAGTTGGTGCATGTGGCCATGTGACCGCATTCCAGAAATACGCACTCAATCGGCGCATCCATGCATATTTTACACAGCTCATCCGTGGCAAGTTTCTCAACAGCTGCAATACCAAATATTGAGTCATTGAATTGAGGCATTAGACTGAATGACATACCTGGCGCTGTGCGCATCGTTTTCCATAGTCTGCTCACGCGATCGAGCAGTTCCTGTTTCTCACAGCAGCCTTTGTAGTCAACACGATGCAACATTAAAACCTCCTTCAATTGTTTCACCGTTAAATTCTCCAAGTCTTTTCTGTGGGGGCACATCAAGAAAAAAGAAGATTTAAAACATGAAAACACTTTTATATCAGACTGACGAATGTGGAATACTCTTGTAGATCTTAGAATTTTCTTGAATATCTTAAAACTTGAAAAGTATTCTATATGGCAACATTTCAGTCTGAGTGAAGGATGATTATATTAATGTATTATTACAATATCTCCTGCAATTATTAAGAATTGTCACTTACAGGTCCTCAATGTCTTCCAGATTTAAGAAACGTGAATCCAAGCAGTTGGGCGGCTCAAAGCCCAATGGCGAGGCATACACATGGATGCCCTCGTCATCATCCCAATGTGTTTCGTTATCATCCTGCGTGGGCGAGAACTCAATAGTCGGTGTAATGGGCAGACCAGCAGCGCCCCCGGCTGCCAAGCTGCCTGTCTCTGCACCGCTCAGCGGGGAGACGGCATGACTGTCTGCCTCGGAGCAATCCAAGGACTTGGTGCGCTGCTCCAGATAGGTGAGAAACTCTTGCAGTTCCCGCTTGATATCCTCCTCAGACATTTGCGAGTTCTCCAAGTGACGACGCATCTTCTCCACATGTCGCCGTATATTTGTTTTGTTTTTGCCACAGCGGTGACAACTGGCGCGCACAGTTTCCGGCTCGGGTTGTTCACGGAGAGTGCTCAGGGTCAAGCCAGTGGCAGCTACAGGTGATTCATCATCACTGGAATGATGACGACGATTCAGGTAGCCGTCGGACCGTCGACGCGTGACTTTCTTGGTTCGCGGTGGCACAGTGACTGTGCGCTGCTCAATGTTTGGCATCTCACCCGGCTCATTTTGCAGCGTCACTTCTAAGATTTCCTCTTCGGTTGCCTGCAACTGTTTTTGACTGCCACTTGGAGCTGTTTGTTCTAACAATTGCCACTGATCTAAGTTGCTGCTGTTGGTATCAGTTGCCGCTTTGCTCTCATCAGAGATGCCGCCAATGGCGCCCAGCTCTTCGAAACTGGACTGCGAGGATGCGTCTGCACCGCAAGCATCCACTTTGGAGCTAAGTGAACCCTGCTTCGAGTAGCCTGGACTGGTGCTGTTTGCTGTTGCTGCATTTGTTGTTGTGGTTGTTGTTGCTGTTGTCGACGCAGAGCCCAGACCGGCTGAGCTTGTATCAAGTGTTGGCCTGATGAGACTAGACTGTCCAGCGCTATTCTCCGTGTTTTTGAGCGACGTGCGTTCACTAAATGTGTTGATTATCTCCTCATCCGAGCATTCGCAATCAGAATTGTCAGGATCATCATCATTAGACGACAACCGAACAGCTTCCACAGCGGATCTGCGATCCTGTGTCGCCGTGGGCGATGTTGTCGTACGTGTCGATGAAGACGATCGACTAACATGTGCGTGTGTCGCCTCAGTTGAGTTGCCTCTGGCCGCAGTCTGTGTTCGAGTTGGTGGCACCGTCGTTCCATTGACAGCACTGGCGTACGTCGGTATCTGGCGCGTAGATACGCGCGGCTGCTCAAATATGAGCGAGGGCGGCGTTGGGCCACCATTGTCATGGGATGCATGGCGGCTGGTCGCACGACTATTATCTGGGCTGGACTTGTTCTCGAAGGACGCCAAGGAATCACTGATATTGTCACTAAGATTGGTGAAAAAATTTTGGCACGTTTGCTTCAGACTATCCATTGGATTTGCTTGGCCACGTCCAGGACTATTGTTAGGCGGTCGACCCATCGCATCGCGATCCGATTGTGCAACATGCGTCAGCACTAGACCGACCAGCTCCTCCTTTTCTGTAGTATAAAGTGTGCAAAGTATGCAATTTTAATTGCTTATCTGAACATGAAATCGATCATCTCAGTTATGACTCACCCAGGCAGCCCTCTGTGGAAATGTGTTTAGATTGCAAATAGAATATTAAATCTTTTGGCTTCAGTTTCAATAAATCGGTGCGCTGCAGCGGACGTTGTGCGAATATTGCACACCGCTGGCATCGACGGGCCGTCGTCGCTGTCAAACAGTTGTTGCAATAATATCGCCTACAATAACAATGAGAATTTAGAATGAATGCGTAAATTTCCATAGAATATGTTTTACCTGCAATCAAAGCAGCTGCGCTTACGGCGGAATACCGTGAATTCAACGCCACAGCTTTCACAGGGCATGCTGTCTGTTTCGATCGACCGTTTCCGTTTTTTCTGCTGCTTCTGCTGTGCTGCTTATCCTTGCCCTTTGCCTTACGCCCACCACAGCATTGCATTTGTGTTTTCAATGTCAAATCGCAAATCAATTTCAAAACATCTGCGATTCTCGTCACTCTGCAGTAGGCCGCTTCTTCGCTTCGCAAACTGAGATAATCGTTTTACACCGCTACTTACTCATCGGGGCCTATAAACTTATAAGTAAGCAGATTTTACAAAATTTTATCAATACGCGGAGTGTATACACGTCTTACACACATCTAAACACATCACTAGCAATGACGATAGGCATAGCTAAAAATATCGAATGAATTATCGACTGTGAGTAATAAGAGACTGGAAGAAAAAAAACCGTTCAAATGCATACATAAATATTTATAAATATATATATATAAAATATTTGTATTTCGTTTTATTAAAAGTCATTATTATGCTGATTCTCTTTGTAGCAACAAGGCAAAAATATTTGTATACAAATATTAGTTCATTCATCAATCAATTCACAATCTTCTCTCATTGAGCTCTTAATTATAAATAAAGTGTTAATTTTACATGAAAAATTGCAAGGTGATTGCTGTTTATAATGTTAATTATAAGAACACCAAATTATAAATACAATACAAATGTAACCTGAAAAACCTGAAGAAATCAAACAATTTATAATGTACTCGCATTAGTTTAGTTTATGTTTATTTAATTCACATCCACTACTTATAGCTACGTATGTAATTATATGCAATTAAATAGTTAAGTGCCATAAAACGTTGCAATCTTTTCATTTTTAAAATAATACATCAGTTAATTGCTATATGTATATATATATATATATCTATGTATATATATTTTACGATTTTTGCACGCATTGAAAACATGTTTGCTCTTCTATTTGATCAAGTCAGTTTAGTACATATATACACATGTGGTTTCTTATGATTGAGCTTTTCGAAATTCTTGTTGATAAGTCTTTAATTTAAAAACGAACGCGTCCGTTGCCCTTTCTCCTTGCTACGCGTTAAATGTTTGCAAAGGTAAATAATCATCTAGCTGGCTGACTGGCTGTGTGCATTTGTTATTGTTGTTCGTGGTGGTTGTGAATCATCAAGCAGCGCCAGCACCGCATCGTAGATTTTTGACCGTTGGCCAGAACAGACTACAGAGGTGTGTGTGTGTGTGTGTGGTGTGTGAGTCTGTTCTTTTTCTTTTTTTTGTGTTGTCGCTAGCAAGTAACCAAAAAGAAAAAGTGATGCAAGATAGATTGTAAAAAGAGAGCGCACAAATGAATATCGTGTTGAAAATGAAGATCTTTAAATTTCTATTGGCGAGTTAAACGCTGTTGCTGCTTGGCCCTTTAACTGTTATGTGTGTTTGGCTAGTGGCAGCATCTAAAACTATGACACATGGTCCGTATCGCCGCCGGCCTTCACATGGCTATGTAATGGATCATCATTGTTGTTGTCATCATCGTGGACGGCCACTTCGAGCGCACGATTCTTCTCGTATTCGACAAAGTCATCAAAGAGACTTGGCCACGCTTCTGTATCATCGTAATTTTCTATATCACATTGTTCAGTAAAATTGAGGTACATGTTCCATGTATCCTTGGGTATGCGGCGTATGTTCGGATGCTTTTCGAGGAAGTTTACCCAGTTTATAAAGAGATCAGGTGTTTGTACAGTGAACACAAGTTTCCACAAATCGATTGCCATTTCCAGCGACAAAACGCGCTGATCCGGCTCCAAGCCAAAACTAGAATACAAATATAATTCGTACATAATTTAAAATTCGAAATATTATTTTGTGTAAGCATACCGAAAGGTGAAACGATAGAGCTGCTTAAACATCTCAGAGTCAACCACAAGCATCTCAATTGTTTGTTCAAGCCTTAAGCGTATGCTGGCAATTGTGTCCGCACGCATCTTGTGCAGGCCATCAATAAATTCCGTTTTGGTAAAGCGACACATTTGTGAAGCGTCCAAGCACCAGGCAAGCACAAGTATTGCAAATTCATCGGGCTGATAGTTAAGATCAATGCAAAGGCGCTCAATGCCATCAGTGAGTATCATATCTTCATCATCTGGATCTTTGTACACTTCGAATAATTTATTTAGCGTTTGATGTGAGACTTCCATTGATTCCTTGACTGCTGCAGTTTACCGTGAAAGGAATCAAATACAATAGAAGATAAGATGTCCTTTGTTTTGTTTTACTTACCAGTTGTTATAATTTCGCTCATGGTCGGCGCACTTCCATTAAGCAAGCCTAAGGACTTAAAACTATTACGCTTAGTATCACAATTGTTTTCTGGCTTGAGTGGAGTTCGATTAGAGAGCAATTCATCCGTTTCTGCAAGAGACAATCAAATGAAAACGAGATCTGGAGAAAGAGAGACCTCCATCAAGCTTACCGCGTGGCCTGTCGCTGTAAATGCCGCAACGTTCATTTGCATTGGGCCCAACGATGTCGTAGCAGTTGCCAATGCTGGTGGCCGCTTGGCAGCTGTTAGCGTTTGTGTGCAAAGCGTTCGGTGTAGACGAGCAGCTGGTTGGCAACGTTGGTGCAGCAGACGACGACTGGAAACATTTCAGGCAATTGCCCATAGTGCGCTGCGCGCTTTCCAGCGGGCACTTGGCTTTCACAATATTTTCCTGCCTACTACTGATTTTTTTTTTAAATTTAGTTGTATTTGTGTGTTTGTAGATGTAGTTGACACTTGTTTTTTTTAACTGTCGGACTGACAGTGAGAGGTATCGGTATCGATATTGATATTTGTTGTGTATTGTGTTGCCAGTGAATTGGCTACTGGATACTGGCAACTGGCTGCTATGGGCTATGGCTATGTTTCTTAATGAAGGAGGAAGAGGAGGAGGTAAAGGTGAAGGTGAAGGCTATTGGATGATATTGATAATCACTTAGCTAGCGTTAGCTTGCTTTGACTGCTTGGCATTGGCACTGGAATTTCCATGGAACGTTACTACCGACGCACCATTGATGCATCGAACATATGTTGGCGACGACTTCTTCCTTGTTGCTGTGACTGCTGCTGCTGCTGCTACTGCTGCTATTGCTGCTGTTGTTATTTTGATGCCTCCTACGCAAGCTCATGTGTATGTTTTTGTGTGTGTATACATACATATGCAATTGTAGTAGTTAACCAACCACCACAAAGCGTGTGTGAGTGAATTCGCCAACTTAGTGGATTTCACATCTTTTTCTGTTCTTATGCACTGCACTGCGTTTGTTATGTATCACAATTAGTCTTCATTTATTTATTTATATTTATTAGATTGTGATTCACGAGGCTGTTTTTCTGCAGAATTGTTGGCCCTAAAATAACTATCGCAATTATGTATCGATAAGTTTTCATTAAAACAGGGTTGGTTGTGCGCAACAAATTAATCGTAGTGAGTTGCTATGTTGCAAACAATTTGATTTTTTCAATAAATAAAAACAATTTTCCTAAAAGATCTATTATTTAAATGCGAATATCAAATACATTTTAAATTAAATGATTAATGTAGACATCTTTTAATACAAGACTTACAATTTGTGGCTTAGGTTCCATGCAACTTGGCAACCCTCAACATAATTGCGCGCTCTCTCTTGGCCGTTGCCGCTCGGCCGCTCCGAATTTCAAGCCGACTTCAGTTTCAGTTACCAGCCAACAATTGCAGCAACAGAAAGTGCCGACGCTCGTGTGATCTACTGATCGCAGCAAGGAAAACTCCAACTTCTGTTATTGTTTGTCAGTGTTTGTATTTAGAAACGAAAAGTGTCAAATTGTTGAAAAACCTTTTCGTGTGTGAAGTTTGCCAAAAAAGAAGAGAAGAATTATAGGAGGATTTCCAGTGGATGCTCGAGTGCCTCCATACGAACCTAATACTAGTTGGGCTTTTGGGCAATTTGAGGCCAACAAGCAAGGTTGACTGAACTTGTTGTTGGTAGGTATGTGGACAACAAGCAAGTAATTTCTTTTGGCCAAGTAGATGTGACCAATTTATGTGTACAGTTTGTGTGTATGTGTATGTGTGTGTGTGTGTGTGTGTGTGTGCATGAACTCTAACCGGAACGTATGAAGCTGAAGCTTTTCCTTTTCACTTCACTGAAAGTATCATATTTGTAGCTTTTTTTTTTATTCATAAACTCAAAGCGTGTGAATATTTGCGTTCAACTCTTTAAACAAATTCTTCGTTATGCTCCATTTTTCATAAATACATTGTTTTTGCCATTTCAGACAAATCTTTGACATTCCAATAAGTGTCAGACCTGCTCTCAGAAAAACAGTACATTTTCCATTCGATTTTAGTGAATTCACGTATAAGAAGGCTCATATCGTACATGGACTCCACTGTTATTGGTTTCCTTTTTTGGAATGCTACCCAAGAGATTTCGTCGTGAACTATATCCGTTGAGAGGCACTCGAGCCATTTTATACAATTTGACCTTGGTTCATTTTTCACACAATTTAATGTGGCTTTGTTTATTTCCGGTTTCCGTTTCCAGAGGCAATTGTCGGTGGGTTCGTAGGGCTCGTAGAATGGATTCCCTTCGATATTGTATTTTTTAGGGTCTGCCGAAAACTTTTCACAGGCTTCCTTAAATGTGATCTGAAGTTGGTCCAACATGAGAACTTTTGAATGTGTTTCTTCAACCATAAACAAAATAGTTTCTTATCATTTGGATAATGAATGTTTGAAATTTGTTAACGTCTAAGACCCGAAAATATATAAATATTTTTAATTAACTTACTATTTTCTCAGTATTTTCGTTTTTGGTTAAGCTTCGATAGCATTTGCTTTTTTTGAAGTAATACTGAAATGAGAAATGTGAAACTTCAATGAGATTCAAAAAGGGTTCTTTGTTTCATTTCAATAACTATTTTAAATCGAGTTTGACTTTTACCCAAACATTTAGGTATTTATTTCTATTGATCATCATTGTTGGCAGTCTATGGAAATAAATAGTAGATAAAAGCGGTGCAAATGTCTTCAGATCGATTTCACAAGTGAGTTTTGAAGCTGCAAAACATGCAATTAATAATGCCACACGTATCTTATCTACTCCAACCGACACAAGTATCATTAACTGTTTTATTTTGTTGTTACCAAAAGAGCTGCCAAAGATGGGCTACTTGATGTGCTGAAGGAGACCACACGCAAGGATGCCAATGCCAAGGACGATGACTCAATGACACCGGTGATGTGGGCGGCATTCGAGGGGCGTCTGGATGCACTGCGTTTACTCTGTGGCAGAGGGTATATAAATGACACTTGATCTAATTATAAATTCTATATATATATATATATATATACGATTTCTGGTTTGCAGCGGTGATCCCGATAAATGTGATCAATTTGGCAATACGACGCTTCATCTGGCCGCTGCTAAGGGCCATTTGCATTGCGTTGATTTCCTTATAAAATTCGGGGTTAACATGTACGCCTTGGATATTGATAGACACAATGCCAAGGATCTGGCAGCTATTAATAATCGAGATGAGATACTACGTTATTTGGATGCCGCCGCGGCCAATTTTGAAGCCAACGAAAAGTAATCTCTTTGCTTGAAATATATTAAATAAATAACACTTGATATTTAATATTGCAGAAAGAAGTCCAAGGCACTGAAAGAGATCGCGGAAAAGGAGTGCGAGAAGCGCGTTAAGGAATACATGAAGCGCCAGCAGCAGCAGCGCCAGTTCAATGATTACTCCGATCTTAAGCCGAGCAGTGGTCATGCCTTGGGCAACAGCAGCAGCAGCAGCAAGTCCACCAATATGCTGTCTACACTGAAACAAAAGATTTGGTCCAGTCAGGGCAATCTGAACAAGACGCCGCGAGAGCAACCAGCTGTGGCAGTGCCTCCCCAGCCTTTGCGCAGCGGCGCCAAGTTCAGTGATCTTGTGGGCAGTGGCAGCAGCAGCAGCGGTGGCTCCACCATTGCCAGTCGCATGGGCACCGTGCAAAAGAAGCCGTCTATGTCCATGAAGCAGCAGCAGCAGCAGGCTCAATCACAGCACTCAAGTGCGTGTCCCCATGCAGCAGCTGGCGATGGCGGCTTCAAGGTGCGTGAACTGGAGCCCGATGGCAAGCGTACGATTACATCGCTTACGGGCTTGCAACGGGACTCGGAGGTGCTCTATGTGGGCACCTTTAGTTCCAACGAGGAAGGCAGTGGCAAGCGTGGCAAGATCGCTGACGTATTCGAAGTGGACGATTGCGCCGAGCGCGATACGGTCAGATCCGGTTACAGCACGGCGCTGGCACGCTCCTTCTCCCAGCCGGATATTCTGGGTGATTCGCAGCTGGCGCAGGAGCTAAACGAAGACCTGGTGCTGCAGCGGCCTATCGGTCTCTTCGATCGTCCCACCATGCTGGGCAGCATTGCTTTCAGGCGCTCGGTGACAGCGGCGCTCAGCCAGCTACAGCTGCAGACGCAGGACACCGTCGACAGCATATCCAGTTCGACCATGCGGAATGCGGGCAGCAGCAGCAGCAGCCACCACAACAACAACAACAACAACAACAACAACAAATCACGTTCTAGCAATGGAAAAGCCCGTTTGTATTTGAATCTATCCGATGACTCCGACTCGGAAGGCGAGGGCGATGATGTCTATAGCGAGGATGGGGACGATCACGAAGTGGCAGCCAGCGCCCTGCAGCGTTTTCTCAGCGTCTGGGCACTGGATGAGTATCTGCCAGTGTGAGTTCATTAACCATGTCTACTAGAACACGATAACCTGTTCCCAGCTTGCCTCCATCAATCTTTAAAGCTATCAATATATTTTCTATAGTTTTCAGAAGCAGGAAATCGATCTGGAGACGCTCATGCTGCTAACCGAGGCGGATCTTAAATCGTTGGGCCTGCCGCTGGGACCCTTCCGCAAGCTCACCTTTGCTATACAGGAGCGACGAAATGCTCTCGCCAATCCCGGGCCCATGATAGACAGTCGTCTATAGTTTGGTAACAATATTGCTTAGAGCTTTAATAAAATAACAATATTTATAATATTTTAGAACTAAAAATCAATAGAGAAAAAACCAAACAAAGTTGAGTGGGTTTTTGTTTTTTTTTTGGTGTTCTAACCAGCCACCTGCTGCATCATGTAGAGATTTGCGTAGATGCCATTGAGTCCCATTAGATGATCGTGGGTGCCCTGCTCCACAACGATGCCCTTCTTGAGCACACAGATCAGATCCGCATCTCGCACGGTGCTCAGCCGATGGGCAATTGTGACGCAGGTGCGTCCAGCGCGTGCCTCGTCGAGTGCCTGCTGCACCACCTTCTCGCTCTCCAGATCCAACGCAGATGTCGCCTCGTCCAAAATCAATATCTTTGGATTGCGCACCAGCGCCCGGGCAATGGCAACGCGCTGTTTTTGGCCACCCGACAGCTGAGATGTCTTGCCCAGACGCGTCTCATAGCCCTGGGGCAGGGAGCTAATGAAATTGTGTATGTTGGCCTTCTTGGCCGCCTCGATAATCTCCTGCATGGGCACATCGTCACGGAAATTATTGCCATAGGCAATATTCTCGGCAATGGTGCGGTCGAACAGCACCGGCTCCTGCGAGACGAGGCCGAGCTTGGAGCGCAGCGTGTCCAGCGGAAAGTCTGTGCTGGGCACACCACTCAAATTCACGGAACCCGAGACGGGATCATAGTAGCGCAACAGCAGCTGTATGCAAGTGGACTTGCCGGAACCAGAGGGACCCACCAGAGCCACAGTGGTGTTCTTCTTAATGCACAGATTCAGCCCGTGCAATATTGGGGTATCCTTGCGCGTGGGATACTCAAAGCGGACGTTCTCATAGACAATGTCACCCTCGGATTTCTGAAAGAGTCACACTTGGAATTCATCTTTTGCCATTGATTGCATTCAATTGTCAGCTTACCTCAGCTGTGTTGTAGGGATTGAGTGGTGGATTGGACTGCTTGGGTATTTGCTCGAACAGCTTCATCAGGCGCCCGGCAGAAAAAATGGCATCGTTCACATTTGGAGCGTAGGCCAAGGCCTGGCCCAGCATCCAGGAGCCGAAGATCAATGCCTCCGCAACCTTGATGATATTCTCATAGGGCAGACCCTCATTGGCGACCAACAGGCCACCATAGTAAAGACTTATTCCATAAGCCAGAAACGGCGCCGCCTGCCCCAACGCAAAGACCAAGCCACGGAAACGCACCTTCCTGCGCGAAGCGACATTCACCTGATCAATCTGGCTGATGTAGCGTTCCAGCACCAATTGCTCCAGTCCCAAGCCGTTGACAGTGCGAATATTTGCAATTGCCTCGACAGCCACCTGGGAGGCCTGCTCGATGGCCATCTTGGCCCACTGCACGTTCCTAGCTATGAAGCGTCCCTCCAGATACACCGACAAGCAGAGGAAGGGCAGCGTGACCAGGGTCAAAAGCGTCTGCTGCCAGGAGTAAATGAAGCCAATTAACATGCCAACCACCAGGGTAACAACAGCTTGCAGCATGATGCCCACACGTGCACCAGTTGCCTGTGAAAGGGACAGAATTCCATTTTAGTACACTGAGCGAAAAAATGGGAATCTTTGTTTGGAAAAAAATGTTTTCAGTTGAAATTTGATTAAAATATGTTAAATTCGGATTTTTTACAGATTGGAGAATGTAAAAAAAGTGATTTATTTTTTGTAGTGTATCAAATTGCCAGCGAGAGGCTTCACAACTCACCCCCTGCACATTGGAACAGTCACCGGCAAGGCGGGCGCACAGAGCGCCCACCGAATTGCGTTCATCATCAAAGAAGGACACCTCCTGCGTCATAATCGTCTTGAAGGCGGTCTGCCGGAGGCGTGTTGTCATCTTAACGCCGGCAGTTGTGAACATGTAGCTTTGGAGCATTGTGCCCACGCCGGCCATGACGCCAATGCCAATAAATATGTAGGAGATTTCGTTGCGTTTGCTGCGCACCAGATCCTCATCTGCGTAGCCCAGAATGCCAAAGAATTCGCCAAAGAAGAGGCCCCACAGTGGAAACGTGGAGCCGTGCATAGCTGCAGCCAAACATCCCCACAACATGTAACGCCATTCGGGTGCATTCAGTTTCATCAGCTGCATAAAGCTGATCTTTGGCTCATCCAGCTTCTTTTTCTTGCGACGCTGCGAGCGACCTGCGGGAGTTGCGGATTAGTTTGGGAACTTTGAAAAACCTCTCTAATAACTTACGTTTACTACGTGATGTGATGCTGAAGCCGTCTTCCTTGCTGTTGCTTGTTGGTGCTACAGTTTCATCAATGTCCTCATCTCCATCCTCGTCGTCGTCGTCGTCAACCCCATCATCGTCATCGTCGAGGATATCATCCTCCCTGTGTTTTGACAGCGGCACTTTAACCATACCGCTAGCCGAATCCTTTTCGTCAAGGTCCGCACCCTCGCTGGCCTCCTTGCGACGCGTGATGTTAACCAGCTCACAGTACAAACCACCCTTGTCCATGAGCTCGTCGTGTGTGCCCTGCTCCGCCACCCGGCCGTCCTTAACAAACACAATTTTGTCGGCATTAGTCACAGTCGATAGGCGATGTGCCACAACCAGGGTGGTTGGGCCCTGGCTGGCCAGCTCCAGTGCATCCTGCACACGTTTCTCGGAGGTGGGGTCCAATGCCGATGTCGCCTCATCCAGCAACAGGATCTGCGGATTGCGCACCAGCGCCCGAGCAATAGCGATGCGCTGCTTCTGACCGCCAGACATTTGGGCACCCCGCTCGCCCACCTTCGTGTCGTATCCCTTGGGCAGCTTGCTGATGAATTCGTGGCAATTGGCATTGCGGGCTGCTCGCTCGATCTCCGACTGGGTGGCTAGTGGATTGCCGAAGCGTATGTTTTCACCGATTGTGGTGGCGAACAGGACCGGCTCCTGGCCGACTACGCCAATCTGGGAGCGCAGCCAGGCCACATTCAAAGATCTCAGATCCCGGCCATCCAGTTTGACGTTGCCCTGTTCTGGATCGTAGAAGCGCTGCATTAGCTGAATAACGGTGCTCTTGCCACAGCCGGAAGCGCCAACAAAAGCCACCGTCTGACCCGGTTCCACATCCACTGTCAGTCCATTTAAGATCTTAACATCCGGACGGGAGGGATACCGAAAGTGTATGTCCTCGAAGCGTAGACGTCCTTTAATGCCATCCGGCTTGAGGCCAAGCTCAACCAAAGGATCTATTTCAGACTTGCGATCGATAATCCTAAAGAGATTGCGCGCTGCACCCAGTGCAATACCAAAGGAATCCACATGCGGCGACGAGAAGCCCAAGTTCTGAGCACCCATAATGACGGCAAATAGAACGATAACCAGCACAGCTGGCGTATAGTGTCGATCCTCCTGGTCGCGCTCATCGAGGATGAGATTGACGCCATACCAAATGGCAATGGCCATGCAGCAGTAGATGAGCAGCCACATACCCCCAGTCCCGATGCCCGAATATAGACCCTTCTTGCGACCGGTTACCTCAGCGGGCACCAGCAGCTTGGCAAATCTCTCGTTCTCCTTGCGCTCCCCACTAAAAGCGAGCACAGTGCGTATCCCGCTGAAGACCTCTTCGGCAACACTGCCTGCATCCGAATAGGCCTTAAGCTCCTTCTCGGCCAGGGAGCTTTGAATTTTCGCCACCAACGCAGTGGATAGGACAATGAAGGGACTACAGCTGAGCACAACCAGCGTCAGCTTCCAGCCATAAATGAACGAGACAACAATGCCCATCACAAAGGTCATGATGAGGAACGTCACAATAGCCACCTAGATAGGAAAGAGAAGGATTGCATTGAATTAGACGAGTGTTAATTGATTACTCTTCATTTGCACACCTTCTCGCCAATGCCCTCCTTGACCCTTTCCAGATCCCTGCAGGGCAAACAAATGAATTTTGCTTTAGGATTAACGCGATTTTGCTTAAGTTTTGGTCACTTACTCTGTCATTTTGCTGGCAAAATTGGTGCCCGATGTGGTGTCATACCAGGACATGTCCTGGCGCAATATCGCCTCCAGGAAGAGCTTACGTATGCGATTTATTTGATTTAAGGCCACACGATTCGAAACATCTATCGCAATTGTAATCAGGATCAACATAATCACCGATCCCACCAAGCTGCCAATGCCAAAGGCAATCGAATCATCTATGATTGCCAGTCTGTTCTCCTCCACGCTGGCATTGGTGCTACAACGATGCGAAAATGTTCCAAATCTTTTCCTTATAAATCTTACAATTTATGCCACTTACAGTCGCTTGCCGCCCCCAAAGAGTACTAGGATAAAGGTGGGGGACGAGGTGCCCTCGCGCACATTGCGATCAATGAGCAGGGATGTGAACTCGCCATAGATCAACATGAAGTATGGTATAAAAACCGATGCTACCATCGCCACAATCATGCTAAGGACGAGCAGAAACCGCTCTCCGACAGTCGAGTAGCGAAACTGTGGAATAAATAATAATTCAATTAACGAAATAGAATAATTTGCCTGTTTAATGCACTGATTTGAATATATAAATATTTATATATGTGCACAAATAAAAAAATAAAAGGAGATAATTTTAATTAAATTAAAATAGACTTTTTACAACACTCAAAAACAGTACTTTCCAATTTTCTTATTCTGCTTGTGTTATTATTCCCTAATTATTCCCTTACAAAGAATAATAAATAAAAGGCTGCTGTCAATTGTGGGAAAAAATAAATATAATTGACATAAAATTACGACAATTTTAATTAAAATAAAATAACTTTTTTACAACACTCAAAAAACAATAGTTTACAAATTTCTTATTCTGCTTGAGCACGTTTAATAATTCCCTTATAAGAAAATAAAAAATAAAAAGGTTCTGTCACTTGTGGAAATATTTAAATAGAATCGACGTAAAATTACGACAATTTTAATTTAATTTAAACAGACTTTTTTACAACACTCAAAAAACAATAGTTTCCAACTTTCTTATTCTGCTTGAGCAACACATTTAATTATTCCCTTATAAAAAAATAATCAAAGGGTTCTGTCAGTTGTGAAAATATTTAAATATAATCTACAAAAAAAGACGACAATTTTAATTTAATTTAAACAGATTTTTTACAACACTCAAAAACACTAGTTTCCAATTTATTTATTCTGCTTGAAAAAAAATTAAAAATTTGCATTTGCAACATTTTACAAATTTTACAGTTTCAATTGTAATTCAACTGATTATATAACTTACCAAACTAAAATAATTGTACTTTTTGTCAGGCTCCGCTGTTGCATCTCCTGTTTTTTGCTGCACCTGAAAGTCACCCAAATCAGGCAGCTTGGAGCGCTGCTTATGCGGCTCCTTTGGCACTTCTGTTTGTTTGGACATTTTGAGATCGTATTTTTGTACTTTCGTGGAATCCAGTAAGCTAATAATAAAAATATAGATGAGCTTAATCCATTCGTATCTCACACTTAAATGTCGTTGCGATCGATTGTTGCACCCTTTTTTATTACACTTTCAAAAACAATCATAAAATTAATTCAGTTTAGTTTGGTTTTTTGTGATAGCGAAAAATGTATATATTTGTATAAGCAAATTGAAATATGAAAAAACCAATTTCCCAAGACAATCTATCGAAATGAGTTGAACCAGTTGCAGCTTGTTAAATTGAGCTGGCGATGATTGCACACTTGTCTCAATTGAAACTGGTAGCGCATCCATAAATTAATAAATTACAACCAAAGTGAAATATTTATTTGTTGTGGTTGTTTTTTTTTTAATTCTGACAATCGATCGAACAATACACTTGAGCCGTAATCTTTTCGTGTACTCGAGATCTTCACAAATTACCAGTTGAATTTAATATATAGAAATTGATACACTGCTTGGGTATGTTAATGCCCGATCCTATATATATATATATATTTATTTTTTTTGTCTACTTCGAATATTCGAGTATTCAATTGTACGCTGATTGGCGGCGTTATGGTTTTGGATCACGGTTTTTATGCGATTTCACGGTCATTGGGGCAGCAGACAGTGCTTGCATCTCGACGACACGCGATTGGAATTGGTACTGATGGGGCCAGCGAAAATGCGCCTTCGACAATGCCTCGGCGGTGGTGATAGAGGTTCTGTCGGCTCGGTCACGCTTACTAATACATACATACATAAAGTGTCGTTAGGCAAGTAAATACATACCAACACATGGTATATGTGGTATATGCGACTGGCCATAAATGCAAGGGTATTGAAAACATAATAAACTCGATCATAAAATGTATAATCTGCCAGACCCGTCAATTAAACTAAACACAAATTATATTTGAACAAAAAGCAATTATCGTAATTTTTATCTTCTTTTTTTTACACTAAAACGAAATGTTTCATCTGGGAGCAATCAAATCCATTAATATTATATTTACATACACTAATCCATATGTTCTTATCTACACTCCATACACTGCCCATGCGCATGGGCGTGGCAACCAGTTTGGGCTTAGACGAACTGGTAGCTTCGCTGAAACGGAGTTCTTCGCATTTATTTCCAGTTCTGTTGCTTTGCATCAATGATATTTCCCTTTAAGAGCATTACTAATGCGACGCACGCACATGAAGAGAAAGTACCTTTTTGCAAATAATGGGAATCACACAGTAAGCTGTTAATGAGTTCCTGTGCATAATACTGGGAAATTCTTTAACATTTAATTACTGTGACAGATCTCGCTGATCGAGGTTAATTTTTAATTGTTAGGAGTAATTTATGCATTTTAATGACTTTTGTTGTGCTTTAGGCATTTGCTTCTACAAAGACTCATTATTAATAAATATAATTTATTAATTAAAGTACAGGAAAAGTGTATACCGGAAAACGAGTTAACATTTCTCCAAAAACTGATTAAAGCGCAAATTATCAATTCATGCCGATAATGAGAGAAATACCCATTTTTTATGCCTCTTCACTAACACAACGCTACAGGGTTTATGGTTGTATTCGGCAAACTCATTTCCATCATAAAAAAGTCAAAATTACTTTTCAAATTTAGTTGATAAATTACAATTAAATAAAATAATATTTTAATGTGTTTTTGTTTTTTTTGTTTGGAGACAATGAACACTTTTGAAGAATCAATATATTCGAATTATATAAAAGTTGTTTTAAAAAATATAATCACAATATTTTACTTGAGTTATTAACTTTGATAAGCAGCCGTCAATTTCATCACATTGTGTTAAATCTAATAATAAAAATTATCATTTCAAAGCGTAACTTTGATGATAGGTGTGTTGAACATGCTTATCGGTTGGCACTGCCTAGTTTGTTTGGAAAAATACTATAATTTATAAATGTTATATCAAGAGCAAACACTTATTTCACCAACAAGGCAACACTATCTAAAATTCGCATTCAGCTTATTTGTGCATGATATGCCCTCAACCCTTTATTGTCCAAAACCTACTTGATAGACTCTCGAACTGAATAATGATAGGATTCGATTGGTCAACACACAATATTTACAGAACTGAACTGGAATTGAGTAAAAGGTCTGATATTTATACTCCAAGCCAGGCTCTGAAACTACCTGGGAATCACTTTTGCACTCTCGTCACAAATACGAATTACCCGAGGCGACCAGGCAAAAAAAAAATCAATATTGACTTTGTCAGGTAAGAATACAGTGTATATATGTTAATAAAATAATTCTTGGTATCTCTGAGAATCTTTCGCTGTTTCACTAGTTGCGAATGATCGCCAATCGGCACTGTGGCTAAGACGAGAGACTTAAGGCTTAAATGGACATGTTGTATAACTAATTATAATTATATTAATAGTAATAAGTAAATAAATATTATCTATAGTTTATCCCTCTTACCTAGTCATGATTTTAATGCCGTTTTAATCTGTACATCTGCAAACAGCTTTTCAAATTTGCTTTTCTAGTTGTCTCTTCAAATGTTTTTTTAAGTATAACATTATTAGAGAGGAGCTAGAAATTCCCAAGATGCTCCGAATTTTTATAGGGACATTTACAATCTGCTTGTCGAGGAACCTTTAATAAATACCAATCAAACAAACACTAAAAACACTGACTCAAAGTCCCAAGTATGCATATGTAAAAACATATTTTCATATATATCCATAACGCTTTGATTAAAATATAAACCTGTAATAACAACTATAACATATTATTAGAACCGATTGCCTTGAATATAAACGTGATTTAATCTGAATAAAATATATTACATTGGCAAGGCAATAATGGGGTTAGTTATACCATTAACCCATTTAAAATTGACTAAACAGGTTATATTTATCAAAAGCAAATTTATGTAACAGATAGAATAAAGCATCTCCGACCCCATAAGGTATATATATAATTGGTAAGGGTATACCCAGTCGGTATACCCAAATCTGTCTGCCCGTCCGTCAATTTGATTACGCGGATGTCAGAGATTATAACTGCTGAGACTTTAAATTTGTAATATAGATTCTCGTATATCCGGCGCAGAACCAGATTGCTTTATTTTATTAATGTCGATACATTTAGATTACCGATCGCAATAAGTGCCACAATTTTTACGACAGAATCTGAGAGCTAAAACAGAAATAACATATACACTTTATGATTATATGAATCACCTGCTCAAAACAAAATCAAATCGAATAAGGAATCCCCCCAACTTATGTTTAAAATTAAATTCTCGTCTTGATCTCAGCAGCAAGCAGCAAGCAACGCAAGCATTTTTTTCATTTCTGTATGTATAATTAAGCGAGCGCATGTGTGAGAAAGAGATGGCATTATAATCGATTGCTCTGCTGAACCCCGTTACCTACTATTGCGTGTACGTAAGCAACGTAAGTGTGCGTATGCATGTGCGTATGCATGTGTGCAAACGCACGCGTTTGCCGCCAGCCAGTTGGGTTCAGTTCAGGCTTGTGAATAAACAATTGCGCTGCTTTCTTTTTTTTTACTCTTCAGTGCCTGTGCTTGCCATACAAACTGAGGGAATTTATTTAACAGCTGTGTCTAGGGTACATCGTAGTCGAGCTCACTGAATTACAGCATTTTTGTTTCGTTTTCGTCTGTTAACATTTCAATTGAATCATTCTAGGAAATCTTTATAAGAGACACGCGTACGATTTTATATATGAGTTATTTACCATAAAATCGGGGTTTTTGGACATGCCATAGTTTTATGGCTGATAGGCAAAACTATGCCAAGGGTGAAGGGAAGTCATTACTGCGATAATAATTCTTTGTAAATGCGTCAAGTTGGACAATAGGTCAGTTAACTTCCAGCTAATTCGAGGCTAAATTCGCATATTGTTAAGTTTATGAGTCGAATAGAGGAAGTAAATATTTATTAAAAAAAACCAAGAATTACCCGAAACGTGTTTAAGCTTTGTGCATTCCCATGATACAAAAATAACTGGTTCATTTAAGTAAATATATATTTTTTATTAGATAATACAAATAAACAGATATATATTAGATAATATAGATAAATATATATATATATATACATTAACAAATCTCCAATTGGAGTTAGCTGCTCAGGAATATAATGTGTGTATAGTTATATATGGATATGTAAAATTGGGAACACTGGCTGGGATGCTAGCTTGGATTTAATAGCTCAGATTGATGGCATGCTGGCGATGATGGAAGTCACTGCGCACAAGGATCTCGTAGCTGCTGATGCGCACCTCCTGCCCACCAAATGGTATTTGCAGGCAGCGATGCGACTGCTGAATCTTGCCGGGGGTCAGACTGCCACAATAGTGTCCACGTCCAACAAACAACGGTTCTCCGTTGCTGGCACGTCCCGCCTCCACGGCGCCGGCAGCAATGCTGCCATCGCAGCCATGTACCCAGTGGTACTTGGATTGCCCGATGAGCACCTCATAGCGCGCCTCGACCAGCTCCCTTCCGGCGTATGTGATGTAGGCGCAACCACGACTGGGTGCCGCCTTGCCCGGTACATGCGAACCCGCATAGAAGGCGCGACAGACGAGCAGTGGCGCCATGTCGCTGTCATGGCCACCGAAGACGGCATCGGGTGGTGTGTAGCCGGGACTGGCACCCATCCACAGATCATAGTCGGTGTTGGGTCCATGGGTGGATGGACCGCTGTATGATGGTGCACAAACGGCCGGCGTGTAAGAGGAACAGCTGGGCGCATAGGGATCCAGTGGTGGCTTATAGGTCTCTGCCGGCATATAGCTGGAAGGAGCAACGACCGAAGCTGGTGCCACCTGAGCCGGTGTGAAACCTGCCGTGGCAGCTGGAACCAGCGTTGCTGTTGTATAGGTGGGCGGCAGACGGTGCGTTGTTGGTATAGCCACTGGAACGGCCAGTGGTGCTTTGTATGTGGCCAAGATCGTTGGCTGCGGTGGTGGTAGTGGTGCTGCTGCATATGGAATTGCGCCAGGCATCGGCATGGGCGAGTACTGTGGCGGCCTATCGTTCAGCGGAAAGGGCACAGCATCAAATTCCGGCGGATAAGGATAGGGCTTATGGGCAATTGCCGGCGGCGGTGGTGGTGGCGGTGGTGTTAGCGGGCACTTTTCGGCCAACTCCAGTGGAGTGGGCGGCGGCGGTAGTTGCCAGCCGGGCACCGAACGTTCCCCCTCCACAAGTATCTCGTAGGAGTCCAGACGACGCTCTGCACCGCGATAGGCAATGAACAGAGCCCGATGCACCGAGGATATTTTCCCAATAATCAGATGACCCTCGTAGTGACCACGCCCGATGTACACCGGCTGATCCAGGGAGGTGCGACCGCAGAGCACGGCTGCATCGGGTATTACGTGATCGTAGCACTTGATCCAAGCAAGATTCTCGCCGCACAACAGCTCAAATGTGTCCTTGGGCAGCGCCTCGCCACGCAGCGAGATGTAGCCGATCTGCTTGCTGGGCACCACCTTGCAGACGAGCATGTTGCCATCGTGCTCCGCCCGACCCACATAGATCATGGCGCCATCCTCGTCATTGCCACCCACAACGGCGTGCTGCGGAAGTGATGCATACGCCGAGGAGTGCACCCACTTGAAAGCTGCTGTAAATAAATCAAAGAGTCAACAATATTAAAAATACCAAGAAAATATTAAATCACAAATGAAATCTGCAAAATTCCTTCCCCAACACAGTTTTTCTTATGAAAAATATATTATACATTTCCTGTCGATAAGCCCTCATTTTACCACACTCAATTTATTATCAATTATTAATTTATTATTATAATTAATGGCTTTATTTTCACAAGAAATCTGCGGCTTTTTCCACAATTATTTTCCGATTTGAACTTGTGTAAGAACTTTAAGACACTAAAATAAAAATATGATATATGAAAGAAAAGAAATACTATGATGCCTCCAAATAAAGTTTTGGTTTTTGTCAAAAATATTATTATAGTAAATCTACTATGACGCATAGAAACCTAAAACTAGAAACGTTTAATTTAATGGAATAATAATTTTTTCATAATAGAACAATTACTAATTGGCCAAAAATTATATTTCTGATAATTTGTAGACACAAAGATATGGGTTTCAGTTGATAGTTCGATAATGTGACACTATATTTATATATACACATGTCACTTGTAGATAAGGTGATAGTTTAACATTATAAAGAAAAGAAAGGATAATTTGATTTAATATTGAAAAAGAGCGAAAAAAAATAAAGTTTGAATTTGATTTCTCTTAAAAATCATATAAAATCTTTTTGATTATTAATTGAAATCAATTTTTATCGGCATATTCCAAGTTACTTTTTACTGCTTGGAACCAATAGGAATTTTCCTACATTTAAGTTTTACTTATAGATACTAAAATTGAACCCCAGATTGAGTTGGCACAGGTTTCAAATGTGATATAGAAGCAGTCGGAACATTTATTATAAATCGTTTAAATATGGCCTTAACAGCGATATAAAACTAAAGTCTTTGGATGTCAAGGAATCTGGATAAGAAACATAAGAATTGGGGATGTGAAAGCAGATCTTTTAACGGCAGAGCACTTCGTAGGAGTCAAGACGAATCTCACGGCCTCCATAGGGTATGAAGAGGCAACGCTGGCGGGCGGAGATCAGACCGGGCGTCAGGCTGCCATGGTGGTGTCCCCTGCCATAGTAGATGGGTTCGCCGTTGCGGGCGCGACCCGTGCTGACCGCATTGGGTGGAATGCCGTGCGGTGGGGGTCTGACCCAGACATAGCCGTGGCCGGTCAAGACTTCATAGGTGGGCTTCTGGAATTCGTAGCCGCCAAAGCAGACGTAGGCACATCCCTTGCTGGGCACCACCTTGGCGGGCAGCATCTCGCCCTCGTGCAGAGCGCGTCCGGCATAGATGGGTGTGCGATCCGAATCGTGGCCGGCAATAACGGCACCGGGTGGCGTATAGCTGGGCGATGCGGGCACCCAAACATCATTCTGCTGATGGATGAGCACCTCATAGGTGTTGAGGCGCACCTCCTGCCCGCCAAACGGTATATAGAGGCAGCCATGCGATGGATGCACCTTGCCTACGCACAGCGAACCGGCATGGTTGCCACGACCCACAAACAGTGGCTCACCGGAGCGGGTGGTGCCGGAGCGCACAGCATTTGGTGGTGCACCACCACTGCAGCTGCTCACCCAGGCAAAGCCCTGGCCAACTAGCACCTCGTAGTGGGTCTTCTGGTGCTCGGTGCCGCCGTAGGCGACATAGGCGCAACCCTTGCTCGGTATGACCTTGGCGGGCAGATTCTCGCCCTCGTGGAACGAGCGGCCCACATAAATGGGTGACCGATCAGAATCGTGACCCCCAATGACAGCGAACGGAGGCAGTGAGGCATATGGCGTCGAGTGCACCCAAGTGTGTTCTGCAACGAGAGAAGCGGTGGACACCGTTTTTTGTGGTATTAACTGGTTTCGCCGATAAGCAATATTCAAGGCGCGATAAGATATCATTAATAAATAATTTTGTAGAACTGAATTTAAAGCGCAATTCAATGTTGGGCGCTGGGAAAGAATTGAGTTGACATCACTTCCTCTTGCACTCGCCTACCAATGCACACAACTGCTCCTGACTGCGTTGATCCTAAAAGAGTGCCAAAAAAAATCACAAAAATCAACACCAAACCAACTGGCAATATGATTGCTGAGTATCGCCCAGGATATTGCCTCGGTTGCTACTCGGGATTAGTGTGAAATCTCTACTATACTAAATGATATCCTTTTTTTGTGGAGGTGTTAGGCATTTATCGCAAGTTTTCGCTATATATCTGAATATATATTTATATATATAGATATTTATACATACCCATGATTCAGCGTTGTGTTGATAAGCGTGCGTTGTATGGATTCAATTTATAATGTCTCTATATAGTATATAAAAATACTGATTACTATATCCACTTTTGTGCGGAGCCGGCAACCGTATAGTTCTGTGTTTGATAACTCACTAAATGCCGCAACGCCAACTGGAATGTTTTTTATGTCCAGAACACAGCTAGAATCTTTCAGCTGTTTTTATGGTTTCGACTTTATCACTGTGCTTTTGACTGGTGTCCCTTATCGGTAGGGTTTGGCATCGAGTTTGTTTATCACTTCCAATAGAGTGACTCGCTCTAAAAGCTTTTCCAGTCACGATGACTCATTCAATTGACATCGGGGGGAACTTTCTTGCAGTGTCTTTTAACAGGTGTTTTGCTCATTTCGTATTGCCCAGTTTGTATTGTCAGTAAAACCAGGCAACAACAACATTTTGGCTAGCATTCATTGTGAAATTTGAGCAGGAAATAGTTGTCAAAATTATTATTACTGCGTTGGGATGAGGTGACGCCCTTTATTATATAAAACTATATTTCAAATAAATATCTTTCCCTATTTAAAGAATTTATATCCTAACAATAAACCGCAATAATCAATATTGTACCCATCAAATTCAACAAAATTTTATTTTTTTAAGATTTTAAAAAGTGTTTCCTTATTTAAATTAAAAAAAAAATAAAATTTTTTTGGGTTTATTGCTTGGGAGCTTTTCTGCTGAGTTCTTGCATTTATTTAAATAATATTTTCGTTGAAATATGGAAAACATTTGAAGGTGGTTTAAGGATCTTTTGTTCGTTCTCATGGCATGCCAAAAGGACATAATATCAACAAACGCGAAAATCCATAATTTTTCCTTTGTTTAGTTTATCTTTATTATTTTAAAAATATATCACAATGACTGGTTCGGATTAATATATCACCAAGCTGCCACAGGAACAATCTTGAATGACAAATTTCCTTAAAATAACTTTTTAAAGCATTGAAGAAGGCTTCTTTGATCCCATAAAGTATATATATATATATACTTGATCAGCAATACAAGCAATACTAGATATAATAAAATGAAATTTAGCTGTTGGCAGTTTGATTTTAATTTGAGTTATTTTTGAATACACAAAAATTAATAAAGAAGGCTTCTGCTGTTTAAATGAAACTCTTTCGACTCAAAAAAAGGCATTTGGAGCTCAGCGAAAATTCAAAATAAAAATACAACCAAAAACAGATGTTGAGTTTTTTATCAACTCGAAATTCCGAGAGTTGGCTCATTGTGTGATTAATCGAAACAAAAGATTTTAGCTGCTCAGCAACTAAACTAAAGCAAAATAAACTATGTCAATTTAGAGATATATTTATAATCGCAGAGTGCAGAAGGCACTTCTGGTTCTATTCGAATAAACTACTATTTTCGGACTAGGAGAGGTTAAAAATGCCCTCAGGTAAGCGAATAGTAAAGGTTTTTTTTTAATGAACCTGTCTTAATCAGCAGTTTTTAGTATCAAGTCGAAAAACAATTCAAGGTTCCATTTGAAATTATGTTATTTTTTTTTTTGTATATGACATATACGAATTTTCCATAAGTTTGTTGATTAAATGTATTTTGAGACGCTGCACGATAAGATTTTAAATTGCAATCGCTCAAAGATAAGCCCAAAAATGTTTTAGTAAAGTCAAGTAAAGTACACTTGTTGATAAAAAACAAATTATTTATTGATTTGATAAGGCTGACTAAATGTAATATTTATCAATTATAAACCTAGTGCCGCGTGAGTAATTTCAAAGTGTGACAACTTGACGAAGTTGCGGTTGTGTCGATTACTAACACTAATAGACAGTCAACATAAAACCGCCAGACTCCTATACGATATCTTATCGTAGCCGGCTAACGACGAAAACAGTCAACATTTCTTTTTTTGGAGCTGTGCGGGCTGATAAGAAAAAGACTCCCCTTTATAAAACAACTGCCAGCGACGAAGCCAGTCAGTCTATATAAAAATATCCGAGGGAACGTTACGGATCGTTATATCCGACATAACTAATCAACCAACAACACTTACACAAAATGGGTAAGCAAGCGATTGACCAAAGGATGAAGTGTTTAATATAACTGTGTTTAATATATCAGTGCAAATAATATTCACTAAAAATTGCTTTTAAAAAAAAGTGAATAGTTACAAAAAAAAAAAATAATAATAAGAAATGAGTTCCCATTAAAATTTATATTTACAACTCATATGATGTCCCATAAAAGTGTTACTAAGTTCCGTTGTCAAGGCCACTTAACTTTAACACAGTTAAAAACATGGTGTGATAAAAAAAAAAACTTAGATATCGATAACGAAGTTTGTAGGCGAGGCCGCAAGGCTTAGACGATCGTTGTATTTTTAGCCCCAACTTATAGAAAGTACAGTTTTGTATTCGTACATCAATGCCGGCACATTAATGCGACAGTTAAAATCCATGGAACTTAAAGCTAACTTATTAGCTTTTATGGCGATTCAGATAAGAAGTGTTAATAATGCCACGATTTCCAACTTTAACTGATAACACAGCCAAACACCTGCACTGTCCTAACTAACTGTTATCTTCGATTTCAACACACACAAATTGATATATCGAACACTATTCGCACTACTTCTATTTAATTAAATAGTAAATATGTGTTGTCAACTGTGATCTAATGAAAAACAGTTTGTTTATGTGTTAAATACAAGAATCGTTTGCGTGTGTAAGTGCGAAAAAGTTTGCGACTCATTCCAACATTCCATATTCACCACACTCAGCACAGCTCTGTGTGGTAACTCAACGTCTGTCAGGCAGCACACAAGCAGAATAAAAGTGTTTCGCTTTGAGACTCAGTAAAATCAACACTGTTATCGCAACTTCCCCTCAAATTATACAGTTAGGCTCAACAAGTCTCACTCATAGAACAATAACTGTAGCGAAAGCTTTTTTGGCTTATTAAGAAATTCTTAACAATAATTGCTGTTATTTATAGATCACACCTGGATTGCCCGCAACGTTTACGATGGCATGCCACCATTCGCTATTGTCGGTGGCCACGATTCGGACAATGACCCGATTTATGTGGGTCGCGCCTATCACAACGGCGACATGCTGCCCGCCAAGGTGATACCCAACAAGCAACAGGCCTATGTCGCCTGGGGTGGCGAGGAGATCAACAAGCATGACTTTGAGATCCTGACCGGACATCACTACTGCTGGATCCCGGCCAGCAGTGGCGATGTGCCGCCACATGCCATTCGCGTGGGTCAAACCTCTGATGGCGAGCCTCTGTTTATTGGTCGCGGCTACTTCCAGGGCAGTCTGACGCCCGGCAAGGTGCATCCGTCGCATGGCTGCCTCTACATACCGTACGGTGGCGCCGAGCACAAGCTGGATTCATACGAGGTGCTGGTGCAGCCAGAGACCTGGGTGAATAGCTCCGGCAGCAACATTGTGCCCGGCACCATTCTGGCCGGACACGATTCGGATGGCGATGCCATCTATGTGGGCCGTGCCTACCACGAGGGTGATCTGCTCCCCGCCAAGATTATACCCAGCAAGGGCTGCGGCTATGTGGCCTACGGAGGACTGGAGCACGTCAAGTATGACTTTGAGCTGCTTGCCGGCTACGGCTACGGCTGGGTGCCCGACTCCTATGGCAATGTGCCAGCAGGCGCTGTCGTCTGCGGCCGCACCAGCGAAGGCGAACCCTTGTACATTGGACGTGGCCATTACAATGGCAGCTTTACGCCCGGCAAGATTCATCAATCGCATCGCTGCCTGTACATCCCCTTCGGTGGACAGGAGGTGCGCCTGGACAACTATGAAGTGCTCGTCCGCTCCTAGACTGCTTCCCAAATTGACACCATTTCTTGACTATCAATTAAATTATTTGTATTTCATCTGTCACTAAATAATTAATAAAAACAAAACAAAAACAAGCCAAATTGACCATACAATTTAATAACCAAAGAATTCAGTGTTGGAATTAAAGTTAAAAAAAAAGACAATTTAAAATTATATTAAACAAAACATTTAATGGCAAACGCTAAAAATAGGAATATGTTGAAAGTTTCGTTTCTAACTCTTAAACCATTAATTCTAATCTAAAACATGCATTGCCTGATTTTTAATTCAACAAAAGATGTACCCAAAAGTATGCATTAAAATTCAACGGGAAATCAATTTAGAAACTTTTGCTGTTAAATTTCTCAACATTCACTGGTAATTTGAATGCTTACAGCTTTTGTGCAACTGTACAATCACTTAACATAAAAAGACATATAAACCAATTAAATATGCCCATATTTGCTTTTCCACTTATTTGTTTGGGCGTGAAAAATAACTGATTTGCTTTTCTTTTCATTTGCTCTTCGTGTGTATATTTGTGCATCGTCGAGCTTTTTCCCGAAGCTTTTGCGAGCTTTTTCTATACAGTGTAGAGTTGTAGAGTTGCCATGTCTCAGATCAGACACGAGCTGTACACGTATCGGCAAGTCGACGCTGCTGGCGACGCATTGGTCGCTTTACGTGCCTCGTCTGCGATTGGTGCACAGCACGAAGTGCGTCATTTTCGATTGGTGGTTAGTTGACGGTGCAACACTTTCGGGGCGTGCTCAGTGCCAATGACTTGAAATGGATTGGCACAGCATAGCGCATACACTAATTAAAAAATGTTAATTATGTTTTTCGTTTGGATTCTGTTTTCGTTGTCGTCTTTTTGGTTTTGACTCGATTTTAGTTGGAGTTCGTAGTGGGGGCAACTTTTAAAACTGGTTTTCGAACGAAACAGATTCTCGGCGTTGCAAATGCCGTCGCTTTGACAGCAACCATTCGCTGGAGACTCTTTTAGCTGTTGAGTTTTCTTTCTGAGCTTCGCGGCTTGTACTTAAAACATATGTTTATTTTGAATATTTTGCATTAGCATAGTTATTGCCATATTGTATCTGTTGGCCAATTTTGGAATTGCTGAAGGTGCTTAGATTCCAAATGTTCTTTAACTTCTTAGTAGAAAATTCTAGTTTTAGATTGGCTACAAAGCTTATGTCTTATCATATATATATCAAGTGTCTGTATATGTTAATCTAAGTATGTAAACCTCTCCGATTTTAAGAAGAGTTATGTGTTTCTTATCTCTAATACAAAAGATATGTGACTCTATCGATTTATTGCCCGACAATGTGTTAAGATTGGGTTACTACCCCCACTAGGAGACTGAGGAATCAATAAACCATAAAAAACTTAGTCTTCTCCCTTAATAGAATTTTGTAGAAAGTTATTATAATTACTAAAACGGTGCTTCAAATTATAGCTCTTACATCATTCCTAAATTCTGCACAAATCGGAGAAACTTCGTCGGGTTGAGAGTTACAAAGTCTTCCGAACTTACAACAGGATTCTACATGATTTCCTAACTAAACGTGAAGCAGTTTACTTATAAACTTCCCTAAGGGGATATGACCCATGGTCAATTTTAATAATATTACTATTGGGTACGTTCAACCTGTTTTTAGCCTGTATCAGAGTATTAGAAAACGATGTGTTTCTGTTCTATACTGCTCGTAAATACCATTCTGAAGACTCTAAATGATTACTCCTGATTATAGGGTTTATGTATAAGAATCAAAGGAGGAACTCAATTATATTTTCATGTATAAGGTTGCACTCTTCATGCGTGTCTACTTATGTAAGTAAACTTGGTATTTTGCTAACAAAATTGACAGATACGAAAGATACTGACATACACCATAAGGCTTATTTTCAAGACGGCTGCCGACGGCAAAAAAACGTTGGGGCTTTGGAAATTTAACTGCATGGAGAGAAGCCTTTAAAATAGAATTTGTTAAAGGATAAGACTGCTGTTTCAATTTTTTAATGTCAATATAAATTCTTTTAATATAATGTCATTTTTAAAATGTTTACCCACAAGTCGAAATGGTCTTGCCACTTCCACTTATTGCGACCGGAATCTGCGCTTCTCCGCTTATCAGTCTCAATATCCATTTAGCTGAAATGTATTAAAAAGTAACTCAGATGCTATCAGAGGCCATCCCATCCATTTAAGCTTCCCAGACGCGTACACGGAACAGAGAACACAGAAAACACAGACAGAAAACGCCGAGCGCGCCATCCCTCAAATAACTTTCGAGAAATGCTCGAAATTCTTGCCCAAAGCAACGGTAACAGACAACAGCAGCAGCAGCAGCAACAACTGCTTTCAAATATCAGTTTCTTCTACAGAAGCAGCAGCAGCAGCAGCGAAGGAATGAAGCGAATGACAAAATTTGGCCTGTGGGGCTGTCGCTGTGTAGCTAGATACAAACATACACACACACACACTAACTGACAGGCATACGGACAAGCCGACAGACGTCAAACGTGGAGAAGGAAGTGCGTTGAACGCACGCGGACGAATATGAAGGCAGCAAAACAAGAGAAAACTCACAGAAAAAGTGAAGTGAAGTGAGGAAGAGAAGAGGGCGCATTTATTTAACAAGCAGCGACTGCTGCTTGGGTTATGTATGTGCCACGAATGAATGGATGGATGGTATCTACAAAGGCAGCCCTATATACCAAGTGGACATATATACATATATACATAGTGTAAGCGTCGTGTGTGTGTGCATTTGCAGTTACAATTAGTGGCGACAAGAAGTGAAAAAGAATGGAACAATAAACGCACACGATTCGGTTTCGAGTACCTCTGTGTGTGTGTGTGTGTGTGTGAGAAAGAGAGTAACTGTGAGGGTGAGTAAAGTGGAGGATTTGTTGTTGCCTTGCTTACGATTGCCTAAAGAGTAAATTGCCGGGCATAGCAGAGCCCTGGCTTAGGGATGTTGTAGTGTGGGTACAGAGTACAGGGTACAGCAGGGCTGTGCTTAGGGCTTCATATTGAAACGTGTCTCATCAGATGCTTCAACTGCAACAGCGATAACACAAAAACCGCACACACACACGCGACACACAAACACCACTTACGCGCGCGAATATTGTGAAACGGAAATGTAAAAAGAAATGCTAGTTGTAAAACGAAGCCAAAACGCACAGCGCAATATGAAAAATTGTACATAAAAATGGAAATGCTACAACAACAACAACAACAGACGCAACGACGGACAGCGCACAAGGCATTGATTAACCCTCGTGCGGAGCTAGAAAAGGCAGCATCAACGGCCGGCATGGGCGTGAATTACATAAAATCAACACCGAAAACCTTTTTCGAGTTTTATATAATGCATGCAGACTTATGTACATATTCTTCTATATAGGGTATATCGCAGTGTAGCTGAACCAAATTTGGGTTTTGGTTGTGACTAAGGCGTCGCCGTCGCCGTTGCCGTCTCTAACGGTAGCCGATTGTCTCGTGCTCTAGCACTGAAGCGACTCAGAACCGCACTCTTTAATTAGGGATGAGCGCGTAACATTTTCTTTGCCCTCCCTTTTTTTTAATAATTTTGAGTAGCTTCACTAAATTTTAATGATTTGAAGTCATTAGCTCTCCCATAATACTTAATGAAAAATTATAAATGTCTCAGATATGTTTTGAAAATTTTATTATTAAAATTTTTATTAATACTAAAGACAATTTTATTCATAATTTATTTTATTACTTATTTCGTATAAAAAATTTGGTTTCAGAAGAGTTTAATAAAAGTGTTTTCAATGCATTGAAAATTAATATTATTATAGTTTCCAAACTGCATTCACAACTCCAATAGAACAAAACACGCACGACACGCTCCCATCTCTAACAACTTACAGCCACTCGCACTCAGCACTCTAATTAGTTTTTATTGTAAAAATCAGTGTCTAAAAATAACACAAATATGAATCTGAAGGGGGGGGTTGCGAAGTAGGGGCAGAAAGGCAGTGGGAGAGTCTGAGCGATCTGGTTCAGTTGGCACCTAAAACAGCTTCAAGCCTGAACTCATCTCATTCACATCTCTCATCTGAATTTGGCTGTCGCTTATGCGTGATAATTCAATTAGGAATGTGTGAATCAGGCACCAACAACAACAACAACAGAAGCAGCAGGCACTCAAAACTGCAGCAGCCAACAATAACAACAACATGCAAGCGGAAACAGGCGTAGAAAAAGAATTGAACAAAAAATACTCTTTGCTTCCCAGCAGCAGCAATACCAGCAGCAGCAGCCGAAAAACAGAGACCGAAAAACAAACGCCATGTCCATAAGCAAGTAGGCACAAAGCGCACAGAACTGCATTCAACCCTGTTTTCTCATACTCATTCTCATTCTCATACTCTTTCTCTCATCTGTGTTTCTGTTGGTGTATTGGTGTGCTACAGGAACAGAATCACAATCAGAATAAACGGCCTCGGCTCCAGCTTTAGCTCTGTGGCGCTGGCTCTGCTTCTGCTTCTGCCGGCCTGAAACAATTTATGTGCCATGTATTTTGTACATAAAAATAGCGGCCGAGGCAACAGCAGCAAGAGACGCCAGCCAGCCAGCCAGCCAGCCAGCCAGCCAGCCAGCACTGGCTGAGGCCGGTACGGGGCATTGGACATGGACGGGACATGCATGGTGCCAGGCAAGGGGGTCATTATGTGCGCAGCTTGCTTCGAAAATATTTCAACACGGGCATGCGAACACTAACAGCACAGTGGCTTAGACAAGCAATTATGAAAAGGGTTGCCACAAATTATTTATATACAGCTATTATTTATTAACAAATAAGTTTCTATAAAAGAGTGTTTCTTAAAAATTAAATTATAGATAATAAATCGTAATTAAATATTAATTACCATCATAAAGATAATACTGTATTGTTAATATTATACGTTTTATTCTCTTTATCATATTATTATTACTTTTAAATTGTAATTATTATTGCAATTATTATTATTATTGCTATTATTATTATTCTCCTTGGTATAAATGAATAAATGATTTTCACTCAACTCCCTCACTTGAACCCCTCTTACATATTATAACTTACGTCACTGTATTCTATCTTGAATCTCGCTGTACATACAAATACAAATGTGCACACATACACAAACATATATACAAATATACACACAAGCACAAATATACAGAGCCATGTATAGGACAACCTCGCTCTATGTGTACTCTTGCTTGCGTGTGTATTCAAGTGTGCGGCACAGCGATAGCAACGAATATCAGCAACAACAACAACAACACCAACAACAAGCATCGACCACGAGTTGGGCCTCGTCGCATTACCAATTTAAATTCCCATCCAATGCCCGCACGTAGCAAAAGAGCCGGTAAGGAATAAAACAGACAGACAGAAGGACAAATGAACAGTGGAATGGGAGAAAACGCACGAAGGGATGTTGAGGAAGACGGAGGACGCGGACGGCCAAACGCAACGCAACAGACGGAGGACAGACTGTGAAAAGAAAGAGTATTTAATGAGCGCTACTGTTCCGCTTTTGGTTGTTGTTTCTGTTTTGTTATTGCTTGCAATGCCAACTCGATATGTTATGTTACAGTTTGGTTTTTTTCTTTTTCAATCTCCCTCACTCTTTCTCCCGGTCGCTCTCTCTCTTTCTCTCTCGTTCTCGCTGCTTTTGCTATTGCAGTTGCTGTTGTTGTTATTGTTTTATGTTCTATCAAATTAGGTTCATTTGCCAGAGCAGCGAACGGCAGCCGATGTTGACGCCGACGTCGCGGTCGCTGCTGCTACTGCTTCAGTAGCTTTTGCCAAAAGCACCCTCTACGTTGTTGTTGTTGCTGCTGCTATATCAAGTGGGCTGTGCGAGCGTATGTATGTGTGCGTATTGTGTGTGTGTATTGGAGTGCTTATCGACTATGTGTAAAAACCGCACGGCTCACTGGCTACCCGGTTGCTTGGCTGCCGTCGCTTTGACGCCGTCGCTGCGGTTATGACTATGTGTGTTTGTGTGAGTGCCTCGTTATATACAACTCCAAAGGAATGGTCTGAGTGGTGTGTATATATATATATATTTATATACATATATATTTCTCTGCTATGTAAGTATGTATGTATTTATTTGTGTGCCACCAACCCATCTCTAACACCAGCGGCAACAGCAGCAACAGCTGAAGCTGTGGCATGCTGATAATTCAATAAGCTGCAAAAAAATGTCAACATTTTTCATGTGCCGACTACTGCAAATTGGCATTGAATGGTCTGGATGACACACTCATATGTATGTATTTACTTATTTATATATGCATAAATGTTCAAATAAATGTATATATATATATATATTTGCAGTGTATTTTGTGCTTATTACGTTATGTAAAGTCCACAAAGTACGCAACGTCAAACTGGCAGCGTCATGCAAGCAAGCTGCAACTGTTTGCTCTTGTTCAACAGCATCGTCAACTGTGGAAGTCTCTGCAGTCCCAACTCCAGCTCCAACTCAACTCCAACTCAACTCCAACTCAAACTCAACTCAAACTCTAACGAACTCCCCCATCCAACACGTTAGCAACAACTTCATTTGCAATCCAAACGCAACGTAACGCAAGGCAAGTAACGAGTGGAATGGTAGTGAAGTGAAGTGAAGTGCTAGAGAGAGAGATGGAGTGAGAGGGAGATGGTGTTGTAAGCAGCAGCGTGGAGTGTGTCTTGTGTAATCAACTAATTACAACAGCCGCCAATGCTCGGCACCACTGTTGGCGTTGTTGCCGCCACCCGCCGTGGCAACCAGACAATTTATCTTGTTAAAGCGACTTTTATAGCGTTAGACTACCACTGTGCTCCACCTGCCGCGGCAGGCATCATTGCAAAGTCATCAAGAAGAAGAGCTCATCGTCAGAGACAATTCAGAAGTACTCAATCCCGTCACTCAAATCAATCAATCGTAAGAAAGAGAGAAAGATAAAGAGAGTGAGAGCATCAGGAACAAAGAAGCAGAGCTTAAGCTGCCCATTTTGAGATGATTTCTTCTTCGAGTAAATAACTTTACCGTTGCTATACTGCTTGCTTCTTTTTCGTTTTCTTCTGCCGTTTTTTTTATTTTGTCGCTACTTTGGCAATTTGTGCAGTTATTATTCTTATATCCGGTTGAGGATTTTCGCCGTCTCCTTGACTGCTCGCACCCTGGCAGACGAATGCATACGTTCCTTCATCAGCACTGCCTGTAAATTGATACTTTTTTTGGGTTTCACATTTTTTTTTTTCTTGATGCAAAAAATAAATAACAGCCAGCAGTATAGAAAGAGAGAGAGAGAGAGAGAGAGAGCGAGAGAGAGAGAGTGTAAGCGAGTGAGCGAAAGAGCAAGCGAGTGCGGGAAAATTAACTGTCCTGGATTTTAGTAATGGTGGACTAATTGGACCCTAATGCGGGGTTTTCATTTCGATACACGACGGATTTATGTCTGACAAAATTCAATTAAACTGACATTAAAACAAGCAAAATGAAAAAAAATATAACGAAGTGTGGCACAGATTTACAAAGTAATTGGGATTAATTGATTGAAATTGATTGGCAAGAAAATAAAAAGTTTATCGAGCGTTTTTTCTTCTGCAAATTCCATGTTAAAATAACTATTTTCTCAGACATTTATTGAACAAGTCTGCGAAAGAATACTTTGCTTTAGGTAATAGTATAAATAAAATTAAAATAACTATTAAAATAACACTTTACATTGACTAAAAAAAATTTCATCTTAATTACCTTTGCCACTTCAATGTTGGTCTGTTAAATATGGTTAATAACTCTCAATAAATTGCAAAAAAAAAAACATTGGCAATAAGTCTTGTTAAGTGTTTCTTCAGTGCTGCCACTTGGAGCGGCTAATGCCGCAATCAATGCCACTTAATGTGGCGACAAGCATAGGATTGCTAATTAAATTTCTTACCTTGAGCCGGGCAGAAGCCAAGGCAGATGCTGAGGCTGAGGCAGAGGCAGAGACAGACGCAAAGTCAACTTAACTGAAAGTCGAAAACTAATTTAGCGCCATTATGTAACACAAATGCTAAGCACATAAATCGTCATTTAAGCGGGGAGACGACTGCGACTCGAACAAATTGCAATTAAAGGACTTTTGCAAAGAGGGCGACGTCTTTGCAAAAGCCCGGCCAGAAACTTTGTGTTCCCAGCACACGTTGACGCAACTTTTCCCTTGCCACTTCTCACATTCAATTAAAGCCGCTGTTGGCAAACTTTGATGTGCTCTTGTGCTCCACATACAAACACACACAAACACACACACACACACACACCAACACATACATTTGAACTGTTGTGGGAACTGTGAGTTATTGTTAATGGGTAACTGCTCGTCGTGTCAGTTAGTTAATTCAATAGCTGCTGCTGCTTCTCCTGTTGCTGCTTTTGTAATTCAATACAGTTCCGTTAATTGCACTTACACAAACTTAAACAAAAGCCAGAGCAAAAACTCAGCAAACAAGCCGCTTTCAAATGAGGCTCTTGGCCATTGGAAAAAGCTTTCTGAAGATTTGTGGTTTTAATGACCTGGTCATTTGATACATATATAAATAAATAAATATATATACATATCTATAAATATATATAGATATATATATATATATAATAGAATGACACAAATTGCTTCAAAATCAATGTTAATCTTATAAATTTCTATATTATTATACGCTTGTGTTGGCTGTTCTAATTTATTATTTATTCATTATTATTATTATTATTATTATTATTATTTTATTTCTTCATATATTCTCATTATCATGAACATATATATTCTTGATCAGCATCACTAATCGATAAATCCATTTTCGTCTGTCTTTCTGTGTTTCTATACAAACTTGTTTCTCTGTCTTGAAGCTTTCTTAATGGAACTTGCCACAAATCAGTCTTGTTGTTACAGACAGACCGGATCGTTGTTTATATCAATATATATATATATATATATTGTATAGCTAATACAGCAACTATCGTTTGAAAGAAAAGTACTATTTTAACAAGCATTTCTGTGCAACAAGATATATGAATCAAACTTACAAAATATAAGTTTTATAATCATTTCCATCATTATGATCAGATCAGTTTATCATATAGTACCTATATGAACAACTTATTTGCTTGCCACTCCTCAAAATCTGACTTATACATTACATAGCTCCACCAGAAAGTATCGATTAGTTTTGAAGGTAATCCTAAAATATATTACAAGACTATGTAATTAAATAAATACTTTATAAAAATGAGAACATCTTAAAAAATAATAATAATAATCATCTTTAGTTTAATGCCAGCAAAAGATGTTTGTAAAAATCTAGTTTTGTCTGCTTAAAAACTGAAAGTACTATTGACAATTTAGAGGATTAGAATTCAATAATTTTGGAATGTTTTCAAACAGACTTTTGGCCATAGAATGAAGAATTTTGATTCACGAGTCGATAAATAAAAGTCATTTTATAAACCTTGTTTTAAATAGAATTTAATTGAAGATTGTTTGATTTTTGTGGTTTTCTTTTTTGAGGTATTTTGAAAGCATTAATAAGAGAAGTAATTTTGTGACCGATATTTGCGGTGTCAACTATATATTTAGGATCTAAAATAAGCAATGAGTCTAGCAAAAATGATGACGGATTCAAAATTTAGAGCTGCCGATTAATAATCTATATACGCTGCAATATTTCTACAATATTAAACCCTTCTCAGGGATATATTTATGGTATTTAAAATTTATATAAATTGTATATTTAAAAAATATAATTCGGTTTGATATTAGTTCTTCAGCAAAATTAAATACAAATTCATCTGATGCCGATTATTATCTTTTATCGGTTTACAAGCTTTGATTAATTTTCATTATTTTCATTAATAATAATATTTAAAAGGATGTTAGTTAAAATTGAATAGCGGAAAACTGACCAGATTTTCGAAAGCATTGTGAAAGTATCTATATATATATATATATATATTTATTTATATAGCTCAGTGAGTCAATCCAAATTGTTACGACTAGCTGAGCAATTTGAATAATCGGTTTGAAAATATACATTGAGTACAATTTTGCATTTCTAATTACTTCCACAAGCAGCTGTTGATTGTTACCTGTGTGTGTGTGTGTGTATGAGTGTGTGTGTGTGTGTCTGTGTGTGTGTTGTTGTTGTTGTTGCTTGTCTGGTTGTCTGTGCGCTTACACAAATGATTTATAAATGCTGATTTAATGCGTTAAAAGCCAAGCGCATTAAACTTGTTTTCAGATGCGCCCAAAACACTCACAAAACATATTCAAACGGCACTCACTTCCCATATGTGAATAAATAAGACACTCATAAATACTCGCAAGAGTTGCCTGCTTAATTATTGTAATTGGAGTTTTTGGCTCAAACCACACAATTTGCCATACATTATTCAGGCAACGGCAATGGCGAATTCGAGTCGACTCGAGTTGAGTCGAGTTGAAGACGCCGCATTTGGCTAAAAGTTTTCAGAATGAATTTTGAATGAATGCCAAAAAAAATGATGCCACTTGCTGAACTTTATTTATTTATTTTTTACACTCTCGTAAAGTGTGTGTAAAAAAATTGGGTTAAAAAAGCTGTAGGGGATTATTATAAATATCATTTTATGAATCATTTCAAAAAAAGCGTTGCTTATTTTTATATTTAAAATAAATCAAAGTGTTGAAAATTCTGCAGTTCTTGAAGTATTTTATTTTTTATCATTTTGATTAAGTTTCTATGCAAATCTTTAATTATTTATTAATGCATAACTTTTTTAGTATATTATTTAAATTTATGGAAAAAACCTACATTTTATCAAATGTTTAATTTAAAATGTTGTTGATGCATTTTTGTTATTGCTAAAACATGTTAACTATTTTTTGACCATTAAATATAGTTAATTCTATATCCTTAATAATTGATAAAAGTCTATTAACGATCGACTGATATATTTACGAATTTATCACAATCACTATTTACAGGGTATCTGCTAATCATGCCTAATAATTCAATATTTTATAGCCTTTTGGTTGCACATAAATCTTTTGATTTTAAGCGCCGCTAAACCAATTCGCACCTAATCCACCCTTAAAGCAGTGCAGCTATCTTGATATGGACTGATATATAGAGGGCTGACTACCCTTGTTTCCAGCCTTCGGCGTATTCATTAGATAGATGTATGTCCTGGCCGGGGCATTCCTGTCAGAGAAGACACTACGGTTGGCCATTTGGGACTCGTTCCTTGAAAATTGCCAATTTTCGAAATCGGAAACTTGCAAAAAAAAACACGAAGAAATATAAAAAGCAAAAGAAAGGAAAACAAGAAGGAAAAGAAAAACAACAACAATGCATATGCATTTCCAAAACGGTTTTTATTGAGCATCGAACCCAAAGTTATCAGCCGGACCGTGAACCCAGGCACCGAGAACCCAACAACGCCGACGACTACCCAATCCCTAATCTTTTATTTTCTTTGTCTTTTCTTTTTTCTCTTTTTTTTGGCATTTTTGGCATTTTTCATTTTAAAGACGCGTCACGCAGACAAAGCGGTCACGCGGTAACAGCGGGGATTAGAAAAGGGCCGGACCGGACCGGAACGGACTGGGCCACAATTGCAGACCGACCGAGCGACCTTCACGCACTGCGTTGACCTTGTGACCCGAGCCAGCAGCTGATTAGCGTTTAACTCTCAATTTACCCATCAAAGGAATTTCCATTTTTCTTTTTGTTTGTGTTTGTTTCTCATATAAATATTTATTTAATATCGATTATCGCTTATCGTTTATCGTTTATCGCTTTTATTTATGGAATATTAATTAATGCAACAATGCATTTTGTTTATGTACAATTTAGTCGTAACTTAAATTTAGTACTTAAAACTAGAATGTCTCTAAATAGGTTTTTTTTTTTTTTTTATCAGCAGAGCTTGCAATTGGAGCTTTGAGCTTTAATTAGCGTTGAAAGCTTTAAAATGTTTTCTTTCGATTTTTGCAAGGGAGCTTTAATATTGGCGCTGCAAGCTTTAAGTTTTGGGATTTTTATTTTAGTTCTTTTGTTTTGTTTTTGGAATTAGCATCGGCTGTGCAGGTTTCAATTTAAGACTATATAAAAAATATATATATATATATTGGTAGTTTATGCTTATATTAATTGATTCTGAATCCGGCTTATAACTTGATAAAAATGTAAAATTGTATTTTTTAATATTTACAGCTTACACACAAAGTAAAATGAAACAAATAACGTCAGTTTCATATTTTTTACAATTAAAAACGAAAAGTGGCAGATAAAAAAAACTCTTTAAATATTAATTATTGAGCAAGTTGGTTGGGTGGTGGGTGGTAGTGGGTGGATGGTGGTTGCTGTTCTTTTCGTTGGCTGGTGGGTGGTGGTGGGTGAGCTACGCTTCAATAATCACTTCACTTCACTTGCTCTTGGCCAGGGACATGGCATTGCTGGTGGCTGCCTGCTGGGGCCGTGGACTTGGCTGCCTTTTGGCCAACGCCGGCGTCGCCGCTGGCGTCAGCTTAGCTGCGGCGGCATGTGGCGAACTCTTTGGACTTGCCGCCCCAGCAATTGCCTGCTGGCTGGCGGCCGTCGGCAGGGTGACTGTGGGCAGCATGGGCATCACCGACTTGTTGTTGTGCTCATCGCTGGAGCTGGCGACACTCTTCAGCTTCTGCAGATAATCGTTGAACACCTCGTTGCCGGCACGCTGCATCCGGGAGAGCTGCTCCATCAGATACGCCTGCTGATAGTTGTACATGGTTGGCCCAAAGTTGTACAACAGATTCGATTGATTCGCCGCCTGGGCAGCCACCTGAGCCGCCTGCGCGGCCTGGGCAGCCTGGGCACGCATCAGATTCTCCTTGAGGAAATTGCTCAAATCCAGTTGATTCGTTGCCGAGGCAATGCCCAAAGGTGCATTCATATTGGGCAAATGTGGATGCGGATGTGTTGCAGGTGGCAACATCTTCAGCGCGTTACTTGTTGCTGGCGGCGGCGTCAGTTGCTTCTTCTTGGTTGCACCGCCCTTGTGCAGCATGGGCGTGGGCGTGGCCGTGTTGCCATTGCCATTGCTAAGCGACATTTTCGAATTGGCCAGATTGGGTGACTTTTTGCTGGTGGGCACCTTCTTGTTGCTGTTGTTGTTGTTGCTGTTGTTGTTGGGCAAACTACTGGCAAAATTGTAGCCAGGTGGCAGGGGCAACACATTGGGCAACTTGGGCGACAGCTCAGCAGCGCCAACTGAATTCTGACGTGGCAAAATCGGACGAAATTTCTTGGCAGCCGAATCGCCGTTGAGGGTGTTGTGGTTGGCGGCGGAGGCAGTTGCTCCGCCCGATTGCGTTGCTTTCGGTGACTTATTCTCGCCGGAATTGGGCGAATGAGCGCTACGCTTCTCCGGGCTGGGCGTCTTCTTGTCCGATTGCTGGGGTGTCAGCACTGGCTTGGCGGCACCCGCACCCGCACCCGCACCACCAGCTGCTGCTCCGGTTTTGGGTGAGCTCTTGGGCGGCACCACAGCAGTGGGCGTGGGTGTGGGCGTGGGCAGTGGCAGCGGCTGCTGTGGCGGCGTCATGCGCGCCAACAGATGCTGTGGCGAGGGTATCGTCTTGCTTGGCGGCGCCGGCAACTTGACTGGCTGCGCTTTAATCGGCTCCTTCTCCGGCGGTGCAGCTGCTGCTCCGGCTGCTGCTGTTGCTGCTGCAGGTTGATCGGGCAACTTGACAATTTCAATGTAATTGTTGACGGGAGACTTGTGCTTGGCATGCGCCGCATTGCTGGGCGAGGAGGCATCCCCATTGTCACGCGATATGGTTATGGACAGCGAGGAGGGTATATTGATGTTGCACGAATTGAGCAGAGATTTCACCTTCACCTGTTGCTTCTCGGGCGCATCCTCGCCAGCAGCAACAGCAGCAGCGGCGGCAGCAGCAGCGGGATTCGTATTCTGATCCGCTTTGGTGGGCGGCGTGGGAAAAAGGCTGCCCAAACCGGAGGCGAGGCCAGAGTTGCTGCCATTTAGCATATGTTGCAAGTAGTTGTTGTTGTTGTTGTTGCTGTTGTTGTTATTTGTGCATGTTGTTGTTGCAGTTGTTGTTGCTGCTGCTGCTGCTGTTGTTGTTGTTGTTGTGGGTTTGGGCGTATATTTGTAGGTGGGCATGGTGGGTATATTATAGTTGGGCACATATTGTGGCGAGCTGGGCGAATAGATGGGCGAGTTGGGCGTGTACATGGGCGTGCGGCAGCCAGGAGGCGCCTCCTTTCCCTTCGATTTGCTCGCATTGAACAAGGCCAAATTTAAATAGTTGTTGGATTTGCTGTTGTTGTTGTTGTTGTTGTTGCTGTTGTGGTTGTTGTTGCTGTTGTTGTTGTTGGATTTGCTGACTGGCACTGGTGGTGGACCCATTTTGAGCTCCTGGCTCTTGGGTCCATAGACATGTGGCTTGGCCTGGCTGGCAATCGATTTGATTTCGGTGCCCGCATCTTTGAGCAGCCGGTTCACATCGCTGGGTATGTTGGCAAAGGGATTGGGACGCGATGCCTTCGGCAAAATGGGCTGATATCGCTTGGCAATCGGCGTCCGATTGCCGGGTGCCGCCATCTGCATGCCCTGGTGATGCGGCGGTGTGTGGAACGGTAGCGTTGCTACTGGCAACGCGGCTGCTGCTCCATTGCTAATGCTGCAGCTGCTGCTGCTGCTGCTGCTGTTGGCTGGTGTCGATTTGTGGCGTGCCGCGGCAATTGGTGCCTTTGCAGTTGGCGGCGGCATCAGCGGCTTGTCCACGTTTGCAACAGTTGCAGGTGGCACAGTGTGTTGCGTCGCGTTGGCAGCTGGCAGCCGAATCTTAAAGTCCTCGCGTGGCAATGGTGGCGACAGCTTGGGCTTCTTGGAGATGGCCTTGATGGGCTCCTTGCTCTTGCGCTTGGAGGAGGCAATCGATTTGGGCGCCATTGCGCTGGGCGGCTTCATCAGCAGACTGTCGTCCAAATGTGCCTTGGATTTTATTGTGGGCATGCTAAGACTGGGATTGGTCAGACCATTGGTGCGCTCGGGCGACTCCACCTTGACTTTGATGGGGGTGAGTGCAAAGGATTTGAGGAACTCCGATTTGGGATCCTCGAGGCAGGCGCCGCTGGTGATGCGTGGACTGAGCACAGTGCTGACACCATTGGGACTAAGGATGCGCTCCGTGCGAATCGTCAACGGTGGCACCGTCAACGGCGATGGACTCTTGCGCTTGCGTTCGCTGCTGGAGGAGGATTTGGGACTGCCATCCTTGTCCTTTTTGCTCTTGGAGCGTGACTCCTTCTCGGGCTTAAGTGGCTTGACAATCTCCTTGCGATCCGGATCGGACATGTTGATGATTGTGACGCTATTCTGCTTGGACAGATCAATCTTGAGCTTAATGTTCGGCTCCTCCTTGTTGTACGTGGGTGTGCTGGGCGAGGGCAGACTCTTGGTGCTGCTGGCTTTGGGCGAGTGGTGATGGTGATGATGATGATGATGATGAGGCGTCTTCTCCCGTTTCTCCAACACCTGCCGATTGATGACCAGCTTAAGCGGCTGCTCCATGGGTGAGTTCAGCTTGGGCACAATGCGAAACTCATCCTGTGTCTGTTCCACCTTAATCCGAGTCAGCTGCACTATGGGCGGTGAGGGCGTGGCTCTCTTAACAACCACGAGTGCGGGAGTAGCAGTGGGCGTGGGAGGAGATGGAGCAGGGGATATAACCGGTTCCAGTTTCAATGGCGCCAACATTTGTGCCTTGATGGCGGGCGGAGCAGGTTTGATCAGTTGCTGGGGGGATTCGTAGACGCGGAAATAGAAACGCATCGGCGCATCCCGTTTCCACGTGTAGATGTAGGCAATGTCCATCAGCGTGTAGTAGTCCAGCAGCACAATTGTCTTCACCTTGTACATGATGTCAATGCTGAAGCGGTGGGCATCGATCTCGAACTTGTCGTAGACGAACTTCTTCAAATGACTCACCCGGCACATGGCCGGGCACTGCAGATACCTGGGACGCAGTGTATCACCAAATTCCATCTCTGATTCCACATTCAACTCGCTACAAAAATGGACAGAAGAAAGTAACGAAAGAGAAACGTGTTAATCACAATTAGAAAGTGGAAGAAAAAAAGATTCTGCATAGAAAATTTATTGTTAAATGGTAAAATCTAAAAAAAAAAACAACTGAGTAAATCTTATTTCAAGATTCATTTTTCTATCTAATAATAAATAGTTAATAGTTAATAACATCTGGCATATTTTTTTTAAAGAATTCTTTTCTATTTTATTTTCTTTTTATGCACATTCAAAATTTGTTTCTGTTTTTCTTTCTAATAAAAATAAGTTAAGCATATTTCAAGTTAATAAAATCAGGTAAAGAATATATTTTTTAATGGAATTCTTCTCTATTTTTGTTATGTACATCCTTTATATTTTTCCTTCTAATAACAAATATTTAATCATATTTTTAGATAATAAAATTTGGCTTTTAAAATATTTTTTTTTAAGAATTCTTTTTTTTCCTATGTAAATTTAATGCTTTATTCTGTTTTCCCATCTAATAAAAATAAGTTAATCATATTTTAAGTTAATAAAATTTATTCTATTCTATTTTCTCTTCAGTATAGGAAACTTACCCAAGTTCGGCATATTCCAGCGACAAAGACATATCATCGGAGGGACTGAAAATCAGATGTTCTGTGTCATCGCCTCGCTGTTCGGGCGTTGCCAGTGCCGCCTCCTGTGGACGATCCTTGTAGAAGCCACGTTTACGCATCAGCTCCCGTTCATAGAGACCGGGGACCAGCTTGTAGACAATTGCCTGCAATGTGGTATCAGATCTGCAAGTAAAGATTGGTTCGTGGTTAGTTGAGGTGTTGCAAGAAAAGGGGCGAACAGTGTGTGTGTGTGTGTGTGTGTGTGTGTGTGTGTGTCAAAGAGCGGGCAACAGAGACAAGAGAAGCAACTGCAGGCTGCAAGATCAGACAAGACTTTTGGTTGCAAGTCTTATCGATCATCCATGCAACTCGTCTTTGTTTATCGCTGCCTGCTGAAGATTTTTTTGTTAGTTGCTGATCTTCTTGATTGGCCATCAGAATCAGTTATTAGTGGTAGTTGGTATGCGATTCTACTTGAGGAGCTGACATGGTCTGCACCCGCTGCTGAGGCCAAACTTGCAACTAGCTTTCCAAGCAGCTTTCCAATTGCTCAAATAAAATATTTCGTTTGATTTAAGTTTCTTTATAGATTTAAAGTGTATTTCGATGACAAGCGGTAAAAATGAGTGGAAAATAAAAGTCAGCAGCGCAGCGACTTCCGCCAAAAGGAACTGAGCGCATCACAATTCACAAAAGACGCGCACAAAGAGAGAGTGTGAGAGAGAGAGGGAGGGAGAAGAGTGTTGTGAGAAGTACAAATTAGATGGCAGATGCAATTGCTTCAATGGCACGCAACAAACGCCGCCAAAAAAAAAAAAAAACGAGGGTCTGAGCAGCCAAAGACTGAGACTGAGACTATGGCAGGGGCAGTGGCAGTGGCAGTGGCAGTCGCAAGCAGCTGTGTGGCATGCGCTAAGCTATTAGATGGTGCCACGCAACAGTGGTTGTTGTTGAGCCTGGACTGAGTGAGTGACTGACTGACTGACTGGCTGCCGCCGCACAGGAACTCGTCGCATTAAGTCGCATTTTATAGAAAATTGTGTTGCAGGCGCTCGCCTTCAATCAAACGTTGCCTTTGAAAGGCATTGAACAATTGAATAGCAGCCAAAAGAAAAGCAAAAGGAACGGAATGTATGAAGAAGAAGAAGCAGAAGAAAATAAAAAACAACAACAACAAGAGTAGAGTTGAGTAGAGATAGGGATAGAGTAGAGTACAGTTCGAGTAGAGATAGAGTAGTGTACAGTTAGAGTAAAGATAGTGAGATTACTTGCACACGGGGGGTAGCGGGTCGAGGGTCGCAAATATCACAGTTAGGTAAGCAGATCATTTACATGCCAGCAGAGATAGGTAAAAGAAGAAGAGGGTAAAAGAAAACCAAGAAATATAAAAAGCAAAAGACACGCACAAATAAAGAGATTTTATATTTTTGATATGGCTTTAAATATATTGCGACTTTAAAGTGAATCACTTAGCTAAGCTAAACAAACTCTTATTTATCATTATTATTGCTAATTATTACTATTTATATAATTAATAACTATTCAATTACTATTTATTATAATTAACAGCTCAAATTTGCAATTCCAAATTGCATTCTTATCTATAAATATTAAAAAATCAGCTCAAATTTTTAAAGTTTTGATATTATTAGAACATAGGTTAAATTCCACAAATGTAAATAATTAAATAATTTATACAACAAAAGGGAAATGACTCATACTCCTGATTCTAATATACAGATTGGTATTCCACTGACCGAAATAAGCATCAGTTAGTAAATGCTACTCCAGACTTTGGGGTTTGCCACATAAATTTAGGTAGAATTGAAGTTTCATAAGAGTTTTAAAGTTCTAACTGTGTTTTTTCCTCCCACCACAACAAACTCAACTCGACTGTAAACTTTGCAAGAATATATTTGTGTTTATAGGAGGGATGCGAATTTGGCAGCATTAGAAAAGAAAAGAACAGAACAAACCAGAATAGAATAGAGTAGAACATAGCCCAGCACCGCAGAACTTTCGCTGTGGTAATTGTGGTTATGGGATTCCCCCTTAGCCAAGTTGGGCATCGAATGCGACGGCGGCTTGATGTGCACCTTGAACTGAACTTCGAGGCTGTCGAAAAAGTTGACTCTGCTTAACTTTATTTGATGCCTGCCAAACATTCGACACACTCTAAGTGGATATGGCCAGCTCTGTTTGGGTGTTGCCGTCACCAAATGTTTCTCGAATGCGGCTGTCTGTTTTGACGGCTTTGGCCACGCACGTTTCTAATGGAAAGCACGTTTCCAGCATCGAATCAATTTAAGAGGACAGCTTTAATAAATACCAACGAGCAAACCACCCGCAGCCAGAGTTGCCAGCCCCCAGGCAGACGACCCTCCTCGCTCTTTCTCTCCCTCCCTGCATTACCTTGTGGCTGTTGCTGCTGCTGCTGCTGCTATTGCTGATGACGATGATGATACTGACTCAGGCAGAGTCAGGTTGTAATCTTGTCGACTGCATACAAAAAGATAATGAATACAAACGGCCACAGCATGGGGGCCAAAAGGGGTTGCGGCAGTGCTGCTGTTGTGCCTATGAATGAATAGGGGAGTTGGCCGAGCAACAAATAGTGTGAAGTCAGCACAACTTCAACTATATAGACAACTATATATATATATATATATATATACAAATCTTCTATATAAAAGCGTAGACAGCCAAGTGGTTTTTGTACGTGGTCTTGACTCTCCAATTAAATTTATTGCAAAAGTTTATTGTTTAAGCCACAACAGCAAAAACAACCACAACAAAAACAAACGTTTTCAGTAAAGCAAAACAAAAGAAAAGCGCCAGTTTATTTATTTTCTTTTATTACTTATTTTCTTATTTGGCAAAAGGTAAACAAAGTCAAACAGAAAGAACAGAAAGCAGAAAAAAAATTAAAAGAAAACAAATAATGCTACTCAACTCTAAACTGTAAACTTGGCTTGGCTTGGCTTGGCTTGGCCTGTTCTTTTTGCTTTTGTGTTTGTCGCCATGTGCGGCCATGTTTTTATTGTTGTGTGGCGCCCCCGCCCCAAACACAACTGCCCAACTGATAAAGTGCAAGCGCAAAAAAAATAATAATCAAAAAAAAAAAAACAAAACGGAACAACGCATTTCCAAGAAACCCGAAAACCAAATCGAAAAACGCCAGAGATAATTAACGGGCGGGTCTTGCGCTCAGTTCTGCCGACGGCAACTGAGCAGCAGCGAACAGAACGCGAACAGCAGCAGCTGGAAACAGTGCACAAAAGCCAAAGGCAACCAGACACGAACAGAGTGGAGAATAACACGGCTACCCCCTACTCCTTCCCCACTCCCCTTCTCCACAACTACACCAACTGAAAACTGCTGTGAGTGATGCCCACTCTGCTTCTTTTTTTTTGGGTACCGAAATTTAAGCAAAAGACAAAAGAGAAGATGGAGTGGGGGAGGGGGGGGGGGTTGTGTGTGTGAAAGGATGGAGGAAACAAGGCAAAAAAGCAGCGCAAAGTTATTCCCTGTTTTGCCAAGTTCTCAATGGCTGAGGAGACAGATTCCCGATTTCAAGTTTCGAAAGGTTTGTCGTTATTTATCAATTGGTTAGCTTCTTGTAAAAAAAAAACAGTTCGAAATAACCTTTAGATATTAGTAGGTTTCAAAGGTTTCAAATTGAATAGCATTAATGGGCATCGAAAAGCTATAAAGCTAGCCATTAATCATTTTAAAGAACTTCCCACAAAAATGTGAATGGAATTTTATTTTTTCGCTTTGTTGTTCCTGAAGTAAGATAAGTAAGTGAGATAAGTTGTGGCTGACTTGACACCAATTCAGATGGGACTGTTGAAAAGGAAGTATTTATTAGAATAATTAAGTTTACTTAATAAAATAAGAGAGCTGAATATATAAGGTATATATTAAGTTAATGAAGCAATTGAAAAGAAAGTAAAATGGTTAGCTTCTATAGAAACTCGGTTTTTTGACATGGACTGAATGTAATGCAATATTTCATATGAAATTCAAATTAAAAGCCAGATTGAAGTAAACAGCGCTGATTTGTGGGGCGAACTCAACTCAAACAAAGAGCAAGCAACAAAAAACACCTCAAAACTCTGACAAATGTGAGGCAGTCAAGTGTTCCACTGTGTTTAATACCAACTAATTGCAGTTGTCAGCGACAGTCGTCGCTATATATAAGATAGCAACTAGGGTATATATATATTTCGATGTAGTTTTGTACTTACTTGATGTTGGGCTTGGCATTGTTGATGACCATCTCACAGCGTGGACAATAGCGCTCCTTGCGCAGGTGATTGATGAGGCAATTGTGGCAGACTGCAACCAATCCAGATACAGAGAGATAGAGAGATGCGGACAAAGAACGAGAATAAGAAGAGATGAAGAAAACAGTTACAAATTGTGTTATACAACAAAAATATAGTTAAATTATTGCGTTGAGGGACATTGAGAAATTCTAGAGATTTGGTCTACTCAAATTATACAAATTTATGTAAAACCTGAACATACAAGAAGAAAAAAAAAATAATAATTCCCTTGCGTAAGCGCACCACAATCCCAAGCACACAACTGTTCCGTCCCGGACACATTCGTACAACTCAGGCTTATCCCTCTCTCCCCTCCACGCCTTACGGCCCCCCCCCCACTAAAAATGGGGATACAATATGAAAAAGAGAGAACACAAAAAAAAGGAAAGGAAAGGCAACGAAATCCATCCATTCAATTCGAACGTGCCACCCACGGAACCCAGAAATTGCTCCAAAAAAAAATGCAGGAAAAAAGTAGAAACAAACAGAAATGTTGCATTTGACAAGAAACCGACTGAGAAATGCTCTATTTAAAGAGAGATGCTCTATTTACAATTTCAAATATCTCTTGTGACTACAAATTAATTTCACATTAAATATAATCCGTCTTTTAAATACTGTGTTTCCATACTCTATAAATAAAAAAAACCCCCCGACTTTGATATACTCTGTTGAAGGTGTTAAAACTGATTGTTGTACTTCCCAAACTAACTACGCCTACTTGATTTTTTATTGCCTAGAAAATCAAGTTACAGAAAATATAAACCGACTTTTAAATACTCTGTGTTTCCAGTGCATTTCCTCGTGAGTTATATTTTTGGTTTACAGATTCAAAACTATTAAAACTCATCATAACTTCGAAATAATATTTTAATAATATATGACTTATACTTTAGCCATAAGAAATTGCTTTAATTAAGCCTAATTTGATTAGAAATTATTATTTATAGTAATATTATTGGCATTTATAATTTTTGTAATAAAGGTCGGTTTTTTTTAGGATGGCTAGATATTGTCTAGGCTTGAAATATTCAGAAACGACTACAATCAAAATAATATAATATTTCCATTTGAAGTAGAACTTTAACTGATTTTTAAACTGATAAATTGAATCGAGTTGGAGGCATTAATCTATTCAAGAATATTTTTACTTAATACTAATATACCCCATTCACGCTTTTAGCAACAGAGCATCAAAAGAGAGAGAGAGAAAAAAGTGTGTTTTGACTTTAATGTCACTGGCAGTGTGTCTGCTGCTGCTGCTCCTGATGCTGCTGATGCTGCTGCTGCTGCTGTCCGTCGTTCGTTCCAAAGCGCTGTCAACCAGCGACAGGAACAGTGAGACTGAGACCGAAACCGAGACTGAGGCTGGACCCGGTCTGGCTGCAACAGCCAGACACACACAGCCAGACAAACAGACATGGGGGAAATACAGGCTCTGGCCTAACGGTGGGGGGAGGGGGGAGTGAGTGGTAAGTGGAAAGGGAGAATGGGAAACACATTCGGTTCGCCTGTTACGCTTGTCTGTCAGAGTTCTGGATACGAAAGAGACAACAAGTAAAACAACAAAAAAAAGAAGAAAAAAAATAAACTGATGTAAAGGCTAGATGGGGGGGGCGGGGAAAGGAAGTGTTGTTGTTATTGTTGTTGTTTTTTTGTTTTTTTTGGGTGGTTTGGGTGCTGCTGCGAATTTGTTGGCCAAATGGCCTCGAGCAACGGCATAACTGCAAAATGCAACAAAGTCAAAACAAGGGCAAACACCAACAAAAAAAAAAAAAATCAACAAAAAACAGCAACAACAACAATGAGAACAGCTGTTGTTGTTGTGGCATCCATTTAGTGAGTTACGAACGCCATCAGGCAGAGGCAACAAGCTGACATGGTTGGTGGCAACTCCAGTCTGTATATATACGATATATATATATATATATATGTGTGTGTGTGTGTGTGTGGGTATGTTTGCAAGAAGTAGCCTGGCAACAGATTTAAATGAGCCTTTGGGTGCCACAAATGAAATGAAATGCCATCGACACATTTGGTTTGTGCCACACAGTCGATTTACTGTCAACTGGCAAGATGAGGCGGAAAACTGCATTTGAAAACCACATTCAGAGCGGCGGAGTTAATGGCCGCAACGGGCTTTGATTAGCAAATGTCAGAATTGATGTTGTTGGTTTAGCTGAAAGCTGGGCCTAAACGAAGCTTCAATTTGCGAATATTCTAACTGAACTTTGACTAATTGGCAAAACACATTTGCGCCTGCAACTGCATCGAATTGCGAATGTTGCTAAAAACGCATTTTGAGCAACAAATTCGAGTTTAAAGTAAGCCGCTTGCTATGAAAAAATAGATGAAATGAAACAAGAAGCGAACCGGATATTGAGGCAACGAAATTTGAAGAGTCTACGACTAACTAAACGTATTTCTTCTCGCTGTCTGGTTTTACGGCTGCACTAAGCCAAACCCGGCGAAGAGAGACGCAAGGAGTGGGGGGAGTCTAGCGGGTGACTAGCGACAGTTGCCACTTGAAAGTTGTGTCTGATTTATGGTTCACTAGTTATTAAGCCTGAGCAGCAGCAGCAGCAGCGGCAGCAGCGGCAACATCCACTCGCAGCCAAAAAATGCCAACGAGAAGAAGCATTTGTAATTATTTAGAGACAGACATATGCACCAAACACACACACACCCCACACCACACACACACTCACACACACACACACATAAATCCAAGTGCAACACACATTTAACTTCTCTCTCTAAAATGAGTTTTCAGCATTAGTCAAGTCAAGTAGTACTCCGGGGGGTTACATAGAAATAGGCATTGGCATAGGCCATATGCAAAATGTAGAATAGCCAGATAAAGAAGAAGAAGAAGAAGAAAAAGAAGGCTCATTAATGTTGTTCGCCCATTAACTTATCGCTTGGCATCATCAGACACGGCTGGAGTGAGACCAATTTGGGGTGAGATAGGCAAAGGGGAGTTGCTTTTGGCATTTTGCTAATTAGTCTATGCGCCTAACCACAAGTGCCAAACTACACTCGCAGAAAACATGTGTCTGCTGTTGAATTTAGTACATTTTTACTAGTTATTAAGGTAATATATTTAATGTGCACTTTTAAAAACTAGTCTAGCTCTAAAAAGATCTCATTTTTGAATATTTAGTAGTATTTTAGGCAAGCTGAATTATTTTTTTGTGTATTAAAAATTAATTACTTTTGATCTTTTAAAGCTGGCACATTAGGTTGTTTTATTTTTTTTAAATATAAAAATATTTTCAAGAAATTTGTTCAGTTTAAAAAAGTAACATTTTCTGAAAATGTTTATTGCACAATAAGCTTGATTTCTAAAAGTGCAAATATTTCGTCGACTGAGATAGAACTGAATTTTTTTTTTGGAAATGTACATTTCCATATTAGATCTGGCTTAAGGCTCGATTTTCTACATCCCGAACGTAAAAATATAAATTTATCTTCGAGTGAAAAGGGGGATTAGGTTTTCAGGGGTGTTTGGGGGGGGGGGGGTGGCAACTTACACGAATGCAAACACTCCACAATGGTCGTCGCGTTGATCAGATAGCCCTGGCACAAGTGGCAGATTATGTGCGGATTGACGGCAGTTAGAAGAACGGGGCGTGGCGTTGTCATCATCATTGACAACGTTGTTGTTGTTGTTGTTGTTGGCGCCTCTACGGCATCGGTTGTTGGCTCCTCATCGGCGGAGGCGCCGCCGTTGCTGCTGGCATCCTCGATGTTGGACCAGGCGGATGACGATGAAGATGAGGACGATGATGAGCATGACGAGGCAAATGATGTACTGTTGTTGCCGGTATCAACAACTGTTGTTGCAACCACTGCTGCTGCTGCTGCTGCTGGCGGTGTTGATTCTTTTTTATTATTATTATTATTATTATTGTTGTTGTTGTTGTTGTTGCTTCTGCTGTTGCACTCAAGCAATGCTTTTGTTGTTGCTGTTGCGCTTTGTGTAAATGCATTAGTTGCAGCTGTTGTTGTTGTTGTTGTGTTTTCACTTTTTATTTTAATGCTTCTCGCAGCAAAGTTATGCTGTTGTTGTTGTTGTTTTTGCATTTGCATTTTATCAACATTAGCGTGTTTTCTGCTGCTGTTGTTGTTGTTGTTGTGATTATTGTTGTTGTTGCAATTAGTGTTGTTATTGTTACTGTTGCTGTTGCTATTGCTGTTGCTATTGCTGTTGCCGTTGCTGCTGTTGTGCACATTGCTGACAAAGCTTTTGCCTGTCGTCGTCGTCTTTGTCGCCTTACTCGCGATTGTCAGTGTTGACAAATGCAGCGATGACGACGTCGACGGCGGCGGCGACGCAGTTGCGGCCTTTTGTGCTGCATGCGCCATTGTTGTTGTTTTTGCTGATGTTGCTGTTGCCTTCGACTCCGGCGTCATCATAATAATAATAATAATACTAACAACAGTCGCGATATATTCGACGCCTTTGTTTCTGTAAAAAAAAGTAGAGAAAAAATATGGAAATTTAATATGCAGTCAAACGACAAACAAATATGAACACACACACACATACATACACATATGTTTATATATATATATATATATACATGGTGCATATGCAAGAGTTGCTGCAGAGATTGGGGGTGTTCATAGACTGCCAGGCAAATAATACAAGCTAAATAGATAATATTGCTTTGCTAGAAAATACTTGTTCAAATGTAAATTATAATACTTAGAAATTGGAATCATCGAGCAACTTTTTAATCATTATATGTCTATAAATTATGATTATTTCATTCCTTTAAAATTATTTCATGTCTATTAATAAAAATAATTTAGCTCAACAATATTATAAAATACTGTAATATTTAATGACTAATCCAACTATGTTCGTCATTTAAAGTATTTATGAAATCTCCAACATTTAATTAATACCTAAATTCAAAATGTGAACACAGTAAACCACTTTAAAAAAATAATAAGTACTCCCCTCTTAAATTTCCACTTGAAGAACTCTGTGGGGGAAAAACAGACGCACACAAATAAACAACAAAATTCCAAGTAAAGTCTTTCGCCTGAAACTGAGAGCTAAACAGCTGGTTTTTCCCCTCATTAAATCCATAAAAGTGTATTATAATCATAAGAAAATAGTGTTGTTAATCAAACTGATAAGCAACTTGGAGCTGGCTGAACCATAAACAGCAGAGTTCATCTTAAATTCATAACTGACCCTCGTCGTTGTCCTCGTATCTGTTTGTGTAAGTGAATCGAGTAATTGAAAGTCAAAGCTGGCCAAAAAAGCTGTTGTTGCAGTGCTCCCTTTTGGCCAGGACAACACACGGTGAAAACAATGTTGTGCGCTACTATTATATGCAATCAGTCGATGGCTAATGGATGCCTGGATGTCCCCCATTCAGTTCCCCTATATATATATATATATATATATGTGTATATATATGTGTATATAAATGTGTTGCATATATAGTTGCCATGGGAATGTTAACGACTGCCAGCGAGGGACCCTGTGTAAATTACAAAGGCCACTCAAGGGCGTGGTGGGGGAGTTGGGATTGGGTTTGTCTGTTTAACAGGCAGATAAGTTGGGTTTGTTCACGGCTTAAATGGAGCTTGCACAAAATGCGAGTGCGAAATGAAATGTATTTGAAAACAATTTCAAGTTGTTTTTGCATCAACGCGCCAGTAAAAAGTCGGACGCAAAAACTTTTTAACACAAAACTTTTTAGACCAACCTACCAACCCACAAAAACAACAACTCAAAGGAAACTGCAAACCCCCAAACTTACAAACATATATGCACACTTGCAAGTAAAGAGGGGAGAGCGCAGCAGCTAAATGGGGAAATATGAATGAATATGAAATGTATTCGGGGTCGAATACGAACAAACGTTGCCTGCTTTAAAATCCTTTTTACATAAAATTAAAGTCTGTATACATTCGCAGTCACACACACACAGACGCATATAGCGTGTACCCAAGTTGAACCCTTTCCCGAAAAAAAGCAGACCCAACAACTGCGTCAGGCAGCGACGAACGCGCGCGCAAAATGAAGTGAGTACAAAACATGAAAAGGATAATAAAAAAAATTAAAAAAAAAAAGATATATATAAAGTAAGCAGCGGAATTTCACGTGAATAAATGTTGGAAGCAGCGAAGGCACGGCATGCGCGACTGCAAAAGAGCGCTACTCATCAAAATGCAGTGCATGCAGAATGCGATGCAGCCAGCTGTAGGGTGACTACGCTGCAACAGCGACCCAGGCTTTATCTGCTTTACTAAAAAAAACAATCACACACAACATACAGACACGCACTACTTTCCCATTGAGTAAAAGCAGTGCACAAAAGAAGTAAGCAGCACTTTCAAATGATGACTATATATTTTACAAAGGAATACATATATATATATATATATATATATATATATATATATATATATATATATATATTAATATGTATATATATATATATTAATATGTATATATATATATATTAATATGTATATATATATATATACATATATTACCTTCTCCCACACACGCACGAGAAAGCAAAGCCAATCGCAATGTACATTGTAAAATGGGGGGACAGACAGACAGAACAGAAAAAGCTGTTGCTGCTACTGTTTTTGTTCTGCTTTTTGGTCTTCTTGTTGCTGCTGTCAGAGAGGCTGTGTGTGGAGAACAGAGGAGGAGACAAGCAGGCAAGCAACTGTTGTTTCGCATGGAGTAAGAGGGTGAGTGAATGAGTGTGTGTGTGAGTGTGAAGAGATTTGTGTTTTTGGGGGGCCGTAGCAAGTAGCAGCAGAGCGCAACAGCTGTGCGTTGACAGGCCGGCAGTATTGTAAAATGACACATGCCCAGCAGAGAAGAGAAAGAGAGCGCAAACATGCAAGCATATACAACACTAACTAAATGCAATTGCAAATCTTTCGATTGTTGTTTTTTTTTGTTGTGTTCTTCTTACCCGTTTTTTAGTTTTTACTGCTAATCCAGTTGAATGGGAGACATTTTGTGTTGTTGTTGCTGCAATTAATATACGTAATCCAAAACGCGTTGCAGTGTTGTTGATGTTGTTGTAATAATCCAAAGTGCAGTTATTGGCACATTTTCACGCACACTTTCACAATTCCAACAAATAAACGCACACATATACATACATATATATTCTTCGCGCTGGTTTTAATTAGATTTTCAACAATTTTTCTTGTGCCTTTCTTTCTTCAGCTTCAGTCAGCTTCAGCTGTTTGCGTTTCTACGTTTTATTGCTTGCTTTACACTTTACTCCTCTACTTCGCCGCTGCTTCGGATATTTCTCAACACACAAACACACAGATACACATACACACAGATAGCATAGAAACTCGAGCGCTGCTGCGGCTGTCACTTTGGGTTATTTGCTTTCGTGAGCACCTTTATTGTGTATTATGCTTTGCCTTATGTTTTCTGCATGCACGAACACACACACACACGCACGCATATAGCTCAAACGCTGCTGACGCGCGCGCAGCAATGTTGACTGCGACTGCGAGGCGACGTTTACATAGACGTTTGGTGTATATAATACGCAAGCTGCTTGCGTTGCTGTTGTTGTTGTTGTTTCGGCATTTGTCACACGAGACACAAAGGAAATTTCTAGCACTGGCTAACACTTAATATTTAGTTGCTTTCGCTTGATAATATTAAATAATTAAATATTTTTTATTCGCATTTAAATTAATTTATTGTTATTATATTAAACTTAATCCGTGAAATTGTGATTTTAAGTTGATTCAGTTTAGAATGTGGCAGCGAAAGTGCGCGCACGTCCGTTCGACTCAATGTTTAGCGTTCAACTGACGCTGCGGCGCTGCTAACGTTGTGTTATTTACTCGCGCACTCGCACACAAACTCGCACGCATACACACACACATATATGCAACGCCTATTTACATTTACGGCGGCCAACTGCCTGCCCTCTGCTGCCTGTTTTTCGTTTTCCTTTTTGACTACTGTGCGCTCAGTGGCTGACACAATGCTATTTCGCTCACACACTAACTCTCACTGGGCGTGCAACTGCTGCGCACTCGCTCTCGCTTACGCTTAAGCACTCCGTTCTCGATATGCGGTCGTCGTCGTTGTCGGATTTTATTTACGTTGGTCTCTTTTGCTTCTCTCAGTCAGAACAGCGACGGCTTTTATTTTTCATTCGTTACTTGCGACCGAGTAACGAACCGTCCACGTTCGAAGTTGGCTTTGCACTGAACTGTATATATAATAGCTGGCGACGTCTGGCGTTGCTGTTGCTGTTGCCGTTGCCTTTTGCCTCTTCTGCTGCGCCTGTTGTTTCTTCGTTTCTTCGACTCGCTGCTGCCGCTCCACTCCACGTTTGTGTGAAAGGAAAGGGCTGTCGGCTGTCTCATTGTCGACGACTGAAACGCGTACATGGCTTATGCTTATATACAAAGCGCTCTAGATATGTAGAAGGAGTGTGTACACACACATTTAATATGAGAATGTACATATTATATGTACAGCTGTATATAACAGATATGTGTGTTTTGCGAGGGGTGCCCTTCGGCGACGAGTGTGTGCATAGTATATAAGTAAACCTATTTGCTTTGATCTCTCTGCTCAAGGTACGGATGTGCTCATATATACTTAAGTATGTAATTATACTCTTGTTTGTATGTATATAGCTTTGTATAATACGATACTATATGTATGTATATATGTAATTACGTGTATATGAATGATTTCTATTAGCCTTTTGAAAAAGTGTGTACACATTTACGATTGTGCTTATATGTGTAAGTAATTTGAGGGTAGGTGGCTGTACATATATTCAGCAGCATTTACTCATATAAATAACTATCTTTGTTTCATGCGGTAACCATTGGCTTCAAGTAACGGAGCTGCTTCTCCAGTATTACCACACTCGATTACTTTTTTTGTATGCTTATATTGATAAATATGATTTTGACTTCGGAAAGATACATTTACAGCTTTGTTGTATATTAAAATTCATTGTACGTATTGTGTTTGGCATATTTCATAATATTTTATGTACTTTACGCAAGTTAGATCTTTAGGTATTTCAGTACTTACTTAACTGTGAAGGCTTCAATTTAGACTCGTTTAGAAAAGATTTTGCTGCAATATCTAAACTAAATATGCTTATTGTAAAGATATTATTATTTTTGCATTTCATACGACTCTCGTCCACAACATAGAACTCTTATTTCGATTAATTTTTATACAGAAACAATATAATATTGTGATTGTCCTCATTTGGCCAAGTTTCCAAGATACATAAAGATATATTAAAAACTGAGGGCCTACTTTACAAAATGATGACAGAAGTACAGATATACAGGCTATATAAATTAAAATTATCGATCTAGAACATATATACTAGGGGCCTCGAGATGATTTAAGCGATTTAAAGCGAGACACACTTAAATAATGTCTCCATAACGCAAAATATAACGTTTAATGCCAAATATGGATGAAGAGATATAACTATAAAATGAAAAATTAATTTCTTTTGAAAAACAACTAAAGGTCAGAGTTCATCTTTGGAAAAAAGTTATACATAACGATGAATATATATGCATATATATATATTCAAAAACACTTTTTATAATATTTTAAAATTGTTAATTATCTTAATTAATTTTCTTTAAGAACACCATATAACTGTACAAAGTTAGAAGAACATATAAGACAATGGTAAAGTATAGTTTTTTGCGAACTAACGGAACAATAGAATTTGTTCTTTGTTAATACACTTTATAAATAAAATGGAATGATGTCAGGCGTTTGAATTTTAAAAGAGTTTTGCTACTTGTTCTGATAAGTAAAATGCCTCTGTTCTTTAAAAGATGAATTAAAGAATATGTACACAATTTAAAAAATGAGAAGCATTAATAATTTTATGGGAGTTATTATAGTATTTGCTTCTTAATAAAGTCGCTCAATCGATAGGAAAAATATTACAACTTTAGTCATCCCATTTAATATGAAGTCAATACACTTTCGATAACATAATATTGGTTAGTTTTTTTTATATATACTGTAGTTCGAGTAAGTTTGTTGTCATTTTGCCTCACTGAAATCTACCCACTTCGAAATTCGTTGTTTCCGTGGACAGATATGCATTTTAGCACGTAGGTGTGTATACAAATATACACAAATACAGACTTACATATGTCTCATACCATGCATGCCAAATACATATGCCAACTTATAAAGATAAAGCTACACACACACACACACATACTACGGATATATACATACATACATAGATTCATAAAATGTTTGTGTTTTTTTTGCACAACAATCAACAAACAGCATTCGTCTTATTTTCCTTTTTGCTTAAAAGCACTGATACAAAAAAAAAGCTCTCCAATCAGTCGACGTTTGCACATTGCACAGTCATTTATCAGACGTTTGTTTTGATGATGCTGCTGCTGCTGCTGCTGCTGCTGCTGCTGCTGCTGCTGCTGCTGCTGCTGCTGCTGCTGCTGCTGCTGCTGCTGCTGCTGCTGCTGCTGCTGCTGCTGCTGCTGCTGTTGGTTCAACTACTATTTTCTGTTGCTTTTTATCTCCTTTCTGTGCAGTTTACAGTTCGCTTCCAGGTATAATAACAATTGCAATAGTTGGCGCGAATTATGCACAAGTTCCCGGAGATCTTTTCTAATGATCGCTCTAATTAAGTCGTTAGTGATGAAAATCATATCGCGAACGTAATTCCAGTTGATTTACTACGAAATTGCAGTTCATAATTATGTTTATTAGCAATCTTCTTACAATTCAAAATTTGAAGAGAATTGTTAATTATCTCAATTAGAAAACCTGTCAATTTGTTTTAGGTTTAGATTTTCACACCCGGAAACCATGGAAAATGGGTGTAAAAATATATATATAATAGCAAGAAAGTATCTGCGTACCCATTTTCCATGCCATGCGCAGATCAACTAACTTATCGATAACTTTTCCATCAGCTTGAGTATCGATACAAATCGATTAGTTCTTAAATAATAATGAGTTTTCAAAATATTACTCTCTTTTATAAATACATAGATTAATCTATACAAATATTCACATGTATCATAAATATTTGATAGGTAAAGATTGGGTTTCAAAGTAACTCGTAGACGAGAGCATAATTACTTGTTTAGACCTTTTAAAGGGTACATAGTTTTATCGTTATGCATTGAAGAAGACTTTGCCGATACCACAAGGTATATATGTTCTTGATTAGCCAATTCATTACAACCTTCTCCGTCTCTTTCTTTAGTTTTGTAGTAATCTTAATGTACGTTTGTCATTTATTAGACTTATTGCTGCATGTCATTGCTGGCCATATCCGATTACTATATTATATGGCTTTCATTGGAACGATCGGTCGAAAGATGAGTTTTGTTGAACAACTTTTGGTTTGAAAACTTGTTCAATATGCGTTTCAATATGATTCTTACATTTGCACTAGAAATCATACAGATCGGACTGCTTTATCAAATGGCTTCCTTTAGGAAATATTGGTGAAATATGGGTTGTTGAACAAACTTGATATTTGTTTGGCAAGATATCCAAAGCAATGCGTTGGCATATTTTTGTACATTACAAAAATGTCATTAACATCGGAATGCTGATATATATAGCTTTCATAGGATGAATAGATTGTATTTCCCTTTAAATCTAAAGTGAAAGTTAGACGTAGAAGGGTTGATTCTGATCTAGAAACAAAAGTAATCTTCGGGTAGCTTATTATCTTTACAAGCATGCAGACATTTTTAGTTTTTGCCTAAAAAACTGATTTCTACTTAAACTTCTCTCTGTGCTCATAAAACACTCTCAAATTATGAGCAAGATAGGAATGAAATAATCAAATATACTGCTGGACTTTCAAATTGTGTGCTGAAATTCCCAGTAAAAAATCGCAAAGCATGGGGAAAAAAACTGCAGATATCTCTCTGAAGCGTTAAGAAATAAGTTTAAAAAAAGAGTAAAAACCGCGACAATTCTTCAAGAAATGTTTTGTTTTATTTGATTTCATTTTATACATTGGCTTCACAGTTGACTCTGATTCACTTCGGTTGTCGAACCAATGACACATCATGCATTTAAACGGAAATACTAATGAAGTAGATATAATTTATCATAAACAGAAATTAAAATTTCAATAAAGAAAAAAAAAACCTTGTAAAAAAACCAATTTGTTTCCAAGATATTATTCAAAAAACAAGTTAATAATCACAAGTTAATAATTCTTTTTTACTTTTTTTTACTTAATCTTTATTGCATTGATTTTTGGAGAATATGTAAATAAAGTTTCTTAAATTATTGGACCTGCTTATTGAGTTATTCTACTGAAAGTATATAAAGTTTTTTGTGGAAAGTCTTAAGGATATAGTTAATAACGAGCTTTGAAGACTATAATATCATAACCAAGATCAATGTTGGTAGTGCTTCTTATAAACTTATATTTACAGTATAATGCTACAAATTGCAGTAGCGAACTTGTAAAATATAGTTTCTTATCGAAGATAAAGTCGTATTTTAAATTTTATTGTAATTCAAGTTGCTGTGGTTATTGAAGGCAATATCGTATAGTTTTTTATGATTCGATGAAAAATAACAGTAATTAAAGAGATTGCAATTGAATGGGGGGTATCAATATAGATTGACCATTCCAACAACAACAACAATAACAACCACAAGTACATCATTTTGTGAACGCCATTTTAAGTGATGTCGCATCAACTGTTTGTTCCCTTGCGCCTCGTGTCTGGTCCATGAATGCAACCGTTGATTGAGCTCATCCTGTCGTTTCGCTAAACGTTTCGGTTTCAGGTTGCAAGCTGCAAGTTTGCCGAGCACTCCGTCTGGGGCTTGTCGTAAATTATTGATTGGCTTTAATTCCGCCGATAGATTGGCCTCAACTGGTCTTAACAGCTTAATTGAGACCCCGTGCAGCAATAAATGCGATAAAGCGCCACAGCAACAACAACAACAATGGGTAAGAGAAACTAATAATGTGCCCAGATATATGAAGCTGATGCTGCGACTGCGACTGCTGCGACTGTTTCTGCTCTTGCTAAAGTCGTGGCCAGTGGCACGACGATTCCCAGTCGCAGCAACAACAACAGTCAGCAACAACAACAACAACAACAACAACGGCAGCAACTCCAGTAGCAGCCTCCAAGTGAATGGGGGGCATTTAAGTTTAATTTGTGTGTTGTGCCGACGTCGCGCTTTTTTTTTTTCGTCTTCCTCTTTTTCTTTTTGTTGTTGTAGTTGTTGTTTCTCTTTTTCCCATTCGCTGCTGCTGTCGCCGAGCTCCTACTCCGCCGCACAGCGCATCGACAAATCCCGCAAGCAATGACCGACCAGCAAGCAGCAAGCAGCAAAGCAGCGCAGCTCAAAACTGAGATTCAGAAAACATTCGTTGTTGTTTTGCTCGCTAGTCGTTGCTGTATTCAGAGCGCATGCCGAGATACGAACACACACACACACACACACACACATACAAATACATATATACACACGCATTTGTATCTGCCAGTAGATTTTCCCAATACGCGTCGCCTAGTGACGTCACAAGCGCCTCACAATCATTGAACATCATTCAGCATCATCATAACGATGCTGAATGCCTCACAGCAGCTTGCCACTAGCCGCATGCCTCATATAACCATTCCCAATTACCAGCGACGCCAACAGCAGCCGCAGCAGCAGCAGCAGCAGATGTTTATATGCCCTCACTATGCACTATGTGTTTGTGTGTGCTTGTGTGTGAATAATTGCAGTTGTGTGTGTGCATGTGTCTGCCTAAGCTGTTGCTGTCGGTCGTGGCAAGCAGTCACAGGCGCGGCAGGGTTGTCAACGCATCCAAAGTTCAACTACAATAAATACTGAGAATAACCCTTAAAGTTTTTGTGTATACGAATTTGATATTATAAAATTTATGTTTTTGAGTAATAAATATTGCTGCTATTGACTTAATAAAATAATGAGTGTGTTTCTTTTTAATATATTCAAATAATTAAACACTAATTATTTATTATTTGAGTTTTTAAACGGATTCTCTTCATTTACATAGACAATAACAACAACAATAAAACAATATTTAATAAAAAAAAAACAATTTATAAAATATTATAACATTTTTAAGATTTAATAGTGCCAATAAAATAAGTTGAGAACAATCGACAACTCTGTCTGCGTATTTTTCATTATTATCTACGCGTGCACAGAGCCATGGACAGCAGCAGAGGCAGCGGCAGAGACAGTGGCAGAGACAGTGGCAGAGCCTAAGCGTTCGCTGTCGCTCAGAGCATAATAATGAGTTTTCTCACTACACTCCTCGTCCTCATTTTCCATATAGTGCATACACATATATACATACATACACACTTACAAATAGACAAAGTGACAGTCGTCGTCTGGGGTAGGCACAAAACAAAAATAGTAAAACAAAGAAGAATGGGAAAGAAATAATATGCTGGCTTCATAAGTTAGGCAACGGGGCTGCTGACTATCCAGATACAAGATATGCGCCACAAAACGAACCAGCAATGCGAATGGGCGAAAAGGCACAAGCAGAGCCAGAGCCAAAGCCACAGCAAACTGGTTGCCAGTGACAGCCGCAGCAGCAGCAGAGGCAACTGCTAGCGAAGATGTGTGGAACGGTGTAGTAGGTAAGGCAACTGACAACAAAAGCAGCGCAGCCAGCAATGACGTCGGCAGCGAAGCCATATGCAGCGGCCAAGCCAAGCCAAACCAAAAAACCAAACCAAACCAAACCAAACCAAAAGCATTAAGCGAAGCGAAGCGAAAATAACAACAAAAGCAAACGAAAAATATATGTGTGTACGTGAGGGTCGCTGAGAGCAGCAGGCAGATATAGAGAAGCGAAAGGTAATTGACGAAACTGTGTGTGTGCTGCGAATGAGCGGCGCAAAGCGTAAAGCCGAGTACATAGCGCACAATCGAGCTGAATGCATGTATATACCTACGTGTGTGTGTGTGGATATTGTGACAACAGCTAGAGGGACGAACGAAGAAGCAAGCGCAGGGGGGCCAAAAGGTTGGGCAATGAAGACAACGACGACGACAACAACGCTGGCAGCGACGCTTACAGCGCTCAGCATGATACCGAATACCGAACATACCCACAGCCTTGAGAGAGTGAGAGAGAGAGAGAGCGGCGCTCGTGTGCCGACGCCGCTGGCTTTAGCTTTGGTGTAGTTTGCCCAAAAACAAAAGGTTCCTGTCTCTGCTGCCGCTGCTGCCAAATAATTAATCAAAAATATATTTTAGTTTCAATTAAACGTGTGTGGCGTTGCCGATAATAAATTATTTGATTAAAGTTACCTATGGACAGCACCAGTAGCCGTAAGATACCAATAAACATGCACACACACACACACATACATAAATACACACATAGCTTTTGAAACTCTTGAAACTGACAAGTTACATTGCAAAAAAGCAAAAAAATATATGCGAAAATTTGATATGGGTTTTTGTGCTGACGACGAAGGTGGGGGCAGCTAACGGGGGCGTTACACCACATCACAGGCAGAACTTCAAGCAAAATAACGGCAAAAGTTAACCAAAAACTTAAGCCCCACTTGGAGAGTCAGAGACAGAGAGAGAGAGAGATGGAGAGAGAGATTGGGGGATTGAACGAGAACTTGTGCAAAAGTTCAACTAAGTCGCGTACAACTTTTTTATGTTCACGCCAATTTGATGCTTAGCATTCCGACAGAAGGAACAACCAACAACAACAAAAACAACTAGCAAAGATGTGAAAGGAAATCCGGCTACGTACAAAACTCTGACAGTCGGGGGAAAGCGAAAGAGTCCGCATTCAATATTAAGCTAGAAAAAGGTCGACTTTCGCAGACTGAAAGCGGATGAAATTCAATTTATTTATCATTTTATCAGTGAAAATTATTCAGACTGTGGCCATCGAAAAAAAAAAAAAAATAAAAACAGCCTAAGGGAATTTTTCTACAGCTTATGAAAAAGTCTGAGCAAAGTCTGATCACTTAAATCACTTGGAAAATAGATGTTGCAGTGGAAACTTGGGCCTCTTAATGATTTATTGCACTGCAAATGATGTTGGCTAATCGAATTTTACTATAACTCTCTCAAAACATTAAATTAATAGAGAAATTTTACTTAAATACTTAGAAGCTGTGTGTAGCTCACATACATATATAAGAAGTGTATGGATTAAATTAATGAAATTAAAAAAGAAAATAAGAATTTGAAATATACTTCATTGGGGGCAACCTTTTCCGGTTTATATTCCCTATAAATCGCTAGTTTTCAATTTTTATAATGCCGACATTTTGTAAATTAATTGAAAAATCAAAGATGATCGGATATGATTTATGTTTTTTGTAAATGGATAATTCTTGCGTGTGCCCAGCAAACTGCCCCCATTTTAAAAAGGGTAGTCCACAATGACTGGACAGATTTTGAGACAATCTCCTTCCAAATGCTGTAATTGGGATAAGCCTCTTAAAAAGGCTGCATATCTGTTTCTGCCAGGAAATCAATACGAGACATGGCAGCATTAAAGGAGATATGTTCAGAGAGATATTTAATTTGAAGAGACTTTATATATAAAAATATATCTAATGTGAACAATTAGCTAATAAACACGTTTGACAGCTTTTAAATACTTTTCATTGCCGACATTTATAAAGAACTTAAGCTATTTTCGGCTATTATTTGCATATTTTACTTAAGTCGACATTTTGGGAATTTCCTAAATATAAATGTATATATATAGATATAAATGGGGTACGTATAAATATTTAGCCTTCAGTTGGAATCCGGTCAAACAACTCTTCGAAGGTGTGGACATTTAAATGATCTCATGTGGGCGTGATCGATTGCTATCCAATTAGCTTCAGATTACTGATTCTTCAAATAAAATTGCTGTGCTTCACTCCAATAGCCGATTGTTCAGATTCCAAGCTACAAGTTACACGCATCTCATTCACATAAATTCTAAATTACATTTTAATGCTAATCCTGACCGGAAACATTATTCGTCATTGTCAAAATGACGTACTCAACTCGGCCTCTAATTGTGAATTACTTCCAATTTTGTGCAAGTTTGAACAGAAAACTAAGTCAAGTTTATTTTTAAACTATAGCGGAAGTATTACTATTTATAAGAATTGTTGGCAATTTACATAATAAATATAGCAAAAAAGAACGTTTATCATAGGCAAATCCAAGAGTAATTTTTCTGGCAATTCGGAGTTATATCATGTTTTATACATTATTTCTTATTTCTCATTTAATATTTCTCATTTTTTAAATTATATTTTGCTTGTGAGAAGATGACAAGTATTACCACGATTAGCTCTAAAGAACACGTTCCAAAACATAATATTTCAAACCCTAAACTAACATTTAGATTTCGTAAGATTAATTCCGTTCTGAGAGGATTTGTGTAATCTTGGAAGTGCAGAAGATAACAATTTTTACTCATTTGCTTAAATGTCACTTAAAACTGACCTTTTGTCGGATTGTGCCTATGGCAACTATAGAATGAATAGTCCGATTTGGTTATCTCCTAGCATTATGCTTCCTTTATCCAAAATATGAATATGAGTCACGTTTTTCAAAATAGTTTTTTAAACTGAGCGAGATCTGTATAAAAAAAAATATATATATATATATTTCTTTCCTAGACAGGGTATAAAAATGTGAATTCATAAGAAAAGCAAGCTATGATCCCCAATGGATTTCCTTACTCCCATAACTTGATAAGTAAAGTTTCCAGATGATAACTGAAATCATATATATATTATTATATAAAATTAGTTTAACTTGTGCACTGTTTCCAGTTGGATATATAATGCAGATCACAGCTTAATCAGCTACAGTTCTTTTTTAAGTACAGCTCTGTCATATATGCTCCTCGTCTCAGAGCTCTCTTTTGTCCATCGTTCAGGGAGTAGACCCTCAACTGAGTGAGTCTCTAATTGTTGCCAGGAAATCTTCCAGAAAGTGTTTTGCTATTGGAGGCATAGCTTTGTAGGGAAGAATTAGAAACAGAAATCAGCTAACATCTCCTGTTTTACTCTCCAACACTTAACAGGAAACGGATTGGATTTCTCTAAACAATTCTTGATCTAACTAGTTTAACATTTCCTATAACAATGGTCCAACTATCCGGCTGAACTCTGCGTGAACTCGACCCTTAAGTCGCACATCCGTTAAGTCAGGGTCAACAAAGTTTTCCGGCTAAAAATCTGTATCATTTTGAGTCATGTTCTGAGAAATTTTGTAGACTTACAAGTCAAAGTTTTGCATACGATGTGTGAGCTAAAATAGCGAAGAACTAAATTTGAAAAAGATTTTAATAATGATTTTAACACAATAAATCTTGGTCAACGAGTTGCCTTAGTCGCGCCGCTAAAGAAGCAAATAAATCAACCATAACCCGAACTCCAATCAGGGAATATTGCTTTGATAGCAGCAGGAAATAATCAAGAATATATATATAGGCATCAGATATATCAGAATATAGCTAATGGCAAATTAATTCATCACTGAGGTGTCAAAATCGTTAAAAAGTTTTCAATATCTATAAAAAATATGCGCATATTAAAACATGTTTCCAGTAGCTCGTTTTAAAACATTTACAGTAATTATTCACTACTGGAGAATATATTAATAATCACTAGTCACCTGGATATATCCATCCTTCTGTCTGTTTGATTTATCTGTTTATACGAGAAGTAATCTCTCAGTTAACTTGATGATAAGTTGAGTTTATAAGCAAATTTACAGCTGTCATTAAATAAATCGATAAATTTGGTCAAAAGATGAGTTCTTGTTTTGAGTTCCGCCTCTTTATGATTTTTTGCAGCGCAAAATGATTTTATTTAATCGAAATTTACTAAAGCCCGTTTCATATATTAAGTTAAGAGAGAAATTCGACTAACAAACTAAGATCTAAGTGTTAATTAGATAAAATCGAAGTGTTAATTAGACAAATTTCTCTGCCAGATATAAACTCAAACATGCATGAAGAATTAATTGTACATTTATAATAGAATTCAATAAGGTAAATTTGAAAAGAAAATTAAAATATTTAATATAATTGAATACTTCAATTTGTGTTACAGTTTTACATTTTTTAGAAATGATAAATTCTTCTGCAGATTTTAGCGTTAAACCATAATTTATTAAGTTTTCGTTAAATCGATAAAATGTTATCGATTTCCGCTGTCTCTGGTGACTGTAAAATGCTGATTAAATCTTTACATAGTATATATATCGAATATGCTTTACTCAGTCTATTAAATATGAACAATTGTCTAATACCCAATTCTTAATAATCAGCTTATCCATTGTTAGTAGCAACAATGTATTGGATTTAAAATGGAATCGATGACAGATAAATCAATTTATTGTTAGGTTGGAAAAAGAGGGCGGATTAGAGTGTAGCTGCACTTCAATAAAAAATCTAGATATGCCTAGATTTTTGTATATTTTAATATAGATAAAAAATAATTTAAAATAAACGTAAAACTGGGCAAAAATATATCTAAACGGTCGCAATGCAGGCACCCAATTCTACAGATAAAACATATGTGAAATCTGAGCTGATGGCAATAGTAATTGGATATACATATATATATATATATATATAGATAAAACAAATTGTGACTCATTTAGAAAAGCCACACCCATTTACAGCGAATCTGACTTGAAAGTAAGCTGATTAACTCAAAATTTGTCGCATGTGCCGCATGTGTACAATTCGTAATTACTTTGGCAACGTGTACAAATATATGTTGCACATAGAATTACGCATTTATGTATGACAAGTTTTGAGTTGTGCGCCACATTCTTGATATGATTATGCAAATTTTGGTTGTGCTCGAGGCACTTGAGGAGAGGCGCTTGCGAAATCATTGCGAGCAATTTAAATCCACTTTAATTGGAATTTTAAAGTTAAAGATTAAACAGCAACGGGCAACAACCACAACAACAACAGCGGACGGGGCAAGCAACGAACAATGCGGCAACAATTTAATCTCTTAAATTGCACATTTCGCAACATCCTAGGGGAAAAAGGCTGTCAGCCAACAGCCACCAGTTCGTCCACCACCACCACTAGCCATCCAGCAAGCGATCCGCCACCCGCCCGTGGCCCGCTAGCAAATTGGAATTTTTCAACCCCACCCACAGGGCGAAAAAGGCGTCAGGGCTGGCGTTGCCGCCGCCGTCGCCATCGGCGTCGCGCAACATTCATAAACTAATTAGTGCCATAATTTCAAAAGTCGCATTCGGTTGTGATGGGTTTGCAGCAGCAGCAGCAGGTATAAAAAGGGGAAGGGGCGGTGCGACAAGTCCCACAGGTCGTAGTCCAAGTATTACGTAATAATTATGAAAAATTCGCTTTTGCCATTTCAATTAAGCGTTCGGTTTACGCGACTGAATACCTGAAAAAAATAAATAGCACAACCGGCCAGGCGGATATTTGTATCTTAGCCATATGACAAATAGTATAGCGATTGTTAAGAGATTAGAGATATGAAGGCTTGCGTTGGCCGCAACCATTAATCATTAATCATTTTCCATTCGCCTTGTGTGTTGTTGTCTCAATAATGTTGTGTGATAAATCGAAACAAATTATAATTGGACAAAGCAGAAAGCAGCGACAACAACACAAAAAGCACGCATATGTAAGTGTGTATATATATGTGTGTGTGTGGAAACGAAATGAAACAAAAAGGCAATGCAATAACAACAACAACAGCAGCGGCAGCCTGTTAAACTACACCCACGAAAGCGGGCATCAAAATGCGCCTCAACAGTTTCCCAATCAAAATGTAAATATGCCGCAGTCGCTGCCAGCGTCAGCAGCGCGGCGACAGCTAAGTGGTGGTTGTGTATTGCATGCGGGGCTGCACTGGGGCTGGACGACGGCCTGCCTGCTTGGCTGCCTGGCGGAGCTGCCTGCTTGCAATTTAAAAGTAAATATTATACATACACACACACTTGAATACATACATACATACATACGTATATATGTATGTGACTATCACACTATATCTGTAGCGTAAAAAGCAAATGCAAACGGAACGCAAAGCAACGGCAACGGCAACAGCAACGCCATCGCCATGTTTGCGCACGACGTGAAACTTGCCGCTGTCGCTGCCAACGTCAATAACAGCAGCAAAATTTGTATGCTGCCCTGCCTGGCTAGGCCAGAGCACGAACTGAAGCAGCTTCAGAGAACACAATACCCACTTGGAAATTGGATGCACATCGGCATATCTAAAATGAGACGCGCTGACTAAATTGGCCACTGGGTTGTGTGTGAGTTTGTTTGTGTGGGCATGTGTGTGTGTGAGAGTTGTGTGACTGTGTGTGCGCAACATTAAATGGGAACGATGAACGACGAGTCAAAAGCAATAGCAATAGCAGCAGCAAGAAAGCGTAGCACTTGCATGTATATGTGTGTGCGTGTAACTGGCAGTGGTGAGTGAGCAGCAGAGAGTCTGTTGTTGTTGTTGTTGCTGTGGTTGGTATTCGGGCGCACAGAGTGTGGCTGGCATTCAGCTTTAGACGTAGTGCCGTATTTACGTGTACCGCAAGTGCTCATTACGTATTCTACTACACATCACACACACACACACTCAACAAATGCATATACGGATGAAATTTTTGAGGGTTAATATGAACAGATATCGCAGCACAATTTTTGCTGCCTCGCAAATCCGCAAATCTTTCATGTTTACTCGCTCGCTTATACCCTTAATTTTTTTCATTTCAGTTTTTATTTGCGTTGCATATATTTTTTTTCTCATCTCCACCCACATTCTGTCTCGCTCTTGAGCTCATTTGCAAGCCGTCGGCTGTCTTTGTCTTTTTGTGTGCGTACTTTTCTAATAAATTATGCGCCCTTTTGATAAATGTCACTTTCAAAGCACATTCCACCTAATTGTGGCGAGACCGTGAACGGAACGCAACAAACATAGAGGAAAGAGAGAGAGAGATAGGAGAGGAGTGGAAAAGAGAAAGACTGGGACATTAATTGCTATGAAAGAGCCGTAATAAGCGCACCTGTCAAAATTTATTCCCCATTTAACAGTTTGTCGCGAGAAAAAAGTGGGACTTGAGCGCTGAACTGTAATGAAAATGGAACAGTTTCACAATTGAACTCAAATTAAATGTAAAGAAGAAGAAGAAGAAGAGGAGGAGACTGGTTGCCAAATGGAAGTAACTGAACTGAATTGAATTTAAGCAAATATTAAACTAAGTTAATTGTAAATTAAAGGAATTGAAATTAAAGTTAGAAAATGGAATTGTTTAATGAAATGTAAAGTAAGCTGGGAAACTAATAATAAAAATGCAACAAATCTAAAAAAATAATGCAATTTGAGCATAGGCGATTATTATGCTAAATTAATAATAATAATAATAATAAATAATAATTTAATAAGTTTAACAAAACTCATATTTAACGGCTCAACTGCTGATACTTAATGTCGCATTTTTAAATACCTGTGTGTGTGTGTGTGTGTGTGAGTGTGTGTGTGCCATGTACGGAATGTTGCCACGAATATCTCTTCCTCTAGCTGTAATATGCAACCACATAGACACAACCACAGCCAGTTTCCAGTTGCCAAATGCTGCAAACACATTAATTATTTGTTTTACCAGCAGGATTCACTTCCAGCTGGTTCAGCAGGATACGCACACATATATGTATGTGTGTATCTATGTAGATCTCCTATAGTTGCAGTGGAGCTCCCATATGGCTTCCGCATCAGCTTGAAGCAGTGTGGGTCATTTATAATTACATTTTCATGCAGTACTCCTGTGGCTTTCCACACACACCGAGTGGGTGCAGAGGGGAAGAGAAGGAGTCACTGATGAACTGCCTCGGACAAGCACTCTTTTATCATAAGAACCCACTCTAACGAATAAATATAGATTCCTAGTCATTATTTGGAGATAAGATTTGAAAATACCACTTAACAGCTTGAAAGGAACGGAAATGGGTTCAGTTTTCTTAAGTAAAATACATATATAACTTCTTTAAATTGTCAAATACTATCTAAAATTTACTTAATAATCTCGTACTTGCTTTATCTAACTTTTAAGTCTTTATAAATTCTAAAAGTAGCACATATATTGTACGGTTAATTGACTCATAAGACAACTTCTATTAACAAATATAGTAATCTTAATAAATATTGGATTTATATGATTTACAGGAAAAAACTCAGATAAGTAAACAATATTATTCAGCAGAGCAATTAAGAAAAAAAGATAAAAAATACCCGCTGTTGTAGAGATAGAATATGAATAAGAGTTGTTCTGAGAAAATAAAAACATTTGTAAACAATATACTTAATTACGCATAGAATTCGGCAATCTTTTCTTTTGTTTATATGAGAATCGATTTGTAATATTTGTGCCCTTAGTTTTAAACTGTTTTCGGTAAAAAGCTGGACTGGATTGCTGGATTTAGCTAAAGCATTTATATATAAGAAACAGCGTATTAAAGTGCTCTAGATAAGTGAGTCCAACTACAAGAAAATCTGTACCAGTTACTTCCTGATCCCCAGATCACTGAAATTTATTTTTAAACACTTTCTGTGCATATTTTTTTAATTGTTCTTAGCTCAAATCTTTCATTAAAATGTGTAAAAATATAGAATAACTGTACTTTATGGGATATGGTTCGCCTTGGCTGCTATTTCTGAGCCGATATGTAGTATATGTGGGATTAGTCAATGTTAAAAATATTTAACATAAACACTCCTTTAGTTTGCCTCACAATATTAAATCATAATTATATTTATTGATTTATTTAGATTTTGATGACTATGCAATATTTGTGAGTTTGATATAGAAATGGGCGAAAGGTAGAGATAAGGCTACTCTGATCGCTTATATATATTTGTTTGAGTTATTTTACTTGTAATATGATTATAATTAGAATTATACATAATTCAACTGCACCTAAATTTTCAGAAGAGTCTCCAAATCTGGTAAAGGGTTAAAGCGTATAAAGAAATTAGAAATAAAAACACACTTCAATCGAGTAGATATATTTTACACAGGACTTGAGATACACCGAATAAAGATCTGCTTATAGCCATAATCGTCAAATACCTAATTTCTTCAATGAAGAATCTTTTGTGGTGCATATAAGATAAACTCTAAATTAATTGCACGAATAACCAGTTGAAATCAAATACAAGTCAAGAAGCTGTGAAAGAAAATAGTTGAGTAAAAATAAAATTAAACTCGATTTGATAAAGTGCAATTTAAAGATGAGCGCGTTGTAAGCGATATGTATTCACATGCTGCCACACGGAGTCGCTTATCTGCACCATTTATCAAATTGTATGAGCAAGAAATACGTTTTCCAGCGTTTCCTGTGCATATTAATGTCTAACGAGCCTTGAAATATACGCGGAGACGTGACAAAAAACATTACAAAAAAAAAAAGTACTTTCAAGGACACGCGATTCTGCACTTGTCGCCGTTGTCGCCAGCATAAGCCTTTGATATGCAAATTTTTGGCAGGCGCTGAAGTCGTTTTCAATTGAATTCGAATAAATAAAAATTCGCAGCGGGCATAAATTGTGTGTGATTCGCCACCGTCGCCCTCCGCTCTGGTATTATTTGCCTACGTCGTCTGTCAAAACAAGAATCGAGCGTAAGATCAAGTAGACTTCAAGTCTCAAGTGGTGTCAGTGACAGGCAGAGATGCACAGATTCAGAGACAGATACACACGCACACGCACATGCACACACACACACACACACACACACACACAGATAAAGTGTGGAGAGAGAATGACACCTTTGCATATGGCCCCAATTGAGATGAGTTTCATATGTGTGCATTTTCATATTTTACACAAAATGCCCAAACGGGCAAGGAGTGAGCGAGAAACACCAAAAGCGGCGACGGCGACAAACGAGAATTCGCGATAATTATAAACACCAAGGCCAATACGTAGCTGGCACGATTGCCGACGACGACGACGATGACGTCGCTGCCGCTATCGCAGCCAGCGTCAATGCAGAAGCGTTAATCTCTCATTTGACAGTTGAATTCAATTAAAAACGGCACCCACACCCACACAAGCGAACACACACGCACACGCGCTCATGAAGACCGAACGACACGAACAACACGCACAGCCACCCCAAAAAGATAAAGGCAGCGCAGCACAACGCAACGCACACAGGCAGAGGTACAGACACGACGAGCTCGGGCCGGAGCCGAAGTTCCCGAGCATGGCAGTTGCAGCCAATCAAGCCGCACGACAGCCGCAGGGTGGGCGGTACAGCAATGGCGCGAAACGGCAACAGCGAGTCTCTTTGTCTCGCTCTCGCCTGCTCTCGCTCTCACGAGGGGCTCTCAGGGCGCAGACGCGAACAACGGCAGCACGGTACCGAAATCGTTGGCAGGTCTAATCAGAATCAGTCTTTGAACAGTTTTCGTGCCGTGCACTTTGTGGACGGAGTAAAGTCAATTTTTGTCCGCTGACGGCAAAAGAGAGAGTGAGTGAGAGTGCAAGAGTGTGCCAGAGAGATAGAGAGCGAGAGAGACAGGGAGTAAGAGCTTTGAAAATCTCAGCCGCTGTTCGTGATAATAAAAACGTGTATGAGAAATCGATAAGAGCAGCAGCAGTAGCAGCTGAAGTGAAAGAAGCGCGCACACACACACCGCATATGTGTATGTGTGTGTCGGCAAGTGTTATAAAGTAAGAAGAAGAGTTCATCATTTTTGGTTCGAATCGATTTATGCTTGTACGTAAAATGTTGTTTTCCATTTTAGTTTCAGCTTCTAAGCAGCCGGCTAAATAGACCCATTTATTGTAAAACGTGAACGATTTGCGTCGCAATTTTGGACAATTGGCAGGGAGAGAAACGCAAAGCGTTTGAAAACTGAAAACTGTTGTGTGTACATTTCTAATAAGAAAATTTCACTTTGCTTTTGATTGTGCGGCGAGCGCGGCGAAATGTAACCGTGTCTATATGTGTGCGTGTGTGTGTGTGTGAAAATTTTGTAAACACACGTACACGTGACAAGTGGTGTGCGTTTACTGTTGTTGTCGTCTTCGTATTGGAATTTTCGTTACACGGCGACGGCGATTTCGAAAAAAGACCGAAAACGAAAAACGCGGCGAAAAGGCGAATATACGCGCGCGCAAATTGTAGAAAGTTTTGTTTTGACTTTTAGTTTTGCCGCGTTTGCTTGCATGCTCTCTCCCACAGCCCACATTAGGGCGGCTCTCTTGCTGCGTTGCGTTGCGTTGCCGCGGCGAATAGATACAAATTTGTATCGTCTGCGCTTCGTAAACGTAGTCGTCGTACGAATATTCGTCGTGTGCTCGTTTCGCCTCAATTGCGCGGCGAAGTACGAAGTACGAGCACGAAGTACGACAGTACAACATACACAATACGAACGCAGAGTCGTAACATTTGAATTTCGTGCATGGCATTCAGTTGTATTTTCAGCGGCTGCTGTTGTGGACACAGCGCACGTTTATTTTACAAGTGCTGTAGACATATTTACGCTCAATTTTCCGTTTTCGCTGTAACATTATTTCTCGGCAAAGCTTGTTGCGTGCGCGTCGTGTCTATAACTGAGTATGTGTGTGCGTGCGTGTGCATGTGTGTGTTTGTGTGTGTAGCAACCACCCTGCGGGCTTTTGTTGTTGTTGTAAAGTGCTTATGCCGGCGCCAGTCGTTGGTGCTGCTGCTGCTTCTGTTGCTGCTGTTGCCGTGTTTGTTGTTATTATTGTTTTCGTTTCGATAGCGATAGTAGCGCGGCAAAAAATAAAACTCAGCCCACTGTGCAAGCTGTGGCCATATTTCGTCACAGTCAGCATGCGCCCAAGTGTGTGTCAGTGTGTGTGAGTGCGAGTCGCGTATGTGTGTGTTGGTTTGAGCCTTCGCCGTAAACTAATACGTCAGCCGCATTGAAGACGTCATCAACGTTGTCAATTGAAGCCATCTCACCCACCACCACCCCCCAGTCATAAAAGACCGGCACAGTGGGGCACTTTAGCATAGCACTCAATGTGAGTGGGTGTTATTTTTTGTTTGTGGGCGTGGACGTGGGCGTCGCTGATGAATGGCATTTCAGCTTGTTTGCTCATGGGCCGCCTCACATTCTCATTATCCTCATTTTAGCCATGACTACGTTTGCATTTTCCTGCAACTACTGCTGTGTCCAGCTTTCTTACTCCAACGAACCTCCACATCCCCGCGCCTTGCTTCGCCCCACCTCCCCCTCTTGTAAATGTTTTCCCTGCCTGACCCCATGTCAATCCTTGTGTGCTGTTCTGGCTTAGTTTCCAGCTGTATTTGAGACGCTTTTGTTTTTGTTGCCTGCCTGCCTTGCTCGCTTTTTGTTTTGTTTTGTTTTTTTTTTTATAGTTTTTCTTTTGCTTGCTGTTTTTTGTTGTTGTTGTTGTTTTGTTTTTGTTTTGCTAGCATCGCATCACATCGCATAGCATCGCAGCTTCTCTGCTCGGCTTGTTGTCATTTCGTCTTGCCTTTTACAAGCTGCTTTCGTGCCAGTTTCGCGTGAGCGTGTGACGTACAAAGAGCAGAAACATGTCAAAGGCAAACGGGGCAACAACTACTACAAAATGAGAAAATAAGAGAGAAAAAAAAGTGGGCAGCGCATTTCGGGCCAAGGCGACTTTTATTTGCCCTACAGCGGCTTAGATTTGCGGACTGTGTTGTGTGCGGGGGGAGTTCACTGAACAGCTGTCCAAACGCTGCTCTGCTTTAATATGCGTCCCCAAAAGGGATATCTAAAAATATATATATATATTCTCCATCTTATATTAGCAAGTCCATATCTGGCCAGATATCCTTTAGTTTTTTGCGAGTTTACTTGAAAAACCATTTGAAACTGATTCCCAGTTAAAATTTCATCTATTTTTTGACACATGTTAAAACTATAAAATAAAGAAATCAAGCTTAAAAGCAGTCTTAAAGTTGGTTAATTTGGAAATGCACTACTTTAAATGATTTACACTTATCTTATAAATATAATTAATATATTTTAGTTGACAACTAATTTGATTATTTGTTATTTATACGATTCAAAGATTAGTTTTATAAAACAGCTGAAAGGGATGGGTATTTACTTATTATATAGATTATAGATTATACTTAAGATATCATTAGTCGAGTAATCTTAACATTGAAATCATTTATTGACAGTTTGAGCTGATCATTATTAAAAATGATTGTTAGTCAGATTATAGATAATTCTTTAGAGATCATTAGTCGATCAATCTTAAGTTAGAAATCAGTTATTCATAGTTTAGGAATTGTAAGATAGAGTAGGAACTTAACTCGAGCTGATCAATATTTAGATAAATAATTAATTCATAGTTTGAGAATTGTAAAAGAAATAACAAATTTTAATTGTGATCCTTATGGAATTCTTAACTGATAAATCATATATGTCACCTTCGACATTAGATTTTCTTTAAGAAATATGAATTTAAGCATAAATTTTAATGATCTAATTGGTTAACATGAATTGGCTGAGCAAGCAAATTATCAGCCCAATTAGGACTCGTTCGTAGTCGCTTGTGGCAAGCCCAAAACTAGACATACCATGTAATATATATAGTGTGGTATGTACACATGTTAACAACATGACATTTAGTGTGGCTTTTGCTGTATATGTTGCACCATTCAAATCTCATCTTCATCAACTTAACGCGTCTCGTATGTGGCATACATTCTGCTTCTCAGACAGACCTGCTCTCCTCCAACCTGCTGATCCAACTCTCGCTGCCCACATAATAATAATTATCATCATCATCATCAGCAGCAGCATCATTATTATTATCATCAACTGGCTGACTGTGCGTATGTGTGTGTGTGTGTGTGTGTGTGTGTGTGTAGGGCACATAAGAGCGTAATTTTCGTACTTTATTCGTTTGCACGACGACGATGTCGACGAGGAGGCAAAACCTAAAACTAGATTCAAGTACACACGTCGGGTGCATGTGTGTATGTGTGTGTGTGTGTGTGTTTGGGTGTGTGTAAGCTTTTGTAGGGTGCCCTCTGTGTGGCACGAAGGGCGTCGCTTGTGCGCCCGAAAGCCCAGCAGCCCTCCCCTCCCCCTCCCCAGCCACTGCTTAGCCACCTCTTTAGCCGCCTTCTGCGTATGAGTTTTGGTTCTTGGGTTTCTGCGTTTCTTATTTTTTTTTTGTTATTACTATTTTTTTTTTTTTTTCATATATTCGTTTTGTTTATTTTTGTGTGTTTCGGCATTGTTCCGATTCATGGATGGCTGACTTACTAGTCTAAAGTTTTGTGTCTAGTGCCGCCGTTGACGTTGCCATCTAGCTGTGTGTGTTGAGAAGATACAGCTGCAGATATAGATACAGAGATACAAAGATACAAAGTAACAGCTACATAGTTACACATTAAGTCATCTCTATGTGCGGCTTTTGTTTGACGCTCTGACGACAGACGAGTCGGAGACGGAGACGTGGACTGAGACGCAAACCCGGAGACCCAACCGACCCGACCCGACCACAATCATGTTGATGCCTGATGGCTGATGGCTGATGGGTGATGGGTGATGATGGTTTGCCAGTTGTTGTTGGCCGTTGCTCGTTGGTCTCTGGGCTTTGCTGGCGATGTGATTTTGCTTTATGTTATTTCTCACAGTTGGCTTTTTCACTACTTTTTTTGTTGTTGTTGTTGTGTTCATTCTCTGTTTTTTTGTTATTGTTGTTGTTTGTTACCTTTGTCTCTGCTGTCCATGTGGCGCTTTAAAAGCTTTCATATTGTGTCTTTGCCACCCGTTTTTATTATTATTTTTATTTCTTCTTTCTTTTTTTCTTTTTTTTTTTTTTTGCGCAGACGCAACAGTTTGTGGTCATCGGTCTTGCCACATAAAGACAGCCCCCATCTTATTTATTAATAGTCTTTCATAAATGTGCCAAAGGTGTTGTTATTCTGTCACCAGGCAAATCTTTTCTTACAAAGTGTATTTTACATATTTAATTTCATTATTCGGCATAAGTAGTTGAGTTGCCATCCAAGTCTATGTAAACTGATCATTTTTAGGGGCTATATTGACTGCAATTAGTATATTTTTTTGGGAATCTTGTGCTCCTTTAGCCTAAAATTAGAAGTTTGACAAGAAAACATTTTTATATTAATGATAAATCTTCGGTTTTCTAAGCAATTCAAAAGAAATTTTAAAAGCTTTATGCTGCCCTACATAAGCATAAACAATTGAAAAATATGCATATAATCTAGAAAATGATTTAATTATAATATATATCATTTATTATAAACAACTTAAAAATATTTACATAATCTAGAAAACAATTCAATTACTGGCAACACTTTAGTAAATCCTTTTGTTCCGCTGTTGTCTTTCGCAGGACATGCTAGCATCTTAAAAGAAATACCAAAATATATATATAGAGGCTATATACAAACAGTTAGAAAATGCATCTTAAAACGGAAACAACAGCAGCAAAGGGGGAAGGAGGAGGAGGAGCTGCTCGTGAGATGAGAAAGTTCAATGAGCTGATAACCTGTCGCATTTGCCAGGGTTATATGATAGAGCCAACAACCGTTGACTATTGCTATCACACATGTAAGTATCTTGGCCAACTTGTGTCCACATGCAAAATGTATCTGTAGACAACCCACATGCAACAACAATTTTTTGTTTGCCAGACTGCCGCAGTTGCATATTGAAGCATTTGCTGCGCGATGTTTACTGCCCACAGTGCAAGGGCAGCGGTGGCAAGCACATCAACGAGGATAATCTCAGGTAGGTGCAAACTTCCTCTCTACCCCCCTTACCTCTCACTCTCCCTCTCCCTCTCTCTCTCTCTGTCTCTTTCTGCACACTCTAAAAATAAACAACTGCCTAATCCCATGCAGATCCGATGACACATTGCGCGCCCTGATTTATAAACTTGTGCCGGGTCTTTATCAGCGCGAATGCGAGCGTCTCGTTGAGTTCGAGGAACAGCATCGGGAACTGGTTGACGATGCGGAGGATGTGCTCCGGCCAGCAGGTCAGCAGGACCAGCAACAGGAGTTCTTTACGCCCGGAGAGCCAATTAGGTGCGTTACATTTCTAGTATTTCTACTTCTCAGTTCAAAAACTTTTTATTTCCAATCGAAAACTTTAACTTTCCAATTATTTTAAATTTATTTTAATCTGTAGCCTTTAACAAATTATTTATATTATTATTTTTATTATTTATATATATATAAATGGGTAAAAATTGTATAATTGTTTTGTGCAAATGTATGTAACAAGCAGAAGGAAACATCTGCAAACCCATAAAGTGTATATATGTTCTTGACCATGATCAACAGTCAAATCAATATAGCCATGTCCGTTTGTCTATATGACTAAGAGAATCTCGTAGAATATAAAAGCTAAATTGTTTAAATGGTATATCCGTCGCAAATCAAGTTTGCTTTATTTTTAATCGATAACTACCTTCGTTTATCGGTTATCGATACATTTCGATATCCGATAGCAATAAATCCCATAATTTTAAAGGCGGAATCTTCTTACAGAATATAGATGTATATAATGAGTAAAACTACACAAATTTTTACCAACATCAGATAAGAAATACCAAAGTTATGGTCTAAAATATATTCTCATATTGATCTCATTTCTGTCAAGCATATTTTGTATCAACTGCTCATATTTGGGTGCACAACTTTTTAAAGAAAAATGTTGCCAATAAAATTAGAATATATATAACAGCTGGGTTTAGCGTATATCGCAGTCGAGCTCCCTCAACTACAGCCTTCTTGCTCATTTTCTGCTTACTTTATTTCTTAAGACAAAATAAGCCAACTGATTGGCTGGTTTCCTAATATAATCTGTGAATTTTTGTCCACATTCGACTATAAAATAATCAACTACATCTAATGGAAATCTGTTTTTCTTTTAGTTTATTAATTTCTTTACTTGATTTTCTATTTTCTTTCAATTTCCCAAATCTTTGTAAAGTAAAGTTTTTCCTTTCATTTTCACTATTCAGCCGATTATGCTCGGGCTATTTTAAGCTGCTTAGTTATAATTTATATTTAGCATCGATTTGTGCATATTTAATTATTTTCTTAATGTTTTTAATTCAATTTTGGGCAGTTTATCGCTGGAATATCATCCGGCAATGCTGAAACAGTGCGATGAATTTGTGCCGCCCGTTTGCTATCTGCAGTGCCCTGCCGACTTGAGGGTTGTGCATCTGAAGCGGTTTCTCTGCTCCAAGTACGACATCGATGCGGAGAACAAACATGTCGAGGTCGAGGTCACGTATGAGGATGAGGTTTTGCCGCCCAGCTTTACGCTGATGGACGTCGGCTATTGTTACCAGTGGAAGCGGGTGAGTTTTCAGACTTGTTTTTCACGTATCTTTACCGCTTCAGGGGGGATTACTGAATTTTTACAGTCCCTGTTTTTGTGTCTGTGCCTGACACTTAAAATTAGCCGCTGGCAAATCGGATTTTGCCGCTAGTTTAGTGTTCCCCCCCTCAGAGTGTCCACTGTGGAGTGTACATCGGGATATGCCAGGGTTTGCCATGCCAATCTCATCAGATGTGTAAATTTAAAGTCTTTTCTATATTTTTGAATCGTTATATTTGTGAAGTCAACTTTCTATATAGTTATCGGAGTGAAACTCGATATAGTTTCGTCTTTTTTTTTTATCAAAAAGAATGCAAAATTAAGTTTTTGATATTTTAAACCAACTTCAAAACTTTAGAGAAAACTATTAAAATATATTTAATATATTAAATATATATCTTAAAAAAACTTTAAAAATGTAGAGTAAACTATAATAAAATGAATTTACTATATTATTATTATATAAAGATATATATATATATATATATCAATTGCCTTGTTACGATCTAGGAATCGTATACTTAAGGAGTCTCTTCCTCGATAGGAACCTTTCGGCTCGCCCTTTGCAAATCCTTAAATTATTATCAGATTAGAATACAAAATTTTGTATATAAAATGTTGATTGAAAGGGTATTAAAACTTCGATGTCCAATTTGCGATACTTGTTACTATTTGCCACCCCCCTTTTTGTTGAATCCACAGCATGCGCCCATGGAATTTCGTTATAGGATTTTGGTTTATGAGCGGGCGATGGCAAAAAACGTTGGGAACAATTTGTCAAAGGTTAATCAGGATATTGAGTTGAGTCCGACGGCTGCTGCTGGCGGCGGCCACACGGCTGCCACAAAGAGTGGCAAGTCGGTGACCTTTGCGGACGATGTGGAGACGCAGTCGCGTCTGCTGCAAGCCACAAGCAAATCGACGCGCAGCAAATCGACGACGAAACTGGCCAAAAGCAAGCAGCGCGCCCAATCCCAAGCGTTGGCCAACAAACGGGAACAAGCCGAGGACCCAGCCTATGCCCCCAGCAATTTCAAGAGTCTGCGCAGCAACGATATGCGCTACTGCGACTATGGCGTCAGCAACTCCTCCAATTCCAACTCCAACTCCAACTCCAGCTCCAGCTCCAGCTCCAATTCAGCAACGACTCCAGCTCCTGCTCCGCTGTTGCGTGTGAAGAGCGAACCCGAGCCGGAGGAGCTGGCGGGCAATTGCAAGCCAAACTTTGTGGTCAGCATTCCGCAGTCGCAGCTCAGCAAATCCGCTGGCTATGCCGATGAGGGCGCCTTTGAGCTGAAGACGGCCAACAAGAAGTCGCCGCAATCGCATCTGCCCAAGCTCAAGATCGAGCTGAACAGCATGCGGGCCAAGCTGACCATGCCCAAGTCGGCGGATGCGCGCTTGGAGCTGTCGGATGTGCTGCCCCAGCAGCAGCTCGATCTGGAGACATATGCCAAAAATATTGGACTCAAACCGATTGAGCCAACAGCAACAGCAACAGCAGCGGCAGCAGCAGCAACAATTGTTGCCAGTCCGCCGGATGCGCTCAAATACAGTCCAAATGCATCGCCAATGAGTTCGTGCTCCTCCTCGACGAATGGCTCCAATGGCACCGCCGATGCGAGCACCACTACCTCAATCACAACCACCACATCCTCCTCGCATCGCAAACGCAAGAAGAAGCACTCGAAGGAGCCAAAGGATGCGAATGGCAAACGGAAGAAACTCCATGCGGAAATCTCCTCACAAACCGATGGCAAAATGAAGATGAAAATAACCACGACACATAATCACAGGGCGCACAAGCTGGACTTGAAGCGCTCCCATTCGCTGGCCGGCGGTGAGCTGGCTGCACTGCATCAGCTGCAACAACAGCAACAACAGCTGGCGGTAGCCTCAGTGACGACGGCAAACAACCAGTCGGATGCACTGAATCGCACACTGGGCGAGGAGGCGCGCAGCATCAATAGCCTGATGACAGCCAACTCCAACTCCAATTCCAATTCCATTTCGATTTTGAGCTCCAACACAAATGTTGCTGCTGTTGCTGCTGCTGCTGCTGTTGCTCCTTTTGCTGTTGCTGCTGTTGAGAAGAAGGAGCTGAAATTGCCCGCTTCTCCGCCGCTGCCCCCTAGCCTATTTAAAGCCTTCAAAGCAACAACAACAACTCCAACAACAGCTGCAACAGTGGCAACAGTTGCGCCTCCCACAGTGGCAGCAACTGCTCCAATAGTTGCCCCTGTTGCCGCTGCACCAATTAAGTTGAAGCCGGCGCCGCAGCAGCTGCAGCCCAAGCCTGCCAAACCAACGCAGCTCAACAATAATAACAACAACAGCAGCAACAACAACAACAACAACAACAACAACATTCGCAAACCAACATTGACGCCGCAGTTTGTTGTGCCACAAACGCCGATGCGTCAAGCGGCGCTGCCGCCGCATCATATGCAACGTTACCTCTCCACGCCCAGCTCGATAGCCAGCGCAGCCAACAAGCAGCCGAAACGCTCGCTCTCCCTGGACGAGACGCAGCAACAGTTGCTGCTCTCAAAGCAGCCACGCCTCGACTACCAGCAACAGCAGCAGCTAAACAAGCTGAATGCCGCCAACAACAAGGCCAAAAGCTATGCGCCACAAATGCGTCTCTATGGCCCGGAGCTGAACAAGACGACATTCACGACGACGACGACGACGACGGCAACAGCAGCAGCGACGACGATGAGCAGCAACAACATGCCGCTGCTGTGTCCCGCCGGCCTCAGCCTGACGCTGCCACAGTCAACGCTGACTATAACGCCACGCAACCAGGCGAGTGCATTGCATGGCCTGAGTTATCCCTACACGGAGTCCACGTTGCCGCCGCTGGAAATTGTGCGACTGGGTGGAGGAGCAACGGCAACGGGAGCACGTCTAATGGGTCCACCTGTTGGTCTGCCCAGGCACAATACGAAGCGTGCCGCCGCCTCGGCACAATCGCCGCCGTTGTCCATGCCGGCAATGGTGAAATCCCCTCCATTGTCGGTGGCGCTCAGTGCGCAACGAGGCGGCAACAACCTGAACAACAACAACAACAACCTGAACAACAACAACAACCTGAACAACAATGCGGCTTATCGCACATCGCCGCCTGCCTTAATCAATCTGCACAGTCCGTTTCCAACGAAAGCCAAAGCTGAGGCGAATGCTAAGAAAACAGTTGCTGCCGTTGCAGCGGCAACTGTTGCCCAGCTGCTGGACAAGTCGAAAACAACTTTGCGCGAATTTCGGCCACCAACAACAACAGCAACAGCAGCAACAGCAGCAGCAGTCGCAGCATTAACAACGACAGCAGCTAGCACGACAGCAGCAACAATTGCCAAGGATGCTGACATACTTGATTTATCAGCGGGCACAGGACGCAACAGCAACAGCAACAACAGTGGCAAGCAACAAGCAACAACAAGCAGCAGCAGCAGCAGCAAAAGCGCCAAGCTGCCAGCAACAACAGCCTTAAGCAACAGCAACAACAACAGCAACAGCAACAACAATGGCAGCAGCAGCAACAGTTTGGAGGCAGCGCTTAATAAAATCAAACAAAACATTTGCGCCAACAGCAACAGCAACAGCAGCAGCAGCAGCAACAACAATAATAGCAGCAGCAGCAACAACAACAATGCAACTGCAACTGCAACTGCAAAAGCAAAAGCAACTGCTGCTGCTGCCGATGATCTGCAAAATCTGCATTTGCTCTCCGAGTCGGCAACGGCGCGCGAGAAGATCTCGATCTCGATCAAGTGCGGCAACATGTATGAGAATAAGCCAAAGAATGCGTTGGTGCGACCACAAAATGCATCTGTGCGCAGCATACCCAATCCCTCAGCGTTGGCCTTTCGCAATCAGGCGACGCCAACGGCGGCAGCAGCAACAACAACAACAACTGCAACTGCAACTGCAACAGCAGCAGCAACAAATGCTGCAGTCAAGCCGTTAACGGTTAAAGCTGATGACCAGCACAAAGCGCCAATAGCAGCAGCAACAGTAGCTGCAGCAGCAACCGCACAGCTTAGTCCCGGCAGCAACAACAACAACAACAACAACAACAACAGCAACAGCACTGCTTCAGCCACCTCGCCGCGTGCAATAAAAAAGCCAACAACCATCGATCAAGTTGCTGCCAATTTGAACATACGCGCCGAGGCCAAGGCAGCCGCACTTGCCGAGGAGGCGCCACTCGTGCCACAGGCGGGCAACAGCAACAGCAACAGCAGTTTGGCTGTTTCTAGTGTGGCAGCAGCCAAAACGCCGGAACTGGAAAAATCGGCCAGCAGCAATACGGCTAATGTGGCCAAAACGGATGCCAAAGCGCCAGCGGCAACAGCAACGGCAACAATAGCAACAGCAGCAACGGCAGCAACCGCAACGCCTGCAACACTCCCGCTGCCATCGCTGCCCATGGCAAGTGTGGCCAATGCGACGGTAAACAGTGTGGCCAGCGACTCAATGTCAAAGCCGCCTCTACAAATTGCCGCCACCGACACTCTGGCATCGGTGGCAAGTTCCGCTTAGTCACAAGGTAAGTGCCACAAACATCACAAATCATAGCATGCCACTTAAAAGAGAAAGGAAGTAATTCAATCTTAAATTAAGAATGCAAATCTTTAATTAAGAATGCAAATCTTAAATTAAGAATGCAAATCTTAACTTAATATCTACAAAGCCGAATCGAAAATGCGCTCTTTTTAAGCCGACAGCAAACTTAATTCAAGATAAACTCAAAGATTTTTATTCTAGACTTGCGAATTTATTCTTTCTCTCTTTTTACGCATTTTTGTTTTTTATTTAAGTTTTTTTTTTCATCTCTGAGCTAAAAGTCTTCATTTTGCTTTGAGTATATTTTACTTAATTTAAGTGATCTTTTTTTTTTTAGGGCAACATTTGCATGCTGCCACAATTCGAGTTGTTTTTTACAGCGTTTTTTGGGCAAACAAATTGTAGACTTTAAAAATTGAATTATTGGTTATTTTTTAGGTTTTATTTAAAGCAAATAGTTGAAAGAAATCCAAAATTAAAAGCTTTCAAAGACAAATTTATTGATTTTACCATTAAAATTGAATGAGTGATTGACATATGACCTTTTGAAATATTGATTGATATTGATTGATTGATATATATATATTTATATATATGTATATATTAATGTTCTTATTGTAAGCTATTCACAAGCTGCTTTAAACTATCTGTTTTAAAATTTAGTTAGAAAAGATTAATTAAATCACTTTGTTTACATTATTAAAAAGTATCTTTTATAAAATTAAAACAAAGATAAATCACTTTAACTGTTGCTCAACTTAACTGCTTTATTTATATTTTGTATTCATGATTTTTTTTTTTTTGTTACTTTCCTTGGGATTTCCATTCTAATTATGTTTTTTAGGCAAACAAGTTTAAGTATCTTCTGCATTTTTTAAGTCAAATGTGTTTCTTGCGTTTCTTTTTCTTTCTATTGCCATTACTTATTGCTGTTCTTTTCGTGCTGCTTCTGCTGTACAGCTATATATATATATATATTTTCTTTTTGGCGCGTTTCCCACACTCAACTAAATACAAAAAAAAAAAAAAAAAACACTCAAATTATACAAATTACATTTCGTGTTTGCGCGTTTTCTTCTTCGTCTTGTTGTTGTTGTTGCTGTTGTTGCTTTTCTTGTTATTTCTTTTTCCTTTCCTCTTCCATTTTTCTCAAGTAGTCATTATACACAAATTTAGCGGGCACAGCTCGTCAACGTGTATCTTTCACGTTAGACTCACCTCCGGCTGCTCTCTCCCCCATCTATCAAAACACTAACTCTCTCTCTGTCGCTCACGCGGTCGCTCGTTCGCTCTCATTCTCTCTCTCTCTCTCTCTCTCTCTGTCACACTCGCTCTTGGTCTTGCTCTTGGGTCGTTTTCTCGGGCATTCGCTGGTTCGTTGGGTCGGTCATTCCTACGAGCGCTGCTTTATTTTTGCCGTTATAACAACAACAACAACAACAACTCTTTTTATTTATTTCGTAGTTGTTTTTATGCAGTGCTTGGTTGTTTTTTGTTGTTGTTGTTGTTGTTTTTGTTTTTTGCGCTTGCCTTTTAATGAACAGCCGCATTCGTAGCAGTCTCGCAGCAGTCTCTCCCATTTGTTCAGTTTATCATTCTCGCATTCGGCTCGGACATTACATCATTCTGTATTTTCATCCATGAATAGCAATTTTCATACTTGAACTTATATATATATATTTATTTTCTTTTGCCCCGGTGCAGCGTTTCTATGGATGTGCGGCACGCAAATGTATCTCGTGGCGCCACTGGAGAGTCTACAGCCGACCAACAGCAATTAATGCGAGTTCCAATTCGATTGCCAGAGTGCCACTTGCCGTTTGAACGGATCTAATCGAATGAGAAGCGCTGAGAAGGTCAGCTTTCTTGCAACCACTCGCAACTCGCCCACTCGTCACGTGTCGCTGCAGCGAATAAGCCTTGCAACTTAACCGTAAATACCTTAATTTGACAAGCAATATTAACCCAATTCGCACACACACTAAGATACAAGATACACACAAAGCACACATCTGCAGAAACAAATGCAAAAAATACGCACACACACACACACACACATATATATATATGTAGATATATATATATATGTATGCATGCACTAATAAAAGTGTAAATATTTGCGCCTGGAATTAGTACGCGTCGAAATAAATTATAAACCTAATGGAAATATATATATATTTATACGTATAGGTATGTATATATATATATATCTGTCTGCTAAAAACAACAACAACAACAGCTACAAAAAAGCTGACACAAAAAGGCGAAATATAAATAAATAACCGCAAAGCAAACTGTTGTTGTTTTGTTGTTGTTGGCATAGCAAAACAAAAAACCAACAAAAAGCGAACGAAAATGAATTATAAAATATCAGCAAATATCAAATGCAAAAAACTAAAACAACAAAATGCAGATACTCTACACACGCGGCATTTACAACAACGAATTCAACTCGTCGGTAAACTCCCAATTCTTCGCTATTGCAACAACAGCGAGTGCTATAAATAAACCTAAAGCAATCTCTTGGAAAAACCCTTCTCATAATGTTCCTATAGCAGTTAGTGATCCGATTCCTACAGAAAATAGCTGTCGTTACCAAGTAAAACGAAAAGTTGCACATCAAAAGTTGAACAAATTGTATCAAAAAAGTCTTTACTATACCCAAAAGGGGTAGACAACTAATCTCCCAAGAGTATCTGCTAGTTTATAAATGTAATATTTCAAGCTGATAACACGTAGTACGCAAATGAAAAGGCGGTTTGTATGTTGTTTTTTTTTTGTAGTATAGCGCGTAGCTAAAAATCAAAACAAATCGCATAGGGAATGTATAAATTATTGAATATGATGAGAAATCGAGAAGCGTACCATAAATTTATAATCGTATATCGGAAGTGAATTGTCTTTTTTTTTTTGGTTTTTTTTTTTTGTTTTCTATTTCTTTATTTTTTATTCTTCCACTCGTCTCTGGCCAAGTGTGAAACGCGCACTTAGCGCTGGTTGTTGACGAGCGTTTTGCTTTTGGTTTTGGGCTTTAGATTTTTTGGTGGTGGTGTTGTGTGAACAGTAGCCAAAACACACGCACACTCACACACACACACACACACGCATACATACACATGCACAGACAGTGAGCACGTTCGTTGAGGCGATAAAATTTTAACGATTTTGCGCCGCTTGAGCCTGAGCGTGTCAAGCATAAAGATACAAAATACAACAGATACATATATACAAAATAAAATATATATATATATATATATATGCATACACTTATATTACTTGTAGATACCTTTTCGTATTTAGTGTTTTAAGCGTGCTACGTTTAATTGCAGCACGAACTTTGTACATAAATTGAAATATATCGAAGCGACAACGACTAAACAAAAAGTTGAACACAAAACTCTAATCTATTTTTTAAAGCTTCGACCAAAATAAAAAAAAACAAAAATATAAAACTGTATTTAATATTAAAAATATATACCAAGTTTCTAAACATAACTCGATATCGATAATTCAGCGATTATCGATAAATCTATACTAGATCTTGGGCAACTAGGCATAAACACAATTATTTAGAAACTAATAAGTAGATTATCGTAGTTTATATCGATAAATATCGTCATGCAAAGCTTTACATGGTAATTTCTCTGTACTTTTTGTTTGTTTTGTTTATAGTTGTATATCTCTCTCTCTCTCTCTCTCTCTTAGTCGTGACGTTTGCTTTGTGGTTTGTTAAATTGCGTAGTTTATTTATTTCACAATTCGCATTTTGTGTATACAATTTATCTGTTATTTATGTGTACATAATTTATAAAGTTTAAAGGCCACAACGACAGCCAAAATGTATAATATATGTGGCCGAGACGCGCAGTTTCCACTCACTCGATGCTATCGTCGATAGCGTGAAATGGCTCTCTAAACACCGTCTAGTTATAAATATTAATATCTACAGATAGAAAACGGAAACAACCCTTCGCTGATAGAGATCTTTCAACCACCTTTTTCAGTCAAAAATTCGTTCAAATTTACATAAATCAAAACCCCGACCCCCCTTTCAAAAAAAAACCTACCGGTATCGATATGGTCGCGTAGCCATGGAAACTGTGCATCGAAGCCACTTAACATATGGGAACTCGAAATTGTTGCTATATTCCCAAAAGAAAAAAAACTATAATAAAAAAGGAAAAACAAAACAAAAAGTAAAGGAATTGATGAGAATTTTAACAATTGTATATTTATTTTATTACTCTATGAATCTATAGCTAAGTTCTGGCTATTAGCACCGTGCAAAAACTATAATTAAAATTATATTATTTTTAAGCTGATATTAATGTTTGTTCCAAATGAAATGTTTAAACTTTAAAGCCGAAATTAACTAAATATACAACAAAAAAAACATAAATACATATATAAATAATTATATTTAAAAATCTGAATGTGTGCACATACTACATAAATTATAATTATTAGATACATATATTATATATATATTATATTGTTAGAACCATTTTCGCCGCAATTCACATGTAATCCACACAAAACTTGTAAGTTAAACAATAAATTAGCTGATTTTCAAATATGAATGAAATGATAAAAACAAAAATAAATAAAAAGAAAATAAAAAAAACAAATACACTCACAAAATAGACAAATGCGTTTTCCTTTTCTTTTTCTCGCATTCGCTTTTATGACCCTGATAAATCAGTGCGAAGGCGTTGATGATTTAGGCGAAGGGGAGGGGACGGGCGAAACGGACGACAACGGCGTCGACAGAAGGTGTCGTTATGCGGCCAGGAAGATACATACGAAGATACTTACTCCGCACGATACGCATACGAGTATCGGGTTACAGTCGCCGTTACAGTTATACGCTCTACTTGCATTAGTGCAAAGCGCGTGTCGTGCTCTTTTCACACACGAACAAACACGAACGCAAATCTGCATATTAAACAAGTTGTTGGTTGTGTTGGTATTTAGCTATTGAAGATTTAGTGCAATGATAAATTCTTATTTATTTAATATTTATCATCTTTTTAGCAGCTTTAATTACAGTTACATATCAACTTTTTATTTTTATTCGATTTTTCGTGCTGAAGTCGTGCTGCATTGTGTCACGCGCGCATCTCTAACATGAATTACCAAATGGCATTGAGGCGAGCTAGGCTATTGGGTGTGTGTGTGTGTGGGGTAGGGTGTTGAAGAAGGGAGGGGCGAGTCGGCCGCTGTCGGTTTTTCATTTGAAATTCCAACCCCCGCATTGGAAAATTGCACACCCAGTGTCAGGGCAAAGTCCTGAGTCTGTCTCTGGCTGCTTTACTTGTTGGCATTGCGGATTTCAACGCTTGCCAGGAAGGGGAGCGAGCGGTAGCTGGAGTGGGAGTAGGTGAGCGTGTTGGTGCGGGTGCGGGAGTGAGTGAGGGGCAGGACACTTGCCGGAAACATATGGCGGCACGCTAAAACCAAAGTCGTCGTCGTCGTCGTTGTCGTCATACACCCCCCCCCCCACACACACACACACATACAAATACTCATGCCTAATGCCAAAGCCACAGCCGCAAATACGTAACAACTGGCACGTGCCCGAACTCGTGCCATAACCTTCAAGGCAATGACAAAGGCGGGTTGAGTTGAGTCGAACGAACAAGACGAGCACGAGGACGAAGGCAAAAGGGAGATACAGATAGATAGAGGGAGAAAGAGGGAGAGCCAGCGAGGCCGAGGCCATGGCTTCTGGGTGCCAGTCTATCTTTGTATGCATGTGTGTATGTGTGTGTGTGTGTCTGTGTCTGTGCAGCTACTTGTTGTGTTTTATTTGTTTGCCGTACTTTTATTAAAAACGAACGCTACTTAATCAGCAGCAAAATGTCGCACTTTACTGCACACACACAAACACTAATACAATCATACAATTGAGTGATAGGGAGTGGGTGTGCTGGGTAAATGCTTCTAGCGGGGAGTGCGGGGGGTGTCAACGACGTTTGGCTCTTGCTCTGTGTGCGCTCCTCCGCGCGCTCCCGTTACAACCATTTGCGAAAACGAACTTATCAGCTTTTTATATTGTTTTTGTTGTTGTTGTTGTTGCTGTTGCTGCTGTTTCTGAGCTTTGCTAAAGTCGTCGCGACTGGCGGCTGTCGCGTTCATCCGGCCTTCGTTCGCCTGCCTGCAGTCAGGCACTCAACCCCAACCCCAACGCTCCTCCCCCCACCGCTAGACAGCTTTGTTACTTTACTGCTGATAAATAGCATTTAACATTTCTGGTTTGTTTTTGTTTTGCCTTCGCTGCTGCTGCCGTTTGCTGCCAGCTTTGTGTGGAACGTGCTCAGCTTGGCGATTTGCGATTGGTAAATTGGGTAATTGAAAACACTTAACCGTTATGATTTATTATCTATATTATGCGCTGTGATATATGTAAGTGTCATAACTTTCCCCTCTCCTCCTTCAAGCACCTCGAGCTATTTATATTCGACAATCATATGACTCGCGCCAAAAAGTATCAATTTTCAATTGCAAGCTCTGATTTTATACGCTGGGTTATTAAAAGTGAATCAATCATGCGAACCTTAACTGTTAAATTCCCTTTGATGGATGTGTTTACAAATATTTGACAAAGAGAAATAACATAACATATGCATAAATATATGTTTTCTGTGCATATCGATGTATTCAAGTAAGTTTTGAGCTGTGTTTTATTATCTCCATGTCTGATTACCACTCAACTGAGAATGAAATGTATATCAATAGAAATAAAAACGAGCAGCAGGAGAACTTCATTTTTTTGTTGTGTAGAATGTTTAATTTAATATTTGAATATTTACGAATTGCTTAAAATGTGTTGCTTAGCACAGTGAAGAGAAAGATCCAATTTTGATCACATCGATGTCATCTTCGTGTTGGTCAACGTTTAAACTTAACTGGCAAATCTTGAAAACGATATTTAGCTATCAAAAATGTAAAACTCCTTCTTTAACAAGCAATTATTTAATTAAACACCAAAATGGCCGCTGGAAATTGAGAAAATAATTTTTAATAAAGTTTTCTAATGAATACTTTAATTTATTTTAATACAATGAATAATTTTTAAATGATTTAGTACGTCTATAAAACTGAGTTTTGCCGCAAAAACAACACGAAAAAAGCATAAGCAACTACTCCAATCACTAATCAGTTTCAACTATGAATTAAGCTCTGAATTATTAAATGAAAATTTTAGCAAATTTTTAATTAAATAGATTAGTCTAATTTCGGTTATATTTTGTAAATTATTATGCATTTTAGTTGCCAATCCACTAAGTAAGTTACAAGTATATTTTAAATGGAATACAGGGAATACTTTTTCTATTCCGTATCTTATGTAGATCTTTTGGCATAAGCTTAAGTTAAAAAATTGCATCTTAAGCGTTGCCTAAATTCTTCAAATAATAGATTTTTTATTCCTTTCTTCAACATTCTATTTAATTTAATTGGCAATAATATTCTTCTTTAGTATATATAAATAGTTACACTAATCTTGTAGCATCTAATAAATAAAAAATAGCTATTTGATTTATTTTAAATTCAGTATTTGGTCGGTAATTTCTTGTTGAAATCCAATGCAAACATTCTCAAAAGCCAACTACTTTTCTAGATGTGTAACTTGGATGCTCAGAGTCTTTTGTTAACGGTTTTACTGTTTTATTCACTCAAACTAGCTACCGGAGTCTGCCCACTTTCTGTGCGGACTCTCACTGCCCCACTGGGAGAAATTCCGACTTGCTCAGGCATGAAAACCAAATAAAACCGCATTTATCGGGATGAGCCGCAGAACACAACTGTTTTAAAGCTTTACAACTTATTTTGTTAAGCCAATTTTGTAAACTTATAAATCTTTCTGCTTGTCGTATAAGCACCTCGTTTTTGGTTCGACAAGGGAAGCATTTTAGAGTGATTGGAAATCAGGTGTAAGAAACTTTAATTTAGAATAGAGTCAAGAGAAACTGAGTGTAAGTAATACTATTTATTAAGAATATTATTGCCAATTAAACTGCATACAATGATGAATAAAGGAATTGAATATCTAAAATTTGAAGAATTTGGGGTACGCTCAGGATAAACTAGCATAATTTAAGAATAAACCAAAAGATCTATATAAAATGCAGTATATAAAAGATTTTCGCTGTATCTCATTTCAAAGTTATGAGTAAGTTATTCGAAAAGCACAAGAAAAAAACCAAATAATATAATTGTAAACCGCAAAAGATATTTTAAATTCCATAAGTTTTCTCATTGCAAATTTACTTATATTAAATGCATTTTAGTCTCAAATCTTGAAATAAATATGTATACTTAAGATTATAACAAGGGAACGTTATAAATATATTTATACTTCGAGTAAAAATTATGTATTGAATGAGACTGCTCGTTCAGAAGTCGAATTTACCTAGTAACTTTTCGGTTTTTGGGTTGTCCTGTATTTAATGGTATAAATCGGTAATCTGGCTATGGGATCAGTTTCCAAGATGGCTTCGCTTATGAAAACATTGCGTGGCATCAGCAAAAACAGCCAGATTTCTTAGTAAGCTATTTTTCTAGACTTCCAAAAGCTCAAAAGACTTTTTTAAGGTTTATTAGGGAATTGCGAAAATTGGAATAAACTGATTACTGCAATTTTTATATATCCCAATGAAATCGTCAATTTGCAATGATTGTTTACGATATGATTTAAGTAAATTGCGGCTATTAAATCGCACCTACAAATCAATCATAGTTTGCGATGTAGTTTTATGTTCTTATAGAGGTCATAAAAGCTCAAACACAACGGCAAAGTTTCGCTTGGCGGAATCTTATCTGGGATTCGTTGGAATAACTATTTACCATGCCCGCGCAATTACGGGAAATTGAAAATTGTGGCGCTATCTTTGCAAGCACTTTTCTGCTATTTTCAAAGAAAGAAAGAGCGAGAGAGAAAGAGAGACAGAGAGGCAGAGATCTGTGTGCATGATAAGCGCAAGAAATGCCAGAGACGAAAGCAATGCCAGTGTGCAGCACCCAGTGGGGAACTGTTGCCCATGCCCCAATCGGCATCACGTTCCGCTGCACGCTTCAACTTTGAACTCAGACTGTGCTGGCTGGCAACAATTCGACTTCGATAGCAATATTTTGCAGCGATTAAAACTAATGAAAAGGTCAGAAAGAGAAGGACATAGCAGAGTGAAAGGAGTGCCTGCCTGCCTGCCTGCCTGCCTGCCTGCGCTCAGACTGCCTGTGTGTGAGTGAGTGAGAGGGAGCGAGCGAGCGAGCGATTGTAAAAACAACAAAATGAGCGTTAACCAAGCGAATCCTCTGCACGTTTTTGGAGTTGCGGGCGTTCAAGGTGCGTCCCTGGCCCCCTAACCCAGGCATGCCAAAACCCAAACCCAAACCCAAAACCCCAAGCCCCAACTTTGACTGCTTAAAACACACGATATTCCAAAAACACGCAAAGCGAATTCGATTTCGTTGTTGCTCTCCGCTCTTCGCTCTCCTACTCCCCTACTCCTTTACGCTCTCAAATCACCACCAACCCCCCTTCCCACCCTCCCCACTGCCTACTCTGTGTGCTGCTAGCATGGCAATTTGCCATTTTGAACAACGCAGCGGAGCCAGCCACAGTTTTGCGGCTTCATTGGATGCCGTTGCCAAAGGCAGGCGCAGTCGAGCAGTAAGTGGAAGAGCGAGCAGCGAAGAGAGGGAGACTGTGGGGCCTTTGGTTAGCAGATGCTTGCCTGCCTGTCCGTCTGTTCGTCTGTTCGTCTGCCTGTATGTCTGTCTCTCTGTCTGTTTGTCTGTCTGCTTTTTGCCTTTTGGCAATTGCCGAGCTTCTGATTCAGATTCTGCACGTCCCGACGCGACTGCTGCAGCTGTGCGATGTGTGAACGTGCAGTCAAAAACGAATAAAACGAACGGTGTATGTGATGAGAGTGAGTGACGTTCTATATGCCTGTATATGTACATGCGTGTGCATGTGTGTGTGTCTGCTTGAGCATGTTCTACGGCAGTGCACCTGTTCCCGTTCACTGCGCTCTTTGCATGAACTCTGTCTCTGTGTTTGTTCGAAAATGCACAAAAACTGCTTGCGTTGCTTTTTGCTGTTTTTGCTGTTCTTCTTTCTTCTTTTTTTTTTGTGTGTGTTGTCAGTTTCATGTCGCTGGCAGACTGTAGGCGGAACTCAAATAAAAGTTATATTGCTGCTGCAGGGGTATTCAAGTTAATCGAATAATAAGCGCGTGCAGACACACACACACAACACACACAGAGAGCAGACTGCAGTCTGCAGCCGAGGTCGAAACATGACCAATTGGCGTGTTTTTCGAAATACTTCGCTTCGTTGGAATGGAAGATGATAGCCTCGCCGCCTTTAGACTGCTCTCGCCTTGTTATGTTTGCGCCTCGTTTTGTGATTTTCAGCACACACACATACACACACACACATACGTACATAATATTTTATTACCTCTTCTTCTGCGTTTTACTTGAACATGGGGAGCCCATCAAAAAAGATGTGCACTCATTTGTGAAGTGCGCGGCGCTTTGTGCGTGAGAAAAAACAACTTGCAACTTTGCTGCTGCTGGCCCCCCCTTTGTACAGTTTGTACAGCCCGGCCAGCGGTGCTACTTGAAAGCGTTTCTCCGAGCTCTTTAAATTCACTTCTAATTGATTTCGAATTTTTTTCAATTGTAGCAGCAACTGCTACCCGCAACTCTTGCTTCGCTACCCGCTCTCTTGTCGATTTCTTGTCAATTTTCAAGTAAACATTTTCCCAGATATACATATATGTATATACATATACATTCCCCAATTGATATGATTTCTGATTTACTTGACTTTGGCTGGAATTCAATTAAAGGCCACCCTTCTTTAGCAATATAAGCACATAATTCCACAGACTTCTAATAAAATCATTATTATTATCGGAAATATATAAATAATAAATTATTTCTAGAAACTATTTGTGTAAAGCTTTCAAATACATAAACATTAAGTTACTCAAAATCTAATATTTATAGTACAAAAAGTGTTTTCAAATTGAATGAAAAATAAATATTGAGTGTTGAGAGAATTTTCTGTTGAATCTATTTTACTATATTTATAGAGTTATTTAATGTATTTTGAAAATTTAGGTATAGTTTAAAATGACTTGTAGATTTTATAGTTTAGGCCTTGTCCATTTTCACACATAAATTAATATTTTTAGGATAAATTATTGAAGTTTTATACAATAAGGAAAAATGCTTTGCTTTTTGGATTGTATTTTGGTTATCTGCGAATTACTTTTAACTGCGACATAAATACTTTCAAGTAAATCGTTATGGTTTTGCCGATTTCAGATATTGAAAACAACAATAATTTTCAAGCGAAAATGGATTTTACACATTTGCAAACCAAATATCTTGTTTCCGCTATTTGTCTGACAAAAGTGGCAATTGATATCAGAGTCTATCGTATTCTTTGAATCAGGCAGAAATAAATCATTTATATGCATACTTAATTAAAAGAAATAATTAAGAAAAATTTGACTACTTGTCTCTATAAAAATAACTACATTGATTATTGGCTTTCATCATTTTTCATTGATATTTTAGTTCCCAATTCAATTGACAGCAGTTTTTTTTTTAAATTCAAAATTATTGCTTTGATAAGGTTCTTAAATATACGTCACAAAACTTATAAATTAAAATCAAAACATATATTTTTTGACACATTTTAAAACCTAAAACTATTTATTTATTATTCATATATTTATTTTTTATAATTAATCAATCAGAAACGATTTAGTTGCTAGATAGAAATGTTAATTTTTCCACAAGAAGCCCTTAGTTTTTTATTCGTCTACTGAATTATAAAAAAGTAATGGAAACCTTTAAACTTATCGTAAGTTAATCTTTAATGAAAATCTGCTATTCATAAGCATATTAAATACTTATTTACTTCATAAAAATCAACAATATACTGTTTCTAGTTTAGCACACAAAATGCTGATATATATTTTGCAGATCTCAATAGCAAATATGGCACTTTCATTATGCAATATGCTTGCTGTTTGTTGATTTTATGAATTTCGCAATAGGCCATAAAATGCAGATTATTTTTGGATGGGTTATTTTAAGTTCTGCTCGCTTGAATGTATAATCTCAATTATAAATGGATGTATGCACGGAAGTAAAAATATATTTTACTTTATGGTATGCACATATATATATATAGGGTTAATCAGTACATATGTTTAATCAGATTTAGGGATTGATACTATATATTCAACTTAAATGAATGCGTTTTTCAACATTTGCCGCAGAATAATTTGTGATAAATGTGTGATAATAGTTTAAAGAGTTGGTTTACAAAAATAGATTGATAGAGTAGGAGAGGGGAGAAAGAAAGAGTTTGAGTCAACTTTTCAAAAATTTATCGGCTCGGTAAAGTTATAAGTTTGCCTTGGAAAAATACTTAATTGTGTTTAAAAAAGAGTATGCACAATAATTCGCTGTGTGATAAGCAACACATATTAAATAATCAGTTCAAAATCAATGCGAATCTTAAAATGAAATTTATTTGACCTTCGCCTGAAGCAGGTTTTACAAAAATACGAATCCCATCAGAATAGAATTTTAATGCGTGTGTGTTAAACTAAAGTGTGAAACCAGCATGGGCTGATTTAAGCTAAGCTAATAAAAAATAAAAAAAAAAAAAAAAAATATTTATTTATTTGATAAGTTTGCTTGTTTTTAGCTTTGGGGAATTCCAAAAGCACATTAAAGGCAATATCTGTCAGCAAATGCTTGATAAATACACAACTTGTCGAAGAATGCTTTCAAATACATATGGATATATGGATCTGTAGATATATTTGGATATACAGTTATGTATGTGTGTGTATTTGTGCTGTGCTGGTTTTTAATGGAGCGCAACTAAAAGTTTGAACTTGCAATTTAGTGTCGACAAGGGCATCATAAATAAACAATATATGCTAGCATTTTTCTCGCTTGTTGTGCGAACAGGAACACATTTCAAAACAGCCAACAAAACATTCATTTTGTTGCTCAGCTCACATTGCATGCAAACAGCAACAAAAAGCACAACAACAAATGTTTTTCGGTCAAAAATTCCACAGCATTGCTGCCGCCGCCGTCTCCGCAAAAGTCCCTCTTACGCTCTCGCTCTCGCTCTCCCTGTCCCTCTCTCTCTCTCCTTCTCTGGCGCTCAGTCTGTCTAGTTGCTGTCTCTCTCGCTTCTCGCGTCTCCGACAAACGCAATAAATTCGTATGAACAAATTGAAAATGCGCTGCTGTTGTCGTTGTTGATGTTGTCGTTGTTATGCTTGTTGTTGTTGTTGTGATTGAACATTTTTTGTTGTTTATGCTATTCGCTGGCATACGTATTTCATTACATGACTGACTGGCTGACAGCAAATTTAAATTGCAGCGCACGGCGACCCCAAAAATGGAGCACATTTTTAATAAAATTTTTATTTTTTGACTTTTCGCAGCTCAAGGTTTGCTTTTCGCTCACACACTCTATACGGTATGTCTGCCTCTAACACACACACCGCTCACCCTTGTGTGCAGACATTTTATTTTACAGTGTTTTTTTTTCACATGTTCAGGCACTGACACTACAAAAGTTTCACAGTCGCAGTCGCTGCCTCTGCCGACGTCGAGTATAGTGCGCCATTTGTCATGTGTCGGCTGCGGCGGCGACTTCGCTTGTTTTTATTTGCTCTTTCTCTCTCTCTTGCAAATCCACCCGCCCAACCGCCGCCGACTGACTGCCTGCTTGCCTGCCTGTCATCCTTCCTTCCTGCTGCCGCCCCATTTGCTTCATTCATCAAGCACTTGCTTAGTTTGTTTTGGCTTGCTTTTTCTAGACCTACTATTCCCTTGCCGTTCAGTCCTGCAGCGTTTCGCCACCCCACCACTTCCCTCACAGACCTATTTACACGTTCTATTCAGCTGTCCGCAATCTTCATAAGCTGCAAACTTTTTTACTTATTCTCGTCTTCTTCTTCCACTTCAACTGCTTATTCTGCTGCTTCTTATTATTCAACTACATTCCCTTGGCCCCAAAAAATTGCGCCCTCTTTGTGCTGCTGCTTCTGCTTATGCTGCTGCTGCTACTGCTGCTGCTGCTCTCTTCACAGCACTTTGCCTCTCTTTGCTGTATGTGCTTTGCAATTTTCTAGCAATTTCGCCTTGTTCGCGTGCAGTTCGTTGGTTGTTTGGGTTTCTAGCGGGTTGGGGTGCTATGCGATGGGTTGCATTGGGGGCTTTGGCATGTATGTATGTGTGAGTGTGTAGCATAAAGCATAAAGTTCAGTCTGGGCCCAACGGACTACGGGCTTTGCATTATTTTCACATTTATCGCCCTCTCGCTCGCACTTTTTGTTCGCCCAACTCTGCCAACTTTGTCCGCTTTTAAATTTCATGGAAAATCGTTTTAATTATATTCGTACAATTTCATAAAATGTTTCCCTTTTTGTTGTTGTTGAAACTTTTTGCTCATCGCGTTGGGCATTAAAAAATTCATAAATTGAAATGAACAGCAACGCTAAGTGTGAATGTAATTAGGTGGCAACTCGGTTAAATAAATCTTAATTAGCAATTTACATTTTGACGCGACTCCCGCCGCCTGATGATGTACAACTGTTTTTAAAGTTCAGCACAAATTGAAAATGGCGTCATAACATTCAACGTTTTTAACACACACACACACAGAGACACTCATAAAAATCCTTATCCGTGTCCCTGACAGCTCTTTGATGACTTTGTCGCTGGCTCCGACAACAATAACAACAACAACAGCAGCAGCAGCAGCAACGACGCCGACGCCATGCGGCGCGAGGTGCACCAATTTGATTGGCATTCACAACAGCAACAGCTGCAGCAGCAACAACAATCGCTGCGATTTTGCATCAGCATCAACATCAACATCAGTTTCAACCTCAGATAGATACTATGGCAACAGGCAGGAAATTCAATTACGCCATTTGTTGTTGCCTGTCATGTGAAATACGTGACTCATGTTTCACATTTTGCTATCCCCACCCCCCACATTATATTATGGAACTCTGACTGTCTTTAATGCTTTAACAACCATTTCAGGAATCTTAATGCCTCAACTTACAGAGTATGAAGCTTTTACAGGTGGGCTGCAATACGCAAAGTTAAGTTATCAATTTGCAGCGCTTACATCTTCAATGAACCCTAGCAGAATTTATGGATAACACCTGAAGTACCTGTACTTTTTTTTATCAGTCTATTTTAAGTACTTTGTTCTTATACATTAAATATAATCCAGCTGAACGGTAAGCATTCTGCACACTTCTCAAGCACAAAAGGTGTTAAATTGGACTAATTTATGTAATTCTATAATTGTGCTTGTCTCAAGTAGTGGGTATATACATGATTTTCAGACCATTTTGCAGTATTTTAATAAACATTTGTTTAGTATTCTATATTATCCACATTAACTCCATACAACTTATTTATAAATTGATTATAATGTATGTTAATTCATTTTGGTTAAACACAAACGATGTAAAAATACCTCCGATTCCTATAATAATTGACACTTTATAAAGTTCCAATTATACTTTTCAACATTTCTTACTTTTTACAATCTATATTGAGTATTTTAAAGTATATGTATTGATTTTCAATGCAAGAAACCTCTGCTCTTAACAGGTATTCAGTAACTACAAATAAAAAATCTAAGAACTAAATTTAATATGAAAAGTAAATTGTAATTTTACAGGTTTTCTAGTCAATACCGAACCAATTTTGTTCATATTTTTAGATGGGTTGCATTTTGAGAAAATTCACTTAAAACTAAATCAAAATTCTAATTGGAATTAAAAACAACACATACGTTACAGTATATGTATTCAAAATATTTTATAATTGCGTTCCAAAGGGGTGCATATTTTAAGTAATTTAACGAGCACTTTGCCCGAAGGGTTAAATGCAAAAAGTTTTACGGCAAATTTCAACCGTAATAATGGGCATATAACACTAGATTATTATTTCAAGTAAGGGTGCATTTTTTTTTAGAGATATGGTTAGCTTAAGATTTATTCAGCAATTAGAGAAGGGTTTACAATATAATATATATATATATATATATATACATATATTATACGACTACACCTATAAAAATATTTAAATTGCAAATTTTACTGCTCTCCATTGGAGCTGTTCTCAAATTTGCGCAAAAGCTCAACACACAAATATTGTTTCCCCATCTAAATAAAAACATGAGCAATATTTTTTGTGAACATAATAAAAATAAAAAGAAAGGCGACAGCCGAAAAACGTAAACGAAAACCAGCTGCGGCCATTTTGAGATATTTTATTGCCCATAATAAAGTGAGTTATGACAAATATAGAAACTGGAATGCATTAAATTTGGCGACAGCCAGAAAAGCCGTAAAAAACCGAACCAAAATTGATATGCAGCTTGACGAGCTTGGAGGGGCCTTCAATAAGTACAAACAACTACAACACATACACAAATATATATATATATATATATATAATCTATAGCTACAACCATATAATATTAAGCTGAGTGTGAAACACTCAAAACAGACTTGAACCTGAATGATTGCAAAATTTATACTACTTATATTATAGGGTTTTTTTTTGAGTTTTTTATTCATTTGCTAATTAGCAGTCAAACAAACAATATATTAAAATTTCGTTATTTCGTTTATCAAACACGACATCTCTTTATAAACAAGTATTTACAACATTAAATATCACTCAAATTTATGGAGCTTGATCAAAAACGATTCTTAAACTTAATTAATGCAGTGAACCAGCTTATTCACAAATTGATTCACTGAATTTACGAAAGTTGAGATTTAAAAATGATTTTAGTCTGCGATTTTAATTGGGAAACTTGCTTATTTGAATAGGTTGTAAGATGCAAGGTTTTTTGGAGTAAGAAATGATTGGAAATCGTTGATAACACATTGTGAATACTTCACTAATTAGTTTGTAATATGGAGTTGCAAAGTGGGTTACTTTTTTGAAATATAGTAAGTAAATATCTCAACTTTATCTAGTACAATTTTATGAATATTTGATGGCAGCCAAGAGTGAAAAGAGACTTCAATTGACTTAAATTATATGATTTATATATGTTTAAATATTTTTCTTTATTAGAACTACAAAAATGATTATAGAATTTAGCTTTATATTCTTAAATTAATGCATGCTTGACTTTAAATATAGTTGCTTTGTACAAATTTAGACTAAATTCGGGATTATATAAATTTATTATTCGAGCTAATCTTCGTCACAGCAATTTAAAAATTTCAATGGCACTTAACACGTTTTAACAATATTTGTGTGATTTGCCAGACAGATCGACTGTTAGTGGGCTAACTCAATTCCGCTGAGGAATGTATTGACAATTGCCATAATTTGGTTTAGATATGCACGCCCTATATGCCATATCCATATACATATACATATCCATATCCGTAAGCGATACCCGCAACCCGTAACCCGTGTTGCATTCATGTTATTAGGCTGTGTTCCTGGGTCGGCTGCACATAAAAACTGGCAATCGGCACGTTTCAACTCCCACACACATACGCCACACACACACACACACACTTACACACATAAGGAAGCAGTCGAAGAAGCGAAGCGAGGCGATGCTTTCACGTCAGAAAATTACATAAAATTTCTATACGGCCGACGGGGGCGACCTTAACCATAAAATGGCGGCGATGCCAGAGCTAACCAGCCCCAGATTAAGCTGTATGCCCAGGCACAGTGGCAACGCTGCGACTGCTTGTTGTTGTTGTTGTTGCTGTTGTTTGGCTCACATGTGAGATAAAAATACCATAAAAACGCCGTCGCTGGCCGCAGGTAAAACAAGCAGACCGACAAAGTCAATAACAACAACAACAGGAACAACGGCAACAGCAACAGCAACAAGAAGAGCAAGCAGCGATAACAAAGTGCACACAGCATTCGCCCATTCATTCATACACCCATATTCGTTTATTCATTTGGACAGCGACAGCAGGTAAAACAGACGTCAGACGGACGCACTTGTGGGTGGGCTCTGTTTCATTTTTTATTTTGTTTTCTTTTTCATTCCCAACGTGTTAAGCTAAGCGGCATAAAAGTAGAATAAAAACTCAAAACGAAATGAAGCGTGTTAAGAAAAACAACACAAAAAGGGAAATATGAAGAAGAAAAAATAAGAAAAAAAAATAGAAGTCGGCATATTTGATTTTGCCGCCTTCCGCGCTCTCTCCGCAGCCGGTAGGATTCGAACCTACGCTCCCAGAGGGAATCTGATTTCTAGTCAGACGCCTTAACCGCTCGGCCACGACTGCTCTTGGCACATGAGCGTCTAGTTAGCGGCTTTATGCTTCGCATAACAGCGCCAGTCAAGCAGCCAAGCAGAGGCGCGAACGGCGACGTCAGCAGCGGCGTCAGCTAAAAATAAAGCATGTAAGTGTTAGTGTAAGTTGCTGCTGCTGCTGCTGCTGCTGTTTCTGTTTCTTTTGCGTAGTTTCTCTTGAGACGCTGCGTCGTCGCTCGCACTAAAGATAAGATACTCTTTAGACTTTAAGCTGTGCATGCAATAAAAATAAAGTCTTATAAAAACTTATTTACGCTTTAGAGACTTTTGCGCTCTCACTCACTCACTTGGCATTTAGTTCTCTCTCTCTCTCTCTCTCTCTGTCTGACCGTCTGTGTTTTAGAGTGTTTGCCTTAGTTTCGTTTTGTATTTTTGGCATTTTCACTTCCATTGTTCTCGCGTCGCATTAGCGCTGCCTTTTTTGTGTGCTTCAGCTTCAGCTTCAGCTTCTGCTTTTCGTCTTCTGGTTTTGCGCAAAAATGCGTAGAAACAATTTTGCTCATCTTGTGTTTGGCCTCTCAAAGTCACCGTCCGTCGCTTGTCCCTCTGTCGATCGTCTTCGTCGTCTTCGGCGTCTTCAACTTAACGTCGCGGCATGTCCAAAGTAGAAAATCTCATTGTTCCGTGTGTTAAATTCCATGAGTCTGCACAATTTTCGCAGCAATTTTAAACTTTCATATGAAGAGGTGTGTGTGTGTGTGTTTTCTATGCCCATTCTGCTCTTGCATAGAACTAAATATATACATATATATGTATATGTATGTATGTATTGCCTACTAGCAGCTATCAGAAGCATACGCAATTCAACCTATTTCAGCACAAAAGCAATTTCACCACAATTCCGACGCATTTACAGCTCTTTTCTGTATTTGCAAAATGGCTAACGCAACGCAAAATACAGCATTGGCCATACAAATAGCTCAAAATGAAGAATGCTACAGTCCATTGAGTTCACCTATGTAAAATTAATAGTTAAATTCTGTATTTAAACACAGGTATAGAAAATCGTATCTGAAATGAACATATAAAATTGTAAACTTGCTGATAGTTTTTTTTTTTAAATCTATGCTTACTATGCTTCCCATTCAATCTTACAGTTGATCGATAATATGTGAGTTTATGTTGTATAACTACTAAACATGCAATATTTTGGATATATTTGACACCCCTTTGAGCATATAGCTTCCCACGCAAATGCGGGATTCTTAGTCGCCTTTAAAGTTTCCCCAGAATAGTACATATTTTAGATGATACAATCTGTTATGATGTGCTTTAAGTCTTGGTTTTCATCATCACAAAATCGACAAAGTTCGCATCTAACAATGCCTCGCTAATTCTTGATACTTGTTTCATTTATTGACATAGGAAAAGATTTTTATCGATATTTGATAAACAGCGGCTGTTATCGATAAACTGAAATAAAACAAATATATGCATGGTACTGGAGAATTTATATTCCAAATCTAAAGTCTCTAGCTTCATTAGTTTCTGTCAGAGACTCTCTGCGAATATGGCTAAAACCACATTTTTATGAAGAATATCCATAAAACTATGTAAATATATATAAATGTGTATTTCTAACTGATAAATATTTTTGTAGAACTTTGTTGTACAAATTTTCTTAATTTTTAATGAGTGCAGAAGATGGAAAATTACATACAAATATTATTTACTTTTTTACACTTCAAATTGCAACATTATGAATCTTTACTGCTATAGCCAGAATCTTCAGTTTTATGTTTTCTAGTTTGATTTCAAGTGCTGACATTTAAATTTATCGGCAGATATTACTCAAAATCAATCCTTAGATTAATACATAATTAATTTATTTATATATAAATATTTAATATAATAGTTATTATAATATATAAAATGTTTTATTTTGCTTAAACTTTACTTTCTGTTTTTATAATGACAAAATGACTGTTTCTTTGCCAAAACTTATATCATCTAAACACTTAAGCACAATTTGTATTGTTAACGTTATCAAACATATAAGATAAACTTTAAAAACTTTTAAAATCTTTATGTTATTCCACACTTTAAAGCTTAAACGGACAATTTGTTGAAAAAATGTTGTCCAAATGGAAATACAGAAAACTTGCTGAAATACATGCAAAAATACACAAAAATATATATATATATATATTTCTGTGTGGAGATTCCTTGGCTGGAGCTGCTTTAACTTTGAACGGGTTCAAGTGGTTAAGGTACAAGTTCAGTTTCAGGCCATATTCAAGGTTTGTGCCAACTTTATTTCCATTAAAATTTCAAATATGAAAACGCTTGTTCGCTTTTAAATAGGCAAATATGTGCACAAATGTGTCTGAAACTTCCCAGCCAGCGAGGGGGAGGTGGAGGGGTGAAGCCGGCACATTTTGCCTTAGCCTCCGTTGTTAACTCATTAAGCGCAAATTTTTAGCCCGAAAAGCGAGCAGTTGACTCTAAACTAAACTGTGCAAACAATAACAAACCCATTTTAGATTAGTACAAAAGCACAAAAGTACAAAAATATTTAAAGTGCTGATTTCTCAGTAATTCTCAGTAATTCTCAGTAGTTCTACTGCGGCTAATTGGACCGGATGTTATTCCCCTGAAAGCGCTTCCATTACTGAGAATTACGTCAATTATCATGCCAAGTAAGTTGCTATAAAGCCAACTTATTTTAAGAGGTAAGGATTTAATGCTTCAGTCTGTATATTGGATAATGTCTAAGCCGCAGTTTATATATAGTATATAACCATATAGTTATGATCATATTGCAGTTTTATTGGGCAATAATATTCAGTTAAGAATCATTATCAAACTTGCATGCTATGTTTTGTCTTAACTTGCCTCATCGGGCTTGAATTGCATTGGGCTTAAACCGGTTTGAAGTCTTGATTATGATATTATTTGAGTTTTATTGCTGCCGGCAGTATTTTTAGCGCAATTAGAAAGTGAAAAGAAATATTTAACTGCAACTCGAAACAAGTTAGTAGAAGCATTCTAAAATCCTTCTTTTTTTAAATATGTTATAAATTTATACTAATTACTTTATCTGCATTGTATTTATTTTTGCAAATTTGCACAGGTATATATATTCTGGATCAGCATCGTCCGTCTGTCCGATATTTTATACGCACAGAGTTCCGTCAGCTGAAGAGCCATCTTAAATAAACTTGGCTTATAAATCTGTCTTCTTTTGAAGGCAGTCGGAGATAACAGAGAAGGACTACTATATCCTATAGCTACCATAGGAATAATCAATTTTAATATATATGCTTATTTTAATTAAGATAGAACTGTTGTCTTGGACTATCCGAATTAAACATATTCCGTATCTGCTGAATTCTAAATTTTAGCGTAGGCTTCGAAATATTATTTATTTTTACGTTATAATTTGTGATATTTATGTCATATCGGAATAGTCGTAGACATATATGTCGCCCTCCTTACTAACTACCAATTTTAAATTAAGTAGCATATTTAAATTTATTATCAAATTGTTGTATTACAATGGTTATTTTCATTTAACTATTATATTGCATATAATTATTAGAATAAATGGAATTACAGAGTGAACTCTGGTATTTCAAAGGTATTTCTAGCTGGTTCACTTATGTTCAGTTCTTATATAGATATATATGTATTATGAATATGCTTTTTGATATTAAACTTATTCAACAAAAAAGATATATAATCGTTGATTTACAATTTGATTTCATTTCCTTTGATTAGTTATAAATTGAAAAATACCTTTTAGTATTTAGTTCACAATATTACTTTTAGTTTTTATAATGTAAATACCGTTAGGTATTAAAAAGATAACTTTTCAGTTAATACTTAAGTAGCAATTGTAATAATCAGCTTTGAAAGTAATCTAAGAATTGAGATTCAACGGAAAAGTGAAGTGTGTTTTTGTTATTTTTGAGATGGTTTTTTTTTTTCCTTTCGGTTGTTGTCCTTCGAGCAACAATGGCGTCTAATGTACCGTTTTCTAGTGCTGCGGTCCAATTGAGTATCGAGTTTTGAAGCATGGAGTGGAGTGGAGTGGAGTGGAGAGAAGTGCGGGGGAAGTGAAGTGAAGTGGAGTGCTTCGATGATATCTAGCATCTTAACTTTCGAATTCAATTCGCATTGTTGTTGGTTTGTGAGAAATCAGTTGCTGTTGTCGGCATTGACCGCAAAAATGGGGGATGTTGCTGATTACAGCGATTGCCCTTTTTTTTTGGGGGTTGGTCCTTGATCCTGTGAACGGACGGACCGCGTGTCCTTTTGTTTGGGTTTTTGGGCAAACGACGTATAAACGATGTGCCAAATCCATTGCCAGTGTTCACTATAACCAATGAAGCAAATACATTTTGTGATTTGTTTATGGGTTATATTTTTTTAGTGTTTCCTGGGTTTATTGGATTTGAGGCCACATAGAGAAAATGAACTTAATCTAATATTAAACTATGCTTACTTAAATGTCCAGCAAAGCAAATCATTTTAAGCTTTTACTCGTTTACCCACAAACGAGCTGTCAATAACTGACAAGGGTGGGGGAAGGGGAAGAGGGTCAAATTTGACCCTTTTTGTTTGGATATTTGCTGGCAAGTCAGCATTTTCCCATCACCTTGGTTACAGTTTAATGTACAAACTTTTGCCACTCGGTAACAGATACTTGTACACATGCAACAACAACAACAAGAACAACAACAGCAACAACAAATCTGCTGCAAAGAGACACTGCCATGCATCTTTCGGACCATTCGGACATCGCCGCATGCCGCATGCCGCAAGCCAAGGAAATGAAATAAATTGCAAATAAATTCAATATACTCGCTTGTGTCTGTTTGTATCTCTGTGTGTGTGTGTGTGTGTGTGTGTTTGCTTGTACGTCTGCGCTCGCATTAGAGATCCAGTAGCAGAGATACATAAATCAAGGCCATAAATGGCAATTGCGCTCGACGCCGACGTCGACGTCACTTTGATTGGGAGCAGGCAGCAGCGTCGTCGTCGTCGTCGTCGTCGCATTGTGATTGGAATTGTATGCATGCATATGCATGTGTGTGTGTGTGTGTGTTGTGTGCTTGTGCATGCTGCTTACGCTCTGCCTCTCCTACTCCAAAGACGTTTTGATTTCGCCTTGTGCACACACTGGCACTTGAGCGGCTCTTGCACTCGCCTGCTGATTGAGAGTCGGAGTTGAAGTCTCGGCGACGGCGAGATCGAACATTAAAGCAGTCAAACATTTTCGAGTGTTGGAGCGCGCTCTCTCTCGCTCTCTGCTTTAGTTGCTATAATTTTCGGTGCTCATTAGAGTGCTGCCCTTTGTTTTGTTTTCGCCTTGCACTCTTCGTCCGTTTTTGGGGAGTGGGAAAGATGTGGGGGAGATCGACGCGCTGAGCAATTTAATCTGTCGAAAGCTTTGTATGCGCTCAGTGCGCCCTTGCGCCATAATTTTGCCATAATTTTGGGTATTAAGTGCTGGCAGCCCATTAAAGTTGCTCAAAACCAGCAACCGCAACTATGTAAGTCTGTCTGTCTGTATGTGTGTGTGTGTGTGTGTTTGTGTGTTTGTGTGTAAATCAATCTTTATTAAGCGCGCCCGTTGCCTGCAGTGGCGTCGCGCAATAAAAAACCAAATTGCATTGCTGGCCAGCAGCAGATACGAAAACAGCAACAACAACAACTACAAAAACCTGAACCTGTTTAAAGTGCAACTTGCGGCAGTTTGCACTCCACGTCTGTGCTTCAGATTTCTCCATCACTTTACTTTGTTGTTGTTGCCATTGCTGCTACTTGGGCAGCTTTAGTTTTTTTTTTTTCGCTTTCGTGCTACAAAAGTCGAGTGGACCTCTTGTGCTCAATTTGGCGATATGTTGCTGTTGTTGCTGTTGCTGCTGCCGTTGTTGCAGTTGTTGTCAACGCGCGTTGCCGGCGCTCACTCGCTCATACGCCCCGTGCGCTCCGCCTCCGCCTCCGCCACTGCCTGTGTCACTCAATTGCTGCGCCAATGCCCGGCGACGATGTCGCGTCGCGCTGCGCATATCGCAAAATGCAATCGCAATTAAGTTTTATTTTGTAGCGAGCGCATTTTTTAATTAGCAAACGACGCGGCGTACGCTTCGTGTCGCCAGCTCAGCTACCGCCCCACACCAAAAAGCTCCCAAGACGGCAGCAACGTGGATCGGTAGCCGCTGCATCTGCATCTGCTGCTGCTGCTACTGCTGCCGCTGCTGACGTTGCTGCTGCTGTTGTCGTGCTGCCAATGTTTACGCTGCCTACGCGCACTCTCTGCTGCTAATGATGATGATTGCTCTCCGACTGCCAATGCTTCGTGACTGGGTTTTCAGTGATGGCAGATCATGGACAGAGCATGGAACCCAAAATTTGGCAATTAAAGTTTATCATTTATATTCAATTGAAACGAATTAAGGCTTAAAGAAGTCAATTATATTTGTTAAACCAAATAAATATGTATTTATTTATTCATTATTATTAATTAAAGTCAGTCGACACAAGAAAAGAAAGCAGAAAATTGTATTAAATTAAATTAAAAATTAAATTTAAAATTATATATAAATTTAAAAATAAGATATAATTTTATAAAATGGCTCAAAATTTGTTGCGTAATTTGGGGAAAACGCAGAAAAAACCAATCAGACCAAAGAAATAATTTTATGAATTAGATCCGCACACATTTAAAACATAATTGTGTAATAAATTGAGCTGATTTCATGTTCAATAAAAACAAGAACTAAAAAAAACAATCAGATATCAAAAATATATATTCTTTATTCAAGTATAAAACGTATCAAGAGTCAACAGAGCTGCAAAAATCTTAAACCAAGTATTTATTTCTATTTTTATATCTATATATATTATATATTATTCATATTTAAGTTTATTTATATTTAGATTTAGTGTGCTCATTCTATATTAAGAATTATTGCTATATTAATTGTCATCCTTTTAAAAATAATTTTCTGATTTCAGCTTAAAGTTGTTGGAAGTTTAAATTCCATTCTCGAAATAAAAAATCTTAAATAAACATTAACAACATTTTACTCTGTGGTTTTATATGGGTATAATGTGTTTTTTTTATTGCATTTATTGCACGTGACTCACGGGGCCATCTCTAAGCAGAGTATCTGTATCTGTATCTGTATCTGTATCTGTGTTTTTATTTGTATCTGTTTTTGCGCACTGCATACGAAAATTGCACAAAAATTTATTCGCTTTTCGATATTTAGCACCCATGGGGGTATTCGATCGTTGTCGGATCTTTGCTATATTTGGCACACGGCCCCCAGACCCCTTGTGGCTGCACACCCTGCACCACACCCCTCTGCCACTGACACTGCTGCTGCTTGGCCATAAGCCCAACTGCGTAAATAAATTTTCATATTGATTCGTTGCCATTTTCAGCTTTTATCGCTCGTCACTTGGCGAATGCATTTTTTATTATTATTTTTTTTTTTTTGATCAGCGAAATTAGCATTTGACTTTTATTGATATATTCGCAGTTTTATTGATCGTTTTAATTTGCATTTTTGAATTTCAATTGGAATTTAAATATTCCAGTCTGTACGCGTTTGTTGACTAAATGAGCCAAAAGCATTTCTTGCATTTATTTTGCATTTTATTTATTTTTATATATTTTTTGTTTTTTGTTTTGTGTTATTTATGTTTTGTGTGGCCGACAAAACTGGTTGCAGGCGCCACGTGACTCAAATGTGTGCAATATTTATAAAAATTTTATTGCATTAATTATTTAATTTACGATTTTCTTTTTATTTGTTATATGCGTTTTACAACACGAAGTTTGCAAACCGCCTGCTGCTGCCCCATAATAAATACTTCTACAAAACCCGATTAACCGATACACACACATATATATATATATATATATATATATAAATATATATAAATATATGCATATGCAACACATAGCACAAATATGGAATGCGAATATTGCGCATTATTGATTGCTCCATCGATAAATATTACTTCATATGAATTGATTAGGCAATTTGTCGCTATGCAAACGACTCTCACACACAGCTTGCGATATGCAACTACATTGTGCAACAATTCAAGACTCGATGACAAACTGACAAGCTGAAAGTCGATACTGAGACATTATTGCATCGGTAATCGAATCCGCATTTGCTCTGTAGCCCTCTCTATTCAAAACACTTGTCTACAACGAGGTGCTCCACTCTATGATTGATTTATCTGCATATTTATATATATATATATATATATATACATATATCCACTTATTGATTGATTTATTTGCATATTTATATACATAGTGCATATATATTCACTTATGCATAACAATTGACTTACTTTGACATATTGAGTAATTGCTCGTTTCAGTTTTCATACCAGCTCAGCGAGACATAATCTGAATATTTAGCAGGTTTTTCAAAAACCGAAAGGTGGCTAATTTTTATCTTAAAAGTTTTCTAGTATTCTGTTTTTGTAGATTAGGCGATTTTCCTTCACTTTTTTATATAGATTTCCGTTTGAAGCTGGGTTTTATATTTACATTTGAACTAAATTAACTGGTGAATAATTAATTATTATTATTATTATTATTATTATTCTTATTATTATTCTTATTGTTATTATTGTTATTATTATTCTTATTATTATTCTTATTATTATTATTGTTATTATTATTCTTATTATTATTCTTATTATTATTATTATTATTATTATTATTATTATATTATTATTATTAATATTATTATTATTACTATTATTATTACTATTATTATTACTATTATTATTATTATTATTATTATTATTAGTATATATCCTATAGATCCTGTATCTATTTAATTAACCATGTTTGTGCTCAAATTCTAGAATCTATGTCGGTTTGAAGATTTCTATGTATACTTATTTCCCTACAAAAATACATCACCTTTTGGCTAAGGCGATTTTTCGTTATTGTTACCAAAATTGGCAGGTTCAGTTAATTTTTGACCTTTTTTTAACTAGAAGACCTCTTAGTCGATAAAGTTAATTGTCTTTTTCATTTTTCATTATCGTTTCCTTATCTTTTCCTTATTTTTTTCCTATGAATTTTAGTTCCCTTTTTATTAAAAATTAAAATATATTGCCCATTTTTAGGCCTAGTTTCTGTACGCAGCTCAATTTTTGTATTATTGTGTTTTCCTCTTAAACGTCATAATATTCCGTAATTAGTTTCAGGTTTTATTAGAGGCCTCTCAGTCGATATTATTCACATTTTCCGTCTCAGTTCCAACTATATTCGGAGTCCATCTTATGGGAAACTTGTATTGTGATCTGGTTTGGTGTAGGTTGCTCTACATTTCCCGGTTTACTTTAGACGTAATTTTGTCCTTTTTTAATGCGAATAGTTGAGCTTCGATATCCCCGTTTTGATAGATACGTTAAGATAATTTAAGTTAAAATGCGCATGATATGTAAAATCTTAACTCTCATTTTAATCGTAATTTATGTTCCCAAATCAAATTCTTTTTGTCAACTTGAGATTTTCGCAGCTTGCATATCGCTTACTCAAGAAACCACATCTTACATCTTACTCACGAACGACCAATCAGTCAGTCAATCACACAATCAAACAATCAAACATGCTACGTGGCAATCGTTAGAAAACTGGTTTCAGGGGAGTGCGCCACAAATCAAGTGGAGTGCGGGGAGTGCGGGGAGTGCATAAGTTGAACGATGTCAACATTCTGCTAATGGCCTTAAATATTTACGCAAAGTGTGAGTTGAGATTGATGTTTGCATTATTTCTTATAACCCTAGTCAAAGGGCGTCTCCAGACTTGTCTGAATATCGGCAGAGCGGGGATTGGATTGTAATTTTGTTTATCGAAATAACTAAGTAATTGAAGAAGGGAAATGCAGCTATTTGCTTATGAATGTATAAAACAAAATCCTGTAAAATTTCTAGGCTCACTGAAGAGACCATAGCATATCCAAGTGAAACCCCCTTAGATATGTTACCATCTCAAAAACTTATCTATCCTTCCATGCACATCTAAACATTACACATTCTCTTTAATATTAAATTTTTCTAAGTAAAATTTTAGCCAAATTTTTTAACAAGCAGCTGAGCAGTTTAAATTTGTATTTGAGCCCAGTATTTTGCCGATTAATATGGAGATGTTTTAATATCTAAACGGTTTCACATTACAGCTTGTTAGTAAAGTTTATTTTTAAAGCAAATTTGGCCTAATAGTTGTGAATAATGGGCATATCTGTGGTAAACACATTTTAGTAAAGTTTTCGTTTAAATAATATTAAATGATCTTGTGTATTCCAGCTATAAAAAAGCGATGTCCTGTTGGGAACACCAACAATCTGCAGCAATTCAAATGAGTTTTTAGAGGGGGGAAATTGTTGGCAATAAAAGTAAAGCTTTCCCCCAGGATGCCATATTTTATTATTTAGCTGATTGTTCGGTGGAGTTGTGCCTAAGTAAAAATACTCAAATTTTATACAAATTGTAAAATGTTGAAGTATTTCAGCTCGTATATCAAACACGCTATATATTTTACAGATATGCTTACCGAAAGATAGGTCGAAACGAAAATACTATTTGCACACCGTTGATATCAGACTTGAATGGAAATTGGACAGCAAAAACGCCACAAAAATAAAAGTTATCAGCACAAAATGAAGTAATTGGAATTTGTCTGAAAAAAGAAGAAAAAAAATACATTGGGAATTGAATGACGCAGACACGCAGCAAGTAGCAAGCAGCAAGCAGGCGAGGCAGGGAGTCGGGAGTCGGGAGTCGGTGCCTTGAGCTATATCAGGGTCCAAAAATAATAATAACAATAATAGCGATAAGCGCAAAACAATATTATCGGAGTCTCGTGTAGAACGACAATCATTTCCCGGCAAATGGACAAAAGTTAATAACTGTGCCATTAAAGTTATGCCGAGGCCCATTATTATTTCATGACTTAAAGCCAACTTCAACTCCGACTCCAACTCCAACTTCGAATCCCACTCGGACCGTACTCGTGGTACTTGCAGGAACGGCACGGTGTTCGTTCGTGCGAGGAGAAGACTCTGCCTTTTGGGGGAGGGGGACGCGGGCGAGTGGCAAGTGACAAAAGGAAACCTTTGCGGTTAATTGCACCACCACCACCACCATGGCAAGGCCAGCCCAGCCCAGCCCAGTCCAGATCGGGGTGCGGGCAGCGGGTCAAAGGCAGCGTTAAATGTCAATTGGGCCATTCTGAGGGGTTGTCATCAACTCCACGCAACGCCGACCCATTCATTCATTCATTCATTCATTCACTCATTCATTTACTCATTCATTCACTAATTGATTCACTCTCCGTCTCTGTGTGAGCCTTACAACATGCTGCAAGTAGCAACAATGCCTCTAACAACTTTTATGCCAACTGCTCTTTGGCTTCAACTGTTTTGTTAATACTAGTTGCAAAGACAACGCTTTGTTTAGGCCAGAAAACTTATTGCTAATTGCCGGATTTTCTTGCTTTCAGCTGAGCAGTTCTCTGAAAGTATCAAATTTGCAGTTTTTTTTTGTTTGGCTAACAGCTTTTTATGAGTCCTAAACAGTTTTCGTTATTTACCAGCACAGTAAACTGATATTAAAAATTGGATGTATATAGAAAGCTAAGCAGAGTTAGTTATAGTTAATAATAACAGTGTACAAAATATACAATTTCTCTATAATAAATCTAAAAGAAAAACCGACCTTAAAACAAAAAAATGGCTGGCTAATTTTTATAGAAATAAATGCTAAACATGCCGCAACAAGTGCTAAATATTAGAAACAATTTTTTTATATTTATTTATTAAGAATTTGCATATTTATATATATATTATATATATGAGATATTTAGTTGTAAATAATAAAAACATATTTTTAAAAAGTAGAAATGCTAAACGTTTTTTCCATATTTAAGAAAAGTAATGAAATTTGCTTTCAGCAGTCGAGAAATGCTGGAGTTTGTGTGCTGTTCACATTTTTTCTCAGTGTACTTATTGCCAAGCATAGGCAGTAAATTGATAAAAAAAATTGACTGATCTCTGAATTGATGAAAGCGGGTTTTGTTTTGGTATATCGCAAGCAGTTTTTTTTATTATATTTCACATACTTCAGGAACATTATTCAAAAAACCAAAAATGATCAGTAATGGTTAAAATTAGCCACTTTCAAAGCTCAATTCTGCTACACAATTTCAATATGACTTAGACTACTTAGACTTGGCCAACTCTGGCTGTCTTCACATTTATATAATATTATACATTATTAAATTGGCGCAGTTATCTATTGTCGTTAAAGTAATATAAATGGCAATTATTCAATTATAGCCAACAGCTAACCAGACAACAAGAAAAGCTACTTAGCCTAATAATAGTAACTATATGCTTAAAAGAGAGCTGTCAATGGGCTCTGTGGACGTGGCACAAGCCCCCACTCAGAGTCCGCCTTTTGGCCGCAGGCTAATTAGTTGGCTAAATGTTTTTTTTTCATACACGAGCATTTCGCAACGGTTTTTATGGCTGACGGCAGCAGGCAAATAAAAAGCTCTTGTTCACATTTAAAGCGAGCCGGCAAAACGGGCGAGATTTAAAATAAATTATAACGTCAAATTCCCAGGGGCGCTTTACGTAGTTGTTGTTGTTATTGCTGTTGCTGAGTGCTTTACGCCGCCCCCTTTGGAGCAACGGCAGCAACAGCAGCAGCAGCAGTTGAGTGATGAGGCGAAAAGAGAAAAGTCTGAAAGAGAGAGGGAGCGAGAGAGAGAGAGAGCGAGCCACCCACTCTAAAATGCTAGCGTACGTCAGCGTCGACACGCCAATTCCATATGTTAAAAGAGTTGAGAGAGGTGGAAAGTTCGTTTAGCAGAGGGGAGCCGTTCTGTAAGGGGTGTGTAAAGCATGGCACGTTAACATCAGCGTCCAACGACGACGACCGCATTGCATGAATTCAACTTAACCTCAAACCATTTTGGGACTACACTCAGTACACACGTACAGATGCACACATACAGATAATGTTATATATGTATATATTTATGTGTGTGAGTCTATCCATCGGGGTAAAATACAAGCAGCCAAGCAGGCAGAGCAGCAACAACAACAAAGCGCTGCGACTCTGCGATAATTGAACATGTTTCCGCTGCCGCTGTTGATGTTGCTGTTGCTGCTGCTGCTGCTGCTAGCAGAGCCCTTAGCAGCGACTGCGGCAGCGGCCCTTTAGCATTTCTCGAAATTGCTTTTTGCTTGCTGCTTCTTCTTTGAGTTTGGATTTACAGCTGAACAAAAACAAAAAAAAAAACAACATAACAAGCGCACGAATAAACCGAATGCCAGCCAAGCCCTTCACACACACACACACACACATGCACGCACACACACAGAGAGAAAGGGTCGCACACAGGCGCTAGCTACTCCATTTTGTATGCGTTGTTTTAGGGTGAGCAGCTGACGTCAACAGCAACAACAACAACAACAACAAACTTCTTTCGTTTGGAAGATTTTGTTGCTGCCTTCGAATTGGGAGCGCGGTTCTCACATTTCACTGTCTTCTGTCTGTTTTTTTTGCATAGATGCTTTTAAGTGAGAAATATTTTTGTTATTTTGAAGAATCTTTCATCTCTCGCTGGTGGAAATAGAAATACACAGTTAGAATTCAAAACTGATGATCAGCTGTAGCTTAGAAAAACTGAACTTTCTCTTTATAGATCTTTTTTTTGGTCTGTTGTTTGTTTGTAAATTGCGTATTTAACATTTACAGAATTTCAATTTCAACTCTATATTAAAGGATTTACATTTATGAAACTTGAATTAAAATATGCTTGGCTGAAAAAAAGATTAAGTAGATGTGTCCACAATCTTTTGAGTACCTTCCAACCATAGTAAATTGTACCAAAGCACAGTTATCCCTTCTAAGCATTTTCCCAAGGACCTGGTCACCCCACCAAATACAAAAGCGTTTAGCTTAGCGTGGTAAACAACATAAGGATAATGAATGGGCTGCTACCTCATGCATTGTAATGAAGGCGAACTTAATGCACAGTACGCAGGACACGCACAGCGGACAGGACACAGACCGGACACAAGGACAACGATAGTCAAATAGAAACCCAAAACGTGCGACGTGTAATGATAGGCCCATTTTCGTATGCATATTTTATTAACTATTAGCAGCGATGCGGCAAAGTTGCAATAATAATTGATGAAGGCAAATCGAGGCGCCACACACAAAACAAACAAAACACACACACACACACATTGAAAAGTGCTCCCCCGGGGCCAGTGCTACTGGAACTGAGTCTCATCCCAGCGCACAAACAGCATTCACAGCCATAAAATGTGAGCTTTATGTGTGCGCGTTTATCCTTTAATATTTTTAAAGCCCACACAAAATGCTAAAGCCCACACACACAGAGACGAGCTAAACACACACACAGTGTCACACAAATACAGTCACACAAAGTTGACGAGCGCACAAGTGCAGAGAGCATGAAGGCTTTATAAAAATTAAATATTTGCCCAGGAGAGCCAGTGGAGCGGACTAGGCAAACTGAATTCTGAATGCTAAACACAAGGGGATGAGGAGAAGCGGGAGCACAAACAAGAAAACAAGAACAAGAGCAAAGTAAAAACGAAAAGCAAAAAAGAATTTGCCAGCGAAAAAAAAAGCAACAACGTTTTCTTCTTCTATTTTGATGCGCTGCTGTCGTTGCTGCTGCTGCTCTCTCAGTTTGCTCAGTTGCTCTGTGTGCGGTGGGTGGTCCACAGCGCCTCTCACAGAAACTTTCTGGCGCGTGCTTTACACTCGCTTGTGTGCCTTGCCATCGCTTGAGGCGGTGCACAAATACACACAAACACACACACATATATATATGCACACACATGCACACAGCTGCACACGCGGTAAATTTGTGTTTGCTTTTGACTTTTTATGCTAAGAACATTACTGGCATTGCACACACTTTGTTGTTGTTGTTGCTGCTGTTGTTGTTGTTGCTGCTGTTCTTGTTGTTGTTGTTGTGTGCATTTGGGGTTGGCTAACAGTTCGTTTTTATATTATTTTGTTCAGCCTTCTGTTCTGTTTCGTTCCGTTGTGTTGTGTCCTTACTTCCGGCCACCCTCTTGTTTTTGTCATTTCCATTTTATTCGACTTTTTATTTTATTATATTTTCAGATTTCGGCCGTGGCTGTGGCTGTGTCCTGCCTAAATTCCCCAGAGCTTCAATTATGCCATTTAATGATTGGTTCGGGTTGTTCGCCCAAAGCCCAAAGCCCAAACTTGGTCTTCATCTTTTTCCCCGTAACCTTTTAATGCACATTACCCATACACAACTAGCCCCCCTCCCGACAAAAGGTAATTGACATATGCACAGATATATGCATCGAAAATGGGTTCGAAGTGCTATCTGCAGCTTGTTCAAAATTCAAAAAGTTTTCCACAAAACTTTTATTACCTTAATAATATTACTTTTGTTCGAGTGCCCCAAGAACTAATGAATGAAATGATAAAACTTTTTGGTTAAAACACTTTATTTATTGTGTATTTAAAGTTAACGTTTCCAATAGGGGAATTACCCCTCATTTTATTTACAAATTTCTACCTTGCTTTTAGCTAATTAATTTCTTATGTACTGAATATATCTAAAACTGGCCTAAACAAATATTCATGCAATTTTAAAACATTGAAGTAAAAGTATTTCTAAACTTATACCTGACATTTTATTAGAAACTCACTATCCGAGTCGATATAGTAATGTCCATCGGTTTCAAAGTAATTCTAATTAAACTCTTAGGTCTTAGTTATTATTCTTCTAACAATTACATAAAACTACTATATCATATATCATTATTTAATTGATTTCAATTTAACTCCGGTCTGAAGGGAACTTAATCTACGACTTGCCCTAGATAACCGATCTTAGTTGTTATTTCTTTTTAATTGCTGAGTTATAGTAAATTAGCACACAAATTTGTGTTATCTTCTGTGATGTAAGGGGATTTACATAACTAGCCGACTGCATTCGAGATGTGAATCAACAGAAGCCGCAAGAGAACCGCGCTTGGATTACAGTCATCATTCTTGGGATTCACCTCTAGTCGAGATCGATTTGACTTAAAATACCCAATAAGGTTGCTCAGTAAAGCAACTTTTCAGTTAAGTCGATTCTGGCCTGTTGGAATGTTTCTTGCCTCAGTTTTGGAATGCGTTGAAAGCTTGAGTCTATGTTCCTAATCTTAATGTAATCCCCTCCATAGTTGTTAGATTTTTATATTATCTATGTTTTTGATCGGACATTGAGCTGTGATTCTATAGAATGTGAAAGGGGTCAAATATGCGAATCAGGAACTTGGAGACTTGGACGATGTGTAAATAAGCCAGTTCAAAAGTTGTCTTCCAGACACAAAGACAAAGACTCCATAGCTCTGTTATTATAGTCAAAATATATATATAGGATGTTAAAGATATAAAAACAGTATAAATATGTTAATACTGACAAAGTATTATTTTTTTCTATATATCTAAATAAACCCACATTTTAAGCAGACTTCAACAAGACAACTCTTTGTCGATTACCAGCAAAAACCCAAATCGAATACTCATTTCAGAATTGAACTCATACTTTGGACAAATGCATCATTCGAGTTGTCCATTTGATGTACTCGTATTCCCTGAGGAGCGTTAGTTCCATTTGAGCGTTAGAAATCCACTTGAAATTCATCAAGAAAACTCAAGCGAACTGAACTTCAATGAAATTCACTGCCATTTAATTGACACGGAGTCTCTGGCATTAGACAAGCGGAACTGCAGGTTTCCCCAACGGAGGCATCAGCTCGCTAGTTGATTTATGGTCATGTCCAAAACTCCGCACACCTTTTGCCAGCCAACTACGGAACACTTGGAAATGTGTGTCTGCCTGTGTGTGTGTGTGTGGTTGTGTGTGTGTGTGTGGTTGTGTGTGTGTGTGTGTGTGTGTGTGTGTGTGTGTGCGTGTATGGATTTCGTGTTTGCAGTTTGCCGGCGGTTTGGTGTTTGCTGTTTGGTGTTCGGTGTTCGGGTTCCCGTCTCGTTTCCACTACCCACTCCCTAATCCCGTTGCCAGTTCCACGTTCGGGGACTTAATATATTAATCAAAGGCATGAAATCTTTATCAAGTTGTCATGGCGTACGACTGACAATGAGTCTGACCTGGGATGTGGACGAAACTCGTTTGGATCCTTAACACGCATGGATATTCCGCATCTTGTAGTTAAAGTTGTTTTCTTCTTCTTCTTCTTCGTGTTGTTGTTGTTGTTGTTGTTGTTGCTTTTCTTGGTCACAATTCTCAAGAAGAAAAACCACAAAAATTAAACAACAAAAGTAATTTGCAATTGAACGAGGGTTGCTCCTTAAATAAGCAATCACGTTTCACTTTACAGATCTGTAATGATTATGTGAATTATGTTTAAATTACATATTTATATTTATTTGCATTCCAAGAATAATAATACTTAGGAGGAATACTAATCAAATAAAAGAGAAATTATCATTTGCCAAAAATCAAAACTTATTATTTGGTATATAATCCGTAAATAAAAATGTGATTGTGATGTTTTTTTTTATATCAGATCTAGGTATGCATTTAGAAGATATAGTATCCTAGGAACACATTTGTGACATTCTGCAAACATAGAAGCCCTCATAACGATATAAATTCTTGAATTCAAACAAGAATCGTTTTTGTTATGAAGAGCTACAGGCTCAGCAGGAGGCCCTATAGAGACCCATAAAGCTCCGAATAAGTTAAGAAATAATTTATGTTTTATCATAAAAGTTTTTTATTAGTATTATCCGATCGTCATATGTAGATTATGGACCATAAAAGTTGTATTCCACGTTGAATAGATGAATTCTCAGCACAGATCAGATCAGTACGAAAAGTTTTTGGAATCGGAAAAGCTTCAATTTGTGGGTTTCATACAAACCTTAATTTAAAAGGTTATTTTTTTTAAAATATTCTTTTGGAATTGTAGCAGCTTCCCTTTGGGAGTTTCCCTCAAAAGATCCTTTGTTGTTTGAAAATAATGTTGTTTTAAATATAAAAATAAAAATATAAACACATTTAGTTAGTATAGTATCTAGTTTTTAGTTGGTAGTAGTATTTAGTATGAAAAGCATACGTCTTTTTATGAATTTCAATTTAGCTTGAGCTATAGCTTTTTAAATTTGTTAATGGGTGCACCCTGCACCTGTTATTAAAACCAAACCTCGTCAAATACTTTAAGTATATATCTTATAATATAATCAAAATTATACTTACTGTTGAGCCTGATGATCTCACCTTGTAGTTTACATTGTATTGAAATCCAGGAACACAGGAAGCAAATGTTTACCTAAAAAAAGGCTTCATCTTGCCAGATTGATTTAAGTCTATAATTTCATTAAGTGGCAGTGAATATAAATATATATAGACATAGATATAAAGGAATGTTATGGATATAAATATAGATATAGGTATATATATAGATATAGATATAGATATAGATATAGATATAGATATAGATATAGATATAGATATAAATATAGATATAGGTATAGATATAGATATGGACACAGTTTAAGATATAAATGTAAATATAGTTATGGATATAGATATAGATATATATAGACATGTCTATAATAAAGGTAAATATAACTTACAACTATATCGAATATTAGCTCAATTTCATATTTAATATGTGTATGACATAATATTGTACTCAGAATGAAGACTTTACTACATATATCAAATAATTGTATTTCCCTTTCTTGTCAAATAAAAAATAAAACTCAAACTTGAATAACTTTGAATATATTTCCACACAGTGAGTTCTGCCTTGTCTCGGGAATCTAACTCTAGGATAAATTGGCTTTTAGAGTTGGCTCAAAGTGTGGCTATAGCTGTTCATATTCTGATCATTATATTGATACCAACTCCAAATGTAAATTGAGTTACTTAAATGGCCCTCGATTCGATGCTGCCAAATTGCATCTGCTTGGTGCAAATCATTTGGCAAGCACACTCGAAAATTGTCACCCGATCTCGAATGAGTTTTTTGCATTCGCTTGAGCATTTGCTTGAGCATTCGTTTGATCATTCATTTGTGTATTCATTTGAGCATTCATTTGAGTATTCATTTGAGTATTCATTTGAGTATTCATTTGAGTTTAGACTTGCGATCCGTTGCCAATCCGTTTGGTTGTGTGCGGCAAACATTAATATTCACATGTCGTTCGTCGGTATGCGCGACCAGTTACGGGGGCCCTGTTATCGGGGCAACAAAGTCGCCAGTCGCCAGTCGCCAGTACCCATGCCCCCATGCCCCCATGCCCCCACTCCACACCACGCCACTTCAAGCGTACCCAAAGCCACTGCCATTCCCATTCCTCAATGCGCCTTCTCCACTGTCTAAACAGGCCGTTCCCTCGTGCTCAGCTTTTGCTGTCTCTGTTTTGGGTTGCTCTGTGCCTCCCCCTCTTGCACACCCTAACCCAACTTTGGCCTACCTCCCGACGACTGCCTCCACCCCCTCCTTCCCCTCCTACACCGATGCCCACTTGCTTATAACGAATGGTTCGGGCACAAAACGCGCTTTAGGCTGCATAAATTTATTCGTCGCTGTCGCTAACTAAAGCCGAGGCGGCTTTCCAGCTTTCAGACTCCGACTCAGCCTCAGTCTCAGACTCAGCCTCAGCTTCAGATTCAGTTTTAGTTTCGTCTCCGTCTCCGGCTGCGTCTGCGTCTCCATCGCCGTGGCTGAGTGGGCCTCTAAAAACTGGTTCCATTTATGCAAGTTTCTTTATTGTTGTTGCTGGCGACGCTTTTGGTATTGTGCTAGTTGTTGTTGTTGTTGTAGTTATTGTTGTTGTTGTTGTTGTAGCTATTGTTGTTGTTGTTGTTGTTTTTGTTGTTGTTGTAGTTGGCTGGCTGGCTTTCGCATTGAATTTTGCACCTCGGCTTTTGCCGCAGATACATTTTAGTTATCGGCATCTAAATTCAGACACTGTCATGCAGCTGCCCCACACCCCTTCCCACTGCCCACAATGCCCCCCTCACACCCATCCCTGTCTCAGCTTTAAATGCGAGTTTTAAATCAGAGTCGGACTATATTTGTTATTCGGTTTTTCGTTATACGAATTTGGCTTCAGGATGAGCAAATAATAACAACGAAATATCCACCAAAAAAAAAGTATCAAATTTCAGTTGAGCTAAAAAATAAAGAAAATAAAAACATACACAAAAAAATAACAAAAAAAAACAACTTTAATATTAAAAGCGACTTAAAAGTGCAACTAATCGTTTTTGATCTTAAGTCGACAGCATCTTTAAGTGGCAGCAATATAATTATCATTATCATATAAACATTATTATTAAATTAACATTTTAATTGCATATTCAAATTGTAATTTGTGTATTTGCTGCGAGTTGTAAATTGTAAATTGTAAATTGTGAAATTGCGAAATTGCGAAATTGCTCAATCAAACTGTTAATAAAGACGACTTTAATGGATTAAACTGGGCGCTCTTTCTCTCTCGCTCTCTCTCGCTCTCTCTCTCTCTCTCTCTCTCTCTCTCTCTCCCTCTCTCTCTGTCTCTCTCTCTCTTTTTCTTTCTCTCTCTCTCTCTCTATCTGTCTGGCTGTGCAAGTAAACATCCGCTTTTTGGCTTTTGCCTTTAATTGGATTCAAATGATTTCTTTGTTTACTTGAAGAACTCAGCAGCTATCTTCTGGGCAGATATATACACATATATATACATATTAACACAGATAGTATTTGGTATACTTATTATGGGCATACATATTTATTCAGCTACACACTCACATTTATTCACTCACATTCAAACTTATACTCATAGAGACACTCAACTGTTTGTTTGTAAAAAACTCAAATGAAGGCCTCTTTAATATTTAGACACACACAAACACACACACACACACACACACACACACACTTACTCATTTGTATATACGATTAACTTTCTATGCTGGACATTAAGTTTAATGCGCTTTCGATTCGATTCGTTTTGTTCCGTTCCATTCGATTGTTTATCTATCGAAAGTGATCCGCGGCGCTTCGCACATCTGATCTGTGCATGGAGATAAAGCAATCTTGAGTCGATCTTTATCAGTTTTTTTTTGGGGTAAAAGGTTTCATTTTCAATGCATCTTCATCACATTGGTTTTGATTGTTATCTTTACCAACGATTAAATATTATTTTATGTGTTTAGCCACCATTTTGAGTATTAATTTGCGGTGTTACTGTCGACTGCCTTTCATTAATTTTGCTACCGAATGAATGAAAGTTATTCAATGGCACATAATCATATTATTTTAAAATACTCAGCTTTTTCAGCTTGTTGTCCATCTTGTCATAGTTATGCAAAGCTATTTCATCATAATATATCACTAATACTATTTGGATATGGTACAAAATATTACCATCTACAATTATATTTATGGTTTGCTCCATTTTGCAAATAACTGAAATACTTTGTAAATTGGAGCATGTGTACAGCACTTCTAAGAAACATACTATTTTATTGGAGCTTACTTAAATTGCTGATTACCTTCACAACTTACTTTACTTGCAATTATTTTTTATATATATAAACATCTATTACATCTACCATATAATATTTTAATTCAGTTTTACTTCAATTGTGTAAAATATTTTAGAGTACAGTCAATAACCGTATCTCTACTGAAAAATGTTGCCATTATCATAACAATTGAAAGGTTTTAAAAATATGTTTAATTGTTTTTAGTTTATATTAAAAATAACTAAATCTTCTTTTGTCATTCTCTTTAAAATTCACTTAAGAAACTACAATATTTCACGGCTAAAGCCCATCCACACAGATTCAATAGACGATACTCAATACCCCAAAACTGAACAATTTGCAATGTCGTTGAGAAAAACCCGTGTCGCATTTGGTTTTCGCAATTCGATGGTGAAAACTTTTGTGCAAAGTTTTTTGTGTTCGCAAAAGTTAATTGATTTATATTTTGGCATTTTCCGTAGCGCTGCAAGCCAGCAAAAAAAGAAATAAAGAAAAAGAGAAGGTGCACAATAAAAGTTGCAGCTCCAGAGACCTTTTCGTGACAAATGCCGGAAAGTCGCCTCGTCGTCGTCGTCGCTGGAATTGTTGGCGCTGACTTTTTGTGCCTGTGGTGAGAGACTACAGTTTGCAAAAGTTACTTAATCATGGGCTTCAATTAGTGCTGCGAGCTGAGTTGCCACAGAGTTGCTGGATACTGGTTACAATGCATAGGTTTCGTGCCAAGAGCATATTGTGGCTGTGTACGCTGGGAAGACTAAGAGGACGGACGGACGGACTGCGATGAAGCGAAGCAAAATAAAAATGGAGTGTCACGGCTGCCGCACACAACTGGCTGCAGAACAAAGCAAAAAAAAAAAGAAAATAATAAAATAAAAATAAAAGGAAGGAGAGGGTGTGTGTGGTGTGGAGTTGCGCTCATTGCTGTTGCCAGTTGCGAGTTGCGAGTTGTGAGTTTTGAGTTGTCGCTTGTCGCTGGCAAGTCGCAGTGAGCTGCTTCCGCCGTTTGCCTTTGTACAGCGACTCCCACTCGCCAACTAACAAACACAGCACTGCAAACTGGGCACTAAGCTTCAAGCCGACTGCTGACTGCACTCACACTCTCGCGCTCTCTCTCTCTGTCTCTTTCTCTCTCTCTCTGTCTATCTATCGCAGGCTCTCTGGCGCGTTCGTTGTTTTGTTCGTGACCGACTGTGACTCCACCTCTCGCCCCTTGGGAGTCCCATACTCTTTATCGACGCTTACCTCTCTCGCGTGCTCGGCTTGCGTTCGGTTTTGTTCGTTGTTCGGCTGTTCGCCCGTTCGGCTGTTGCTCAGTTCAGCTCGGCGCGCTCTGTTCGGCGTCTTTCATCAGCATATTTCGTGTTTATCGCTGAGTGATGAAAATTATGTTGATGACGTTTGCACAGCTCCGAGTTGGGGCGCTGCTGCTGCTGTTGCTGCTGCTGTGACTGTCTCTCAGTCGCTTTGTCTGTCTCGCAGTCTGTCTGTGTGCGCTTTGCACGTCGTCACCTCAGCATTCCCCAACTCCGCACCAACCCCTCTCCATAGGGAGCGTCCCTCTGGCTTTATCGTTTGGCCCCAGCGGCGACAACTAGCGAAAGTTGTGCTAAATTGGAACATCAGCGTTTTGCTTCTGTTTATTTTCATGTTTGCCTTGCGCCATTGCCATCCAAATGCATACAGCTGGCTGAGCTAGCTACAAAAACAACCCGCAACAACAACAACAACAGCAACAGCAACAACAACAGCAACACAATAGCAACAAATTCATACACTGGCAGTACATTTATTTATGTACTTACATAAATTCATGCACTTATTTACTGCGCTTTTCGGCATGATTTGGTTGCCGACCTTTGACATTTTCAGCTGTGCAGCTTTTGTTTATCAAAAACTTCGCTCTGTGCTCTTTCTACACAACACTGCTTTACTTTTATTTTGTACATATGCATGTTTTATCTACTTGCCCCAAAGCTGCCAAAGTGTTATTTTCTTCCCTGATCTACATACAATGAAAAGCTGATAAAAAGCTACTAAAATAATCTTCATCTTTTGCTTAATAAAACAAACATTTCAAAAACATTTCCCCGACTCTCCAAAGATTGGATCATATTTGTTTAAAATAGTGGAGTTCATGGAATCATGTTAACTAATTGTTAGAACTGCACATAACTGTATAAATGTAAGAAGAAAAGGAACTGCAAAAATAAAGTATATTTTATGTAAAAGAAATGGAAAATATGAATTTTTTCTTTGTCAAAACACTCTTTGCAGTTTGCGGATAAAAATTACATAAAACAAGAAAGATATAAACAATATTAAATAACACCAACTCACTTTGGCCATAATTGGACCGCTCTGCTACCAATCCATCCAGAATTAAGTACAACTGGATGAGTTAATAAAATTCGCATTTGATACTAGATTTGCTAACTGTTATTTGTTGGCCAAAGAGGGGCTGCACAGGATTTTTAATCTCAGTTAAGCTGTTGACATTTAAGTTTTAGTTCCGAGCTTGACAAGTTGTTCTGTTTTTCTATGTTTTTAAGGTTTTTTACATATGCAGCTTTACGGTTAATTTTTAACTGAATATTCCACATTCGTGTATTTATATTGAACTCGAAAGAATGGCATTTTTGTTAAAGTTTACATTTTACATTTTTTTTGCAACTGCATTTAGCAATAATTCATGCATAAATGTTACAAGTTTAAGCAAGATAACTTTAAAACTGAGGCAGTATTATTGGGTATTCAAGATAAGGACTGACGGATGGGTAGATGAAAATGGCTATAATAAGTTGGCTAATGATACCTATCAATAACCTATCTGCTTCATCTGCCTTTTACATACTTTTTCACAACTTTGTGATATAATTCTTAACGATTTTTTAAGTGGAGAAGAAAAATATATATACTGTATATTCTTGTATTTCAATTTTATACACATAACTGTAACTTAGGGTGTTCCTCACTAGCTGACAGCCGCCATAACCCACTTACTTTCACGGCAATTCTATTTGACATACCACAAAATCTTTAACTTTTAGTGTACAGATTTGGTTTAAATATTTTTGAATGTAGCCTTCTGCTGTACTACTTGATTATATAATTTTTTTTAATTTTTAAGGGCACAAATATACAAAACAGTTGATTTTTCATAGTATATACACCCAACTGTCGATATATTTTTTGAATTTTAGACAAAATATACTGCATAAATATTAATTTACTGTTAACTTTGTATTATAAGATAATTACTTATATACGTACATAATTTTATATCGGATTTTTGTTAACTTTCCCTCCAGCAAGTCTTAATTTAAACACATTTTCATTTTTGACATGCAAAAACAAAGATGTTGGTTAATTGAAAAAAAGAAAATCTCCGCAAAATGGCGAATAAATTGTTATTTAATATTCAGGTTAGAAATCGAAAATGTTGTTAGTAGAAAAACCGGAGTACAGATTATATATCAATAGAAAATATATATCAATAGAAAAAGTCAGCTTTTGTTAACTTGGCATTAAGTTACAATTTTACAGCTTATTAAGAACTCGGCTTGTAATTTAATCCTTATAAAGTAAGAGTTTATATAATTCGTTACAAAATATGAAGTGCTGTATTACAATAAGTTTTTAAGCAGAAAGCTTTTAATTCCAGAATAGATATACAGCTTTCCAAAGTAGAACATTTTCAGATATATTTAATCGCATTAAAGCAAGCATTTTGTAATTATTTCTCGATTTTCAATCGATCAACTTTAAATTTAATTTAATTTGTATCTACACAAAAACTTTTTAGGGAATTTATACTTATTTACAATGCTTTGATGGATATTTAATATTTCGAATATTTTCAACATGCATTTGCAATATTTTTTGGTGTAAAATCACAGAAAAAAGAAAGCTAGGCTCGAAGAAAGTGAACTTCAAATTAGTTGAGTCTTCGGGCTGTTTTTTTGCCCGTCTCCGTTTTATTTCTGTAGACCTTCTTTTGTGTGTGAAATTGCATTCGTCTAGCCAATTTTGGATGAGTTGTGGGCCAAAAACAAAAGAGTTTGCCAACTTTTCAGACTAAAAAACAATGGAAAGCCAACTGATGCGATAAATGAGCAGCACGAACAGCAAATTTGTATTTGTGACTGGACACGTCAGCAGAAAAACGCAACAACAAAAACCACAGCAGAAAAAAAAACACAGCACCTGAAAATATTGTATGTAATTAGTTGAGCCGTGATAAAAACGACACACAACAAAAACAAAAAGCGTAGGAAAAAAAAACAAACTAATTGTTTATGTATTGTGTGTGTGTGTATTTTGGAGTGTTTTGGTGTTGGTGTGATTGTTATTGCTTTTGCTTTTGGCAAGCGAACGTTCGTCGTTCGTTCGTTCGGATGTTCAATTATTTTATCGGCATCGGCAAGCGAAGCAGCGACGCGACTGAACAACAGAGAAACGGCAGCAAATGCGCTGTTGCCGCTTTTCAGCCGCGCCAAAGCCAAAATGAAGCAATACACATACACACACACAAACAACAAGCCCAAAACATAACAAAAAGTGGCGCGCTTATAAAATTTTCCGCGCTTTTCTGTTTTGAATCAAAATCAGCACTCACACGCACGAAGACGCACACTTACATGCAATATGCTCTCGTTCGCTCTCGTGCCCGCTCTCACACTCTCTTGCGGCGAATTCGTTGCCGCTGCTCTCACATTCGAAATTCGAATAAAATATTGAGCTCGAATGAATATCTTGTCAGTTGCTCGCAACATCACGAAAAAGGTCACAACAGAGATACGCACACACACAAGCACATGCATAAGCACACGTATACACTCACACATGCGTACGCATTTTACTATAATTTACTTTTGAGTTTGCCGGCGCTGTTGCCACACTTCATCATTACGTAGCATGGCGAAAATTCAGTCGTCATTGTGGGTTGTTTGCCAGTTTGTAGTGGAGCATAGAAGAGGGATGGGTGCTGAGTGGAGAGGGGATGGTTGTGTTTAGCTACGAATGGCGCCATTTATGGCGATTATTAAGTTGACGCCGCTGCTGTTGCTGCTGGCACATTTGATGAGCTTTTTTATGCACTCCTCTTCTTCACCTCATTCCATTCCTCTCTGCGTGTGTTTGTGTGTGGCAAACGCCCCTTGCAGCCAGGCCATAATAACAAACCAAATTAGGAAAACTGTCGCCCATCAAATGTTGTTATTACGATTTAGCTTTGCTTTTCGACTGTTATAACTAGATGGTGTTGCTTTTATCACCTATAGCTTAATGTCTTCTAGCCTCGGCTAATGCCTGCCCCACATCCCCCTCTTGTCCCGTGCACCCACTCATTTATTTATAAATTATTTCCAACGATTGCTCTTTAAAAGGCGTCGCTTTTGCTTCGTCTGCGTTGTTTTGCCATATTATAAGAATTTAATTATAGCATTTTTGCGTGTTGCTTTTCGTGAAATTTTCTATTTCGATTTTGCTCGATCTGTTTTTTTGTTTCTAATTAAAATACAAAACAAACATCAATGAAAATTAGTGGATTGAATTAAAAAGCTTTCAAGTTTATGTCGATGTCTGTCCATCTGTCTGTCATGTGTGCTTGTAACTGTTTCTGTGTGTTTGTGGCACACGCAGCGCACTACGGCATGACGTCAATTTGGTGACGCAAGTCTTCGCTGCATTTTGATGCGACGCCATTTTATGTTATGAGCAAAGGCTGTGCACAGTTATTTCTTTTTTCTTTGCCTTTGTTTTTAGTCTGCGGTCAAGGCAAAAGAGGATGCAGAAGGCGCCGCGAGGAGCGAGCTCTTTTTTACTGTTATTCATGTTAAGTCGCAAATATGAATTTAAACGAATAACAAAAGCTGAAGCATTTTTGATGTGCGAAAAGCTTTGAAACAGAGTTTTAAAAGGAAGTTAAAACAACTTTAATAAGTGTTAAGTCTGCCCCTTTAAATTTAAGATATTTTCCCATCCACAGAGCATGAGTTAAAAATGTATCTAAAGCTGTTATTATATTTTTAATTTAGAATGATTTTGTCTGCACTACTTTTAGAAATATATATATATATATATATTGTAATATATATCTTATTAATGTATATTATATTTTAATTTACATTTAAATTGAAATTTTATTTATTGTCTATATATTTTTGTATATTTTTGTGTCGGCAAACTTTAGTTGACGTTAAATATATAAATAAATTAGCACAAGTTTTCCAATTTTGAAGACCTCTGGTAAAAACAATTTTGACTTTGGCATTAGTCATCACATAACTGTACTGGTTATTTTAAGGGAGCTTCTAGTTAGATTCAATGAGACCCTTTCTGAGCCTGTATCCGCTCCATTAAACCTGCTTCTTGCAGAAATGCAGGAATTTTTGTCGGTTTAAGGATTTGTTTTTCTATGATATTGCATCTGCCATGCAGTATTTTGATTTGATGATTAAAGTTAGTTAGACTAGTTGCAGTTACTGATTATAGTTTATTTAGCTAGGTAAGCTTTCAATAGATTGATGAGTATTCTATGTATTTTCTTCTCTTCATGGATATTTCTTACTCAAATGGGTATTTTATTTTTCCCCCACCGCTGCCTGTTTAGGATGGTTTTTTACGCAGAATCTCGTGTTATTTACAGCTGACTTGCTTGGGAGGAGCTTGTTTCGCTATCCGCAACTCCCAAGAAAACCATTCCACAAGTTTTTTAATCCGAATTGATTTTTACTTAGAGCAAGTAATAATTATTATCATCTCAGCATAAGGTGAGACCCTAAACATAAGACTTTCCGTTTAATTTGCCTAATTAATGATTATATATAAAGCTTTTTTGATTTTTAATATTGAAGCAATAAAGAAAGTTGGTAAATTATATCAATAATGTTAGTTTGATGCACAAAAGACTATATTTGAGTAAAATATTAAGTATTGTGTACTGAAAATAAAACTTTTAAGCAGTCAACAACATTTCCAATACTTTTTTCTAGTGATTTTAACTTTATCTTTCCTTTCCTCTTCAGGTGGCAATTTATATTAAAATATTACTTCCTCATTTCAAGATTCGTTAGACGAATGCTGGCATAATTAACCAATTTGACTCAAAACTTGGTAACAATTTGAAGCTTTTACATTTCTGCGCAAATCTTTATCTTATTTTTCTGTGAGAAAAAAAAAACTCAGTTAATTTTTTTTATATACAAATCCGTTGAAAAGTAAGTTACCAATAAAAAACTGTGTAATATGCATGTGGAGAATATAGCGATAAAAAAGTGTTTGCCACCGCGAGTTGCGACGAAAGTAACGGCTGTTTTGACAGCTCATTTAATTAAAAATGGTGATTTGTGTGGCAAGTGGCAAGTTAACTGGCAGCTGCCGCCTTGCAATAAACCAAAGCCCCAAACGGACTACCAACTTGAAGCAAATCGTTCACACTTGCAACTAGAGTGTAGGAGTTGGGAATAATGCAGGAGGGGTCGGGGGAGGGGGGTTGGGGCTGCGGTCTGCTGATGTATCCATTTTATTGCCAAGTCTAAAATGGGGGAACAAAGCGAATTGTGACAGCAGCGCAAATTTAGAGTTCAGGGGGGAAGCCACTATGTGGCAAGGTGGCAATGTGGCACGGTGGCAGATTGGCGCCGACTTTTAGTCCCTTTGCTGATGTCAAAATAATGAACTGCTAATTGATTGATTGCAACGGAAATTTCATTAAGCTCCCAGCGCAAAAAATTGGTTAAAAATACAAAATTAAATAAAGATTTGATGAATTTCTAGAAGTTAATTCAAATTGGGATTGAATTATTCGTGAGTACTTTTTAGACAAAATTCTGGAAGAAGTGCGAGGAGAATAGTTTAAGATTTATACATATTATTGATTGATTTCTCAATGAATTGATTCAGTTTTGTTGATTTTGTTTACTTTATAAAATTACTTTAAAAAACTGCTTCTAAGCATCTCAACAAAATCAAAATTTAACAAAATACCAAACAAAAAAACATTAATAAATATGAATGAGGAGAGAGATAGCCAGAGAGAGCGCAAACAAATGCAAACTGTACAAATTTGGTCACAGCGCGTAATTTGAATCGTTTGAGTTAAGCGACTCTCTTCTTGCTCAATGGCTGCAAAAGAGAGTGAGCTGAAAAGAGAACTGCGAAATAGAAGAGAAAGACAAACCGGTTGCCGAGCGATAACACACGTCGACGACGTTGACAACGACGACGTCGCGACGTCAACGACGAGGCAAACAAACGAACGAATGAAATGTAGCACACCGATTTGTCGGCTATTTAACGAAACGAGCGACCAATCAAATGACAGCCGACAGAGTCAGCCGAAGTGTGTGCGTTTCATGCGATTGGACTGCGGCCAGCATGCTACGTGATTCGGTCGGCCACTCGGGTTGTTCGGGCGTGGCTGCAACACGTTTCTAAAACCGAAAAGGGGCGAGTTTCGAGGAGTACATAAGTATATTTGTGTGTGTGCGTATTGATTGATGGGCAGGGTGGGTGGGGTGTAATGAAAAAATAGAATAAGGCAAACAAAAAAGTTTGTTTGATTTTAAATTAATGGCCGCAAAGGTGCAACTTGACGTGTGAAAGAACAAAAGAAACAGCGAAAAAAAGATAGATTGAAACTATTTAATTAGAGTTAAGTACAAATGAAGACGAGGTACAGTTGCTGCAAGAGTTAAGATTGAAGACAACGCTGAATATTGTTATTAAAGACCAAGCCAAATAAATTGCCAGCCAAAGCAAACGGATGAAAAAGAAAAAAAAAATAAACACGTCGCTTGCCTCGCATTACTCATTATGAAAATGACAGCAAGACGAAAAGAAAAAAAAAATGTGGCTAACCATTCAAAATCAGCCATATGGAAAGATATCTTTGAAGCAACGTACGAGGGGAGAAAGGAGGACGGACGGGAAGTGAGTGAGCAGTTGAAGGGAAAACACACAACAAAGGAAAATGCCACTGCGCCTATCTATTCTGTGTATGTGTATATTTGTGTGTGCATGTGTGTGTGTGTGTGTGTTAGTGGTTGCGTGAATTTGTATTTGTGTTGAACGCGAGGAAACTCGAAGCAGTTTTCGAGGGTTGCTGTGCAAACTGAGTGGGTGGTTGATGAGGAGTGGTGGTTGGGGGGGTTGTGTGCTATGTACTTGAACAAATTATGGCTTTGTTTTATGTAAATGAAAAAGGAGACTTTTGTTTAACTTGCGATTTGCAAAAGGGGTTTTTGCATAAAATTTGTCTCTATTTGTTTGCCCCGTGTAAACTCAGCATTTTTAGCCCGTTAGATGCACAGTTAGCTATGGCTAACTGTACTTTGAGTTTTGCTGTTATTCAGAAATTTCTAGCGTTTTTCATTGTTCATTTGTCATAATTAAAATCAATTGCGGCATTGTCGATAATTAATTTTGTGCAACTCTGGAAATTTGGGCATGCAGCGGGTGTGCGACGTTGCTAAAGCAGTGCCGCCATCTATTAACTTAGCGCGAAGGCGCTGCAATTGCATTGGCTTGTGTCTTGGCTAGCAGGAGCTGGAGTGTTTCTGTGCTAAGCGCAAAGTTCTTGGCACGCAAAGTTGGCTGCGCTTAAGGCTGCGACTTTCGTTAAGTTGGTGGAGTGAACTTAACGATATCAGCCAGTTTGAATTTAAATTGATGGGCTACGCGAGTTAATATTTACTTAAAAATTTTATTATAAATAATGTGATAATACAAGAGTGACAATTGATTGAATTAATTATTGTACATTTTTATAGTGTATTTAAGCGGTAAAAAAATTAATAAAACATTCTTACTTGGTTGATTTTAAATAATATATTTTTTTTTTATTCTATATTATTATATTATTATATATTTTAAAAGTCTTATTAAGACGTCAAAGTAGCTTAAAATATATACAAATTTTAATTGAGCATTTATAAATGACCTTTAATATTAAGTGGAGCTAACATTTCAATTAAAATGGGATACCTGTTTTATTTTGCAAATAAATCCAACTTAATTGCCAACTCGCCTTCCAATTTGCTCTAAATATGTTTTGTCATAAAATTTGATTTCTATAAGGTGTCTGTCTGTCTGTTTGTTAAGCGCTTTGTCGGAGGCGTTGTGATAAAAATAATTTAATCAAATATGCAATAAGCTCAACAATCCACAAAAGTTACTTAAATGGCAATCAATTTTTAGGCTAGCTTAATTAAATAGATTGCATTTCATATTTAGACATTTATGCCAGTTGCATAACAATTTACAATATATATATATATATATATATATAAATATTGTATTTTAATTTTCATGAAATTCATTTAACAAAAAAACAAAAATTCAATGCATATTTTATGGCAATAACCAATGGGAAATTTTATTGAGTTAAGAAAACTAAATAACCAAAAATCTTAACAAAAAAATTTCAATGTGAAAGAGCAGAGATTACTATTTTTTTTTTCTAAATTATTTTCCCACATTGCCAACTGCTCAAAGTGGTTGCCACTCATCAATATTGATTGAGCCCCGTTGCTGTGTTTGTTGTTGTTGTTGTTGTTGTGCAGGTGCCGTGTTATTTTACAATTTTCGGCACGAATTTGTTATGCCACAAATCCCCAGCAGCGCTTGTCAAAAACTGTTGCTGGTTGCCACGTTCAGGTTGGCCAAAAACACAGGCGCAACGAATTGGCCAACACCCCGTTGCAATCAGCCAATCAGCCAATCATAAATACTTCATTACGTTTGCACTCCCCGCAAAGTGGCCAAAGCACAGTGCCACAAAACACAAACGAAACCAAAACAAAAACATTTTCATAGAATGTGTAATAAATACAAATGAATTTATATTTACGTGTTTTAGTCAGCCAATTAGCTTAATATTATATATAATATCATATGATATATAATAGGTAAAAATGTATAAATTATAATTATGTTAAAATTATAAATGTAGATAGTTTAATTCAAGAAAATATTATTATTATGATAATAATTAGATAATAATTATTTTCAAATTGAATTTGGAACAACTATCGGAATTATTAAATATATTATTGTATTTTTTGTTTAATTTAATATAAATTTTTGTTTTTAATTTAAGTTCTTCATTTAAATGTAACAATTTAATTTTAAATTATTTTTTTTATTAAATACTCTTCTAAGAATTATAGACTATTCTTAATAAGGTAATTTTTAATAAATAAATAATAATCGGAAATTAGTCACAATTTAAATCCACTTAAACAGTGACTAATTTCTTATTGCAAACGGTGCTTTAAAAATCCATTCAAAAAAACATTGATAATAAAAGTGTTTATAACAAAAAAGCCCCTATTACCAAGAAACATCGATAAGATTTGGTAAAAACTCAAATCAATAAGAAAATCTATATCTCCACTTTATTCCCGCTCTATCCAGAGTTTTAGTCAGTAACTCTTTTTCTTTTGGCCTTAATTCATTTCAGATTTGCCATAAATTTATTTGGTCTGATTGGATTTCGCTGGCGTTTCTGCAACACTTGCAACAAATGTTGTAGCAAAATTCAAGCAAATATTTTCAGTTTTTATTTATGTATTTGTATACATTTCGGTTAACACCCTAAATTCAAAATAAAACAAAAAATACCAATTTAAAATAGCGAAGATTTCGGTTTTTTCCCTGGCAATTTTCAATTTCGATTTCCAGCTGCCACATTTGGCTGCACTGTGCTACGGCTACTTTGACGTTTACTGTTTCCAAAGGTGCATTACAAGGAAGGGAAGGGGAATGTTGGTTACTGGATGGGAGGTGGCAGGATTGGGGTAACGACTAGCACATTAGTGAACCATTTTCAAAGCCATGCATTGGCATTAATTTATCCATTTTGGCAGATTGCACGTCGAAAATCGAACGTTTCAACATTTCTGGCTTGTTGCATATTTGAGTAGCTTTCTGAATGTTGCTCCTTCTCGTTAAGGAGGAGTGTGTGTTGGGTGTGTGGCGGTAGGAATGGGAGTTGTTAACTGTAGTTGGCTTGCACGTAAATGTAAACACCTGAAAGCAGATTGTGCGAACGTGCTGCAAAAATAATAACAAGTCCGTTTGGTTTGCCAAATTGCTATTTATTAAAAATCAATGTGGCAGGCTACAAAATCAGCAATTTAACCAGCCTCGTGTGGCAGGCACACTGGTGGCATGCCAGCACCAACCATTGTGCTGACTGTGTCTCTGCTTCTGCTGGCTGTGTACACAGAGCAAAATAAATTGATTTTCTAAATAAAATTGATAATATATATATCTTAAATTGAAGCAGTCTAAAACTAATTTTCAGCAATTCCTACAAAATCTGAGTTTTTATTTGTTTATAAATATTTATGTTTTGTTTGTATTAAAGTAATTGAAATTGTTTTTATTTGGCTTAAGATATTTGGCACTCCTTTTCTTTTTTCTCAGTGTACAGGCGACAGTTGGGGCCGCAGTGCGGTCGGTGTTACTGTCATGCTCCAGTAACTGTTGCAGCAACACCCACACCCACACACTCCCACACACACACACACACATAAACAGACATCAGAAACACTGACATTACAGGCAGCACGGCACATATGCCAAAAGCCGAGTCTGGTCACCGGCATCTGGTCAGCCAGGCGACATTTCCGGGTAGTTTGAAGTAATTGCTTTGCAAGCTGTTGCCAACATCGTCGTCGTCGTCGTCCTCGGCACAAGCATGCCGCAGTCTGTTGCACAGGTCCAGAAGGGGTGGCATGGCATGGGCAGCCGTGTAGTGGTCAGCTTAACTTAGCCGGCAAGCGGCTTAAGTTAGGCAGTTGACCAAAACGACAGCAGCAACACCAACAATAGCCACAATAGCAACAGCAACAGCAGCAGCAACAGCAACAACAGCAGCAGCAACAGCAGCAGCAACAGCAGGCGACCCACGCGGCGTATGCGAAATTTGACAAAATAAATGCGCCCCGAAGCAAATTTGCCAATTCCTGCAGCAGCTGCTTGCAACACACTAAACGAGGGCTGCTTGTAAACTTGACTAGTGTTAAGAAAAGTTTGTTCTTTGACAAAACTCAATTATATATTATATATTAGGCATTTATTGAGATTTTTAGACTATCTAATCTATAAAAAGTTGGGACTTGGACGTAATTAAATTATTTAATACAAAAAACGTGCCAGTTAAATAATCAGCTTCAACAAACGTTGTTTTCGTATCTATCAAGCTATCTTATAATTTACAGCCAAATATTTTGATTATTTTCCATTGCTCATAATTTTACTTAAACATTTATTATAAGCGTGATTTTTTTTATCTTAAATGATAGCAAAAATAGTTTTTTTTTTTTTTGTAGTCATCATTGATTTTTCATTTGATTCACTTGAATTTCTGTTGATACGATATTTTTCGAATAAAATATTGTACGTGACTTTGCAATTTTTGTTATTGTTTTTTTTTTATGTTTTTGGGGCAGCCTTTGTTGGTTGCAGTTGTCACAGCTCAACTGAGAGTTTTCTTTTCAGATTTCACTCCATTTTTTTTTGTGCCGCTTGGAGCTGGAAAGCATGGGGCTTGGGGGGAGCGGATGGGGGGCAGAGTTGTGACATTGGGCCAACAGATGGCGTGTGTATCCGTAGCGGCATCCGTAAACATATCCGGCTCCGGCTTTGCATTGCGAGCCGCGCGTTTTGCATATTAACTAAGTGAAACATTTCGTTGACGACTTTTCAAACATTGGTGCGTCCTGCACAAATATTTACCTATGTACATACAGCGACACACACACAAGGACACATAGACAAAGCCAACTCTCCGCTCCGGGAGATTCGAGTCGATTCGATTTTGAGGCCCTTTTTTGTCGCCCCAAGACATTTGAAATTGAAATTTAAATTCGATTCAAGGAAAAAAAAGAAAGGAAAAGGAATTCGGGCGCATCCGTTTGACCGTATCGCTTAACGTTTTCTTTTAGCCAACACTCGCTGCTGCTTCTTGCTATTTATCACCGGCTCTAGCTGCAACATTTCGAATACAAATTCACAGACACAGACAGACAGCCCCGGCAGTCAAATGAGTCCAATAAGTCCATGAAAGTCCTTGCCTGTCCTGGCAACCCCCCGCTGTTTGGGCTGTTTGTGATGTCTGCGTCAGGATTTCTGCAAAATAGCTAACTGAAAAAATATGTGTGTGTTTCTCTATGTGTGTGTGTGTGTGTGTGTACTACTCGCATACATATTTATTAAATATTGAATGTTTTCTTTTGCCTTTGCTGCCTGCAGCCCAAATATTTTTCCTTTTTTATTTAGCGTTTTCAGTTTCCTTTTAGTCCTTTGTGCCTGTGGCAAGGAGCACCCTTAAACCAACTCCCAGGCGAGGGATGCGGAACGGAGTTCTGAGGACTGGGGCTAATACGCCAATATTCCTATATGCAAATGCTGATGATGATCAATTTGTTGCCAAAATGGCAACCATCATTGCGCATTAGAAAGTCATTTATCCGACAGTTTGACGTTTGATATCTGAGATGACAATTTATGGATATATTTAATGCAACAAAGTGGCCTATAAACTGTGTGACAGCACAGCTAGTAAACTTGGTTTGTTCAAGTCTTAGCATAAAGTTAAGATGGTATAATAAGAAAATCATTTATGAGTAAGTTAGTGAAATGTATTTAAACATAAACCATGTCATAAACTGTAAGGTGTAATAATATATTTCAAGAATTAAAGTCACTCTCAAATAAATACTTTTTAGAGGTGTTTTATGCAAGAGTTTGTGTGAAGCAGATAGAAACATTTCGATAAGTTTCTGGTTTCGAAACAAATCTCTTTCCGATAGCAAAACAAATATTTAGATTTCGCCCTCTATTTTAAATAATTTGACCTATTTTTCATGCTCGGATAAGATATACAGGTTTTATTATTGACAACTGGAATCCTATTCATAGTGAACAAATTTATATGTTCAAACCTAATATGAATTCAACATCAAGCATACTCATCAAGATCATCCGATTAGGGATTTACAGTAGTAATTTTAAAGTTTCTCTTGAGCTATATATAAAAGATTTTCCTGTTTTAAAAAAATAAGTATAATTATTTTATCTGTAAGCTCTATTTTGCTGACCTAAAGTGTGGCATAATAGGCAAGCATTGGGTTAGTAACGCTTAATTAAATAAAGATATTTCCATGGGGCTAATAAGCAGTACAAAATTATTTATAAATGCGATAAGTAATTTTTATTTTTAATTCATATTTATTTATTCTTGTTTATTTTTTATTTTTTTTAAATTTATTTTTCTACCTATTGTTTGTATGCGAGTTTCATAGCGTTAGATAATGCTAGTGGTAAGCGATATCTTAACGACCCCAGATCTCCACGGTAGAGTCGAGGCCTCGGCTAACCTGGCTGCGCAGATTGACTTTGGCAAAGCGATATCCGGGACCACCAGACCACAGACTGGGCGTGGCACCAGAACTGTTGCGGAAGTTATCGATCACATTGATGAAGGTTAGGTTATAGATGTTGCTGGTGCCCTAAGAAACCGAAAAAATCTATATTAAATCAACTGCAGACTAAGTGGATTTCTCTATTAACTTACAGGGTGGGGGAAGTCAATGTTGATGTTCCAGTAGTTGTTCTTGATTGGGTTGCGCACCTCTCTTTGTCTGGACAGCAGTGTATCACCGAAGTACTTCCTGCCCCAGGAGGCGCTGTGGGCCTGGCTGGCGACGAACACGGCGAATAGCAGAACGCAGACGTATTGGAATTTCATTGTGGTTGCTTGAAGAATCTTCGTTTGAATGTGATTCAGTTCTGCTCCGATCGCTTATTAAATAGCCGACTATGTCATGAGTAATGTTGTTTACATATATGTGTTGTCTTGTTGTTCCATTTTTAATTAACTTTTTGTTAGTACGAAGTGTTCGCTTTTTTTTGCCAGCTTATCACTGCCGGGTCCAGGGGCGTAGGCAGCACCAGCTTAAGGGTCTGGCGAAAAGACAGATCTGCACCCGTATTAATATGCGGTGACAGGTAGACAGGCTAATCAGTTAAATTGATAAGGTGAGCAAATTGTAATTTTATTATTACAATTAATGTTGAGTCACGTTATCGAAGTACAAATTTGAATGAGTTAAATGCCCAGCGGCACTCGACACACGTGTTATCAAAATTATTTCGAAAATCAAACTTTTGAAGTGCACTCGAGTTCGTGGAAGCTGCTCGTGCAATAAAAACTGTGATTTTGTGTGATTAAATATGGTTATCTATTTTATGGTTCGAGTACTTTTCTTATATAATTTGTTGATTAAGCAGAAAGTGTGTTTGGAACTATTCGCAACAACAATGTGAATGATATTTTTGGTGATTGATAACAGTTGCATATGGAATATTTTCAAAAATTCCTTTGCTTATCGATAAGTCTGGCGATCTAATCTATTCTATTGCAATTAACATTCATTGTGAAAATTACTGCAATTGATTTTCCCCATTCATTCAACAATTGTGTTTGTGACTCATTAGTTTATTGGGTCAATTTAAACTTTTTTGTTGGGGAATCAAGATAATTCGTTGAGGTCTCTCTGGCTGCATTTTAACATAATTTTATTATAATTAACATATCACTGTTAATTAGCATAGCGCAGACTGTATAATAACAGCTGCTGTTGCTAGCTAAAGTCGTTAAATTCGAATAGTTTATTTAATTATTTTATTTAATTATTAGCGGAAATCACAAAACCATGTGTTTTTATTAAACGGCTTGTCAGCTCTGTTGTGTATTTATTTTCAACAATTTCATAAATGCTGAGCGATAACAGCAATTTTTTTTTTGTTATTTGCTTAGAATCTAAATTCAGAATTCGACAGAAAATTACTTTACTTATGTCTTTCAATAGAAAATGTGTCTGTTGCGGCTATAATTAGATTATAAGTACTTTGAAGTCCCACAATACTTTAACAACACTTATCACAGAGCCGCAAAAAAAAGTTTATTTATACTCATAACTCAGGACATTTCAAATGATATCTTCGCCATTGGCGCTCAAACAATTGCATATTGATTGCAGTATTCAAAAACCAGAATGTTTATATATATGTATATATGTATATATGTATGTATATATATATATATGTTTATGAATATAAATTTGTGCTGGCAGGCAGTTTTCGCCAGACTCAATCCATGTTGGCCTGAGGTTATCATTGTTATGTGCGGAATTTGTTTAATTATGCCCGAAGTTTGTGGGTTCATTAAAGTGCTGATTACTAATATTTCAAATGTCTGGCCAGGAAATCCCCCGGCATTCTGTTATATATATTTGCTCAGCCAATTGAGTTGAATACAAGAGCTGAGGCAGTCGGAGCTTATACAAGTTCATACATAGTCGGCTGAGCCTGCTGCAGTTGGTTTGCGGACCACCCCCTGGGGCGTTCTGGCTGCCACACGCCTCCCCTGCCCCGCCACTGCCCACCTCCCGCATGAAATATACGATTCTAGCTCTTATCTGGACTGGCGTCTGCTGACGAAGTGACTCTTGGCCTGGTTGGCTGCATATTTATTGCAAATTACAAAACCCAAAAGTCGCTTGGCTCGAAATAAAATCTCATTACTTGCAGCAGCCCAAAGCATGCTACTGATAAGGCCAAAGTGGGTGGTGTGGGGGGTGTGTAGCTGTTTGTTGTACAGGAGGGGGGGGGGGGGGTTGTTGTTTCTGCCTGCTCCCAATTGCAGTTGAGCAGACATATTTGTCACTTATGAAAGGGATAATTTGCCACGCTTGCCACCAACAACAAAAAAGTCAACGGGAAGGGGTTGGGGGGAGTGTTGCGCTTTGGGATTTGAACAAAAGAAAAATGCCTGTGGCCAGTTGAGCAGTTGGGCGGTGGGAGGGGATTGGGGTGTAAAGCAACGCAATTGCAATCGACTGTCGGCATTTTTATGCAAAACTTTTTAATCACATTTTATTGACACATTTGACAAGAGGTGGAGGAGTGCGTTGGGGAGAGTGTGGGAAGTGGGAGGGGGGGAGGGGGTGGTTTGGTTGATATTCTGTTTCTCGGGGGAATCGATTTCCATTTTTAAATTGGGCAAATTAAGGGCGGCTGACTGCTGTTGCTGCTGCTGTTGCAAGCATTGCCCGATAAGCAATTTGCAGCTGGCAAGTACCCTCATTGTCACACACACCCACACACACACACATCACACCAACACACCAACACACACACACGCATTCGCTTGTTAAACTCGATTCGACAATTGCCAAATTTAAAAGCAATAAACGTACGAGCAAATTTCTGGGCTTATGCCAAGTTCTTTACTTTCCCTCGGTATTTTTTTTTTCGATTTTTTTTTGTTAACTGTTTGACAAGGGGGCGGCAGCGCGTGGCACCCGGCAACCGGCACCCAGCACGTTGCAGCCACCACCAGCCACCCTCTTCAGTCTCCTCGGCAAGTGTCGTTAGCTGTGAGTCTGACTGGCATTCCGGTGCTGGCAGTGCCATTTCTGAGTTTCTCAGTTAAACATGCAAAGGCTTCCCTTTCATTTACGCTTTCAATGCCAATTGCAGCGCACCCCAAAAGAAATTCACAGCCCCTCTACCTCCCCCACCCCCCTCCCCCACATACAGTTCCTCGCTGCCTTTCACCATCAACTTGTGAAAACCCATTGCAGGGCAGAGTTGAAAATGCGCTTTGGAAAAATGTCAAGTGCGGAATGTGCACTTTTGACAGTTTCAGTTCATTCGCCAGTCACTCACACTCACACTAAGGCACAGACACCCCTCCCCCGACCTTTGGCGAACCCTGACAAGCCAGTCCTTAACCCTAAAACATCCCTCACACAGTGACTGCCATCCAGACATCCAGACACGTACCCATAATAAAACTTGCAGCCGGCTCAAAAACAAAGAGTCGCGATTAGCCAAGTTGGGCGACTTGCCAAATACCCAGCAATCATTTGCTACAAAATGTTGCAAGTACCAAATATTAGTTGAGACATAAGATTTGCAATTTTCGCATGCTTTCTTTATATTTAAAGTTTATTGTTACTTTTTATTTATTTATTTTTATTTTTTTGTATATGGTTTGGATGCGAGTAGTCAAGAGTTTCGTGTCGGGGGGCAAGCGGATGCTTAACGACCCCAAATCTCAATGGTCGAGTTGATGCCTTGGTTAATCTGGCCTTTCAGATTAATTTTGGCAAAGCGAAAGCCGGGACCACCAGACCACAGACTTGGTGCGGCACCAGAGCTGTTGCGGAAGTTATCGATCACATTGATTACGGTAATATTATATATGTTGCCGGCGCCCTGCAAAATAGAAACAAATCTGTATTAAATAAACTGCAGACTAAATGAAATTCCCTATTGACTTACGGAACGGGGGAAGTCCACGTTGATGTTCCAGTAGTTGTTCCTGATTGGGCTACGCACCTCCGTTTGACGGGACAGCAGAAAGTCGGGGCTCTGCCTCTTGCCCCAGGAGGCACTGTAGGCCTGGCTGGCGGCGAACAGGGCCAACAGAAGAACGCAGCTGTATTGCAATTTCATTGTGTTAGCTTGAAGACTCTTCGTTTGCTTCTGACTTTAATTTGTTGCAATCGCTTCTTATATAGCTGCAGCTGTGTTATGATTGCAATTGTTTTTTTTTCTTATCTTTAATATTTAATATACCTTAAGTTAGTGAGAATGTGTAATTTTTTTTGCTCCTTATCAGAATTTCTTGCGAATAGATAATGCCTAAGACCTCACGCCAATTACTAATTGACTTGACAGTAATAATAATTAAATTGCAGAAGCCAAATCAAGTCTTATTTGTTTATGTAGCTAAAGACATGTTATTGAACGGCAAGTACTTAATCAACTGACGATTAAGACAATCCGATTAATGAAAACTATTTATTAACTACAAGTTTCTGTCATGCTGTTCTTTACAATGAAAGTTGTCTAAAATAACTAACTTTGTGAAGAGAGGGTTTTTTTTTAGTTATCAGTCTGATAGTGACGCATAATATTTATATCGATAAGATAGATGGAAGAGGCAGAGCTTGTTGAAATAAAGAAAAAAGAAAGATAAATAATTCAGTCCTAACTGTTTTTAACGTCGTTTAAATGTGGGTTGCACAACAGTTTAACATATCCGCTTCACACTTTGCTTACAGGGTATTGCAAACAAAATCAAATATTAGAAAACCGTCAAGCAGGAAGCAGGAAGAAGCATTCCCATTCTCGGACTCAGTCCCAGCGTGTGTTTTTTTTTTTTATGTTTTTAATGTGTTTCGCTGTTTGTGGCGCATTTTCCTGCCCCGCTGCTGTTGCCAGCAATTGGAATTAGTTGCTGCTGCTAACAAAATAGCCGTAAAAAAAAGAACCTAATGCGACAGCAGCAGTCGACAACAATGCCAAGAACAACGAGAACAAAAGGAAACGGAAAGCAGCCAAAGAGTTGAAAGCACAACAAAAAAAAGAGAAGAAAGGGGCATGGCAACAACAACAACAACAACATGTAAAGTATAAAGCAAAAAGCATATAAAAGCGCTTAGTTGCTTTGCCTCAAAGCTCAAAGCGGCTGTCGCTTAAAGTTGCCACCAACAGTTGCCATTGTTGTTGCAGCTGCCGTTTGCTTTTTTTTTGTTGTTGTTAATTGCTGACTTAATGGCGCTTTAATTAAATCGCAACACTGCAGGCGGCAACTCGACTTAAAGTGCCACACAGTTTACCGTAAATTAAATATGCCGTCGGCTGTATATATATATATATCCCAAAGTTCTTAACTGCTTGCGCCAAAAAGTTGCGCAATTTTTATCAATAACTGTAAACAAATCTGTTTGTGCTGACCGCAGACTATTGTGGCAAGCTGGCTGGCTCTTGTTGTTGCAACTTGCAAGTGATTCATTTTGCCACAAACCCCAAAACTATGCAGCACTTTTTCTTCACAGCTGTCTGCAGCCTGCCTCGATTTGTATCTTCAGCTGCCATTGTCTGGCCATTGTCTATTGTGGCTTAATTGCTGCTTTTATCATTCGATTCGTTTCGTTTTGACTTGAATTATCGTTGTTGTCCATTGCGAGATGCGAACAACAAATTTGGCGGAAAATTGCAATTAACCCCGATACAGTTTACATTTAACGCCAAAAACAATGGCAACTCTTGTTGCCGCACCCAGCTGAAACTGACAACATAAATAAATTGCCGAGCTGCAACAATTGCAACAGCAACCAAAAGATAGACTGAAATTGCTTTTTATGCAAATAAAAGAGATCTTTTTAATTTTCCCCACTCAATTCCAATTTCTTGGAATTTTCATGCACACCTCAAGTGCTTCAATTGAGTTTGAATTTCTATCGACAACTTAAAATCCTTTTTATAAATATTAATTCTGCATCAAAAGTTGAAAATGCTAAAATGTTGTAAGCTATATTTTAATATTTGCAACTCACACACTCAATATATATCAAAGGCACATTCTTGGTTTAATGTTGTTCCATATATATTTTTTTTTTCATATAATATTTACGTTTAATCAAATGGAAAAGCCGTTGCAATAACTGAAACTGTAATAATAATATTATAGTGCCAGAGAGCTGCCCCCTTGTGAACTGTACATGTGTGCGCACATTGCTGCACATAGATATATTGCTGCACACATCCGCCTGTACATTCCGCAATCCTCTCAAATTGCAGTAAACATAATCTCTATCGGATTTTCATACACTTGCACACAGCATCCAAGTTTTGACAGCTGAGATGCGTAACAAATTAGAATCTATAATTTTTCAATTGCAAGAAATTGTTCAAAGGCTTGGAGAACTTTGCTTAATTATTATTTTGTATTATTACTTACACTATTATTAAATAGTAATATTTTATGAGTTTGGCGATTTCTCCCTAAGCTACGAGGTTATTAAAGAAGGCAGCATTTAATCTATAACTAGCAGTCGAGATAGAAAATTTCATGACTATAATTTCAGAAAAAATTCTACATAAGAATCAGAAATATTTTATATGGATTTTGAAATATATTTCCAAAAAATTTAAAAATCCTTTTTATTTTTATTTATTACAATTTATTTACATATACTAAAAATTAGTTCTACGAGTATTATAAAAAAAATCAGTTATCAGCTAATGAAAATGAATGTTTAAGTGAAATCAGACATAACTAGACAGAAAAAAAAAATAACCTGGCAGTAATTTATTTATGATTGGATTATATATCTGGCACACTTATCAGATATCTGTAAGAGTATTCAAACCATGTCAACTTAAGAACAACAATTTTATCTTTTTTTGTTTCGATTTTGTCTTGTTTGCATCGCATTGAAATGTATTTATTTTGCGGTTGTGAGTTTTACGTAGTGCAATCAACGTTTCACCATAAAATTGGTTTTACACACAAAAACACACACACACACAGAAATTTGCATATATCATTTTAATTAAAGTCGCAATAGGATGCATAAAAAACACATCTCCCAAGCCACGAAATTGATTATATTCGCTGAGTTTCGCAATTTGTTTACACTTTCCATAGAATTCAAAAATCAAATAAATTGCGTATAAAAATAACTACATAAAAATCTCCAATTGTATTATGTGACAAAAGTAACAATGCTGGAAACTAAACTCTTTAACTTTTACATATATGTTTTTGTAAATGTGGTATACAATTTTTCCATCAAATATTCACATTGACTAATTGAATTAAAATCCATTTAATCAGCACATAAATTAATAATTGCTTTGAAACTAGAGCAGCACTTATATAATGATATAATTCTGCACTAGATGGCCAATTTTGTGAGCTGCCAATTAAATTGATTAATCAGTTAAATTTTAATACTATTACAAATGCATAATGCAAAAGATATAAATTTGCTTTGAGGTTGCCAATTTCAATATAACTTAATGTCTTACAACTTGACCTCTATATTTAATTTCAATAAGGGAGTTTTTTACACTCGATCTAAAGAAGCTTAAATTTTCATCACTCTAAATATATAAAATGTAGCCATATAAAACATGCGAGTTGTTTGACATTATTTATCCATTTATTGTTGACGAGGGATCCGCAGACGACGACGCAATCTGTGGCCCTTGCTAAGTGTTGTAAATGGTTGCAAATGCACACACGTCATTAGTGTTGACAATTATGAGAACGCATAAAAACTTATTAAGCATCCAGCACACACAAAACACAGCACAGCACGGCTCAGATTGGCTGGGCGTGTTGGTGCAGTACGACTGGTGGCGCAACTGATGTTCGTATGTGGCACTCGTTTTTGGGCACGCACAGCAAACAACTTTGGCAGCACCCAACAAAGCCTTTTGGTCAACTGTGAGTTGTTTCAGTTTTTGCCAGCTCAGCAAGCAAAACATACAACGTGGCACTTTTTATTCTGCCACTTGCCATTTGCCACATGACGCTTGCCCCTTGCCACTTGCCATTTGCCACTCAACGAAGTGTAGCCGTTATGAAAACCAACAGCGAATGTTCTCCAACTAGCTGAAAAAAAAACATAAAAAAATAAACACAGAGGAAAAACTGACAGTGATTTTGTAATTAGAGCGTAGTCAGGTCGAAAGGGGGGGGGGAGAGGAGGAGCACGTGCGAGGAGTGGATGTCAGAGGGCGTTCTGGAAATGCGACGAGTTCAGCATTTGACACGCACAGCTAAATTTGTATTGGGTAAGAGCCAAGCTGAAATTGACTGAACGTAAGAATTTTTCGGCCCTAAGCATGCTAAAAGCACTGCTAACAGAAGCACTTATTTCAGCACACATATAACTAATGTTTCTGGTACTATTAAAAGCAATAAAAATTACTTTATAATGAAGTTTATATGTAAGATCTCACTGGAAAGTGAGAAAAATGTACCTGCCAAAATCACTGCTCGCAGAAGGGAAAATCACATGAATTACTCCGCTTGGACTTACCGAGGCAAGCATTGTCGCAAGTGTATATTGGTTGAAATGAAAAAAATGACTCTCATTTTTATGTGGCGCGTGGTTTGTGGCAATAGTTTCCACTGGGCTGCTGCGTACGTGCCACAGCTCGGACATCACGCATACGCCGCATTAGCGGCAAGGCAAAGCAATCAAGCAAAGCCAACAAACAACAGTGACAACGAGTTGCCAGCTGGAGTGCAGTCCACGTACCAATTTGGCATGTCTGTTGCAACTGTGGCAACAACTCTTTCTGGGGACTCCTGCTGTAATGCTGTAAAACCGAATAAGAGATAATAATAATAAATAGAGCTTTCTGTGTGTTTTTGATGATTCAAAGGAACATTTATTTAATTTGCTTTTGTTTTTCATTTCATTTAGTTGTTTGTTGCTTGTTGTTGTTGTTGTTGTTGTTGTTGTATGTTGCTGTTGTCGTTTGAGCAAAAATTGAATTTCTGCTTTTTGTTTTTTTTTTTTGTTTTTTCTTTTCTTTTGCTATCTTAAACTGCCACCCACCCACAGAGTCGAAGTTCTCAGAAGAACCCAAAAACTGTCGCACAGATGACATTACATTTAGGGTGTGTGTGAGTGTGTGTGTGTGTGTGTGTGTGTGTATGTGTTTTTGTGGGGTGGGTTGTGTCTAGTGATGTGTGTGTGTGTGTGTGTGTGGGTTACTTTAGCAAATATTTATCCAATACACATACATAGTATACTACGGTACACATATATCTTAAGTTAGACAGACACAGTGAATACATCTATATAAAAATTGGGTAGTGTTAAAGATTGAGAGACGTTTAGAATCTGAATGATGATAATTTTTAAGTTTTTGTTTTTGTTTTTGCTTTGATTGCTGTGTGGCAGAGCATATGTGCGTGTGTCTGTGTATCTGTGTGTGTAAGTGTATTTTGGATATATTTATGTGTATGTGTATGTATGTGTGTGTGTGTGTGTGTGTGTGGTTGTCTTAAAAATACATAGAGAAAACCTAGTTTGATGCATGTTTTAGTCATCGTATCCTTTTGCAGCTTTGTATTTTCATTTTGCTATTTCGTATTTGGATAGTCGCAAAATGTCCCCTGGGGATATTGTTGGCTGTTTGTTTTTGCATTCGTTTCGCAAATGTGATGACAAATATACATGGATACATACATATACAAATACATACATATATACATTCAGGATACATACAAGTTCGAGTTAGAGTATTATATATAAATATATATATGAAACACATTCAGTTAGTTATAGTAAGTGTGTATGCTGTGTGGGTGTGTGTGTGTGCTGTACGTGTGTGTGCTGCATGTGTGTGTATGTGTGTGTTGTGTCAATTATAATTAACTATTTAAAATTGTTTTACACTTAGATGCATCTGCCTAGCAGCTTCACATACTTAGCATATATACTAGATACATACATTTGAGAGATCAGAATCTGATGCGACACATTTAGCAGAGAATTCTATTATTTTCTATTCATTAAGTGTTTAGTGAGTACTCGTATTTGGTAGTAGTAACATTCATATTCATTCATTCAGTTTTCCCATTACCATTGAGTGCAAGTAAATATCTTGAGCTTGAGTTGACATTAATTAAATTTTTTGTTTTGGTTTGGTTTAGTTTGCCTATGCTTAAAAATAAAAACATATATTTAGTGATATAGCTTACATAGCTAGACGAATAAGCAGCGATTAGTGTTTTTTCAAATAATTACTTAGTATCTGTATTTTTTTTTTAGTTGTTGTTGTTGTCGGTTTTTGATTTGTTGGCATTTGGATTTTATTGCACTTTCAACAATTACAAAAACATTTAAACTACATTTTGATGTGTTGCTGGTTACTATTTTAGTTGCCTGTTTTGGTTAGAAGTTTCAATTTTTTTTGCTTGCATATTCTTATGAGCAACTTTAAGTTGCCTTTTGTCAACTGAAATGCAAATAATAGCATAAATAGAAATACAAATAGAAACAGAATAAACATAAACAACAACAATAATATCTTAATCTAAGCTAAGGAAACAGGACGAGCAGTCGCAAAACAAGGGACAGCAAGGAATACTTGGCTAAAATGCCACCCCAAAAAACAAGAGTTCTGAGCCAGATAATCAGTTAAAATATGCACATATAGAATTAATAAGTTTGTAAAGAGCTGATTTTGTATTGAGTTAATGCAATTGAATTAAATATTAAACAAAATGCCAGCTTATCTTTAAGCCAGCTAAATTGCACTCTGCTAAATAGTTGCTCTTCTCAAATCTGAGAAGAAAGTGTAGATTGTAGAATTATCTAAAGTATTTGTCAGTTGTTAAAACTAAATGAGCTGTGTATTATCTTTGTGTGTGTGTGTGTGTGTGTTTGTGCGGTGTGTGTGTGCGGTGTGTGTGTTGTGTGTAGCTTTTGTGCTTTGAGTCTCTTAAGTAATTTGTTCATAACTATTAACTTTAGCTCGGTTCATTGACAATTCTACATTTAACAATTGCATTTGCCTCACAGTGTCTGCCGTTTTCACCTGATTCTGATTCTGATTCTAATTTGAACTTCAGACGCCGCTGTGCCTCATTTTGACTCATTTGGACTCCATTTGAGAGTTTTTTTTCTTATAAATATTATATGTGATAATAATCATAAAATGTAATAAAAAAATGCTCGTTGGTAAATAAATAAATATAAATATATCGTTTCATAACAATTGAGGACAACATTTGAGAACAAAAGATTCCGTATTTTGTTGTCGCACATTCAATTCTACTTCTTCTCTCTCTCTCTCTCTCTCTCTCTCCCCCCCTCTCTCTCTCTTTGTGTTTTTGTGTCTACTTTATTCTTTTCTTATACACATTCAATAAAATATGCACTCTTTACTCTATACAATCTTATATCTTTAATTAACTTTGCAATCGCAATCTGAAGTGTATACATATATTATATTATATTATATTATATAAGCTTGTGTTCTTATGTGTACTCAATTTCTAACTACGGGAATGTGTTCCAGAGAACGCTTTAGCCTCGATTACAAGGTGAATTGTTGAGCTGCCTCATAGACACTTTCCACTTTCAACATGGACTTTAGGAAAGGTTATTGATTTTAAGCGAGGAGATGACATTTTTGGGAACACTGCTGTATCTGGTTGCAACATCTGCAAATTTTGAAGTGCAATTGTCTGCAATTGGATTTGATTTAATTGGATTTGTGCCACTTAAACGCCTTAATATTTACTTAGACAATATGTTTCCACATTATATATATATATATATATATATATATATGTATGTACACAAACATACAATCAAGAGAAATTGTTAACAGGTAATTCACATTAAATTCTCACATTTAAAATGCAAAAGTTTTCAATTAAATTTATCTTACTTAAGTAACTCGCTTTTGCATTTATTGCATTCAGTGAATTCCCCGGCTGCAACCACTATCCACATCCACATGAATGCTCGGCGTGCAGTGCTCTTTCAGTCAGTTCATCATCCTTAGATATACATGCCCAGATCAACGTGAAAGTCCTGCAGATAGGACAACAGCTGGGAGGGTGTCGGACGCTGCTTTGGCTCGCAGTGCCAGCAGCAGTTCATCACCGTAAAACTGTTGGTCAGAAGGATGGAGCCCGGTTTGTTTTGGGTTGGTGTGAAGGGGTTGGTCGGTTATTGGACTACATTTAAGTCTACTCACAATTCATCCGGACAGTTGACGGGCTGCTCCAAACGGTAGCCGGCAGCCAAGTAATTGGTAAGCTCAAATATGTCCACCTCCTCGTGCGGCATCTGGGCGAGCGTCACCAGCTCCCAGTAGAGTACGCCCAGTGCCCAAACGTCACCCTGTGTGGTGTAGACCTTCTTCTGCAACGACTCCAGCGACAGCCACTTCAACGGACGATTCTCATTGTCGCCCAGGCAGTCGTAGTCATCCGGAAAGAGATCGCGCGAGAGTGCGCTGTCGCAAATCTTCACATACGCCTCCTCATCCAAGCTGTGAATTGATATGAGAATTATAAATTATTTCCCCTCCCCCACCCTATCAACTTGCCAGTGTACTTACTAGCAGTTACGTGTGGCCAGATCCTTGTGAACAATGCCCAGCGAATGGAGGTAAGCCAAAGCCTTTGTTATATGCAGTCCGAACTCGACCAGTTGACGAGTGCTCAGCGCAGTGCTCGATTCCCTTGACTTTTGCAAGTAGCTGTCAATGACATAAATCAGAGTAATGGAAATATTTGTCGTCATCTCGAGAGCAGCTTTATTCGACTCACATCTTTAGATTACCCTTGGACGGATAGGGATATGCAATCTCAGGCGGACCGGGCAGCTCTGTATTGGCCAACAGAGGCGCCAATATGTGCTGATGACTGACTCCAATCAGCAGGGAGGCATCCTGCAGCAGGCAGGCCACCTGCGTCAATGAGGCACCATCGATTACCGTCTTCACCAGAGCATCGCACGTCTCGCCCAGCTTGCCCGCATAGATGCGTCCGAAGGTGCCCTCCTTAACCAGATGCTCATAGCTCAAGGCACCCGGCTGCACGCTGGGTATGCGACGCAGACGCTCCTTGGTCTTGTCCCCGTGACCATGACTGGCCACAGTGATGGTGCTGCCGGTGGCAATGCCACCAAAGAGGCTGCCACTCACATTGCCTCTACTGCTTTTTGGAGTGGACATGCTGCAGACCTGGCCAGCGACAGAGAAAAAGGTGAACAGACTCGTTTATAAGCACTTTGGACTTAAATTGTATTAATATTTGTAACTGGTTTTAATTTTTAAGTTTGGCATAGGAACACGGCTACAACTCAGTAACGAAGAAAGACAAAGGGAGACTACGAAGCTGGGAATAGACACCAATACTCCGACAGGCCAAATGTCTTTTGGGCGGCTATAATCTTAAACGATTTAAGCAAGTAATATCCATGGATAGGAATAGGCTTAGGATACTTGTCAGTCTACTGACAGGACATTGTGGACTAATAAGCCACCTATCCAAACTGGGTATTTATAGTCACAGTCAGTGTAGGTTTTGTGAAGGTGAGGTGGAGTCCACAACTGACATCCTTACAGAATGTATCGCCTTATCCAGGAAATGATGCAGCATCCTAGGGATACATGTTATGAGTGTCAATGACATAGAAGCCCTCAACCCAACAGCGATTCTGGCATTTGTGCAGGAATTGGGGTAGATGAAGGAGGTAGGGCACAATAGATCTTATAGGTTGCAGTGCAGAACCCCCAATTTAATTATTTATAACTTTAAAGTTGTTTTCTTGAAAAATATTGGAATTTCTTGGTTAGGATAAACTCCTTTGATTAGTTTGACAAAGCTGAAGATAAATTGATCCATTAAACATATATTAAAGTTTGTTGCTATTTATAGACTTCCAGGTAATATTTCTGGAGAACTTGTAAGTATTATATAAGACAAGCGATTGTAACCCTTTAGGAATCACTCAATCACCTTTCGCTTATGGAAACTGTGTCCTATCAAAAAGTGTTCAACTATATTTGTATACTAAAAACAAACGGTTTTTTGGGTATGGACAATTAATGAATTTTGGGTAGTAGAAGATTGTAGTATGGAGAGAGGGAGGAGGGTGGTAAAGTTTGGTGTTGCTACCGGCAGGCATAATGTAACAAAAAGGGCAATGAAAACGCAATTTCATCTGCCGGATTTGCATCTTTCAGTTTGCATCCGTTTACCGTTAGTCATGCACTTGGCTGCGCTCCGTTCATTCATTTTAATGAATTGAGTTCCGTTTCCGCTTGAAGGAACTGCTGATGTTGCCAACTGGCTGGCGTTGCCAACTCCGTCAAACGCTGCTTGCTCTGCCTGCGCCATAATTTGTGCATAAAGTAGGGAGTGTGGCCCATGGTGGAGTTATCAGAGAAGGAGGGGGGACTACAGCTGGTGGGGTAGTGGCCGTATCCGCCGGGAGAGCCGTAGTTGTCTTACGGCATGAATAATTTATTGGTTGGCAAAAAGCTTTAATTCGTCGAGCATGTTTGCATAGCCTTGTGCCAGGAGCCAGAAGCCAGGACGAGGCACAGGGAATTGAAGAAGGAGAAGGAGCAGGAGCAGGAGCAGAAGGTGCAGAAGTAAGCAGAATCCAAGCCCTCGACTAACAACAACAGCAACATGAACAACAACAACAATAACAATGGCGAGCGCAGCTGTAGGAAATTGCTGGCTGAGTTGTATAAACAAGGGCTTAGGAGGGATGGGCGGAAATGGGTGGATAGGGGCCTGAAAGGCACTCAAGATAAGCAGGGCAGATAGGAGATAGGCAGACAGCAGACAGCAGAGGACCTAGTAGCGACTCTCCTTAGCCCAGCGAGCAGCTCATTTATTTTCATAAAATTCACACAGCGAAAATCATTTACCCGACCGGGACGGGAACTGGGGTATGGGCAGAAGAGTGGCAACACTGGAGAAGGAATCTCAATACGCTGGTCTAATAAACTCAAGAAAAATCTCTTCATTTCTTTCTTAATTTGGTGTGGAAATTTACATAAATGTGGCACGGCGCGTTTGCCCCATTTGTGCTATCGAGCAGCATGCAGCAGGGAAGAGGGATTTGGTTGCCACCTAAAAGACTGGCCAACGATAACGTTTATTAAAACAAACAGCTTCATTCGAGGCGACACAATATGCGTGTGCTTGCCACAAAATATTGTGGACTATTACGCTATCTACCTACACGACTGTTGGCAATTGTCCTGGCAATTGTCCTGCCAATTGCAAACAGGACAACAACCAGCAGGAGCAGCAATATCCACAGCAATCAGTAGCAGCAATAAAAACAATAGTTGTTGCCTGTTATTTATTCATTATTGCCTTCACTGCCACATTACTCCAACAGTTTCCCTATCCCTGTACCCTCTGCCACATCTTCCCTCTCCCTTTCTTCTCTCTCATTCTCTCTCTCTCTCTCTCTCTCTCTTTCTCTGTCACTCTTGTAAAACCAGCATTGTCCTTTATTGTACTTGTTTCTGCTGCTGCGGCTGTCCCACAAAGAAAATTCAATTAAAAGGCAACAGTATCGCACTCCATCATCAAAGCACCAGCTCCAGCTCCAGCTCCAGCTCCAGCTACAACTCCAATACCAATACTAGATCCTGCCTTAGTTGGCTCTGGGCTCCGGCTCATCAACGCTCTCGCTCCTCCTCGTCAGCGGCAGTTCGTAAATGCGGCGATGGCAATAAATCCTTGTCGTCCAACTGGTCCAACGACATGCAAAGCGCCCAGCACACAATGCCACAGCTTTAGCCATGAACGGAACGCGATGGGCTTATGGAGTAGGTAAAGGGAGGGGCGGGAAAACAGCGACAACAGCAATGTCACCGACAGAGCACAACAAAAGTGTCTGCGGACTTTACCGGCGTCGCTTTTATTGCACCAACTGTAGAAGGTCCCCTCCAGCTTATATATATATATATATATATATATATAATATAAAAATTTGTATGTTTTATGTTTTTTTGTTAAGTAATATTTGAGCCAAGAGCTGTTCCCTAATGAGCATAGGTCAAGTGTAATTAGATTTGCTGTAATAGCCTTACTATTAAAGGAAGTGTTGACTAAGAATGTATCTGGAGTTAAGCTTAGTCGGATATATATATATATATATATATATATATATAAAACTACTAATTGTAAAATTTATGTAAGTGTGAACCAACCATCATTAGCATTTAATTAAATGACAAAAGTTGGTAAATAATTACCGAAACTTGTTAAAACTAAATCATTAAAAAATGACTTGCGAAATAAATCGCGTCTTCTGGTATATAGTAGAAAAACTATAAAGTTGCCACAAAAGTAAACATTTTGTGATTAAATGCGATTCTAATGGATTTATGAACCTGTCAAATGCAACGAGGCCACAGTTTGCCATCAATAATTCAGGCTCAATCCACAGAGGCCAATGCAACTGAGTCTCATCAAAAAGCATTCAACTGACTTTGATGCTGATGACCAATTTCGATTGCCAATGCAGCACTGCATTTTGGGGCAACCACCTGCAGCATGCCCCTCTATCCAGTGTGCCACAAACAGCTAAGCTCTTCTTGTGTGGCATATTAAAAGTGCATGTCAAACAGACAATATTGCATTGGATTTTCAAGTTGTTGTTGGATATTGCTTATTGCTTTAACCCCAAAAATTGGATAGCATTTGTTGGGGCTGTCAACTGACTTTCTAGTCGCAGTTCTCTCATCGCGCTTTGCGCAGACACCCCCAGATGAAATGGGAAAACCGGAGGGGAGGGGAGAGAGGAATATGGCAGTCATCATGGGGTAGAGATGAGGTTTACTTGTTAGTATAAATTTGCACAAATTTTAAACTCTATGCGACAAAAGCGGGTGGCATTGGAGGGTGTCGGAGAATAGCGAATAAAGAGATCGATTTGGGTGGGAGATGCTGGGGAAGTGCGGGCTGCTGTGTGTGTGTGTGTTGCTAGCTTGCCAACATAGACGACACTTGGCATTACATAACCAACAACAGCCAGCTAAAATAACAACAACAACAACAACAACAAAAGCATTGCTCAAAGCGTTGGCAATGTTGACGTTTGGTTTGCAGCTGTTTGGCTTTGTTGTGACATTTCTAATGACAACAGAACATGGCAGGCAGGCCAGCAGGGTAGTTGAGGGGCAGGGGTGTTGGCTGCGTAACTGCTGCTGTGCAAATGACAACACCCACACCCACACACACCAACACACACACTCGCAGACACACAAATTTCGGCTTGCACACTTGACAGGCGTCTGATTTGTTTATGTCACTTGCAGCTCTACGGCTGCCCACACACAACGCATACAACACACACAACACACACAGCACACACACATACACTTTGCTTTCGCACTACAACCGCAGCGCTGAGCTGCTGACTGGCTCGTAATTAAAAATGCTTGCTGACAATTTTACCATCATTTCGTGTGCCTCACAGCAACACGAACTTTCATCTAACACACATCAGACAGAAGCAACTTGCAACAAGCAGCGGCATCAACACGAACTACAACAATAAGCAGCAGCCCGAGACAATTTAACTGTAATTTCAGTAAGCCACAGTGGCACACGTAACACGCAAAACAAAACAGAAAAAACAAAAAGAAATTTCAAATTTTTAATATATTTGCTAAACGTAAAGAAAAACAAAATATTGCAAAGTTTTTAATGGTAGGCATTGCTGGTTGTATATAGTATATATATAAATAAAAAGTTTACTGCTTAACTGACTGACTGACGGACTGATTGATTGATGACTGGTGATTAAGGCTCAGCACATATGGAAAGAGTGGAAATGGAATTACGAAACTTTCCCTTTTATGGTAGAACATGGAAGTTTGGAAAATTTTTAATCCTGTTAGCGCCCCCTTATTTACTTTTCAATATATCGGCTTCACTCGAGGATAAATTATTATTGTAAAATCCATTGCGATGAGTGCAACATTTAAGCTTTAAATGTAATATCGAAAGTAAATAAACAGAAATATGTCACTAAAAAACAAGTCTTAAAAAAAATATACAGCTTAACTTTAATTTGTAATTTGATTACAAATCATTTAACTAACTCGAAACGCCCACTGTGCATGCTCCAAATTGTTTAAAGCTTGAAAACAAAAGGAAAAATGCAAATGACTGAAGATGTGGCTTTAGCTGTTGCTGTTGCAGCTACACACAATTGCCACAGGCAACGACTATTAAGGTGGAGGGAGAGGGGGAGCTGTACGAGCTGTCACCTTGGCATTACAATGGAAGCGGCATCTTAATGAACTGAAATTAGTCAGTTGACAAACGTAAAGTTTGTTCTGCATGCAGCAAGCAAACCTGAGCTGGTAGCTCAATTATATTTCAATTTACCTGATTGCCTGCCAAGTTTATCTGCCTGGTGCCATGCCCCCTTTTGATGCATGCCATTTCTCATTTCCCAATTCCCTTTTGCCAGCTCTGCAGTCGAGCTGAGGCGAGCCTTTAATCAAGACTGTTGGAATTTTTGAAGAATTTTTTTCTTTTATTTATTTTGAAACTGACTGAGGAAAAACTCTCATTAATTTCGCATTTGGCTTTTAGCTATTGGCTGGGGGGTAGTGTGAGCGTTCTAATTGGCTGGGAAACTAATTTGAATTTTGATGCATGCCAATTTGATGAGTTGGCGTTGCCACCCTTTCACAGATTCAGTGAAACGTTCGAACATTTAATAACAGTTTGACAACTTTTTGGGGCGCCTTTTGTTGTGGTCTTAGGCGTCTAATGCATAATTAAAAGGCCTGAAAGCCACGAGCCTCAATTAAAATTCTTAACCCATTTCGCTGCCTATACACACACTTCCACACACACACACACACACACCCATACCCATACTAAATTACAGGCAATTACCTTTCAATTAAACATCGCGTGCCTGTTGACACGTCCACAGTTAAGTGTCTCTCCTTAGGTATTCAATTGTTGCTTCAAAAAAGTGTTTATTAATTAAATTGTTATTTGGAATGTTTTCGATTTGACTTTAATTTATAGATTGCTTGTGTGTAAGCCTAGCCTAACCTAAAATGGTAAATGGTGAAAGCATCGCTGATAATTGAATTATTTCCAACTTCATTGACAGCATTTCAGATTAAGTAGAAACTGGTAAGCAAACAGGTTAAGCTACTTACGGGGTAAACATAATACAAGAAGCCGTTAATTAAAAGTACAACTGGTTAAATGAGAACCAAACTTTAATCTTTAAAGTCAGTTTAAAAGTTACGCTTATTTTTGTACATACTGCAATAAAGCTAAAAATAAAGCTCGCTTGAAAGCTGCATTTAATCTCAAGTTTAACTACAAGAAAGCTGGTTAAAAATACAAAAAAACTTTCGTAAAAGAAAAGTCAATATAAGTCGTAAGTCTTAAATCTCAACTGAGTGCTTTGTGCTCGCTCGGAGCAACTGCATCCTCGACAAAGCTTACTTACTACTAAACCCGTCTGCTACAGCTCAAGTGACACTTTGAGCTAATGTTATTTGTACATCAGATGTGGACAACATAAGTCATTGTTGTCTACAGATTTCAGTGTTTCATTGAACAAGCAAAACCATGATTTACGTAGTTTTCCCCCCGCTCTCCGCTCTCTATACTCATAGCCGCAGGTAGTTAACACACACACACTGACCACAATGAAATCCGTCGAAAGCAACAAGCAAAGCATCCATCTTATCGCATCCAGTGTCTGCTCCAGAAATGTGGATGGTGTGAAAACCACAGAGGCCTATTCCGCAAACTGCAGCTGCTCAAATCCCTCACAAAGCCCATGTTGGACAGTCGAATTTCTCTCCATTCCCTTCTCTCTCTCTCTTCCTGTTACGACTTTTCGTTGCCTGGGATACAGGCAAAAAAGGCAACATCCGCTGACGACTTCCGTTTGTCTCTCTGCGCTTGTCCCTCCGACAGGAAGTAATCAATAGTGTAATGGCAGACAAAAGCATCCGCCGCAGTTTGGCACTTGCCCGGCACAGAACCTGCAGCTGAACCTGTCCACAAGTGCCAAGCGAAACTAGAGAGAAAAAACCACAGGCAAAAAGTTGTGCAACGTTTGTTGAAAAAATCAACGGACGGCTACGCAATTTGTCAACCTTTGCCAACGGCGTTTCTCCCCCCTTGGTTCCATATCCCCTCCCTCACTCTGCCATTTGTTTTTGGTCTGTGTAGCAAATGTAAATAATGCGTTTTAATCAAAAGAACAACACTGGGAAATCCATTAACGGAGTACGTGCGGCACCCCATGTGCACCATTTGCCCCAAAGGGAGACAGTTTTCTCTACATCCTCCGCTTGCCCCTTCCTCCCATTTTGCTATACCTTTGTTAATGCCAAGGCTTAACTTTTCGCAGGCGACGCGAGCCGTTTGCAGGTTGATTTACAAATTTCTTTAATGAGGCGACGACAACATTTTTAATTAGCACCTGTTTATTTTGCACGAATCTCTCTCTCGTAATCTCCATAAAATACGCCGTGCCGGGGCGTGCTCCATGGAAATTAATTTCCAACTTTGCTCTGTCTATGCTCTCTTCTATCCTTCGCTCGTATATTCCGCTTGGGTTGCTCACGCACTTCTTCAACTTTGCCCCCACACGATGCCATTCAGATGCTTTGCGTGGCGGTGAGGTGGAACCCGTGCCAACTTCTAACCCATTCACTTTATGTACTTGCTCGACATCTTCAACCGCAACAGCCACTTAATCCCCTTCAATCCTCATCTCCATCTGAGCTTAGTCCTCATCCAATATCCTAATGCTTTTCTGTGTTTGCTTCGCTTACCCGCTGCACATGGCGTGTAGTCTGATTGCCTCACTGCTCCCCCCCTTCTACCACGCAGTTAGTTGTTCTTCTGATCCCGCCATAGCTTCGTTCGAGACTTTTGTTGTTGCTGTTGCAATAATATTTTGCAAGTGTTTCTAAACAAGCACAAAGTCATGTTTCAACAGCTGTAGTCTGGCTTCCGTTCACTGCTGTTTTTATTGTTATTTACCCAACTGCCTCCAATCCGCCCACCAATGCTCCTCTCCACCCTCCACCCATGCCTTTGCATGTGCTGTAATTGTTGTAGCTGCCGTTAGTTAAACTTTCGCTGCACATTAAAGCAATTTGGGCAACATTTATAGACTGATTTAATAGAATCCAAAGGGAGTGCTTGCCACTAGCATAGAGTGGGTAAGGATATAGATATTTCCACACAAGTGAGCAGATCAGGGCCGACAATGTTTCTCTGTGTGTGTGCACTTGGATATAATTGTTTGACTAAATGAGTGAGTCTTCTGCCTCTGGCTCTGTATCTCCTTCGCCTATTTGGCTGGTGCCTCAGTTTGCTTAAAGCCCACACACACACTCACGTGTGTAAGTAACAGGGGTTGGTAAATGGTGGTCGTTGGGGGAGTTATACGAACAGAACAGCAATAATTATGGTACACTCCCCCTGCTCGTCAGACAGGGCCATATGCAATTTTGGGCTCCACATTTGATGAAATTCATTTAATTCCCCCTCGCACCCTTCAGTGCAATACGAGGCTAACTCCTCGCGTTGTGTATTATCCCAGACATCGCGATATCTCAGATATCCATGTGAGTGCGTAAGTGAATCTATGTTTGTGAGTGCCTTTCACTGAGCATGCTTGTGGGAGCTCATGCGCTTCTCCTCCTTCTGCTCCTCAGTGAAATGGCTCGAAACGGTTGCCATAATGAGTATGAAATTGAAGTCTAAACCAACAGAAATCGTTTCAGCACATATCTGAGACCAAACGAAAGCCAGGACAACGCCAGGAAGCAGATGTAGAAATGCTGAGGAATAAGCAGCAAATAAAAACTCCGAGGAGTCTCCATGGAAATTGAATATTTAATTATGCGTCGATGGAAATGGCGTTTGAAGATGGTGACGAAAATGGCCCAAACAATCAAGATGATGGCGACAAAGCAAAAGAATAAAGATGAGGAGGAGTGTTGTCTAGGAAAATTGTAAACGCTGGTGCCTCTTGGGTAGATGCAAAGTTTTTGTCAAAGCAGCAGCAGAGAGGCTACTAAATAATTTATTCTAATTTGGGACAGATTTGCCAAGGACAAGAAGTTAAAATATCAGCGAGAGAAAAGGAGGAGATGTGTAAGAGGGGTGTCGCAAATGAGCGAGGGAATGTGTAAAAAGATTTGTAGACTATCATTAAATTAATTTGATGGAATCGTACATATAATGCTGTCTTGATGTTTGATAGCTGCTTTAGTATTAGTTGTGGCTTTCAGTTGGTTTGACTTTGGTGTCCTAAATTACACTCAGCGAACATCTCTTCTAGAAGAACAACAAAAGGAGGAAGATGAAGGGGAAGAGTTGCCTATCTTTGTTTGTCTGGGACTGTTAAGCACCTTTCGCTTATCTAAACAGACTCACACGCTTCCCCCAACTCTGACAAATCCCCACTCTCGTATGGGAACACGTATCTATGTAATTTACCTCTGCCGGCTATGGGTTTGTGGGTCGCAGCACGAAGTACGTGAGCACCACGCAAAACTTGCCCCAGCCCCAAAGGAAGCCCGGCAGCTGGCAATCCTGTGAGCCTGGCATCCCGGCACCCTGTAGAGTGAAAGGGAGATTCGTATATTTATGAATGGCTGTTGTTTCGAGTTTAACGCACTTCGGGAGCTTTATCAGCTCGTAAATATAAATTAGAATTTAATTTTTATCGCCGAGGAAAGGTGGTTCGAGTGTGGCACTGGATATGGCTGCAGCCTTGGGAGCAATCGTCTGGTGAGTGCCACAAATTGGCACTGAAGTAAAGCAGAATAGAGTGGACTGGCACTGGTGGCCAAGGCAACCGACCCACTGCAAGCTGAGCATCAGCAGGATTCATTTCCATTTGTGCCTGGCACATGGCACGTGTCGCAACATATCAAAGGCATTGATTTACCTGAGGCCAGTCAACCCCCAGGAGGGAAATCGTGTGGCCAGAGATTGAAAGGGAGAGAGAGAGTGGTAAATTGGGACTCACCTGGGTTAGCTGCGAGGAGGTGTAGTAGGATATCCTCGAGGGACAGACCGATTCTGGCTTCGAGTAAATGGTCTCGCCGGTCTGGTCGCCCATTGGCAGCAGGGCGGTGGCATAGGGTGTGGGCGTGGGCGAGCTGCGGAAGCCTGTAGGGAAATAAGTAGTTTGTGTTCGATGACAAATTAAGGATTGTTAAGGGAAAGGGAAGGGAATGAATGACTTACGGTCAAATATGCTACACGACTTTTTGGTATCCACCGGATATTTGTTGAGGCTGGCGATGGTCGCGTAGGAGCCGGTGGCACTGGGCGGTCGTCCGAGAGGATCAAGGCGAATGAATACGTTCTGGTGACTGCCATAAGCCGCTGTGGTGAAGCTGGTACTAATGGAAAGGTGGAGACAGGAGCGGGATAAGTGTAATAAGCGGATAGATAATTGAATTGATGGGCCAATCAATCGGACTTACTGCAGCGAGTCCTGGCGCAGCTGTTTGCGAGCTCGCACATACATCATGCTAGCCACGAGGCCTACAGCGAGGACCAGACCCAAAGCACAGGCAGCAGCACTCATCAGAGCGGGTCCCTGGGAAGGGGCGTGTGCTGGGGCTGGCGACTGGTTCGGCTCCGGTGAGATGCCTGCAGTGGCAATAAGCAGAAAGAATGATATGTGAGGATGACAAAGTAAGTGAGAGTGTTGGGACTCGAGCTTACCCTTGGCACAGATCTTGTTGCGCTTGAAGTGGAGACGGGTATCGTTGAAGCGGGGAGGTCCTTGCACTACCATGTTGACATTCACAGGCAGTTGGAGGCTGGCGTTGCCCGTGCAGGGCAGATAAACCAAGAAGGACTCGATCTCCTGCGGCACCAGCCCCTTGTGCGGAATGCTCAACGTAGGTGTGCCCAGAGCGTCCTGGTCGTTGGCGTACTCGATGCTGATTGTGTAGCGTAACTGAGAAGGGACAAAGGGGGAGATAGCCAGTTAATGGAGTGCAAATCAAATTGGAAGTTTAAGGGTGAAGGGGAGGGGAAGGGTTACTTACTGGGTAGGCGATGAGACTCTGCCAGGAGAACTCCAGCTCGTGCACATCTGCCGGGACGGGGACGGTGAAGTGCATCGCGTATGTGTTAATGGCTCCCTCGTGAACGTAGAACAAATCCGCCTCCAGCCCTGCGAATGCGAAGCGAATGAGAATGTGAGAAGAATTAGGATGAGATTGGGATGCGGATGCATTCGAGGCATAAGGAGAAAGTTTATTTCACAATTTGCTTTGTTAGAACTTTCCCTTGGAGTCTCAGTCCTCGCAGTCTCTAGCATTTTCTACTGCTGTGCAAACTTTGTGCATTTTGTGTTTACTTTACCCGCAAGTTGATGGCTCTGTTCCCCTCTCCTGCCACCTGCATCCACCTTTCCACTTCAACGGAAATTGATTTCCTCGACAACGCAACAATTGAGGGTAGCAGCGGGCTTGAAGAGGGCGAGCGCAGTTCGGTAAACAAAACCCAAGACACAATAATAATCGAAATCGAATCCGTCACAAACAGGCAACAATGCAAAGGGCGTCAATTGGTTCTCGCTCTAGGGTGGTCTCAAATGACGCGCGACAGGCATCCGCGGGGAGCGGAGGTATTTCAAATGGGGTGAGACCAAATATTAAAAGGTGTCAAGTGTTGTCTAACTCGATTGGAGGCGAGACATCAGAAACATCATTATCATCATCGTCATTTGCTTTGCTTTGTGTAACTCGTAACTAGCTTGGGAGCGCCCTAATCTTTGACCCCGACCCTGGCAGCAGCTCATCCCTGCTAGCAGTGAAAGACGAGCTGCTCGAGTTAAAAAGACGTGAAATTAAATTTCTTCATCCGCTTTCATTGTTGCCACTGCCTCACTACCATCTTTCCTATTCGGCTGCTTTATGTTGCATCATTTACTCCATGGGATCAGGCTTAGTAGCATTCGTATTTATCTTGGCCTTGCTTTGCTTTGAGAGTCGCAAATACTATTTACTTTCCTCTGCCTCCTTTGAGACAGACAGCGCGTCTGTTGCGGATGTTGAATGTTGCGTTTCCGGCGGATGAAAAGCTGAGTGAGGGAAAACGACTGAGCCGCGTATGTGAAAGTGCGCGCATTTAGTTTGGAAGAAGAAGAGGGGAACGTCCGATTTTTAAAACAATTTCAAATCCAATTACAGTACAAGAAAAAGCATTTTCCTTCTATTGTTGGCTCGGCAAAGAACTTCCCCAATTCTTAAGCCATTTTCCTGAATAGTTTCGTTTTGTTTTTGAATTTGAAATTGTTATGCACCCCGCTGACTTCCTAATCCTCCAACTTATCCAAAGTGAGCTACTTTCCTTTTATGTATTCCGTTTTCCGCTTTCCGCTGACAAAATCCACAGCTCTGTGGCAGTAAAAATAGAACCAGAGGAAAGGTGCTGCAACTGGCTCTCAATTTTCCCCATTGGTCTTGTTTTTCATTCATTTAGGGTATTCTTCGCAGACTAAACAAAAAACACAAACATAACCTCAAAGCGAGTCACATTAAAAATGCACAAACACTCAAAGAGAACAATGTCACTCAGCCCAGAACAAGGATAAAAGGATACACAAGATGGCAGAGGAGGTGCAAGTGGTTTCTCGTAGCCGCAAATGGAATGAGAAATGCACTTTTGGCAAGCTTAATTAATTTAATTCTGGTTGAAAGCGGATGTGATTCACGTATAGAGAGAGAGTTGAACGCTTCGATTTTAAACCACATCTTTAATTTTCGCTATTCGCTTGTTTTCCTAGCTCAGTTAAAGAGGACATCCAACTTGGTTACGGGTCCAAGTTCTGCTCCGTCGAACTTTGGCCGTCTTTCATATCACGCGCCTTGCACAGTTCCAACTTTGCCGCCGCCTGAGAAACTTTTGGCTCGTTCGCAAGTCTTCTTCTTCTTCTGCTTCTAGCTTATCCCTGTAAATTCCCCGTCCTCTCCACCATAATTATAATACCTGCGATTGTCTGAATGGCTTCGCCGCACACACGTGACACTGCAACCGCAGACGCACGCTGCCAGAGCAGAGTGAGCAGGGAGGAGGCAGGAGGCAGGAGGCAGGGGACACAAGGAAAGCAGCGTCTGATTCCGACTTTGACAATGGCGTCAGACAATTTGCATAAAAGATTAAGAGGATAATTAGTGTCATTAGCTGGCAGCCGCTTTGAGGGAATGCAACGTGCATTCCCTGAAATTATAATCTGTCCTTTTTCCTTCCCACTAACCTGTTCCATCAACTCTGGGTGACACCTCGACACGGCTTATCCCTTTGCAGTGAATGCAGTGTTTTAATTGCCTGCGCTCCTTAAATCAGAGTCGAGCTCGGAATATAATTGACACAGTTTACACATCTCCCACACCTTAAATTCCTTTCAAGTTATCCATTTTTCTCTTTACCTCAGCAATAAAGCGAGTCGACACCAAAACACATTGATAGACCAGAGGAGAAGTTGGGGTGAAGGGTCGAGGGTTGGTTTATTAATTTGGCGATTTTCGGGCTGTTTTCTATTCATTAAAAATAATTTTCTTTTGCATTAACTTTTAATTTAAAGGGAAATTTCCCAGTACAAGGTGGGAGAAAGCTCAAGATGGAGAAAGGTCCTGTTTCTTGTGGGGTTCGGGGCCAAGAAATGTGCACATCAAAGTGAAACTTGTTGAAATTGCATTTTTACGCGCCCTTGCACACCGAGTTCTAGGACGGGAGATGGGGATGGGGATGAGGGTGAAGATGGGGCAACCCTGCTTGACTGGTGGCTGACGCTGACTGGTGTCGCTGGCAACATTGGGACGAAAATTGCTTGTTGCTGGGGTAACGCGATGGAATGGAAGGCAGAGCGGAAAATCTTCAACAAAAGCGTAAACAATATTTAATTTTAATGTTTTCGTCACTCCTCCGAAGGAGCAGGAATCAAAATACATATAAAATGAAGAATAGTTAAGGGAAGCAGGATAAAAATCGTTTAACTCATGCTTACTGCACAGAGTGTGGAACTTTCCTTCAAATAGTGAGTAGACATGTGGAATACTGAACCGAACTATGCGCACGATTTTTATTGCGAGAATGCATCACGTCAATCACAGCCAGATCAGTAATGGAGGCACAACCAGAGAGTAAAAGTATTTCAAAAATGCGCACATTGAAAAGGGGGGAAGAGATTGGAGTTGGGGCTTGGAGTTGGGTCATGCAACCGTGACGCGACTTCCACATGAACAAATAGCCATATGCGGAGGAGGGTGGAGGAACCTGAAAACAAATCATGCAACAGCATGTCGCACGCTGGAGGAAGGGAAGCTGTTTATGAGAATAAGGGAAAGGGGAAGGGAAGGTGGGCGGGTCAGTTTGTTTGATTTCATGCTGCTTGTTAATTTTGAAATGACATTGAGGGTGGAAAGTAATGCGGGGCGGGGGTGTTAACTGGTCGTTTAAAACATAACGAGTTCTGTGGATGGGGCACATAAAAAGAAGAGGAATGGTGACTGAAGGAAGTGCCAGAAGAAATCTATTGAAATCGTGCAAGGCAGAGGGAATTACAAAGAGCAACAAACAAAGTGGAAGATTCTCTGAGTTGTCGCTAATGAAATCCGATTTGCATTCAAAGGAGAATGCTTGTGGGGTTTACAGAGGGGAAGAGAGGGACAAGGCCAACCGGGAGAGTGCATCATGCCTCAGCGAACTCGATTCTTAACCAGGAGAGAAGCGAAAGGAAGCGGAGGCATTAGGAAGGGTTCAAGTGGCACGGTGGCGTTGGCCACTGTTGCAGCTCAGATTTGTGGGTCATTCATCAATCTGGGACTCGTGTGGCACTTGTGTGGATTATTTTAATTTTGCTCAACTAATTGAAGTGCCGTGATTTAGCGATTAGGAGTGACGACTGTGAGTGATCCTGCATAATGAGACGAAAGCATTTTGCTCCAATTACAGTTAAGTGCCGGAAAATGCTATGCACAGCTAACGGACGAATGATGGAGTAGGTGGGGTAGGAGAGATTTGGAGTTGGAATTGGAACAGCTTCGACTCACATTTTGGAGCCATGAACCATTAATCAACGCGAGGCACGACGTCATTCCGTCCTGGCACGCCGAATGAATTCCTATTACTGTAACTATTTTTGAGGGTACGCATTGCAGTATGGCCCGGGACGTAGTAAAGGGAGGGCAGCTCCTGACAAGGTCGACCTGGAGGCACTTGAACCGTTGGCGCCATCAATAACGAGGCCTCGCGTTTAACAACAAGCGGCAAAACAGCAAAACAAACAACAAAATGCTCAGCACTGGACTGTGAAGTCGTTAGCAAATGGAAGTGGGTGGAGGATGGTGGAGGAGGGTAGGGGAGGGTAAGGAGAAAAGCTACTTGCAGCTGTCAACAAAGTGGCAAAGGTGCGAGGGTGGCTCAGTTTTTGTTCCGGTCTCCAGCCGGAAATCGATTTGTGTGGATTTGTTTTGTCGTGTTTTCGCGTAACTTTTGTGGTCGTCGCCGTCGTCGTCATCGTCGTCATGGTCAACAATTATTTTGGAACTATTAATGACTGCGACGTGGTCTCCGCCTATTCATGCCCCCTCTACCAGGCCTCCTCCCCCTCGCAGACGTAGGCTGTTTGTTTTTCCTGTTGAGGAGCAATGAATTTGTCCTGTCGCACTTTGCCATTCAACTATTAATCATATCTGTGGGGCGGTAATTGTGGCGTGTCTCGAAGTTCCACCAACTGTCCCAACGATTATTTCCTAATCGATATGTGTTTTTCCCACCCTAAAAAGATTGGTCTGTGATCTGGACTTACCCATCAGTTTCATCACTTCATGGTGGCTGATGAAAATGTTGAGATATCCGCTGACCGATTGCAGCTGCCAAGTGAGCAGCGAGATCCAGACGCACTGCAGCAGGAAGCAGCGTCTGGTGGCCATATTGAGTAAGTGGGGATCTGCTTCAACTCCTCCTGCTTATATATAGTCTGGTTATGCTTATCTGCGTGCCAGACGTTAAGTTAATAACTTGTCAGAGCATGTGTCGCCACAATTGGGGCTCATTTCAATGGATTTCCCCTTTCTTCTGGTGGAACTTCCCCTTCGCCTTTAGCTCTGTGACAGCCAATTTCAGTGTGTGGCAATTGAAACGTTCGGGATGCACAGGCGCAGGAAGTAAGCAATGAGGAATGGGAAGCAGACTCTTCCGCTGGGGGCACAATTTTGTCTAAAAGAAGAAGCGTTAAAATCAAATTCAGGCAACAGCAACTGCTGCTAACAGTTCCGGATGCGGCCACAAAGCGACGAGGATTCAGTCTGCCAAAATTTGGAACTTTTTAGCCGCTGCAGCTGCGTCTGACTCTCCACTTCCCCTCTGCTGTTTACTCTCCCCTTTTGCACACTGGGTTCAACTTTTCCAGTTTTGTTTTTGTTGCGGTTGTTTCTCTCGTTGTGGTTGTTGGTGTTGTTGCTGAATTCGCTTGTCGACTGCAAGCGGTATCAGCATTTTCGCATCTGACTCTGATGGACTTTCGTTAGTTAAGTTTTTTTTATTGGCCACTCCTCCTCCCTCCGTTGGTCACCTCCTCCTCCACTGTTGCTCCTTTGACCAACTGCTGCTGCTGCTGCTGGCTTGGTTCTTCTCGTTGGTGACGTGTTCCCAGCTGGTCAGCAGAGAGTGGACAACAGTGGCCAGTAGCCCGTTATTGGTGTCGAGCACGTGTCCTGGTTGTCCTCGTTGTTCTGGTGGCCTTTTTGTGTCGTCTGCTCGTCTAGTCGTCGGTTGCCTGGTTGGTTGGTTTGTTCTGTAGAGAATTCTGTTGAATAGAAAGTGATTTAGTTGAGTTTCGGACAGTACCTAACGCTGAGAAGTTGAAGTTGATGTTGGTGACACTGTGCGGCTCGAGAGTGGGAAGCAGAGTGTGGTTGAGTGGCTCTGTTGTTTGTTTCGAATATTATTTGTGAATGTGGTTGGTTCTCAAAGAAAGTTTTTTAGCTGCAAAAGTAATTATAAAGTTGAAAAAAGATTATCAGCTTAGGGAATCGCATATGCACTTGCCCAAAATTTGGGGGAAGGAATTAGAAAGTTGCTTTTATGATTTAAATTCACATGAGTTGCTTCGTCTGGCGTTTTAATAAATTCGTGTGAATAACTTGTTTATGAGAATTAAATTATTCAAGAAGCTTTTGGAGAGCAAGCGAGGAAAATTGGAACAACTTTTGGCTTTTGGATTTTGTGGTTCAAGTGTTTTTTTCCTCTTTGGTTTTCCCCTTTTTTTTGCTGGTAGCGTGCAGCTACACAAATGGAATTCCAGGTGCAGTTAGAGCCAGAACCAAAACAAAAACAAAAACAGTTGGACGGATGGAAAATCAAGAGTTGGCATGGAAACAGAAAGGTGAACTTAAAAAGAAGAGGAAGAACGGCAGTCAAGTGCCTATGAAATGAAATTGTTGCCAAGAAAACGAGCTCCAAATTCACCTGATTCTTCTTTCCCTTTTCGCGTTCTCAAATCTCCATGGCAGCAGATTGGAAATTGTTTAAGAGTTTTTTGGCCGCAATAAAAATCGAAATCAGAAAACTTTGCTAGTTCTTCCTCTGCCACATTCTGTTCCTGTTCCGCTTATCATGCCAATATTTCACGTAGCTACGGAAAAGTGCTTAAAGTTTCTCAAAGCGCGGTCAAGGCAGCCGCGAGGACGGCATCGGAGGCATGTGCCTGGGATTTAATTAAACTTATCTGCGATGAAAGCGGACGCCGCAAGGATGCACCTGCCGACGACTCACTTCATTAAGAGCCAGGTCATCAACAGACCTCAACTGCAACTCAATACAGAACAAAAGTTGGCCAGACAGCCAAAGCGACAGCTTCAATCCAACCCAAGCCCAGCCCCGAGGATAAACTCTTCAACAAATTCATTAATAATTCAAAAGACAAATAAGCACTTGTAAGTGCTCATATGTGTGAATATGCGTGTATTTGTGTGTGTGTGTGTGTTTGCGTGTTGACATTGCTAGGAATGTAACTGATTTAAATGGAGCAGCAGACAAACAACTGGCAGCCGAGCAGTTGCCATCCTATCCCCTTCTTTGCACCCCAACAATCCTCCCGCAACAGTAAAAGCTGTCATGTCGCGTGCGCGTGGAAAACATTCGCTCAAGAATGCGTTGCTTCCCCATCGTCGTCATCGATAACATATTAACGACGTCAACTCAATCATAATCACGACGAAGGAGGAGCAGGAATTTGGGACAGGGAGTTCGCTCTAGGATGTCGCAGGCGACAGGCAAAAGTAAGTAAATTATTGGGGAGAGTCGGAGCTGGAAATTTTCTGCTTAGTCACACGCATCATCAGTCAGTCCCAAACCTCAAACCATCGACTACTCCTAGTCTCAGCTGCCACGTCCCTCGCCTCCCTATCCTTCCTATTCTTGCGAGTGACAAATTGAGCGACGGTTTTTGTTTTGGGCTGAAGATGGTGTTCTGGGGCTGCTGACGATGATGATGTGAGTTCTGGCAGTTGTCTCAAAAAACTTTTCAATTACATGATTCGCTGTATAATGAATAATCATCTTTCGTCTCCCTACAAGCCATTATCATTATCATTATAGACTTCCCTGCTCCACCCACTTTGCTAATTTTTGCTGCACACGATATTTATCGATGTTCTTCATTGTTTGGCTTGGGAATATTTACAAACATTTCCTGTTTATCGTTAATTTCGGTACAGTAAAAGGGGGGGGGGGGTTTGGGTTGGTATAGGGAAACGAAACCGCCTGAGGGCGTGGTAGCTGGCTGGCAGCTGAGGCTTGTTTCAATTATAAAATGGCTTTCGTTTCTAATTGAATCGTGAGTTTGAGTTAAGTAAAGTTAATATTTTATTTCCGCCTCGTTGTTGTTTCAATTGCCAGTCCACCCTCAACCCAGTTGCTCCCTTTTGGGGAGCTGTTTGCCCAGCGCCTTCCCCCATTTGGCGACTTTAAATGCCAGATTCGACTAGCTCCCGTTTCCCATTTCCACATTTCCATTTCCATTTCCATTTGCCATTTCTAGACTCGTTCCTATTGCTGTGTTGCCAAGAGCCGCGGGGCATTTGCTTTTGCTTCAATTGCAGACACAAAAGATGCCGGGGGACAGAGTAGGCACAGGGGCTGTTGTCTGCCTTCCCCATTGTTGGTTTTGTGTTGTTGTTGTTGTTGTTGTTCTTATTGCTGTTGATGATAAACTGGCAACAGATTTTATTGCAAGCAAAACCAGCAGCTGAAGTCGCCTTGGCTATTAAGCTGCCCCATAAACCTCACATAAAAATCGCCAAAAAAAAAAACGACAAAAAAAAAGAATAAACTAAAATTGAGCTCTTGAGTAATTTGAGATATTTGTATTCGCAAATAAACTAGATTTCAATACATTGCCCAGCGGCACTTTGTTTGGCACTCATTTCGCAAATAGCTGGTCGACATTTGCCCCAGTCAAATGTTGCGCCACTTCGCTCATTAACTTTAATGGACAACTGCCACAACTGCCACAGCCGCGCAACATTGCGGCACTTTTAACATGCAGCAAAAGCAAATAAATTAATACAAACAGTCAAAAGTCAGACAACAAAACTCGCTGTGTAAAGAGAGGAGTGCATGGAGGGGGTGGGCGCTTACACAACGACTTCATTAAACTAAGCGTAAATATTATAAAAAAAAAAAAATGTAACTCACAATATTAAAATTCACCTAGAATGAAAACTGTTTCCACCTGTTTCTCGACAATGTTCCAGATAAATTTGCAGCTTTACATTTTGATGGCTGATTAAAAATAACGAGCGACATTTGCATCTGTTTACGTGGCAATGACAAAATGTTGCCATTAAATCTATGTAACTGAAAACAAATAGATGGGTATACACTGCCTGGCCATTGGATATGTTACCAGATTATTATTGATTGATTAAAATCACCTGCATTTTTAAGTTGTCTAAAATATTTACTTAAGCTGAGCAGTTCGCAGAAATCATCGCAGAAATATTCTTCACTCCATAAATACTATTTCCAATTGTAATGCTATGAATAAAGCTACGTATTTAATGCATTCATATTCATTATTAAATGTATCGCAGCAGGACTAGGTATATTTCAGTTGGGCACTTCGAACGATTTCCATTTGCTGGTTATTGGGCAATTACTGCGTGTGCGGAATTAGGGAGAAAGCTGTGCGTCCATTTCTGTGTGTGCTGGATAGGCCTAATGTCCAAAATGTACAAAGTGCACAAAATGTTTGAAATGTTCGTCGGGCTGGCTAATTTGTACAGGCAATTAATTTACATTTGGGCCTAGGGCGATGGCCATTATTGTGTGGTGCAGCAACGGATGGAAAGGTGGTTGTGCCTGCCATTTGTGTGATATTGTTTCATTTCGGTGCTCCGCTCTGCTGGGCAACAAGGAAGGAATACATGTGTAATATTGAGGCAAAGTGGGTTATGGAGAGAGATACGGAGAGAAAGAGAGATATAGAGTTACAGAGCGAGACGATGAGTCGTTTGTGTATAGTGGAACATGTGTAGTAAATATCCCAACTCCATGGACACTAATAAAGCCTGTGGCCCAAATGGTGGTTGGGCCTGGCGCTGCTATCGCTGCGGTGGGATTGTTGCTGCCTGTGGCATCGGCTCTGTGTCAACTAATTTGTTGCTATTTAATGGACAATTTGTGCAATTTGCAATGAACTCGAACAGTTTATTTAAGGCTACAAATGTGTCAAGTCAATAACTAAATGGTTACAAAGAATTTCAGAATTAGGAAAATATTTATACAATGACGTAATTTCATTCTTTTAAATCCACAATATATATATGGAAAATGTCTGCATAAATAATTTCAATAACTAGACTTATAGAAGGAAGTCATCACTTAGTCAGAAATAAAGACTTTAACTTGAAGTTTACTTCAATTTTGAACAAATACCTTGATTAACTTCATCACCATTCCACTCAACTTCTCTTCACTTGCTTGAAGAAGGCTTCAACGACTCTCTGAGGATTACTTGGCTCCGAGACAACCATACACTGTCCTACTTCTATAGCAGAGCACTCAAGCTACCTCAAGTCACTCAAAACTCTTTTGTAGCAACCCACAAACTTGTCCTATCTAGCCAGTAAAATACATCTTTCAAAATTTAAGAGCTTTGCACAATATTGCTTTTAAAAACTACCCAACAGTAATTTACCTCAATTGAATAATTGAGTCATAGAATAACAAAAATAAATAGTAAAAACAACTAAAAAATATTCATTTTCATCACATTCAGCAATTTTTATTTTATTTTCTTGCCATTAAAATATCTGTTCTTTATTTCGCGTAACGCGTAACAGTTTCAGCTTAAAACAAAACTTTTATCACTCGCAAAAGTTTCAAATTTATTTCAATTTCGTTTATTTAAATAATATGAATTGCGAACACACATGTGTGTGTGTGTGCCGGAAACTGGTTGTGTCTGTGGCTTATTATAATAATAATTTATTTAAACATCACGTATATAGAAATTCAGTTGGGAAGATTGTGAAAAATATAATAAACAAAAAAATTGCTTAATTTAAGTACGAATTTATTTATTTAAAAATTGCCAGAAAGAGACATGAAAACACTCCCAATTATGCTTTATGAGCCCTATTCGATAACTCTTACAGCCAATGGTCGTCTGTGGCCGTTTCTCAACATTATGTGCGGTAAATTTATTATTATGGCCGAGGGAATGTGACACAATCGCAGCCGAGCGATGACACTTTTAGGAGCCCTAAACCACTCAGCCACCCAACCACCCCAACCACCCACTCAAACCTAGCATTGTTGGTGTCTGGCTGTAGCTTTTATCTGGCAAGTGCCATAAAAAGAAATAACTCGACTCAAAGACCCATTTTAAAGTCTCGAAATGTGAGCTGGGCAATTCCCCAGGACAATGGCTGGCAATAATCATTGATTTATTATGGCTGTCATTTGGTCTTATTAAAATGATATCTCAAGACAACGAATCATGTACAGATTTTGGTTTTATGACCTTAAACTCTTTGAAATCATAAAGAAAATTATGCGGGATATTCAACTTAAAGAATTCAAGTATTTTTTTGACCTTTTTACGTTATAAGTGCATGGGGGGAGGTTGGGGCAAAGTCCTCTATAATTGAAACATCGAGTCGCAAAGCCATGCCACAAAGTAGGGCGCTAAGACCGTGCCTAATCTATGCATATTTCTCAAGTTGCTCCCATAATCAGAAGCCGTCCACTTAGCAGGCGACCCAAACTAAGGAAAACAAAATGGAAATACGGGAAAAAAGCGGGACAAGCCAAGAGAAAAGAAAAGAAGCAGAGAAAACTGTAGCTGTGGCATACATTGCGGGGCAACATTTAGTTGCACTTTGGCAGGACCCATTGTTGTTCCTAATGTTTGCCCATTTATGTTTGAGGCAAGCTCAGCGCGCGTGACTCCTGGCCGAGCACTTAGGCATTCCATCAGCGTGCCCCATGGCGTGTCAGGGGCGTTAGCGTGCCAAAATGTTCGAGAGGAGTAGCGTAAGCGGCGGTGCGGGTTGCGGGGTTGCAGACTATTCAAAACTGTCCAAGCGCAGCGCAGGATTTGCATAACTTTACGCTTTCTCAAGTTGTTGTTGTTGCCGCTTTAGATTTGAACGGATTTTGCGGCCATTTACTTTCGCTTACTTTTAATACGATGCAAGCATTACTTGAATACCCTGTAATTCCATCGGAAGAGGTGCATGACGAACTTTAGTTCTGTAAGTTATGTGCATCATAATTCTGATTTCTGGACATATATATAGTTTTACAGGGCATTTGTCATGGCTCAACATGTTTGGATTGTACTCTTTGAAACGATGGCCAAAAGCTTTTAATCTGTCGCACATTGCAATTAGTGTCAACGCTTAACACCAGACACATCTCAAACAAAAATACACTGCAAGAAAGTACTGAGTCGTGATGAAAATTGATGTCCACAGAGAACATGCTAAACTCGTATGAAACCAATTAAATATTTCTATATATAAGTTTAAGTAGATCTGAAATTTTGGCTCTAATTTAAATGTAATAATTCCTTGAAGAGTTTTTTTTAAAATTGTGAATTTATTGAAAGTTGAAATTGTGTTTCAGAATGTTTACTCCTATTTCTATAAAGCTCAAATTTCAAATGCAACCTATTTTCTTAGCTTCAAGTTTGTCGTTTAGTGTACTGAGCTCACACACACACGCACACACGCACACACTCTCGCACACACTTGCACACATTTATATGTATGAGTAAAGGACGATTTGAGAAAATGTGAAAATATTTATTTAGTTTCACTTTGAAGTGGGTCGTCTGTTCATCGTCCCATCTCGATCCGTGCTGGTTGGTTAGTCACGGCTGCTGCATTTGGATTTAAGACGAATGCGAGATGTGTCCTCGATTTGTGTGTGTTGGTGTGTGTGTGTGTGCCCGTGCGGGTGTTTAAGCTGTTGTTGTTGAAGTGTTTGAGTGTTGAAAAAAGTGTTTAGCAAAACACATTAAATGCTTACTTATCAAAACGCAATCAGCTTAGGCAGCAGAGTCCGCTGTGTCGTGTCCCAAATATCCTGTGGTGCCCTGTGCGGACTGTCAAATGATATGAAATGTTATGCTTTTAATCCTTTCATTGGCAATTCGACACAGACGCGTCGTGCTCTGTTGCTGATGGCCAGTTAACACGCACAAAGCCAACACACACACACAGACAAACAGACAAAACACACACACACTCGCAGAGCTTAATCCTTTTTGGCTGAGACACAATTCGCACTTTGGGCCAACACTTTCATTTGCCTGGATGGCAATATATCATTTTTCACAGGACAATGCCAAGCGCTGACAGGAGCAAAACAAACCGACGCGTTGTAATGAGAAAACCGCCTCGAAATTTAAGCGCTTAAGAGCCCATTTAAGCCTGTCAACATGGCTCTTTGGGCCACTTGGGGCTCAGTGTCCTGACGCTTCTGGTTGTCACAGCACGCGCGAGCAAGCCAAGAGGCAACCGCGAACAAGCAAAATGCTGCTCCTGCTCCTCCTGCTCCTGCTGATAATGGTTATGATAATGGCAACACGATGACGTCGACGTCAACGAAGGCCAGAAACACGTTCTGCGTTTACGTTTATTAATGATTTTTGTGGAATTTCGAAACAAATGCAATGTTTTGCGGTTGTTTCTAAACTGGACGGAGACGCACGTTGTTTCACTGTATCCTGCGAATTTTTGAACTGCCGGCGATTTAGCAAAGTTTTGAGTTTTGCGCGTGTACTTTTCGTTCCACGGCCGACTGACTCTACCGGAAAGTTGTGTGCGACTAAATGTTGCACTAACCAGCCCGTTGGACAGAATACCGAAATCCCCATAGGAAACACGAAGTGACCCGAAGTTGAACTTCGTTCTTAGCCTGTGTGGGCACATGCGCAGTTTGGCCTGATATATGCCGGTTGCTCTGGGTGGTTTTTGGGGGGGTGGGCATGGTGTGGTTTGGGGGTCTCTGCAACAGCAGAAAGGACAATTGTTTGTTGGCTTGCTGCTGTTGCCACATGCAACTGTTGCGCATTTTTTTCCAAATGGCCAAAGTGGAGCATTTGTTATTGTTGTGCTCTTTTTATTTTTTTTTTGGCTTCTCTTGTTTTCAAGAGAGAGAGAGAGAGAGAGAGAGAGAGAGGGGGAAGAGAGAATTTCTGCCGATTGATTTCTTATGGTTAAGCGATAAGCTAATAAGCATATCACATTTAATAATAATTATTGGAATATTTTTACAAGGCACGATTAATTATTTAACACGCAAGTAAATTACATAATGGGATTAATGGTTGATTTTTGATTTTGTCAATTCATTAGGAGTATTAGGGAGTGGTTAATTGATCGACAACTGTTAGGTGTTATTATTTATTAATTCAGTATCGTTTGACATTTCCATGTGTTGTGGATAGAGTAATAAAAGCAATATTGTTTCTCTAAAAACTAGAACATTTTATCAACTATTTAGAATGCAATCAACGCATTTTAATCGTAATACATTTATATGCAAAATAAACTTAATCATTGTCGTTTTTGAATATTTGTCATTGTCATAGTTTCAATTGCTTTGACAAGATTTACAGCTGTTTTGTGGGCCCAACTGCAACGGAGAATGAAGCATGCAACGGAATTGAGCTCATGTGTCGCACATGCATATATTTAATTGTATGTCACTCGTATGCATGTGTGTATGTGTGTGTGTGTAAGTCAGTGTGTGGCTGTGACAAGTAGCCCTATTTGTTGCGCTACAAATTCAATTTGTCACTCAAAAGCCGTCGAAATGAAGCAATTTCCTGTTGCCTGCCAACAACAGCAACAAAAATAAGAGAAAGCATTTAAGGAGTAGGAAGAGGATGGGGACGAAGACGAGGCAGTGTTCGAAGAGAACCAGAACATGAAGATGAACTGTTAGGAGAAACATTTCCAAAACTAATTAAATGAAACGAACTCAACGAAGTTAGAACCAAACTAAGCAAATTGGGCAACTTGTCGTTGTAATTACATCAAAATATCTAAAAAAAAAACCAACAAAAGTAAACGTTGCACAAAAAAGTATATATATATATATATATATAAAATCTGCCAGTTTGATTCATTTGGGCAAGAAAAGTTATTTGGCAGGACCCGTCCCGGGCTGACAGATGGCCGAAGCTGTCAACTGCCGACACAAAGCTCAATTTGCAGCAAGAACGAATGTCAATTAAAATTTTTTAATGAAATAACTTTCTTTGATTTTTAGAATGGTTGTGGGGGGCAGCCAGGCTGTTTGGCTATTTGCCTTTGCCAGCTACAGAAATTCAATTAAAAAAGGTTGATTAGTTCGCAATTACATTGCCAAACGCCTTAAATATGTCTCATTACCAGCAACGAAAAGCCGCCTAAAAAGCAGCCAAGAAAAATGATTTCGCACCCATTTTCTGACAATCTCAGCAGGAAGGACACTTTAGACTTTGAACTTTTAATTAAAGGCCAAAAAGAATACTGATGAAAAATATCAAATTGACAATCAAAACAGAGGCCTTTTAAAAATAATTGAAAATATTCATGCTGTGCAGTGGAAAACCCTTTTTCTAATTTGTGGCGTCATTTGTGATGTTTCCACGTGCAACAGTCGAATTAATTGCAGATGCGAGATTGGAGAGTGGAGTTTCTGCAGTTGCCACGTGTCTTGTGATGCCATTAAGGGACTTGCAAGAAAATACCGATTAGAGACAAGCGTTTACCCGAAGGAGTGCTTCCAAGCCACTGAGAACTTATAACTGATAAGCGAAATAGTGAACAAAACCACATAAGAACCAGTAAGCCGACAGACGTGCACTTATCAGCAAGGAGGCAAGAAGCAACAGCCAAGGAACACGCCCACTTTTTAGTAATGAGTCCAACTCCTGGCCAAAACACACACAAAAAGTGAGTCAAGGGATCGGCAAGGGAGGGTGGGTTCAAATGAAAGGTTAAGCGAGCCGCCACCACCCCGTGCAACAAATGTGTAGAAAAAGCTGCAAAGCAGGATAACAATACAAAACAAGAAGAAGAACAACAATTGACAGACGCTTAAACTGTTGCAGGAACTGAAAAAGCTGCAGCAAAGTGGCAAAGTTCACACTAACCCCCTGCAGTAGGGATGCCTGCCAAAGGGAGAAGGGAAAATGCGCAGAAGCGGCATAAGGCTATGGGAAAAGGATAATAATGCGAATGCGAGAACAAAAACAAATATGTGAAACTCGATCTGTGGCTGCCACTTGGTGTGTATTGAGTGAGTTATGTGGAAGTGTATTGTGTGTGTATGTTGGGTGTAAGTGGTAAGTGGCAGGCAGACACACGCTAGGCAGAGGACAACAACAAACAGAAAATAGAATCTAATCGCAATAAAACGAAACGGAATCCCCTTAATGCACCATGTAAACAAAATAAGCACGTGACCCGCAGAAGGGCGACGTCTCCCCCCCAACATTCTTGGACTACTACGATGCTCTTGTGTCCTGCTGGCGCCGCACAAATTGCCTCTTGAACATAATCCAGCCAGACAGTAACTGTAGATGCAGCTTCAGAGAGTCATCGTGTCGCCAGCATAAAATAAGGAGAGTATCGCGGCGTCTTGGAAGATTTTCAACTGCCTCTTCATAAAGTGGAATGAGGATTGAATAATTCACACTTGACCAAACTCTGCGAATGCACTTTTCATTTCCATCTGCTTCTTCTATTATGTTGCACAATATTCAGAGTCCTTGAATGACTGTCGAGTTGTGAAGGCTTTACAAATCGTTTCAGATTCTCAGATCAAATATCCGAAAAGGGAGAACAGGAATAAGGGGAGTGCAACAATATAAAAGATGTATCTCTGATGTGTCCGATGGGAGTCCGTTGCAATCCTTTGCCGCATTCCGTAACAAAAGCAACACAAACTCGGACACTTGCTGCCACATTTTGGGGCATTTCCTTTAACGCCTTCCAATCTTATTGTCAGCAGCGGACAGTGGGAAGCAGAGCTGAGGAAAGCTGCTGCCATTTGCAGTTGAAATGACTTTAAATTTGATATCTCGTGTTTCCGGTTGTGAGAGATTCCACTTGGCCTGTAGCCAACTGCCAGGTTTCTTTTGGTTCTCGAATTTCTCACTTGCTTCCATCCAAATAGTTAATTACCTCGATAAATGGGGAATTACAGCACTCAAATAGCATATGGGGGCAACAACCCCATCAAACTTGGCCCCAACTAAGTTTCAAACTCAGCTCCACTTAATTTTATGCGTCACTATTTGCTTTTAGTGATTCCCTTTCCTCAGATATGTTAAGAATCTCTGACAGGACTCGCAACTATCAAGATTTTACGAGTGAAGTTATGAAGTCTGAAGGATAATAATGGACCAACACTTTATACTTGGCACTAATTCAAAATCCCCCAAGAAGTTTGAGAAACGCCTCTGGCCAAGGCCAAGTTGGCTTGTTGGCAGCCGAAGTAGATATTTTTACACTGAGAGAAATGCAGTCGAAACTGTTTGACTGCGAATATTATTATTCAAAAGGAAAACTAAATGTGAAACTCCAACCAAAAGTCAAGCGAGTCAATTGTTTGATGCTTTGAGGCACAAACTCAGTGGCATCCGCATTGCCGGATGGAGAGAGGGGCGAATAAGGAAGCAAAGCAAAACTTTGCAACCAACAACAGCAGCAGAAGTAGTCTTGAACGGACTGGCTCCATTTGGATGTCAGCAATCGGCAATAGCCCAAAAGGATGAGCAGCATGGCAACATATAAGATCTGCCTATCCAAAGGATAATGGAAAAGGGAGAGTCGACATTGAATACTAAGGAAAGTTTCTTTCGCAACGCTTTTATGACTCTTTGCTGTCTGGAAAGAGACTGTTGCAAATAGCGACAAATTTGTATGATTGGAAAAAATACAGACCCAGACATTATATGGAATGAGAGGATGTGAGAGTAAAAGATGGGGCCATAACTGCGGGGGGATTTCGTCGGGTAAATGAAGTGTGATGCTTTGTTTTCCTTTGATTTAGTTTTATGGGTCTACATCGGATGTAATTGAATTATGCAACTTGGCGCTGACGCCCAACAACAGACAGCAGACAACAGACAGCAGACAGGAGACGGCTTTATTAGCATTGGATCGTAAAAGTGACTCGTCTGTGGATAGGGGATGATGACATCCATAATGACGATGCGAATGATGATGGACAGCATGCGACTGTTGCACAAAATGGCTGCCGGGGCAGGTTTCGATGGTATTTGGATACGGACAGGAATAGGAACATGGCTACGCTTTTTAGCGGTGATATCTGAATTCGAGCACAACACGCGATGAAATGAGTTGGAAAATATGTCTGCGGTTGCCCGCCAGTCGGAGAATGGCAGAAGGCACATCGACATCCTGCCAACTCACTGAGCACTGAAAATTTCCATAACTCAATAAAACGCCACATTAACTGATAAGCAGCAGTTGTCAGAGTTGGATTGGGTGAGTGATGAGTGATAGAAACATAACTCTACATTTGATGGAGTCAATGCATCGATGGATTCAGCAAATGCCAATTAGGTGGCAATTTGAACTGCTCAGAGCCAGAAACAAAGACAGATAAAAAAGAGATGCAGTCTAAATGAGTTGAAAGGATGCCCAGCTGACATTTGATGTTAACTCCGATTCGAGGATGAAACAAAACTGAAACTGAAACCATTTCAGGGGCCAAGCAACACGCGTTTGCTTTCAGGTCGAGGCTCCCAGGGGAACATCAATTCGAATAGACATATACTTTACAGAATGGAATCGGGCTTGGCTTCAATATTATGCATCAGTGTCTGGGATCTGCCCATAATTAATATGCGAGTTGCCATGGAGCAATCTGTCATTTCATATGAGGAAGTCACCCTCAACCTACCCCGTTTAACAAACTCATAGAGAACTCAAGTGACGTGTGACATGAGAACAGATTCAGATACAGATTCGGACAGCTCGCTTCAGTGGCTTCCAATTACAGTTTCATATACCGGCAGGGCATTTTCACTTCCACTCAGTGCGAGTTCAAAATCGAAACCATGAAACCAATTGAAATCAAAGACATCCCTCTGAACCCCTCCTTCAGCCGTCTCATCCTGCTCCCACTCCATCCTTCTTTTCAACTGCAATTGGAGTTGCGATGCATCGCTATGTAATCGGTTGGGGAGGTCCAATTGAGAGCTCTACCGTTTGGGTTGTCCTTGTTTGTTTGCGTCCTGTTGGACAAGGAGTAAGCTGTGTAAATGACAACTGGTCAGCAGGCAGCTCACGCACTCACACGGAGGCTTACAAGGCTCGCCCGATATCGTAATTCCAATCAACACGAATTGGAGCAGGGAAACACACAACAAGTTTAGAGCTAAGCTGCCAGTAGGCAGATTGCAGATTGAAGATTGCTGCAGTCGTCGAGTGGGGAACAATGCAGTTTAGTAGAACGCACGGCGTGTTCCAAGTTTGGTTCCAAGTTTCTTTTTTCATAGACGAAAATGCTCACGTCCTGAGTACGTGACCAAAATGTTTTCCCATAAATTAGGAAAATATGAAAATAAAGAGGTGAAGGAAATAAAATGGAGCACCTCGTTCATCCTCAAGTTTTGTCAGTCAGTTAGCGACTTCATATGTTTCCCTGAGAACAAACTTTTCACGAATCCTGTGAAATATTTATCAATAAGTTGTAAGTCGCAGCTGAAAGGCATTGCTACGTCCTGGCTTGCTCCCTCTAACCATTTCTTCTACCCACAAGACATTAACCCCAATTGGCTAAATGGCTCATTAGGTCAGTGGGGAAGTTCTCTGAAGTGCCTGTCCGTGTGTCTGCCCAAAGGTCTGTCGCTAGCTCATCCATGAGGTAAGCAGTCAAAGTCAGTCGACTGCCATTCAGAGAAGTTTTCCCCATTCAACCCGTCGCTTGTTGTGGCATTTGTATTTCCATTCATTCGCTCGCAATAGAAATGGAAACAAAACGCAACCGAGTTGCACTGCTGCGTGGTCAGTTATAATTAGGGGGCGCTTTTAGGGTTTTATGGGGCAAGCGATTAGCGCAAAGAGCCAAACCACGAACCGAGGAAAGTGAAGCCGACTCGTAAACACTTTTGCGTTGACCCACTCGAGAGGATTCCATTGTAGTGGTGGGGTTCTTCTTGTCTCTTTCTTATTGCCTTTTGCCTCCATTGCAAATTCAATATTGTTAATTGGCGACATGGTTCCAGCAGAGTCTGAAGCCACCATAAACCTGTCATAAACCGGTTACAGCTGTATTCCAATTCGAAGCAGCTCAAAGTTATGTTTGCAATGTATGTCTATCGTGGGTCTGGGGGGACAAAAAAAAGGTGCGGACGAGGACATGCATAAGTCAATGAAAATATGTTGGTGAACCTAGGACTAAGACAGGATGTTTTGTGGAGTTGATTAATTGGTCATAAACCAAACGATTAGCATACTAATTCTTATAACAGGAAACTGTCTAACTCAAGAAAGAGCTCAGATGAACCCACTTGACAAGGGTGGATTATTCACATATCGAAGACGAAATGATATGTCTGGAACTGGACATGGGGATGAAATGAATGCCACTTGGAGTTAGCTAAAGAACCGTTGGAGTTTCATTTGCCTGGGCAACGCACACCGTTATGATTGAGGGCTGTCTCTTTCCACTCTCCAGAATTTTCCAGGGAGTTTTCATAGCTTCCCCAAATTAAGGGGATGTGGATGTGGTTCCAATGCTCAAAGGGAAGGAGTACACGGTACATAGTACCCAGGGCTGTAATTGCTTAATTTGATTAAGTGCCGCCGTAAAAAGCAGAACAGGAAATTTGCACATACACTGAAACACACACACACACACTAACAAATTCAGACGTTAATGAAGTTGATTCGCTGCTCCGATGGATGTATGAATGTATGGTTGAATGGTTAAATGTATAGATGGATGGCTAGCTGCCTAGCAGGCAATCGCACATGGGTGTGACACAATCCTCCCCTTCACCATTGTCGCAGTCTAGCAACCCCCTCGACTTTAAACTGGGAAACAACTTAATTTATGATTTTGCAGAGGCTGAAACTCTTTGCCAGAATGTCGCCATCATATTTGCAGGAAACAATAGTGTGGACAAAAACAACAGAAACAACAACAAGGACAGCTAAGTACATAAGTGCAAATTTAGGAGCAACAATAAAGCTTGAAAGGCACGCCATCGAAACCGGCTCGGTTTGGTTCGGTTCGCTTTGGTTCACTCGTGCGATAATTAGAAAGGACCTCTGCACGCTCAATTAGAAGCTTGTGAGTAGAAGTGAAAGGGAAAATCTGAGTGGGTTGTGGGGAAGGGGGATTGGAGCAAACACGTTTATTTAAACACTCTCTGGCTCAGTTGCAGCGAAACCAACAACAAGGGAAACACGCGACGAACTGCAGCTGGACATGGTGAGGGTGATGTAAGGGGAGCGAGAGACAGGAGAGAAGGAAGGGAAGGCGTAAAACCCGCAAAGAGCCAGTGGGTGGCAAGGGAGCAGAGAATGCTTGAATGTCTTAATTAACTGTTAGTTGCGCTTAGCAAAAACAGCGGAATGGGGTGTTGGCAATGGAGGAGAGAGCAACTGGTAGGGGCAAAGGAAGAGAGAGTAACTGCCTGTCGCCCGTTGTTGCCACTAAATAATGTGGAGCCGTGCCTCAACTTAGTATTTATGATTCACCGTTATTTTAGAGAGGGATTCGCTACGCTTCGGTTTTGAGTTGTGTGGCACTGAATGAAGAAGGGATTTGGGTGCCGAGGGGAGGTAGGAGTTAGGCTCGCTTATCTGATTTCGGGATACACGAAGTGTGCATAAACCTGAACACGTCCCCACCATTAACATACACACACACACCACACACACACACACACACACATGCAAGTTGGCTCTTTTGTTTAATTTTATATTTTTTTGTCGGCGCCAGACGAAAGTGTTCGCTAGACAAATGCCATGTGAAAGAGGAGGGTTAGGGGTTCAAGGGGTTGCTGATGGAATAGAGAAAGAGATGAAGTGTGTGTGTGAGAGAGAGAGAGAGAGAGAGAGAAAGAGAGACTGGGCTGCCATGTCACTTGGTCATAAAAAAAGTTTATGTCTGACATGAGCCAAAAACAATTTGCATATTTTTCCACTGGATAACAACTTAATTTAGGATACATTCGAGCAATGGCGACGGCAACTGAGACTATTGCGTTAGCTGTTTGGGAGGGGAATGGATGGATCATATCTGTAGCTATATGCATATATGTAATAATAGTTTGGGCACTTGGCTGTGAATATGAAATTTAATTTCTTTGATTCCACTGCCCAGAAAACAGTCAAGAGTTGACCAATTATTTGCGAAGTGGCCCTTGACGTTTAAGCCATGACTTAGAACTAAAGTGGCTTTACATTTGTTGAAGCTGTTGCGGTTTCCACCTTGAACGCAATTTATTTGCCGTCGTCGGTCTGACTTTTGACTGACGCCATATTTTCTGCAACATTTGCAATAGCCGTGAGCTCATCCGCTCATCCGTGCAACGCCAGACCACTTAGAGAAGCATCTCTACCCTCCTGACAGAGAGAGATGCATAAGCGTAATGGAAACTCTTTCTGGCAGCCATTTCTCATCGTGTCATGACTTTCTTAGATCAGACGCAGTGAGGCACTGGCTTTGAGCAGGTGATAGATTAACGTAATCCAAGCTGCAACTTATGCCACCAGACGCTTCTCTACTATCTCTTGGCAATTAGTTGTGCCCTAAAGTTACTAAAATATAGATTTAAATATTTTAAATGAAATGTTCAACTTCAAACCTCATCTCTGCCTTTCAATTTATAATGTATTTTTTTTATCGCGTTTAAATTAAGTTTTTTTATGCCCAGCGAAATTGAGGCTGGCTTTGATGTGCTTTTCATAAAGTGAGTGGCGAAAATGATATGACTGAAGGCAATTTCCGCTGCATTTGCCAACCAGCGAATCTAATCTAATATAATTGCTGAGTGCACAAAGCCGAAGTGAAAACGCCCCCAAAAATTAAATCGCTTTCATTAATTTTGTGGATTTCAATCTAAAAACCATTTACTCATTGCCCAAAATACGCACAGCAGAAATACCTGAAATGTTGGCAGGCTTCAAATGCAGATTTCTTTTACTTTCCCTTTGTGGCCGATTTTAGCTAAAAGTCACGTGAATTTCTAATTTTATACCCTTTCACAGGATATCATAATATTATTAAGGAATACGTCTCTGATCTTATAAACTCGATAAGCGTCAAAATCAAATGTCTTCATTATCATGGTCGTCTCCGTCTTTAAGTCTTTATTATATAGCTGCCATTAGAATTATCAGTCAGAAGATGTGCTCCTATATGAGTCATTATTTGAATTATATTATTTTATTTTTCATTATTTCTAATTATTTATTTAATGTAAGTAATTAGATTCAGATGTGATCTGGCGTTCTTTGGTCTGCAAGGGTATGAAATATTCGATGTGGCAAAATACACTTTCTTTCTTGATTTTGTTTGGTTTCTTGTTTTTTATCCGATGTGGCAGCACTTAACCAACACTGGCAGCAGCCAACACTTTGGCACGCCAATAAACTTGAAAGTTTGGAAAAGCCCAAAAACGAGTCAAAACTTTTTATTGCTTGTCGCTGCGACTCCGTTGACTACTTTGTCTGATCTGTCCCATTTTATATACCCTGTACCCATTAAAATTGTGTAAAAAAGGGTTTAATAGAGTTGTGGAAAAGTGTAAAAGGTGTAGAAGTTAGTTTATTCGAGTGGATATCGATAAAAGTTGATTATCAACTGGTTTTAAATAATGGTTGATAATTTGAAATATTTTCAGGATATCACCAATTCGAACTTTCTCTACTACAACATTCCTACAGTTTTTTCCGTTCTGCTTTTCGCTCTAGCTGAGGGGCGCCAAAATGGCGAACACTGGGCGCCAAATGAATTTTATTTCACAGACGCAAAGCGCGCAATTTTATTCACTGTCAAACCGAATTTGCTTCGCACAGCAACACGAGTTGAAAAACTTTCCACAGCTCTGACAAAAAATTCATCCAAAATTGAAATTAATTTGCTGGCTTCTTGTTCTTTATTTTTTGGCACTGCCTTTTAAGCTAATTTGCCGGGGTCCATCTCTGCTGGCAGTGGCTCCATCCATTTCCATTTCCAAAATCTGCGTACATATAGAGAGCATTTTTAATCCAAGGCTAGTTGCCAGCTCTTAGTCAATTACGCGAATCCTGAGAAGTCACTTAAATGCTATGTCATAGAGCTCTCCGGGGCAGGCAACTCGAGGTCAGGTTTTGCGACGGCCCAAAATCATTTTGAGGCCGTTAACAAGCTTTGCCTGCTCCTGATTGCGATTGGAATTGAGTTTGCGATTCACATTCGAGCTGCTTGCTGGTTGCTGGTTAATGTTGTCCAGGCAACACTAACTGCCAGCCAGCCAGAGCCAGTGATAGAGTAGGTCTGTGAAGTGCATGGAGGAAACTCTTTAGCAATTTGCAATTGGCATATCGAGAGCAGAGAAGAGCTGAAATACGGCAGAGATGAAAGCTGAGAGTTGAGAGTCAAGATGCATTCATGCATGCGGACAATCCACGGCTCGACGCACTTCTATGTGAGTGGTTTGGCGTCCGACGCAGACATTCGATGGACCCCGGTTGGCATGGGTACGCCAAATATGCGGATGTGGAGCTGTGGGGGAGTGCAAAATGGGAAAAGGGGTACTGGGAATGTGGCAATAAATCACGCAACGTTGATTCCGTTTGCAAATTCACAATGTAATATTTACAGTTTAACTGGATTCAATATTATTTAAACCTTCTTTTCTGACTGTTGACTGTTAAACGAATGTGTTTGAAAAGTGCAAATATTACCAGTTATATAGCTAATTCTCTTTTCACAGATCTGAGCACAATTGCTTTTTTAAGAAATTCAGTTATTTTTATTTAATGGTAATGATTTTGGTATTCGCAATATTTTTATTACATTTTTGTAATTAATACCAATGAAATCAATAAGTTGCTTGACATTTGAAAATATACAGTTAGTTAAATAGCAAATAAATTGGTAGATTTTGACTTTAATAATGCCAATAATTGTGTGTTTCTCTCTCTCTTATTTGTGCACATACTTTTCAACTTTACTGTATTGGCGTTAACTTTGCAGCAGATAAAGGTCAAAAGGCATTTGGCACTTAATGAAAGTTTTTTTGGTCACTTTAGTTCGTTGGAAGTGGCCTTAACGGAATTCCACAAAGGCAATGAAATTAATTTCATGGCTCAAAAAACACAAATCGAAAACAATTAGATGAAGACCTCACTCAAACACATAGGCACACACACACACACACACACTCGCACACACACATTCACACATTCACACATCGCACTACACGCATCAGTGCATCAAATTTGGGAAAGAACAAACAAGAACGTTGTAGTCGAGTAAGCTCGATTATAATATACCCTGAACCCAGTTGTAAAAAATAAGTTGTAGTATTATTAACAAATTTCTCTTCAAGCGTTTTGCACACTTAAATGAGAACAAGTCTGCAAAGTGCGCTCTTTTCATATATTCAAAATTTTAAGTCTCTAGCTATATATATATATATATATATATATATCTAATCGAAAATGCTACCTTCACCTTGTTACATAAATTTGCAAAAAGCCATTATAGCCTTTTTACTCATTTTGAATGTGTTCAGGGTATAAAAAGTGAAAGAATTTCGGGCAAACCAAATAAAGCGACATGTGAAAAAGACAAAAATAAATCCTGAAGTTTTTCCTTAGCCGGGGCAATAAAAGTCCATTGCTCATTGTCTTGGATACAACTGTCGAGGACGCTTGCCACAATGTTCACAGTTACGAAGTTCTATATACTCTGCATATAAAGTCTGAATTAAAATTAATATATTTAAATTAGATGAAAAATGAATATACATTTTAGAATGGTTATTGTAGATGTTGACTCTTGGTCAACTTCTTCAAAACTAATTTAGGCGCAGAGGATATCAAAAGTGTTGCCCCAGAAACGGAAACCAGATGTCAAAGTTTGCAGCTCGTTTGATTGGGCCAATTGTTCACAGTTTGTTCACACTTTGAGCCGGACATGTGGTCGTTTTGGTCTAACCGGGCCAAGAGCTGCGACTTGAATTGATTGCAAACTGCTTTTCAACTGCAACTTGAACGATACTTTTAATTGTTGAACAAGTCTCGACGTTGACTTGTCAAAGACTTGCAACGTGGGCTTATTCATGTGAACACGCAACCAGCAACTTGCAACATGACTAAGTGAATCGTCTGTCAGCCAAGGTGAGTCGAAGTCGGCAGGCCTCGATTCGAATTCGGTTGAGTCTGGAGTCGGAGTCGAGTTGCGAGTGTCTTCGTTTGCCATTGCCAATGTAAATACGTGTGCGAAAGCGACCACCTGAGAAATCAGCACTCAACAGGCCATGCCACAACGCGACGCGACGCGACGCAGCGCAACGCAACGCAACGCGACTCGACTTGTGCCTCGGTTTGGCTTGTTACCAAATCGCTTAAGCGTCGCCGCAAGCCAGCAATAAAAATTGCAGCCCACCTATTGTTGACTGTTTGAATGTTTGAATGTATGGGTAAGCTGTTGTTATATTGATCTAAAATTGAATATGGAATTGCGTGGCAGCTTCTGTTCCTGCTGCTGCTGCGACAGCTGCATGTGGGTAAATCCACAGCTGTCGCTTGCCACTCGCGGAACTGGCTGAACTGGCTTAAGAGTTTTTATATGAATCATGCAGATGATATTCAAGTTTCTACGGGGAAACCTTCTATTGTCAATGTGAACAAGCAAACATCAAAGCCAACGTGCACCACAGCGAGCCACCCAAAATCATCTCCACTCCTGCGTTGTGCTTTGGTGTCTTCATATATGCGCGTTGTACTTGCGGTAGTGCCACAGATTTTTATGACATTGCCGCACATTTAATTTTACAGCTTATCAAAACAGTTGACACTTCCACAGCACCGACTCCTGCGTCTGATCCAGCCAACCACCTACTGCCGCTGCCCCCGCATTTTCTGCTACAGATTGTGTTTCAGTTTTGGGCTCGCAACCACATTGACAGCCACGGCAACTGCGACAGGCTCTGGTTCAGGTTCAGGTTCGAATTCAGGACAAGCGGCTCCCTTGACGCTATTTACATTTTGGTTAACTGTAAATTGGCTTTGTTTTCAATGCCTGTGTGCATGTGTATTGGTGTGTGTGTGTGTGTTTGTGTGTGCCATAAAGTTTTTTGAAGCTCATTGAGCGCGTTAATTGATTTTGCGCCAAACAAAGGCAAAAGTTTGAAGCGCTGTCGGTGGGTAGCGGAGCAGCAGGACATGCGAGCAGATTGTGGGACTGACAAAAGCTACAGCAATAAGGCAGCAGGACCAAAAGGACGTAACGACTGTATGGAACAAAAAGGCCAATTGTTGGGAGCGACAGCGGCAGCGGCAACACAATAAACACAGCAAATGTGAAAGAAGCTCTAAAAAAATATGCCAACAACAAGGGGGTGGTTGTGCTTGGAGGGTGAGGTTCTGTGTGTGTGTGTGTGTTGTGGGCAACGACAACTGAAGCAATTTACAAAATGACATTATTTGAGCGTAAACATAAAGAAAATCAAGCGAGCCAGCGAGCGAGTGCACAGTGGGCAAATGGGAAAAAATTACGCCAACAACTAAAATAGACAGCAATTCGTAACAGGCCACCCCTCCCCACCCCACCCCACACCCCCATGTAACAGTTGCCAGTGCTGCCATTGTTATTGCGACTATTGTTGTAGTTGTTGTTGTCAAGCAGCAGTTGAGGAGAGAATCGCTTTGCTGCAAAGTTTACATATTTTTAAACGAGGGCGCAACTATTTTTTTGCCACTTCATTTTTTCGTCGTGCTTTGGTCTGGTCTGGTTTGGTCTGTTTTGTTGTGTTGTTTTTGTTTTTGTTTTTGTTTTTGGTTGGCTTCGTTGTCCCTTGGAAAAACATTTTATAGCCTCTTGTTCGCGACGTGCCAAGGCGACGGGGAGCAAAGGGCGCGGAGTTGGAGGTGGGCAGGTCAATTGCAGGCGTTTCTCGGAATTTGTTTTATTTTTTTTGTTTGTCAATGCATATGTGTGGGTGGCAATGTGTTCCGGCGGCTTGCAGAGAATGTGAGAGGGGCTTGGGTGGATGGTTGGTGCAAGCTTAAAATGATAATAAAAGCGAAATAAATTTTGTGCTGCATAGGCGATGGCAGTTGGAGGGGGGTGCGGGTGCGGGGTGCAGAGTGACTAACCAAGTACATGCACATTTAAGAAGGGATAAAACGCATAAAATAAATGAAGTGTACACACACACACAAAACAGCAACATAGTGTGCGAGTGTGTGTGTGTGTGTGTTGATGAAGAAATGCCTCATAAAATAAATGACTCAGCTGTTAATGTGGATAAGGCGCATATCTTTTGTTCTCTAAGGGAATTTGAACTTTGCTTATTGATTCATTTTAAATTTGATCAACTACCACAAACAGCACAGCCCCAAGAGCAAACTGCTCTCCCACAGCCTGTCAGAGTGAATAATATAAAAATATATATTTTGGATCAAGTGTTATATAACGCACCCACTGCCACCCCCCCCCCTCCCTCCTTCTCCTTCCCCACATTTGTGTTGTGTGTGCGCCTGGATTTAACAGCAAATTTTTTGGCCAACACAACCTTTTAATTAAAAATGTGAAATCATCTGCAATGCGAATTCGGCGGCAATGTCTGCTCAAATTTACCTTTGTCGAGTCAATATTTACCTGCTCTGATTTTAAATTTCTAGTCACTGCCCTCAGGTCCGCTCCGCTGCTCCCCTGCTCATCCATTGCTGTTGCTCTCTGCCACAGTCTCTGACCCTGTCAGCAATTTTATTTGCCTGTATCAAGAGTCTGCAGAGTGCGAAAACAAATAGCAAAACGCATACATACATATGTGAATACACATACACATACACACACAGGCACATGCAATATTCATATGGCTTTATTCAGATGCAGTTCTATAAATATATATTTATATACATCTATGTTTGTTGCAACAGTCATCAATCATTCATGTTCTGAAATTTGCTTAAATTGCACAAGTCAAATGTTTGTTTGATTGATGAATCTCGAATGGTATTTTTCATATTATAATCATCCCAGGTAAAGTGTCCTTAAAGCATACATCAAAAGAGTTCTTGTTATGCATTTTTTAATTTTCAAGTAAGCCAGGTTAAAATGTGGGGGCTGACTACGCCCAGCGTTATTAAAATACCTGTCATAAACATGTTTTCCGAAACCAAAAGTTTTATTTTTTCAGTTAATTAACTGACAATATTTTTTTAACAATGTACAAATATTTGGTTCTTAAATGCATTTTATCCAAATGCATGCAGTTTATAACTACTTAAAGGTGGGAAAAATGTCATGCTTAATTAATTTACGATTAAATTGAATTTATTCATTTAAAATAAAATTATGTTGAATTGCATTTTAAAAATCTGAAAATACCCCCAATTTTTACATGACTATAAATATTGATTATATAGTCAATAATTATTATTTATGTAAAGCTTATTTTGTTACATTTTGATAAACGAATTCAAATTTCGGAACAATTTCTTAGCAGGTTATGCAATGTAATGGAAAATTGTGCTTGTTAAACATGTTGAACACAAAGTAAAATGTTTCAGTTTATAGTAGAGCAATGGTAGAAAGAGAGAAAGAGATGGAGATAGAAAGAGAGATAGAGAGAGAGATAGAGTGGGTGAGCCAAAATGCGAAACTGAGAGAGGTAGTTAAATCGATTGCAATTGTTGCCAGAAAACCAATGTCAATGACAGACACAATTATGCAAATGTCAATGTGTGTGCGTGTGTGTGTGTGTGTGTGTGTGTGTGCTTGGCTTTGTGTGTGTGCAACATTGCATAATGAATGCTCCATGATGCGTGGGTGTTCGATATGTTCGTGTCATGTTAAATATGCGCACACAGAGCAGACACACACACACACACACACACAAACACACGCACACCAAGCATTGCTCAGTGATGCGTGCATCTGAATCTCAGCTGAATGTGATTTTCGAATTGTGAGTGTGTGTGTGTGAATGAGTGTCTTTGGGTTCGGTTTGCTATTTGTTTCCTAGCCATGGCGAAACTGACCCTTTGATTTATCAAATGAAATTGTTAATTTGCAGCCAAAACCAATTTTGAGTTGCACATGTGGCACTGCCATGATTTCTTCTCTCTCTCTCTCTCTCTCTCTCTCTCACTCTCTTTCTCAGCCACAGAAAATATGCAACAAGAGTTGCTGCTGTGGCTGCTGCATTCAGCGTTGGCTATAATTGACTACTACAACAACAACAACAACAACATTTGCTGCAAATTCAGTTAATGCAGTTTCAGTTTCAATTTCAATTCGAGCCTCAATTTTGACCACGAGACGAAAATTTCAATTGAATTTTGCGCTCGAACCAATTAATCGATTTTCATTTAAATTTTAATTTAAGCCAATTGCCGCACAGATTTGTTGTTGTTATTTTTGTTAATGCTTGCAACATGCATTTGTTTGACTTGTGGCTTAGTGGGTGTGTGTGTGTGTGTGTGTTTGTGTGTGTGTGAATGTGAGTGTGGTATAGAGATCAGACACAACAAAAATCCATTTACCATAACAAAATTGATGGCGATTTTAATTGGCATTGATTGCGAAATAACAATTGCATTTAATAACCAGCACAAACAATTATTTATTGCTATGGTTATGCATACACACACACACACACACCCACACACCCACACTCACACTCATGCACACACCTCCACTCGCTCAGTCTATGAAAAATGCATGCAAATTTCTCTCTCTGTCACTCTCAAGCCACCATCCACTTACTCAATCTGTCTCCCTCTCATTTTTATTGTTTCCCTGTCCCCCTCTGATGTCAGTTAAGCTGTGGTGTCAACTGGCAAGGCGCCATTTTTGTTGTGGCTAGTTAAACACAGCCAACCTTGGTTCACAATTTAGTACAAATATTTTTAACATTTTCACACGAAACTATTTTCAAAAGTTCCGAATTTTTACTTCCTAAAACAAAAGTCTAATTAAAATTAAAATCAGATTTCCACTTAAAAAAAATTGTAAGAACGAGATTTATGAATTAAATTAAAGAATAATTAAATTAAACTTAGAATACCTCCAATTTCTTCTACGAATGCAAATTTAATAAAAGTAGCAGCAAATTTTTAAAAAATTTAACTAAATTTAATAAATTTGCAGATCTTTGGATACCTTTCAGTTTGCGGCAATTGATTTATGAGTGAAACGACACAAGTTGAACTGACATGAATGGAGGCAATTTCCTCGCATGTCGTAATCAGCGGCGCCAAGTTAAATTAACATAAATTGGATTCATCTATGTAGGCGTATCTTTCCGCTGGGTTCTTCCTGCTCCTGGTTTGTACTGTGCCCCCCCTAACCCTCCTCAACCTCATGTGACAGGGCACATTTGAGGCGCAGAGTCTTTTGTTTGGCGCAAAATTCAATTAACGCACATCATTCATGTGGAGCCCACAGCCAATTTACAGTTAACCAACATTTGAATGACTTTGGTGAAAAGTGGCGTTGAACGTTGGGGTTGGCGAGGCGTCATCATGCGACTTCCCCTTGCCCCCTCCTCGCCGTTGTGTTGGCTTCGGCAGTCTCTTTGATAAGTTATAAAATTTAATGCGCCATCATGGTCGTAAAATCTGTGTGGGGCGACGCCGTCGACAACAACTCAATGAAGTTGCCACAAACAATATAAAGTCATATAACGGAAGGCAGTGCACTACTACTGGGCATGCCAGGGCGGGGTAGGATGTTGCGGGGAGGAGCTCAAAGAGCATAAAGCAGCCAAGCAGCCAAGCAGCCAAATATGCATGATGTACGAGTCGCAGGAAGTGCCGAGAATGGAAGGAGTCAGTGGATACTTTGGCCAATCTGATGGCTGTCTGGTTGCCGGGTTGACTCTGTCTGTTGGCTATCGTTGATATTTTGCTGTTTGCTTTAAGAGAATGCCTGAAATACCGTTTGGCAAACATTTGGCCCCGTTAAAAGGGCGAACTGGCATGCAATGTACAATGTACCATGTACAATGTACCTGTGGCTAGGCTAGTCAGGTGTTGATGGGAAGGCATTTTCACAGGTGTTGCGCCGCAGCTGATTTAAATTATTCGCATGTTTGGCTTTTGGCCGTGGCCAGCGCATAAATTCCCCGTAGTACATGCGGAATGAGACAGCCATAAGCTGACCGAAAGCAATTGGCCGAGATAAGATGTAATGGCTTTTTATGGCCGACCGACCCTCATAGTTATCAACAGGAATTACGAGTGAGGCCAACGCCTGGCTGACCAGTGGCCACCAGTAGCCACCAGTAGCCACCAGTAAGTGCAGTCTGTGTCTGGTTAACAACTGCAGCTGGTTGCTGTTGCTGTTGCTGGCCACAGCTTTAAGTTGCAGCCAAGTCAATGACACTTGGCCAACTATACTCTTGCCAAGCAGCCACCCACAACCACACCCACACCCACACCCACAATGTGACCCTCAACTTGGTAGCAACGTTGCTCGTTGCCAGTTTAATGGCCGCTGAATGATTTAGCAGAAGTCTGCCGACTTTGGCTAGCTAACTGGCTGTCACGCCTCCTCCTCCTCCTCCACCAGCTCCAGTTGCTATTCCTGTTTGTTTGCCAAGTTGCCATCAGTTGGCGCATTTCCCACGTGTATCAGCCCACGTTCGATTCATACTGATTCATTTTGATTCATTTGAGCTGCGCTCTGCACGGCCGCAATTTCACATTCAATTTTAGATTCATGCCACAACGCATTATGGAGAGACATACATACATACATCTGCACTCCCCTCCCCCCTACCCGCTCAACCAATTCAGTTCACAATAAGCTACTCCATGTTGCCGCATTTTGTATCATTTTTATTATGGCTCTCCACGCCTCCTCATCCGTCCACCTTCGTGCTGGCTCAGACAATTGATACAATTGATATCTCAGGTGCTCGCTTTCGCACATGTATTTACATTACCAATGCAGCAGAACCACTCGCCAACCCACCACTCCCACAACACTCACCCGCTCACCCCTTGCCTATGTTTGTTCCCCTTGCCTTTTCAAGTCTAGTTGCGACTTGCCTTGACTTTCCCTTGAATAGTTTGTGCTGCATTGTGTCCCAACTTGCTATTTCCTTGTACCATGCTGCAAGCTCTCCTTTATTTTCAGGGACAAGCTCACACACACACACACACACACACACACAGACACAAGCACATTCCTTGCATCTATGATGAGAAGTTGGGTGCAACCAACTTTAGAAGCTTGGCCCACAATTACAAGTATTGAAAGTTGCACTTTGAAGTGCACTTTTCATGCGAAAACACTTGAAACAAAGTGTTTTCTGGCTGGGATTGGATTGCAAAACTCTGAATGAAGTGCTTGGACCACAAACATTAATTGCAGTATAGCTGAAAGTGCAGACAATTGGCCAATCAAATAATTTGCCAAACTTTGTGTGATACGCCTGCAAAGTGCAAATTGCATGTGGCATAGTGTTTTTGGCCTACCCCCTTCGTCTTTGTCTTTAGGCTCTAACTTAATAAAACTAGATAAGCCTTCGCACAAGCTATTAGCCAGAAGCGTTGTGTCTATTTCCCTGCTAATATTTAAACTTGTCGACAGTCAAAAACGCAGTCCTTCCTCAACTGACAACTGTCAATTTCTAAGTCAAATTTTCTTACATAAGCCCATTTTAAACACATTTTGAACACACTTCAAATATTCATAACACATGTTTTTAATTCTTATTTACAATCTGTTACAACACCTGTGTGTGTGTGTGTGTGTGAAACTATGTGTGTGTGTATATGTAATCCCTTCTCTCACTTCACCTTTTTTCCCACACATGACGAGCAGAGCAGGATTTGGCATCTTTTTTTTTTGAGGAGTTGGGTGTAAACACACATAAATGAAGAGCACACACACTCACACACACACACACACACACACAATGAACTTGATTATGTGCTTCCATTCACACCTTGAGCAGCTTTTATTTTTCGCAGCTTTTCATCAGAATTTCTGTGGCTTTCTCACAGTTTATGTTGTTGGCTGTTTCAACAACAATTATTTTCAATTTGAGTTCTGCGAGCCATGAAATTAATTTCGTTTGCTTTCTCGACCTGCCTAACACTCACTCCTACATGTGTAGGAGAGCTCTAATCCCTAAGAGCAACGAATATATACATACATATATATGTACATATATAGAAACTTGTGAAGTTGGAAGCAGCTTTTTGAATGTGTTGTTGTCTGAAATCAATCTTTGTTGACACTTTGAAGGCTTTTAACCTACCGTCAGCTTTGAACAGCTGTCAGCTGTCTCACTTGGAGTTGTTTGGATTCGGAAATGATGCTTCTTCCATTGTTCAAGCATTGGTCCAGCAGAACAATAGCAAAAGGCTATGTGGCTTTTTTGAGCAACAATTGAATCCTTACAACGATCTCTTTAAGGGCAAATTGTAATGAATGCGTGTAGAGTTGGGTATTTATTACACTTATTCATCTCATCTGGCTGGCATCTGCTTTTTAATACGATTCATTTTCGTCCACTTTATTTCAAGTATATCTCAATTTGGATCTTCTTTCTGCCCTTACACTTTTTGTATCTGCACTCTATAAAATACGATTACTAATCGCTTTGTCTACTCTGCTTTGCCTTGGCTTGGCTTGGCTTGGATAAGGGCTGGCCTGGCCTGGCCTGGCCTGGTTTGGTCTAGTCTGTTTCTTGCTGCGGGCTCTTTTGCGCAATATCTTAGTCATCCACGTCACAAAGGGACACGCCCACTGCCCAAGAAATTTGCCAGCTCATCATTTGTGCAGCGCTGTGTAATTAAAGGCGCTCCAAAAATGCTCGACCACAGCTGAGAAACAGTCAGTCAGGCAGCCGGGCACCCAGTCACCCAGGCCGGAGGCACTGACTCGCAAAGAACTCGAGTGAGTTGCTTAAATCTACAGTCATGTCTATGACTCTTTCTCTCACTCTCTCTCAGTGTGTATGTGGGTGTGTGTTTGTTGGTGTGTGTGGCGCCTTTTCATGTTGATTATGCTAATTTCCAAGTCGAGTTTCGAGTGAACATGTTTTGAAGCATGTTCAGCAGCAGCAGCAGCAGCAGTTGCAGCAGGAGCAGAAGGAGCATAAGGACCTGTCAGCCACACAAATCCATCCATGGGACGTCTTTGACTTTGGCCACATCCGTTTCTACATCCACTTACACTTCCACTTCCGCCGCGGGGCACACAACCAATGCCGTTTGCCACTTTAATGAAAAATGCTGCATAATTTGAAACCCCCTTCTAACCACTTAGGTGTTTTTGCTGTTGTTGTTGTTGCTGTTGCTGTTGCCTTGGCCCGTAATTAAGGCCTTTGAGTAAAGTGAAAGCAATGCTCATGTTGTATGCCCCAACTCTCAGCTCTCTCACTGCTCCTGGCCATTAACTCCACACTTCGATGGCTAAGCACAAAGTGCGACACTTGCACAAAAGAAAACAAACCCCGCTCCCTTTCCATGTACCACAATAAGGGTGCAGGGTGTGGCAATATCCAAAGGGAGAGAGAACATTTTAAAATATACACTCAAAATAAAAAAGGAGTAACATTCAAATTAAAATAGGCATTTCTTTTTCAATTAAAATTCAGAGAATCATTTCTGGTTTCTAGAAAAAATTTATTTTCATTCTAAATAAATGAAAAATGTTTCTGAAATTTACTTTTTTCAAATGTCTTGGAATGTGGGATTGTAAAATATATTTATTAACAGAGCAAAAAAAAGCTAATTTAAGAAAATCGAAAAATCATCCTTGAAATGAAGAAAAAATTACGCTGGTTTCTGCTAGAAAGTTTTATAAATGTTCTGTGTAAAATTGAAGTGAATACTATTTTCTGAGTGTGAGCTTTGAAAAATTCGGATTTTGCTGTATTTGGGGAGATTGTGAAATGGGCGCGCAGCTGACAGTTTTGAAAAATGAATGGGCGCCTGAATGGTGTGTGGGCGTGGCAACAGGCAGCCAGCAACGTCGTCATAAGGCATCGGAAACAGCGAGGTGCCGCAAATGTGGCGGAAAATATGGCGTCAGTCAGAAGTCAGCGCAGCGCGTTTAATGTGCGCGACAGCAAATAAATTGCATTCGGCTGCAGTGCAACTTGCAGAACCCCTTTCATCACACCTGCAAAGCCAAAGAGAAACTCAGTTCTTCAAAAAAAAAAAACAATGAAAAGCAATTTCACAAGACTCCAACTACCTGCCGCGACTGCCACCAAAAGGTGTGAAAGAAAAGCGAGGAAAAACGCAGTGAAAAGGAAAAAACTTAATATTAACAGGAGAGAGTTTTTCTGTTTTGAAAGAAACTAATAAAGCATCCACAATGCGACACTGATTGAATAATATGAATGCTATAAATTCCTGATTCCCGAAGCAAATTCAAAAATGAAGAAGCGGACCAGAAGCCAATAAACTAAGTGCAAAGAATGTCGTAAAAAGCCAACTTAATTGTTGAGAGAATATCTCTAAAATGCACAGTTTGTTGGCAGAAAGCGTGCAACCAAACTACTGTTGTTGCCAGCTCGTTTTAATTGCTATGACAGCCACACAAGTAGCTCCACAAATGCCACTCCAAAGAATCCCCTCCCACATCCATACGCAATAGTTGCAATCGTCGTTGCTCGAATGTATCCTAAATTAAGTTGTTATCCAGTGGAAAAATATGCAAATTGTTTTTGGCTCATGTCAGACATAAATTTTTTTTATGACCAAGTGACATGGCAGCCCAGTCTCTCTTTCTTTCTCTCTCTCTCTCTCTCTCTCTCTCTCACACACACACTTCATCTCTTTCTCTATTCCATCAGCAACCCCTTGAACCCCTAACCCTCCTCTTTCACATGGCATTTGTCTAGCGAACACTTTCGTCTGGCGCCGACAAAAAAATATAAAATTAAACAAAAGAGCCAACTTGCATGTGTGTGTGTGTGTGTGGTGTGTGTGTATGTAAATGGTGGGGACGTGTTCAGGTTTATGCACACTTCGTGTATCCCCAAATCAGATAAGCGAACCTAACTCCTACCTCCCCTCGGCACCCAAATCCATTCTTCATTCAGTGCCACACAACTCAAAACCGAAGCGTAGCGAATCCCTCTCTAAAATAACGGCGAATCATAAATACTAAGTTGAGGCACGGCTCCACATTATTTAGTGGCAACAACGGGCGACAGGCAGTTACTCTCTCCTCCTTTGCCCCTACCAGTTGCTCTCTCCTCCATTGCCAACACCCCATTCTGCTGCTGCTTTTGCTAAGCGCAACTAACAGTTAATTAAGACATTCAAGCATTCTCTGCTCCCTTACCACCCACTGGCTCTTTGCGGGTTTTACGCCTTCCCTTCCTTCTCTCCTGTCTCTCCCTCCCCTTACATCACCCTCACCATGTCCAGCTGCAGTTCGTCGCGTGTTTCCCTTCGGCAATGCGGCCATGTTGCCTTCTCCTGTTGTATTTGTTGGTTTCGCTGCAACTGAGCCAGAGAGTGTTTAAATAAACGTGTTTGCTCCAATCCCCCTCACCCATCCTCCACTCAGATTTTCCCTTTCACTTCTACTCACAAGCTTCTAATTGAGCGTGCAGAGGTCCTTTCTAATTATCGCACGAGCGAACCAAAGCGAACCGAACCGAACCGAAAGCAAACTGGTTTGGATTTCGTGTCTTTGACGCTTTATTGTTGCTCCTGAATTTGCACTTATGTACTTAGCTGTCCTTGTTGTTGTTTCTGTTGTTGCTGTCCGCACTGTTGTTTACTGCAAATTACGATGGCGACATTCTGGCAAAAAGCCTCAGCCTCGCCCAAAAGCATAAATTAAGTTATTTTGGATCTAAATATAGTTTAAAATAAGGGTTAAGTTGCCAGACTGCTGTTATGGGGAACTTGGAGGATTGGGTGAGATTGTGGAAAAATATGTTAAAAGCAACCATGTGCGATTGCCTGCTAGGCAGCTAGCCATCCATCCAACCATTCAACCGTTCAGCCATTCAACCATACATCCATCGGAGCAGCGAATCAACTTCATTAACGTCTGAATTTGGTAGTGTGTGTGTGTGTGTTTCAGTGTATGTGCAAATTTCCTGTTCTGCTTTTTACGGCGGCACGTAATCAAATTAAGCAATTACAGCCCTGGGTACTATGTACCGTGTACTCCTTCCCTTTGAGCATTGGAACCACATCCACATCCCCTTAATTTGGGGAAGCTATGAAAACTCCCTGGAACACTCGGCAGAAAGGAAAGAGACAGCCCTCAATCATAACGGTGTGCGTTGCCCAGGCAAATGAAACTCCAACGGTTCTTTAGCTAACTCCAAGTGGCATTCATTTCATCCCCAGGTCCAATTCCAGACATATCATTTCGTCTTCGATATGTGAATAATCCACCCTTGTCAAGTGGGTTCATCTGAGCTCTTTCTTGAGTTAGACAGTTTCCTGTTATAAGAATTAGTATGCTAATCGTTTGGTTTATGACCAATTAATCAACTCCACAAAACATCCTGTCTTAGTCCTAGGTTCACCAACATATTTTCATTGACTTATGCATGTCCTCGTCCGCACCTTTTTTTTGTCCTCCCAGACCCACGATAGACATACATTGCAAACATAACTTTGAGCTGCTTCGAATTGGAATACAGCTGTAACCGGTTTATGACAGGTTTATGGTGGCTTCAGACTCTGCTGGAACCATGTCGCCAATTAACAATATTGAATTTGCAATGGAGGCAAAAGCCAATAAGAAAGAGACAAGAAGAACCCCACCACTACAATGGAATCCTCTCGAGTGGGTCAACGCAAAAGTGTTTACGAGTCGGCTTCACTTTCCTCGGTTCGTGGTTTGGCTCTTTGCGCTAATCGCTTGCCCCATAAAACCGTAAAAGCGCCCCCTAATTATAACTGACCACGCAGCAGTGCAACTCGGTTGCGTTTTGTTTCCATTTCTATTGCGAGCGAATGAATGGAAATGCAAATGCCATAACAAGCGACGGGTTGAATGGGGAAAACTTCTCTGAATGGCAGTCGACTGACTTTGGCTGCTTACCTCATGGATGAGCTAGCGACAGACCTTTTGGGCGGACACACGGACAGGCACTTCAGAGAACTTCCCCACTGACCTAATGAGCCATTTAGCCAATTGGGGTTAATGTCTTGTGGGTAGAAGAAATGGTTAGAGGGAGCAAGCCAGGACGTAGCAATGCCTTTCAGCTGCGACTTACAACTTATTGATAAATATTTCACAGGATTCGTGCAAAGTTTGTTCTCAGGGAAACATATGAAGTCGCTAACTGACTGACAAAACTTGAGGATGAACGAGGTGTTCCATTTTATTTCCTTCACCTCTTTATTTTCATATTTTCCTAATTTATGGGAAAACATTTTGGTCACGTACTCAGGACGTGAGCATTTTCGTCTATGAAAAAAGAAACTTGGAACCAAACTTGGAACACGCCTTGCGTTCTACTAAACTGCATTGTTCCCCACTCGACGACTGCAGCAATCTTCAATCTGCAATCTGCCTACTGGCAGCTTAGCTCTAAACTTGTTGTGTGTTTCCCTGCTCCAATTCGTGTTGATTGGAATTACGATATCGGGCGAGCCTTGTAAGCCTCCGTGTGAGTGCGTGAGCTGCCTGCTGACCAGTTGTCATTTACACAGCTTACTCCTTGTCCAACAGGACGCAAACAAACATGGACAACCCAATCGGTAGAGCTCTCAATTGGACCTCCCCAACCGATTACATAGCGATGCATCGCAACTCCAATTGCAGTTGAAAAGAAGGATGGAGTGGGAGCAGGATGAGACGGCTGAAGGAGGGGTTCAGAGGGATGTCTTTGATTTCAATTGGTTTCATGGTTTCGATTTTGAACTCGCACTGAGTGGAAGTGAAAATGCCCTGCCGGTATATGAAACTGTAATTGGAAGCCACTGAAGCGAGCTGTCCGAATCTGTATCTGAATCTGTTCTCATGTCACACGTCACTTGAGTTCTCTATGAGTTTGTTAAACGGGGTAGGTTGAGGGTGACTTCCTCATATGAAATGACAGATTGCTCCATGGCAACTCGCATATTAATTATGGGCAGATCCCAGACACTGATGCATAATATTGAAGCCAAGCCCGATTCCATTCTGTAAAGTATATGTCTATTCGAATTGATGTTCCCCTGGGAGCCTCGACCTGAAAGTAAACGCGTGTTGCTTGGCCCCTGAAATGGTTTCAGTTTCGTTTCATCCTCGGATCGGACTAAACATCAAATGTCAGCTGGGCATCCTTTCAACTCATTTAGACTGCATCCCTTTGTTATCTGTCTTTGTTTCTGGCTCTGAGCAGTTCAAATTGCCACCTAATTGGCATTTGCTGAATCCATCGATGCATTGACTCCATCAAATGTAGAGTTATGTTTCTATCACTCATCACTCACCCAATCCAACTCTGACAACTGCTGCTTATCAGTTAATGTGGCGTTTTATTGAGTTATGGAAATTTTCAGTGCTCAGTGAGTTGGCAGGATGTCGATGTGCCTTCTGCCATTCTCCGACTGGCGGGCAACCGCAGACATATTTTCCAACTCATTTCATCGCGTGTTGTGCTCGAATTCAGATATCACCGCTAAAAAGCGTAGCCATGTTCCTATTCCTGTCCGTATCCAAATACCATCGAAACCTGCCCGGCAGCCATTTTGTGCAACAGTCGCATGCTGTCCATCATCATTCGCATCGTCATTATGGATGTCATCATCCCCTATCCACAGACGAGTCACTTTTACGATCCAATGCTAATAAAGCCGTCTCCTGTCTGCTGTCTGTTGTCTGCTGTCTGTTGTTGGGCGTCAGCGCCAAGTTGCATAATTCAATTACATCCGATGTAGACCCATTAAACTAAATCAATGGAAAATAAAGCGTCACACTTCATTACCACAGTTTCATCATATCGTTCCATTCTGGCATTCACCCATTCTTATCCCCATTTTCAGATCATTTTTGTCTATGTAGTTTTTCCAATCATACAAATTTGGCGCCACTTCCTTTCAGCAAGAAGTTGTGTAAAGAAAGTGTCCTCTGTCCCTTTTTCCATTGTGCCTCGGATGGGCAGATCTTATATGTTTCGATGCTGCTTATCTATTTGGTGCAATGGATTGCTGACATCCAAGTGGACCCAGTCCGATGAAGACTTCTTCTGCTGCTGTTGTTGGTTGCAAAGTTTTCCGTCGCTTCCGACATAATTCCATCCTTATTCGCCCCTCTTTCAATGTGGCAATGCGGATGCCACTGAGTTTGTGCCTCAAAGCATCAAACAATTGACTCGCTTGACTTTTGGTTGGAGTTTCACATTTAGTTTTCCTTTTGAATAATAATATTCACAGTCAAACAGTTTTGAATGCATTTCTCTCAGTGTAAAAATATCTACTTCCGCTGCCAACAAGCCAACTTGGCCTTGGCCAGAGGCGTTTCTCAAACTTCTTGGGGGATTTTGAATTAGTGCCAAGTATAAAGTGTTGGTCCATTATTATCCTTCAGACTTCATAACTTCACTCGTAAAATCTTGATAGTTGCGAGTCCTGTCAGAGATTCTTAACATATCTGAGGAAAGGGAATCACTAAAAGCAAATAGTGACGCATAAAATAAAGTGGAGCTGAGTTTGAAACTTAGTTGCGGCCAAGTTTGATGGGGTTGTTGCCCCCATATGCTATTTGAGTGCTGTAATTCCCCATTTATCGAGGTAATTAACTATTTGGATGGAAGCAAGTGAGAAATTCGAGAACCAAAAGAAACCTGGCAGTTGGCTACAGGCCAAGTGGAATCTCTCACAACCGGAAACACGAGAAATCAAATTTAAAGGCATTTCAACTGCAAATGGCAGCAGCTTTCCTCAGCTCTGCCGCCCACTGTCAGCTGCTGACAATAAGATTGGAAGGCGTTAAAGGAAATGCCCCAAAATGTGGCAGCAAGTGTCCGAGTTTGTGTTGCTTTTGTTGCGGAATGCGGCAAAGGATTGCAACGGACTCCCATCGGACACATCATAAATACATCTTTTATATTGTTGCACTCCCCTTATTCCTGTTCTCCCTTTTCGGATATTTGATCTGAGAATCTGAAACGATTTGTAAAGCGGTCACAGCTCGACAGTCATTCAAGGACTCTGAGAACTGTGCAACAGAGTAAAAGAGGCAGGAGGAAATGAAAAGTGCATTCGCAGAGTTTGGTCAAGTGTGAATTATTCATTCCTCATCCCATTTTGTGAAGAGGCAGTTGAAAATCTTTCAAGACGAGTCGACGGAGTCTGCATTCGCTGCATTTGCTGCCTGGCTGGATTATATTCACGGGGCAATTTGTTCGGCGCCAGCAAGACCAAGTTTTGGGCAAGGGTGATGGGAGTTGAAGGGTGGTCACGTGCTCATTTTGTTTACATGGCGCATTAAAGGGATTGCGTTTCGTTTTATTGCGATTTGATTCTATTTTCAGTTTGTATTCCGTCGCATACACAGACTAAGTCTCGCAGTTTTGATATACCCTGATTCCAAAGGATATTATTGGATTTGTCCCATGTCCGTCTGTACAAATAAACGTATGAAAACATTTGAAAACTTGGACTGCATTAGACAGTGTGTTAAGATTGAACTGTTTTGCTGGAACCTTACTTTTAATTCACTTATAAAGAAAACCCATGTAGATAGCTGGCATCCTTCTCTTCAAATTGTAAAATATATTCAAATCAAAAACTGACTATATTTTAATGCTGAAGGCACAAGATTTTTAAGACACTTAAATGAGCCCTTCAATATTATATTGTATTTAATTTCTCGGCCACCTTTCCATCGATTGCAGAGTATCACACATTCGGCTATGTCCGTCTGCTAAATTCGTAATTTTTTTTCGTACTTCCATTCGCATTATTATTCTTTTCTTTATCCTTATCCACGCTCTGTGTAGTGCTTTGGATTTTGCTCGTATTGTTCGTTTGCCCTTCTCGTCTGCTCGAGGTTGGTGTGAACTTTGCCACTTTGCTGCAGCTTTTTCTGTTCCTGCAACAGTTTAAGCGTCTGTCAATTGTTGTTTTTGTTTTTGTTCTTGTGCCCTGTTATCGTCCCTTGCAGCTTTTTCTACACATTTGTTGCACGGGGTGGTGGCTCGCTTTGCCGATCCCTTGACTCACTTTTTCTGTTTGCTTTGGCCACGAGTTGGACTCATTACTGCAAAGTGGGCGTGTCCCTTGGCGGTTGGCAGATAAGTGCACGCCTAGTGGCTTAGTGGTTCTCATGTGGTTCTGCTCACTTCTCCGCTTATCAGTTGTAAGCTATCAGTTGCTGTTATTGCAAAGCACACCTTCAGGAAATCCCTGCCTTGAATCCGCATTTTATTGTTGGAGATTAACCACAGGAGACACGTGTCTCCTTCTTGAAATCTATTCACTAATCTTCAATCTCTGCAAATAACTCGACTGTTGCACGTGTAAACATAACAAATGACGCAACAACCTAGGAAAGGGTTTTCCACAGCACAGCAGACACATTTTCGATTATATTTCATAGGCCTCTGTTTTGATTTTCAATTTAACATTTTTCTTAATTTAATTTATATCTTGCATTTATTTTTTAATTAAAAGTCCAAAGCCTGCTTCCCGCTGAGTCTGTCAGCAAATGGAGAAAGTAAAATTGTGAAATCGTCCATTTAACATTTGATTTTCGCTCTACTGCTAATGAGTCGCATTTTCCAAGTTTTTTCCGCATTTTTTTCTAACTTAATTGAACGATGGCAAAATGATTTTAATTAAGTTTCGAGTGGGTAACACATTTCAAAGAAAATCAAATCAAAACGAAAATCAATACGAACTTGTGATGGAGAATTTCCCTACTATGTAATTGACTTTGAAAAGTTGTCCAATTTGTCTGGCGTTGCATGTTTTGGTCTAATCAAATCTTGGACAACTTTAATTGGACAGCATTTTAAACTGACAATTAGCTATGCGAATATATACGAGATGTGTCCCGCTGCAACAGATTGGATTAAAGTCCATTTGCATGCCGGGCTATAAAAAAAGAAGGCGCAACAGTTGCAACTATGCAGTGGGATCTACAAGGGGCAGACAGCAGCCATTGCGCATGTGACCACCCAGCCTTACTATGTGTGTGTGTGCGTGAGTGTAGACACCATATATGGTGTGACGGGGGGAAGAGGGTTTTGGGTGTCGGATTCCGGGTTTCGTTTGGGTTTGTTATGTAAACAAATTTGGGAGTTGTCTGCCGGATGATGGGCTTTGCGGCGTGTCTACGACAATTTTGCAACTGCCACAGAGTTTTGCTTTGGGCACCCAGGAACTTTGCCTGAATCTGCCTCAAGCGGAGCGTTGATAATCGATAAACGGTCAGCTTTAAGCGCCTTAAAGTCCCTTTTTTTTAGGTTTATTATCCTTTTGTTTCCGATTCGCTTGTCAGTGTGAAATGATTATATGATTGCCAAACATTACGTTTAACCTATTTCTAGCAGCTTTTGTGAGTCATTTTATTTATTTGGATACTGCTCGAAAAATGTAATCTGTTTTAACAGGAATACTAGTTGGTTGCCACTTGAAAATACTTGTGGCAAGTGGCTCTAACACGCATTACAGCCCACAATCAGTCCATTCGACTGGTTGGCCAACTGGTGACAACAAGGACGAGAAAAACAACATTTTAACTGATTGCGTTTCGATAAGTACGCTTTTAATGTGCACCTACCTAAGTGTGTGTGTGTGTGTGTTGTGTGTTTGAGTGTTTGTGTGTGTGCTTTTGCTTAACACAACACAACAGAACACAACACCAGAAGCCAAATTATCTAGCAAACAGACAGTTCATACGGATACACAAACAATCAGCAGGCAAACAAATATTTAATACCCTGTAAATTTAAATTTGCCTGGCCTAAGCTTCACAAAGATATTAAGCTTTTACAATTAAATTTAAATTTAATTTGCAATCGTCTACATATTTTTGGATACTCTTGTTAATCTCTCAATAAACTGGAGACAGCATAAATGCCGGAGTGGCCCTTAAATTTCATGAGGATGTCAAAGGATGTCTCCACCAACGTTGTGCATCAAACGTCAAAATCTAATTTTGAATATCTGCGAAGAGCATCTCAGCTAGCATTTTTAATGCAGGGTATCTCATGTTCGAATAAGCTCGACTCTAATCATTTTATGCTGTTGTGTGTGTAAAACAAGCATGTGTGTTTCTTGTGTGTATTTTACGAGTGTGTGTGTGTGTTTGTGTGTGTGCGTGTGAGTATCCATATGTGTTAGTTAGCGAGCTGTCACCCAATAACCGCAGCATTGCGTGACCAGTTTTCATGTATGTGGCTTCACTTTGCTTTCGTGTTGTGTGTGTGTGGTTGTGTGTGGATCGTGTGTGCTGTAAATTATGTAATTTTGAGGAGGCGTATCCTCTGTCATTAATTCTCCGGGCGTGTGTTTATATAAAAATCAAAAATTTTGACACTAATTGAAATATGCCGGAGATTACCAAACTGGCCCTAAGTAATGCCAAACAAACGATGAGTCCCCCTTCATCATCCCCTTTACCACAAGTCCTGGGGCCGTCCATAACACAAAATTATGCAAATTTTTTGCTGCGCTCGGACACTTTTCAATGCACGTGCCCCTCACGTCCTCTGCTTTGGCTTGATTGAATGCCCACTAAGTGCTGTGGCTTCGATGTGCCCCATAAACAGCAACAGCAACAACAACAACCACAACAATAATGAAAACTTTTCAGAACCAAAGTGCATAGGAATTGTGTGCCCATTAAACTGTGTGCTGGAATTTTTTTGTATGCCCTGTAAATATCAGAATTAATCGGCTATATGTGGGAATCTCGAATGTATAGAAACAAACAGAATTTAAGAATAAGCAGATCGACTTTATAAATTTAAAAATTTGATTTTGTCTGCTTACCAGAAATTAAGATAAGAGATTCATTTTACTTTATATTGAAATAAGAAAGAACGGAAACTTCAAGAACGCATATATTAAATATACGTTTCATTGTCGCGCCAACTGATGGTTTCTATGAAAGATATATGTGCTAGTAATATTAAATTAAATCATTCTCTGTAAACAAACATCTACAATGTTTAAAATAAAAATTATAAAAAATATTTACCATAAAACCAACAACTTAAATAGCCACCAAACCATAATCCCATCTAGCCTAGGCCTGTTTCTTGGCACATTGAATATTGTTTACCCTTGCAGAGCAAAAAAGTTGTAGAAGAACTTAGATAGTCGAAAATTTACTCTCATATTAATCTGACTTTACGAGAGCGTAAATATGTATATTTGTATGTGTTTATGTACGTATTAGCAAATGAGTGATTTGAGTTTAAGCTTGTGATTAAATAAGTTATTTAAGTTGTTTACTTTTAATATCCACGCCGGCTTTAAAATATGGGACCATTTCCAAGCAACACTCATAAAGTGATTTTTTTAAATAAAACTTTAATATATTAAATACCTGCCTTCAGCTAGTATCGTAGTCGAGCTCACTCTACAGCAACGTTCTTACTTGCTATAATTAAGCTGAATAGTTACGTTTAAATTTAAAATTAAATTTCGATTGCTGCGGTTTTGATATTACCTTAAGAAGTTGTGAGAGCTGGAAATTAGGTGAGCTTGGAAATGGGTAAATGAACTTAGACATGGGCAGAGGCAGAGATAAGACACAGACACGGCTGTCGCGGCGAGTCGACTAGTTCAATTTGGTCAAGAGGACAAGAACCTAAGTAGGCTAAGACTAGCAGCATAATTTTCACGCTCTATCAAGGGTTCGTTGACTCGACCTACAATTTGACGAGTAACCGGCTAGAGCCAATGACGGACAGTGGCTGCCAGCCGAGATTTGCGTAAAAAGCAAATTTCACTTTAATAACCAAAATGACAGCCATAAATCAATGATTATTGCCCATTGTACGGGGCCGGGTAATAAGGGGATGCGTCAGCTGGGAGCTCGTTTTTAGCTTGAGTTGGTTTTTTTGCGGCGCTTTAAAGTGGCTGCTGGAGAAATCCAAGATATTTTTATGGGCCACTTGGCCGATAAAAGTCTGGCCAGGTCTCAGCCTTAGTCACAGTCTCAGTCTCAGTCTCAGTCTTGTTCTCCGAGTCTGGTGTCGCTTAGCTTGCTTTTCTGTCACTTTGTCGCTCTGTCGCTTTGTGCACAATAAATTCAGCCACATAATATTGAAAATTTCCAGCTATGGATCCCTCCTCGGCCCTGCCAGAGTGTTGAGTTATAAAACGTAATTGAGGTTGTATTTCATGCCAAATGGTTGCCCAACTTGGGGGGACCAGTCCCAATGGCAGGTGGTTTTTCAGAGTGCGATTTCTGTAAAATGTGAACCATGATAATCACATTTACGATTTTGGAATCCCATAAACTCTGGCAGAAAAACGATGACACGAACAGAAACGCTGCTCTCTGTCGGTATGGGGCACATTGGCTACGTTTCAGCTTTCAATATCCCATCAAGATTTATTCTGACAATTTGACACCATAATAACCGAGATATATTGTCGACCACCGACACTGGGTACTCTGCTCATTAAAGTGCATAAATGCATTTTCCCTTAATAACCCAAACGGATGCATCCATTAAAGAGATTGCTCATTTTATGCAATTGAAACTTAATATTTAATATTAATATTCAATGGTATTTTGCATATTCATTTAATATGGTTTTTAACCTAACTGAATTAAATTTGTTTCGCTTTAATCCTGTTATAAACTTGCTATTAATTTTCCATAAACTGAAAGGCGTAAATTATAATAATTAATCTCGATGTTTATCTGTATAATTTATTTATTAATTTTATGACTGTCGCTTTATATTACCTTGTGGCACATACATATGTGTATGTATAAAAGCAGAAATTACCTGACACACGACAATGGCTACTAACAATGGCTACTAACAATGGCAACTAAAATTGTCGTCTGCCAGGTAATTTCAACTTGAACAAAGCTGCTTTCTCACACCAACCCCCTCCTTCCCCACCAGGGGAAGGACTGCCCACCATGCCTAATGCAAATTAATTGCTCTTACAAATTAGCTGGGAAAACAAAAACGTTTCGATTTGGAAGCTGACCAACGCATAATGCGTAATTTTACGCACAATTTAATTGGGCAGACCGGCAGATACTCTAGTAAAAGCTGATATGAGTTGGTTGTAGATAGAAAAGTTCAAGTTTGCTTCTGTGTATCCAATTATGTCAAACTAAAAAGCCACCTATCCAAACTAAGTATTTATAGTAACAATCAGTGTAGGTTTTGTGCAGGTGAGGAGGAGTCCTCAACTCACATCCGAGCAGAGTGTGTTGCCTTATCCAGGAAAAGATGCAGCATCCTAGGATGTAGTGTCAATGACATAGAAGCCCTCAACCCAACAAAGATTCAGGCATTCGTGCAGTAACTGAAGGAGAAGCTATAAGCTCAGATCTAAGAGGCCGCAGAGCAGAGCCCCAATATATAATATAATCGAATTATGTGTATATAAGATACTTCTATGTAGTAGAAGCGAGTCTCGAAAGAGTCATAGATAACTTAAATCTACAATTGTTGTCCTAAACCAATATACCCCTCGAGCCGATCAGTGTAAGCTCACAAACAATTGCCGTGTGGCAAGTTAACAAAAGCTCGCGCGTCGCTCGTTATTTTTAATCAGTTATCAAAATTTATCGCTTTAAATTTGTCTGCACAATGTGCGGGAGGGCCAGAAAGAGTACTCTGGGTGTATATTTATAGTTAGTGCTCATTTTAATTTTGTTCGCGTTATTTTGCGTTTAACATTTACGCGATTTTAATAGAGTGGACCACCGTCCCTACCACTCCGGCCGCTGTTCAACATCCGTTGGCCGCTCTCATATTGCATTTTCCCCTTGTTTATAGTCGAAAATGTGTGGAGCACATTAAAGTTAATGGAAAAAGCCAGCGGCTATTCAGCGCATAGTAATATCGGATATGGGGACGGGAAGAACTAACGGAAACAATGAGAGCTCATAAAACTCACTTGAAATGCAATTCGATACTTTTTGGCCAGAAACTGAGCCAAAAACTTTTTAGGGAATGAGCGAAGTGCCGTCGGCTGTCTAAAAACGCAACTGGCATGGAATTTCACCAAATCCTCAACCTCGGTTGATCCCCTTTGCTGGCAGGATTTTTTTTTTTTAGATTTGGTGGAATACAAATAGAGTTACGCTGCTTTGCGATGGCCAAAGAAATGGTAGATTATAATAAATCTGTTTATATTTTCCATTCTTCAATAGGAAAACAATGACTTTAAATTCCTTATTCACCCGACTTAACTGCTCACATTTTGAACACAAAAATAATTGAAAGCACAACGATTCGTCGCCCAATCACCTCCGGGCGGAGGTGGTAAGGAAAATAGAACGTGGTCTGCTTCGCAATTAAAGTCACCATGGAGCCAGGTGCTGAAACACAGGCGGGGGTAATGGAAATTGACGTTTGCTTAGCTCAACGCTTCAACTCACGGATTCAATTAGAAACGAAAGCCATTTTATAATTGAAACGAGCCTGGCAGGCAGAACACGCCCCCAGCCGAAGACGCCTACTTTTAATCCAGTGAAATCCAAAGGCAAACTGAACATCAATAGATATTGGGAGCAGCGCAAGATTAGCAAATGCTGAGCAGAATTTTAACACGAGGACAATAATAATAATGGTTAGTGCGGAGGGGAAGCTGGAGATATGATTATTCATTAGATGGCGAATCATGTAATTGAAAAGCTTTTTTGACACAACTGCCAGGACTCACATCATCATCGTCAGCATTGCGAGCATCATCGCCATCCCAAAAACAAAACCCGTCGCTCAATTTGTCACTCGGGTAGCTGGGTAGCTGAGACTAGGAGTGAAAGGTGGTGATGATGTGTGTGACTAAGCAGAAAATTTCCAGCATTGCCTCCACACAAATCTCGCTGTTTGCAACATCCCAGAGAGAATCCCCTATCTCTATCTTAGCCTGTGTCTTCCCAATTTTTCCTGCACCTCTTTCGTCCTGATTATGATTGAGTTGACGTCGTTAATATGTTGTCGATGTCGATGATGGGCGCTCCTCCATTGGGACACAGCGCATCCTTGAGCGATTGTTTTCCTCGCGCTCGCGACTTGGCAGCTTCTGAGCTGTTGAGTGAGGATGGGCGGCGTACAAAAGGAGGATATGCTCTTCCATTGAAATCAGTTACATTCCTCGCAATGTCAACACAATCACACACAAGAGACACACACAAATATTCACACACATGTTCATGTTACAGTTGCTTATTTGTCTTTTGAATTATTAATGAATTCGTTGAATGGCTTCAGCCTCCGGCGTGGGCTTGTGCTTGCCGAGACTGTGGTTACCTGGCCAGCATCTGAACTGAATTCAACTGAACAGACCTGAGTTGCAGTTGAAGTCTCTTGATGACTTGGCTCTTAATCAAGTAAGCCGTCGCCTGGTGCATCCTTGCAGTGTCCGTTTTCATCGCAGATAAGTTTAATTAAATCCCATGCACATTCCCCATTCCATGCCTTCAGCTGACTTGACCACGCATTGGAAAACTTTAAGCACTTTTCCATAGCTTTTGGGAAATAAAGGCATGATAAGGGGAACAGGAACAGAAGAGGACGAAGCAGCAAAGTTTTCTGATTTCGATTTTTATTGCGGCTAAAAAAAACTATGAAACAATTTCCAATCTGCTGCCATGGAGATTAGAGAACGCGAAAAGGGAAAGAAGAATCAGGTGGACTTGGAGCTCGGTTTCTTGGCAACAATTTAATTTCTTCTATTTTCAACTCTGCCAACTCTTGACTCTCCACCTGGTCACCAGTTTTGGTTTTGGTTTTGCCTCTAACTGCACCTGGAATTCCATTTGTGTAGCTGCACGCAACTAACAACAAAAAAAGGGGAAAGCAAAGGGCATAAAACCACTTGAACCACAAAACCCAAAAGCCAAAAGTTTTTCGTATTTTCCTTTTTTGCTCTCCAAATGCTTCTTTAATAATTTAATGCGCAGAAGCAAGATATTAACACGTATTTGTTAAAGCTTTAATAGATGCAACTCGTATGGGCTTAAATCAGAGAAATTTCCCTTTGCGATTTCGTAAGCTGTTAATCTTTTTATGAACTTTGTAATTACTTTTGCAGCTGGAAAACTTTCATTGCGAAACATATTCACAAATAATATTCGAAACAAACAACAGAGCCACTCAACCACACTCTGCTTCCCACTCTCGAGCCACACAGTGTCACCAACATCAACTTCAACTTCTCAGCTTTAGGTACTGTCCGAAACTCAACTAAATCACTTTCTATTCAACAGAATTCTCTACAGAACAAACCAACCAACCAGGCAACCGACGACTAGACGAGCAGACGACACAAAAAGGCCACCAGAACAACGAGGACAACCAGGACACGTGCTCGACACCAATAACGGGCTACTGGCCACTGTTGTCCACTCTCTGCTGACCAGCTGGGAACACGTCACCAACGAGAAGAACCAAGCCAGCAGCAGCAGCAGCAGTTGGTCAAAGGAGCAACAGTGGAGGAGGAGGTGACCAACGAAGGGAGGAGGAGTGGCCAATAAAAAAAACTTAACTAACGAAAGTCCAGCAGAGTCAGATGCGAAAATGCTGATTCCGCTTGCAGTCGACAGGCGAATCCAGCAACAACAACACCAACAACAACAACAAGAGAAACAACCGCAACAAAAACAAAACTGGAAAAGTTGAACCCAGTGTGCAAAAGGGGAGAGTAAACAGCAGAGGGGAAGTGGAGAGTCAGACGCAGCTGCAGCGGCTGAAAAGTTCCAAATTTTGGCAGACTGAATCCTCGTCGCTTTGTGGCCGCATCCGGAACTGTTAGCAGCAGTTGCTGTTGCCTGAATTTGATTTTAACGCTTCTTCTTTTAGACAAAATTGTGCCCCCAGCGGAAGAGTCTGCTTCCCATTCCTCATTGCTTACTTCCTGCGCCTGTGCATCCCGAACGTTTCAATTGCCACACACTGAAATTGGCTGTCACAGAGCTAAAGGCGAAGGGGAAGTTCCACCAGAAGAAAGGGGAAATCCATTGAAATGAGCCCCAATTGTGGCGACACATGCTCTGACAAGTCATTAACTCAACGTCTGGCACGCAGATAAGCATAACCAGACTTTATATCAGGAGGAGGAGTTGAAGCAGATCCCCACTTACTCAATATGGCCACCAGACGCTGCTTCCTGCTGCAGTGCGTCTGGATCTCGCTGCTCACTTGGCAGCTGCAATCGGTCAGCGGATATCTCAACATTTAAATTAGCCACCATGAAGTGATGAAACTGATGGGTAAGTCCAGATCACAGACCAATCTTTTTAGGGTGGGAAAAACACATATCGATTAGGAAATAATCGTTGGGACAGTTGGTGGAACTTCGAGACACGCCACAATTACCGCCCCACAGATATGATTAATAGTTGAATGGCAAAGTGCGACAGGACAAATTCATTGCTCCTCAACAGGAAAAACAAACAGCCTACGTCTGCGAGGGGGAGGAGGCCTGGTAGAGGGGGCATGAATAGGCGGAGACCACGTCGCAGTCATTAATAGTTCCAAAATAATTGTTGACCATGACGACGACGACGACGACGACCACAAAAGTTACGCGAAAACACGACAAAACAAATCCACACAAATCGATTTCCGGCTGGAGACCGGAACAAAAACTGAGCCACCCTCGCACCTTTGCCACTTTGTTGACAGCTGCAAGTAGCTTTTCTCCTTACCCTCCCCTACCCTCCTCCACCATCCTCCACCCACTTCCATTTGCTAACGACTTCACAGTCTAGTGCTGAGCATTTTGTTGTTTGTTTTGCTATTTTGCCGCTTGTTGTTAAACGCGAAGCCTCGTTATTGATGGCGCCAACGGTTCAAGTGCCTCCAGGTCGACCTTGTCAGGAGCTGCCCTCCCTTTACTACGCCCCGGGCCATACTGCAATGCGTATCCTCAAAGATAGTTAGAGTAATAGGAATTCATTCGGCGTGCCAGGACGAAATGACGTCGGGCCTCGCGTTGATTAATGGTTCATGGCTCCAAAATGTGAGTCGAAACTGTTCCAAATCCTATTCCAAATCCAACTCTCGCTACTACTCCATCATTCGTCCGTTAGCTGTGCATAGCATTTTCCGGCACTTAACTGTAATTGGAGCAAAATGCTTTCGTCTCATTATGCAGGATCACTCACAGTCGTCACTCCTAATCGCTAAATCACGGCACTTCAATTAGTTGAGCAGAATTAAAATAATCCACACAAGTGCCACACGAGTCCCAGATTGATGAATGACCCACAAATCTGAGCTGCAACAGTGGCCAACGCCACCGTGCCACTTGACCCCATCCTAATGCCTCGGCTTCCTTTCGCTTCTCTCCTGGTTAAGAATCGAGTTCGCTGAGGCATGATGCACTCTCCCGGTTGGCCTTGTCCCTCTCTTCCCCTCTGTAAGCCCCACAAGCATTCTTCTTTGAATGCAAATCGGATTTCATTAGCGACAACTCAGAGAATCTTCCACTTTGTTTGTTGCTCTTTGTAATTTCCTCTGCCTTGCACGATTTCAATAGATTTCTTCTGGCACTTCCTTCAGTCACCATTCCTCTTCTTTTTATGTGCCCCATCCACAGAACTCGTTATGTTTTAAACGACCAGTTAACACCCCCGCCCCGCATTACTTTCCACCCTCAATGTCATTTCAAAATTAACAAGCAGCATGAAATCAAACAAACTGACCCGCCCACCTTCCCTTCCCCTTTCCCTTATTCTCATAAACAGCTTCCCTTCCTCCAGCGTGCGACATGCTGTCGCATGATTTGTTTTCAGGTTCCTCCACCCTCCTCTGCATATGGCTATTTGTTCATGTGGAAGTCGCGTCACGGTTGCATGACCCAACTCCAAGCCCCAACTCCAATCTCTTCCCCCCTTTTCAATGTGCGCATTTTTGAAATACTTTTACTCTCTGGTTGTGCCTCCATTACTGGTCTGGCTGTGATTGACGTGATGCATTCTCGCAATAAAAATCGTGTGCATAGTTCGGTTCAGTATTCCACATGTCTACTCACTATTTGAAGGAAAGTGCCACACTCTGTGCAGTAAGCATGAGTTAAACGATTTTTATCCTGCTTCCCTTAACTATTCTTCATTTTATATGTATTTTGATTCCTGCTCCTTCGGAGGAGTGACGAAAACATTAAAATTAAATATTGTTTACGCTTTTGTTGAAGATTTTCCGCTCTGCCTTCCATTCCATCGCGTTGCCCCAGCAACAAGCAATTTTCGTCCCAATGTTGCCAGCGACACCAGTCAGCGTCAGCCACCAGTCAAGCAGGGTTGCCCCATCTTCACCCTCATCCCCATCCCCATCTCCCGTCCTAGAACTCGGTGTGCAAGGGCGCGTAAAAATGCAATTTCAACAAGTTTCACTTTGATGTGCACATTTCTTGGCCCCGAACCCCACGAGAAACAGGACCTTTCTCCATCCTCAGCTTTCTCCCACCTTGTGCTGGGAAATTTCCCTTTAAATTAAAAGTTAATGCAAAAGAAAATTATTTTTAATGAATAGAAAACAGCCCGAAAATAGCCACATTAATAAACCAACCCTCGACCCTTCACCCCCAACTCCTCCTCTGGTCTATCAATGTGTTTTGGTGTCGACTCGCTTTATTGCTGAGGTAAAGAGAAAAATGAATAACTTGAAAGGAATTTAAGGTGTGGGAGATGTGTAAACTGTGTCAATTATATTCCGAGCTCGACTCTGATTTAAGGAGCGCAGGCAATTAAAACACTGCATTCACTGCAAAGGGATAAGCCGTGTCGAGGTGTCACCCAGAGTTGATGGAACAGGTTAGTGAGAAGGGACAAGGACAGATTATAATTTCAGGGAATGCACGTTGCATTCCCTCAAAGTGGCTGCCAACTAATGACACTAATTATGCTCTTAATCTTTTATGCAAATTGTCTGACGCCATTGTCAAAGTCGGAATCAGACGCTGCTCTCCTTATGTCTCCTGCCTTCTGCCTCCTGGCTCCTCCCTCCTTACTCTGCTCTGGCAGGGAGCGTCTGCGGTTGCAGTGTCACGTGTGTGTGGCGAAGCCATTCAGACAATCGCAGGTATTATAATTATGGTGGAGAGGCCGGGGAATTTACTGGGGCAAGCTAAAAGCAGAAGAAGAAGACTTGCGAACGAGCCAAAAGTTTCTCAGGCGGCGGAAAAGTTGGAGCTGTGCAAGGCGCGTGATATGAAAGACGGCCAAAGTTCGACGGAGCAGAACTTGGACCCGTAACCAAGTTGGATGTCCTCTTTAACTGAGCTAGGAAAACAAGCGAATAGCTAAAATTAAAGATGTGATTTAAATTAAACCAAAGATGCCAATCGAAGAGTTCAACTCTCTCTCTATACGTGAATCACATCCGCTTTCAATCAAAATTAAATTAATTAAGCTTGCCAAAAGTGCATTTCTCACTCCATTTGCGGCTACGAGAAACCACTTGCACCTCCTCTGCCAGCTTGTGTATCTTTTTATCCTTGTTCTTGGCTGAGTGACATTGTTCTTTGAGAGTTTGTGCATTTTTAATGTGACTTGCTTTGAGGTTATGTTTGTGTTTTTTGTTTAGTCTGCGAATACCCTAAATGAATGAAAAACAAGACCAATGGGGAAAATTGAGAGCCAGTTGCAGCACCTTTCCTCTGGTTCTACTTTTTACTGCTTCAGAGCTGTGCAGTTTGTCAGCGGAAAGCGGAAAACGAAATACACAAAAGGAAAGTAGCTCACTTTGGATAAGTTGGAGGACTAGAAAGTCAGCGGGGTGCATAACAATTTCAAATTCAAAAACAAAACGAAACTGTTCAGGAAAATGGCTTAAGAGTTTGCCGAGCCAAGAGCAGAAGGAAAATGCTTTTTCTTTTTCTGTAATTGGATTTGAAATTGTTTTAAGAATCGGGCGAGCCTTTCTTCTTCTATTGCAATGCATTTAGACGCACATTCGCATTCGCTTTTTGTTCTTCACTCTGACTTACCTACGCCGGAAACACAACATTCAACATCCACAACAGACGCACATTCTGTCTCAAAGGACGAGGGGAAGAGGGCAGTAAAACTGAGGAAAGTAAACAGTATTTGCGACTTCTAATGCAAAGCGATACTAAGCCTGATCCCATGGAGTAAATGGAGTAAACATAAAGCAGACGACTAGTAAGGAGCGAAGTTTGGGAAAGATGGTCTTGAGGCAGTAGCAACAATGAAAGCGGATGAAATAATTTAATTTCACGTCTTTTTATCTCGAACAGCTCGTCTTTCACTGCCTAAAGGGATGAGTTACTGTCAGGGTCCGGGTCTGAGAATGCAGCTAGTCCCAAGCTAGTCACAAATTACACAAAGCAAACCGAAAAACGATGATGATGGTGATGATGACGATTCTGTTGTCCTGCGTCCAATCGAGTTGGACAACACTTGACACCTTTTATTATTTGGACTCATTTTATCATCATCTCTCCCCGCATGCCTGTCGCGCATTTATTTCCACCACCAGAGAGATATAAGCGATTGACGCCACTTGCATTGTTGCCTGCCGGTGATGGATTCGATTTCGATTATTATTGTGTCTTGGGTATTGTTTACCGAAATTCATTCACCCTCTGCCAACCCGCTGCTACCCACAGTTGTTGCGTTGTCGAGGAAATCAATTTCCGTTGCAGTTGAAAGGTGGATGCTGGTGGCAGGAGAGGGGAACAGAGCCATCAACTTGCGGAAAAAGTAAACACAAAATACACAAAGTTTGCACAGCAGTAGAAAATGCTAGAGACTGCAAGGACTGAGACTTCAAGGGAAAGTTCTAACAAAGCAAATTGTGAAATAAACTTTCTCCTTATGCCTAGAATGCATCCGCATCCTCATCCGCATCCCAATCTCATCCTAATTCTTTTTACATTCTCATTCGCATCGCGTTCGCAGAGCTGGAGGCGGATTTGTTCTACGTTCACGAGGGAGCCATTAACACATACGCGATGCACTTCACCGTCCCCGTCCCGGCAGATGTGCACGAGCTGGAGTTCTCCTGGCAGAGTCTCATCGCTTACCTAGTAAGTAAGCCTTCCCCTCGCCTTCACCCTTAAACTTCCAATTTGATTTGCACTCCATTAACCCTCCCCTTTTCTTCCTTCTCTGTTGCGCTACTTAATCAGCATCGAGTACGCCAGCGACCAGGATGCTCTGGGCACACCCACGCTGAGCATTCCACACAAGGGGCTGGTGCCGCAGGAGATCGAGTCCTTCTTGGTCTATCTGCCCTGCACGGGCAACGCAAGCCTCCAACTGCCTGTGAATGTCAACATGGTAGTGCAAGGACGATACCCGTCCCCACTTCAAGCGCAACAAGATCTGTGCCAAGCGTGAGCTCCAGATACTCTCACTCACTTTGTCATCCTCACATATCAGCGTTTCTGCTATAGGCATCTCACCGGAGACGAACCAGTCACCAGCCCCAGCACATGCCCCTCTGATGAGTGCCGCTGCCTGTGTTTTGGGTCTGGTCCTCGCTGTAGGCCTCGTGGCTAGCCTGATGTATGTGCGAGCTCGCAAACAGCTGTGCCAGGACTCGCTGCAGTAAGTCCGATTGATTGGCCCATCAATTCAATTATCTATCCGCTTATTACACTTATCCCGCTCCTGTCTCCACCTTTCCATTAGTACCAGCTTCACCACAGCGGCTTATGGCAGTCATCAGAACGTATTCATTCGCCTTGATCCTCTCGGACGACCGCCCAGTGCCACCGGCTCCTACGCGACCATCGCCAGCCTCAACAAATATCCGGTGGATACCAAAAAGTCGTGTAGCATATTTGACCGTAAGTCATTCATTTTCTTCCCTTCCGAATATTATGTTTGTCATCGAACACAAACTACTTATTTCCCTACAGGCTTCCGCAGCTCGCCCACGCCCACAACGAATGCCACCGCCCTGCTGCCAATGGGCGACCATACCGGCGAGACCATTTACTCGAAGCCAGAATCGGTCTGTCCCTCGAGGATATCCTACTACACCTCCTCGCAGCTAACCCAGGTGAGTCCCAATTTACCACTCTCTCTCTCCCTTTCAATCTCTGGCCACACGATTTCCCTCCTGGGGGTTGACTGGCCTTAGGTAAATCAATGCCTTTGATATGTTGCGACACGTGCCATGTGCCAGGCACAAATGGAAATGAATCCTGTTGATGCTCAGCTTGCAGTGGGTCGGTTGCCTTGGCCACCAGTACCAGTCCACTCTATTCTGCTCTACTTCAGTACCAATTTGTGGCACTCACCAGACGATTGCTCCCAAGGCTGCAGCCATATCCAGTGCCACACTCGAACCACCTTTCCTCGGCGATAAAAATTAAATTCTAATTTATATTTACGAGCTGATAAAGCTCCCGAAGTGCGTTAAACTCGAAACAACAGCCATTCATAAATATACGAATCTCCCTTTCACTCTACAGGGTGCCGGGATGCCAGGCTGACAGGGTTACCAGCTGCCGGGCTTCCTTTGGGGCTGGGGCAAGTTTTGCGTGGTGCTCACGTACTTCGTGCTGCGACCCACAAACCCATAGCCGGCAGAGGTAAATTACATAGATACGTGTTCCCATACGAGAGTGGGGATTTGTCAGAGTTGGGGGAAGCGTGTGAGTCTGTTTAGATAAGCGAAAGGTGCTTAACAGTCCCAGACAAACAAAGGTAGACAACTCTTCCCCTTTATCTTCATCCCTTTGTTGTTCTTCTAGAAGAGATGTTCGCTGAGTGTAATTTAGGAAACCAAAGTCAAACCAACTGAAAGCCACAACTAAAACTAAAGCAGCTATCAAACATCAAGCAAGCATTATGTGTACGATTCCCTCAAATTAATTTAATGATAGTCCACAAATCTTTTTATACATTCCCTCGCTCATTTGCGACACCCCTCTTACACATCTCCTCCTTTTCCCTCGCTGATATTTTAACTTCTTGGCCTTGGCAAATCTGTCCCAAATTAGAATAAATTATTTAGTAGCTTCTTTGCTGTTTCTTTGACAAAAACTTTGCATCTACCCAAGAGGCACCAGCGTTTACAATTTTCCTAGACAACACTCCTCCTCATCTTCATTCTTTGCTTTGTCGCCATCATCTTGATTGTTTGGGCCATTTTTGTCACCATCTTCAAACGCCATTTCCATCGACGCATAATTAAATATTCAATTTCCATAGAGACTCCTTCGAGTTTTTATTTGCTGCTTATTCCTCAGCAAACATCTACATTCTACATCTGCTTCCTGGCGTTGTCCTGGCTTTCGTTTGGCCTCATATATGTGCTGAAACGATTTCTGTTTGTTTAGACTTCAATTTCATACTCATTATGGCAACCGTTCCGAGCCATTTGACTAAGGAGAAGACAGAAACATGAGACGGAGTAGCAGTAGAGGACATGAACAACCACAAACATGCCCAATGTAAGGCACTTTCAAACATAGATATCTGGGATATCGAGATGTCTGGGATAATACACAACGCCAAGAGTCATCCTCGTATCGCACTGAATTATGCGACGGGGAATTAAATGAATTTCAACAAAAGTGGAGCCCCAAAATTGCATATGGCCCTGTCTGACGAGCTCCAGGAGTTTGGGTTGTTTGCCATAATTATTGCTGTTCTCTTGTTATGACTCCCACATTATCCAACCCCTGCTACATACTCATGTGAGTGTAAGCGAAGTGAAGTGGCAGAGGGGAGATTCACTCATTTAGTCAAACAATTATTTCCAAGTGCACACACTGAAATTTTGTCGGCGCTGATCTGCTGACTTATGTGGAAATATCTCATTTGTGTGTGGCTTTTCATACCCCTTCCGTCTCCTGCTCTATGCGAGAGGTAAGCACTCCCTTTGCTTTCCATTAAATCAGTCTATAAATGTTGCCCAAATTGCTTTAATGTGCAGCAAAAGTTTAGTTAACAACAATTACAGCACTTGAAAAGGTATGGGTGGAGCGAGGAGAGGGTTGGTGGGCGGATTGGAGGCAGTTTGGTAAATAGCAATAAAAACAGCAGTGAAAGGAAACCAGACTACAGCTGTTGAAACATGACTTTGTACTTGTTAAGAGCCACTTGCAAAATATTATTGCAACATCAGTGGAGCAACTAACTGTGGGGAGCAGAGAGGAAGACGGAACTGAATCCAAGATAGACTACACATCATGTGCAGCGGCAGCAACAAAAATCGGTAAAGCGAAGCAAACATTGAAAGACATAAGGATATTGGATCCGGACTTAGCTCAGATGGAGATAAGATATGGAGGCAGAGGGGATTGAGAAGAGGGGCTGCAGCAGTTGTGGATGTTGGGCAAGTACATGACGTGAATGGGTTAGAAGTTGCCACAGGATAAACGTCAACGCCACGCGACGCATCACAATTTCATCATATGAAGGCAAAGCTGAGGAAGTGCGTGAGCAACACAAGCCAAACATAGGATAGGAGGGTACATATAGCAAAGTTGGAAATTAATTCCCTGCATGGGGGATTACGAGTGAGAGATTCGTGCAACCTTAACAGGTGCTAATTAAAAATGTTGTCGTCGCCTCATTAAATAAATTTGTAAATCAACCTGTAAATGACGAGCGCAGCATGCGAAAAGTTAAGACAGGCCTTAAAAGGCATAGAGAAGAGGAATGCGAGGGGAGGGTGTGCACAGCACTGTCCCCTCTTTGGGGCATCTTGGGTAAATGGGGTGCGGCACGTACGCCGTTAATGGATTTTCCAGTGTTGTTCTTTTGATTAAAACGCATTATTTACATTTGGAGCAAGCACACCAAAAAGGGGGAATAATTTAATATGCGACAGAGCTCAAGTCTGGCCTGGTGAGTGGTCGTGGAAAATTAGGGGAGTCCCTAATAGCAAAAGGTTGACAAATTGCATAGCCTTTACTTTTTTGTTCAACATTTTTGCATTCTTTTTCGTTGGTCTGTTCCCTCTAATTTCCCCTCGTCCCCTGAACCTGTCCTGCTGCTGGACCTGTGTCAGTCTAGTGCCAAACTACGGCGGATGTTTTTGTCTGCCATTACACTATTGATTGCTTCCTGTCAGCCACAAAGAGAGACAAGCGGAAGTCGCCAGCGGATGTTGCCTTTGTTGCCTGTTATCCAGTTAGTCAGTTATCCAACCGCTCGACAAGAGTTCTGGCTGTCCACTATGTCCACTATATGCGTGTGATTTGGCCAGCCGCAGTGCAGCACTTCGCATAAGCGGCTTTCAAAGCCACTAACTCTCTATGTGATCATCCCTTTGTGGTATTAGATGCTTCCACGAGCAGCGTTCCGGAGACTGTGTGCCCGCGGTTTTCACACTATCCACTCGGCCTCTAGCTGTATGTGTGTGTGTGTGGGTGTTTCGGTGTGTGTAAGTGTGTGTGGTTTCAACTGATACAATTGCGGCCGAGTTGCGTTCACTCAAAGTGGGGGAGGAAAGGGACGCCATTAGTTGCACTGTTGCCTGTCTATAAACTGGGATACGAAAGGACTGGATTTAGGGACGGGTGAGCACTCAACGAGATTGACAATTGTAATGAGCGAAAGGCAATGATTAGCCAACTGTAATTGAAGACAAGAGTCAATAAACTGGGTCAAAAAAGAGCACTTTCACCCCCTTTATGGCGAATGGGGTCAAAACATTAATCACTCGTAATGTAGTTGTGGTCTCGAGTATTTGAGCAGATCTTCGGTTGAAATTCTATCAGAAAATGAATGAAAATAAATCCAAAAAATGTAAGGAAAGGGCAATTAAAAGACTACTTGATTCTCTCCATAAAAGTGCATGGGGTTCGGTCAATCAAATTGCAATTATGGCTAACAAATATTCATTCACTATTCATGAGTGCACTCGCTGGAGGTAACCGTCAGTAAGCGATCAATACATATGTCTGTCCATGGATACTCATCAATCAATTCTGAATTGCCGTCGAGTCATATTACGCGCATACGAAATGCCTCACAAATATTCCCAAACTAATTGCATCAAAGTGCTGCCCCAATGCGCTGCAACCGAACCGGATGTGCAACAAATTGTATTATGGCTTTCGTTGAAGCGCAATCCAATCATCAGTCAACTACTGAATTAATATATACACACATATCGAACTGGGAGTATGGAATGAATGAAGAGTTCAATTCAACCTTCCTGGGTATTTTATCGTATGGATTATGTACATTTGTACATATTATATGTATTATCTTGTCCATTAATAATAAATAATGAGTAATAATAATAAAAATAATAATAATAATAATCATAATAATAAATAAATAAATTTTATATTTAAATGTGAAATTACTTAATTAAAAGATTAGCCTCAATAAAAGCATATTTCTAGAGACACCAAATCAATCAAACTATAAAAATTAAAATTGAGCATACTATTTGTGGACCAATTGATAAATTTGAATTTAAACGGTCTAAATTTTGAAGCTTTCTTAAAGAGTTTGGCAAACTACATTTAACTACGATGTGGCAACAATCAGCGGCTTACTTCACAAATTGAAATATAAATGCGTGGTTACGAGCACACCCCACCGGCACCTGCTCCTCACCTACACCATCAGCAAGTCTAACTACTGCCGCCCACTGATACGGCCATCGTGACACCTGGTGACTAATTTATGTTCATTAAGCAGGCGTTAAGTCGCCTTGAGAGCAGCTGCCGTCGTCCTCGTCATCGTCCTCGTCCTCGTCGGCGCTCATTTGCATACATTTAGGAGCAGGCGTGGGAGCAAAGGTAAGAAGGATGTGGGGACATGAGCCGAAAGCGTCGCACAACACAAAACACATACACAAAACACACACACACAACACACACCAACACAGCGAGAGAGAGCTGATTACTTGCTGTGCGCTGAGGTGACAAACCAAAATGTGTAGTTTCATGTAATTTTGGGGTCGCTGGAGCGGCTGCTTTTGGCCAGATTAATATGCAAATTCATGTTGCCATGGGCTGAGCACCAATGGGAGAGAAAGAGAGAGAGGATAAAGAGTAGAAAAGAGGAATGCTTTGAGCAGAGATTATGCGTGTATAGGAAGTGGCAAGTGGCAGCCTTGCCAGTGCGCTTACAGACACAAAAAATCAATTTGCAACACGCGGCCCGCACAACTCCTCGTCGCACTCCATGTTTTTTTTTTTTTGTATTTTTTATTTTTGCACTCTAATTTGTGTGTAGTGCATTTTCGTGTCCATGTCCGGAAATGGCAGGAATTAACGGGAAAGTGGAGAAAAGCGAAGCTTAACCAGCGGAGTACACAAAACTGGTGGACTTGTAATCAGCTTGAGAGCTCAGCTGCTGCTGTTGCCCCGACACCCATTTAGTTGGGTGGATTCGACAAAATAAAAGCGTGCACAAATCCCATCCAATCTATCAACATCATTTACGCAAATCGCAGCAGCCGGGAGCACCAGTAGCACCAAGTAGCAGTAGCGCCATAAATGGCCACACTTTTGGCTCCAGCTAAAGCAGACGGCTCAGGTCAGGCACCATCAGTGTCAGCTGCATTGGATTTGATCCAATCAAGGATTCACGGAGAAACTTTATTAAATCGAAGTAGAAATGTTCACACTACCAAAAAGTGTGGCGCCAAAAACTGACAGCAGCAGCGACAGCGACGGCTTAGGCCACCTAACACCCAGCTCCACGCAACTACAAGAAAAGGCATAGAGGGAGATACAGAGAGAAAAAGAGGGAGAGAGAGACATAATTGGAGACAGCCAGGCAGCCAGTCTGGCATTCAGTCAATTGTTGTTGTAGTTTCGTGGCTGTTGCTCAAACTTTTAATTACACGTTCGCTCTGGCGAGACTGGGAATTGAGAGTTGAGAATTAGGGTTGAGACCGAGAATTGGGGACTGTGGACTGGGGGCTGGAGTCTGGGGAGTAGGCGATTCGCCCGCAGCTACAAGGCCACTAACATTTTTGGCATGGCTACTGGAATGTTACGCCTGTTTGGCCTTGGCCATTGCTCGTTCCGGTTCTCTGTTGCTTGTAACCAGCTGTTGTTGCCAGAGCTGCATGCAAAGCGCCATGTTTGCTTGGCTACAAAGATTTATCACTCAGGAACAGCAGCAACAACAACAAATCAGCATCGATGGTTGCTTAACAACTTGAAAAATTGACAGTCGTTTAGCTGAAATATTAAAATAAAGAAAATTACAGAGAAATGATCAGAGTAATATCTCAGACACAATTTTATCTATATACATAAAATTTGATATATTGTAAAAAATAGAAAAAATAAATAAGATAGTTTTTTGTACAATAAATAAAAAACCATGTTCAGAAATAATACATAATAATTACCAATAAAACAAAATTATTAAGTTGAGTTGATATACTATTGAGATAAGCTTACCAAAGATTTTACATATAATTTAATTCTTGGCTTGATATTACTCGTTTGAAAACTATTTTGAACGGTTCGAAAACTTTTCAAGCAGCCCACTGAAAAACGCAATTCACAGTCAGTTTTGAAGTTGCAGTTTTTACGGGTTTCGGTTGGGTTTGGGTGACTAAATGGGTGGTTTTGGGTTAGTTTGTTATATAGAGTGTGTAGTTGCCAACCATTGGGGCAGTGGCAATAATGGGTGGAGGGGATGTACGCGGTTTGTCAGCTTGGCGCGTTGATGATGGAGTGCGGCATTGTTGCATTTTAATTGAAATTTCTTTGTGAACTTTCCGCAACAACAACAACAAGACTAACGAGAAACCAGAACAGCGACAGCAGCAAAAACAAAAACAACAACAACAGCAACAACAACGTGTCGCCAGCAATCACACAATGCAACAACAAAAATAAAAGAGAAGAAACAACGCCAAAGTAGCAATAATAATGAATGAATAAAACGAATAACAACAGCAGCAACACCAACAACAACACCAACAAAACCAACAACAATTGTTATTTGCTTTCATTGCTATGGCTTATTGCTGGAGTTGTTGTTGATGTTGGTGGTGTTGCCGTGTTGCCGTGTTGCAGCTGCCCATTGGCACTGTACGCAATGACAGCCAAAGGCAGCTCAACCGTGGTGTATCGAGTTCGGGGTCGGCATTGAGGGGGCTTTTAGGGGTTCTCGGTATGTGTGTTGGGGCTGTTAATGTGGAAGGCGGAAGGTGGTGGATGTTGTGGGGCATGGCGACGGTAGCGTTCACATTTTTGCGGCACAACGCAAATATAATAATAATAAATTTCGCATATTGCTGCCGCTTCGGCTATTATTTTTCATAAATGAAACTGTTGTCAATGGAATTTTGATGTTGCTGTTGTATCTGTTGTTGCTGCTGCTTGCAATACTTGTTGTTTGGTTTTTTGTCACCGCTTTATTGTTTTACCACCCACTGGCTGAATGCCTGGCATTGCGGTCACTTTATTGTTTGCCGGATATGGCCAACACAGTTGCCAGCTCAAAAAGTGGCCAGGAACGCGCTCAGGGAGGTGGAAAGACGGAGAGTAGGGGAATTTGAGCCGTCGGCTTGCCAGCCAGCCACGTAATTTGCCGCCTGATGAAGATTTACGACATAAAAGCCACAAAATAAACGCCAAAAACACAAAAGTACATAAAGCAAAAAGCCAATAGACTAGAGGATGCGAACACAGCCCCCTATCCACTACCTTCTTTCCCTGAACACTCCTAAATGATGGATGCACTGCGGTTTCGCAAGACGACAACCCTATCGAGCTGAGCTGGCTGTCGCCTCCAAGTAGGCGGCTTTTGCTGTTGGCCATTTATGTAAATTAAGCAACAAAATGAACAGATTTGTCTCGTATTTATTAGCCAAACTGTAGCCAAAACTTGGCCATAACTTACATGCATCCAAAGCCAATTGCAACTGGGCCCAGGAGACAGCAGCCCAAGCTGAAGCAAAATTCATCCTGATGAAGAAGAATTGTGTACACTCAGAGCAACTCAGAGCCCAAGGCACATATGTAGCCAAGTATCTGCTCTTAATGGCAACCCTATTAGAAAAAGAGATACAGAAATAGATAGATAAAAAGGAGAACGGGAAGTGGGAGAAAAGCTGATTAGGAACACAGCTCCTCCAGCTAGCGCAGGGACTCACCTCCCCATGCTGTTAACCCACTTTGTCTGCTTATGAATACTTTGTCCAATAAATAATTCATGCTGCAAGTAAGTTGTCTGCCCGGAAATGCCGCCCAGAGTGTAGCTCGAGTGGCCAACTGGGCGTGCACCCTACGGATGTGGATTATTGTGAATGATGGTTGTGGGTGTAGGTGAGTGCGGTTGCGGATGCAGTCAGCTGTTGAGTGGCAGACAATACAGTGGAAACGGAAATGTAATGCATTACGAGACTAAATCAACGGCTGAAGGAGCCTGAGAAGCAACAAAACCCAAACAGAAAACTACACATTTATCCAACTATAAAAGATTAATATGGTTTGAGTCGAAATTGATTCAGTGTATTGCATGTGGGCTGTTGACGGAATCATGTGTGGGCAACGTATTTTAATTAAAATATAATTTAATATAATCCTGCGTCAAACTGAAAATATGGAAATGGAAAGCCCAACTGTCGCCGCATAAGTGAAATATGTAAATTATGCAATAATATTTATATAAAATAATATAAACATAATAAACAAAAGTTGATTAATACTCGCACTGATTGGCACTTGGATTCATTTATTATCACACCATATTCATTGGCTTGCTATACACGAGTAATGTCCTGGCTGTGTAGCAGTACATATTTTAAAATATGCACGGATGAATTTGTGTGCGCTTGGCTATATTCTATAATTAGGTAAAATGTAATCAGACAAACAACGTTTTACATTAAGGTGAGTTGAATTGTTTTAGTTTAGTTCGATTTGAGCAAGTGAAGAGCTTAGTTAGTGGCTACTTAGATTGGCTAAATTCAATATGGTACACACGCTGTCGAAGGATTACTGCAGCTGGATGAGCGCATGGCCGGCATGCCTTTTGTATAGCATTAGCGATATGTTGACAAGGAACGGAGCTGCCAGCCAGAAGATGCGCGTTCCAATGCCCGTTGCCTCGCGATAAAAGATGCCCGAGGCGCCGCCACGGCCCGTATTGCAAAAGGACTCCTCGCAGCAGGAGGTGCAGGCATAGAGTTTGGTCCGCTCACCAATGATAATGCAACCTGGCTCACAGTTAACAGCGCAGCGACGGTCCAATGACCACATCTTTGGCGGACTAGTCGAGTTCTCAGTGCTGGTTGTGTACGAGAATCGCTTGACCTACATATATATGGCAGATTACATCAGAAATCAGTGCATATATATATTAAGTACTTCTTACCATGCAAATAAACTCCTCTCCTTGGCACTTCTTCATTAGCGACGTCTCGTTGCGCTCGAGCACATCCACACAGGCGGGGCCATCGTCCATTGTATCGCAGGCATAGCACCAGAGCTTGTTCACCCGCTCAATGGCCGCTGCCGTGCGATGGATATGCCCGCTGTTGGTCAACGATGTGCTCAGGCTGACCGCCGAGCTGGGGCCCGATCCTGGCGAGCTGGTGCCCGTCCCAGTGACTGCCAAATCAGATTTTTGCATTGAATTTATTGATTTTGCCCAAACGAAGGTCGCAGGTTAACACACTTACCGTTATTAACGCAGGCGGTGAACACAATGGAGCAGGAGGTCAACACAAAGTAGGCGAGTGTCAGCAGCGCTCTGGACATGATTTGGCCGCCAACTGCGCCAATTAACGCCTTCCCAGCCAGCTAAAAAACTAATTCTATATACCCGTGCAGCCGCCGATTAACTTTTGTTTATATGCAAAGCCAGCAACTGACACTTAACAGCGAATGTCAACCGAAGCAGAAATGGCGATTAGGACATGCGTACTTCAAGCAACCTGTCAATGGTTGGCAGCCCAATCCAACTGTTAGCGAAGACACAAACCAGCGCATTTGTTTTCTCATAAAAATACATTTTTTGCTTTCATTATTTGCATTATTTAAAAAAATTAAATTCATTTATTTGAAAAATTGTTCATTAAGGAAATTTATAGCAACTTGAGAGCTTTGCATTTAAAAATATTTGTCATAATTTTTGAAAGTCAATCCAATAAGGAAAAGAATTATAATAGCCGCATTTTAATCACATCGCCCAATATAATAATACGGAATAATAATTGGGGCAAACATAAAAATTTTGAAATTCCCACAACAATAAAATCTGTGCTGGACATCAGTAGAGACGCAAGTACTGAAGTGCCTGGCGGCACTGCATGGGATAGAGTTCGCCAATGTTGTACATAAGATCTACGATGTGAGTCGGGCGCAGCATGCGCCATGGCATAAACTTTAGCGTCTTCTCGTCGCAGTGTATGTCCTTCTCCAGTTCAAGTGGGAGCGGCACCTCATTGTACAGCATCCGCCCGTCCACACTGCGCTGCAGGGTGCAGGGCAAACCAATCTGATCAGCGAAGCACTTGAAGAGAACGGCACGCTCAAACTGGCATCCACTCTGCACCTCGCCCAGTGGTATGAAGTTGGTGTGAAAGACGTGACGCAGATTCTCCAGATGGCAGCGCACTGTGCGGCGGGAGCACTCCTCTGTGGTGTTCAGATCGAGTATCTTAATATCCACGTTCATAACGCTGTTCACTGCCTCGGCAATGATCTTGCTGCGTTTGGCCACGTTTTCAAAGTCAATGCTGCTCCTGATTTTATCAGGATTCTCCACAAGGCCATTTAACTGGAGGCGAGCAGTTAACAGTTAATTATAGCATTCCGAGTATACTTGCTTAATTGGATTGATTGTGGTACTCACTGCCAAATTCTCATTCAGGGCTTCCAGAAATTCGTGTAGCTTCCGGTCGCCAGGTCTTTTGCAGTAGGACCATTTCTGATCGCCACAGACATCAATGTAAGACAGGCAATTTGTCGGTACACAAATCAGATCTTTCTCATCCGCTGATGGGCGATCAAAGTTCACCACAAACACGGTATCCAGTGGTGAGCAGTCCTGCCTCAATATATCTTGAAAGCACCGAAAATCCTCAAATTTGCGCTTGGACACATAGAAATCCTTTCCAGCGGTCATGTCCGTAAAGCCCAAATTGTTGCGAATGCAGAACTTCATGGTGGGGCACTTGGCCAGAATGCTCTCAATAGCCGGACTCCAGGTGGACACACAAAACGCATACTTCTGGAATTTCATTAGTCTGAAGGCAAAAAGCCAAAAGCTGTTAATCTGTAAATAGAGTTAAATGATGCACTTACACCTCGAGAATGCCGCGATCAATGTACGCATCTACGAATTCACTGAAACGTGTGGTCTGCAGTATAAAATTGGTAACAGCGGTCTTGACAAGATTCGATACGGATTTTAGGGCTCGCTTGATCGAGGATACTATATAATTATTCAGAAGAATCGAGCGAACGGTCTGCTCGTCGACGATGGTGCACAGGCAGCGGAATATGTTGTGAACCAATATGGAGTGTGCATATGAGCGCTGTAAAGTGATAAAGTGTAGTCGATATTAGTTAATCGATAACCGATGTTTTAGTGATTACCATAAGTAATTGGGCAATTTGCTCAGTGAGTGGAATATGTTCGCCCATTATCTTGCGATGCTCATCATTTTGTGCCAAAGTCTCGATTATTGCCAGCACCGACAGTATTAGATCTATCGATAATTCCGGCAATCCTTGCTCTATGGTCTTGGTCAGTGCTTCAGAAATGTTCATCAGTATTAACTGGTCAGCCGTGGTTCGGAAAGAGCTGACCAAAAGTTTCCCAATGAGCTCAGCGGCCTGTTCGCGGGTCTTAATGGACACCTCCGTCGCTTGCACCAGGGTCATGAGCCGGTCCAGTGCCCCCTGCTCGTACGCGGAGAGAATAGTGCGCAGTGCATCCGGGTGCACAGTCATGCGATTTAAACCCATAATAACGAATGTTGATGGCTCTGGTTTGCTTTTCATCAGGCAGTTGAGGAGCATCTCAGTAATTTTGGCACTGTGGATGCGTGTCAGATAAGATTGATATTTGGCCACCTCGGCGAATATGGAAATGATGGTACAAACGACTTCCGGGGCCAGTATGTCAACGTCTTCGTTCAGATGCTCCACCATCTGGTCAAAGAGGTTCTGCTCGAAGAAGAGCTTTGTCATTTTTTCAGACCGCAACGCCGTCGATAGTACCTCGATAATGCCAAGGGCATCGGGTGCCTTTGGATTCGCACAGAAGGAGTTGACCAGCTGCTGCAGCACGAAGAAACATCGATGCAGTGGCTCAAAAGCACTCGCCTCGCCGGTGTCGGCCAGTAGGATTTTTAGCACCTTAATGGCGGCCAGACGTATTTGCAAGAAACCGTTGGTCAGCTCACAGATGACACGATCTATGGGGAATCCGGGTACTGTTGTAAACTCCAGCATCTCATTGGCGCTTTGAATCTGTAGGATTTTATGCATTGCCTCGATGGAATTGACCACAATATCGGGATTATCCGAACTAAGGAAAATGATCTTGAATTTTTCTAGAAATTCAACATTTGCGAGTGTGTTCTGAGCGATTTTCGGATCCCGCAGGCACATATTTATTATGTACGTCAGATACTCGATGCAAAACTCATCGATCTCCTTCAGATAGAACCTGAAGCCCACCTCGAGCAGCTGTGCCGTTTGTTCAGTTTGAAACTCGGCCAGTTGCGTGCGGTCCATGAGCACCGTTATAAGGTACAAGGTGAAACGACGGATAATCACACTATCCGCATTGATAAACAGTTCTTTGTAAACTAGCAACTCCAACAAATTTTGTTGCTTCAGATCCTCAATATTCTGATCAGCAGTGCGGGCAAATTCCGCCAAGTGATTGAGTACCTGTTGCACTACTGGCTCCTCCTTGGAACTTAATAGCAATAGGCTTGAATCAAGGTTTTTCATAATCACAGTCAACGGCGAAAACGAATTTTCATTGATTTTTGTACGATCTGAATATTGCGATCGAGCATCATATATGCGCTTAGTTCCGCCCGACATTTTTCAATAAACTATATAAAAATATATTCACACTTTTAAATGTGTATTTGATTGAAAAAGCAATACAGTATGAATAACTTATAAAGTATTGGGACTAAGCATTGTCTGTATTGTCTGCTTAGTTGTAAAAAATTTATTGAAAAAATAACGGAAAAAATTAAATTATTTTATATTTTGTAATATTTTATAGCAGTGAGCATTTTATCATGCAGTCTTGCTCGCAGACGATATTTGGTCGCAGTGAATTAAGGACCACAATAACCGAGTCTTGGTCGCATAAATATTCGTTTACGTTGATTACATTCACAATGTAAAACCTCTACTATGAAATTAATTTATTCAAATAATTTACACAATTTTAATTAACATTTATATGAAAACTGTGCTGATCGATGCAATCATTCATTTGCACCAAGTTGGCAGCGCCGAATGCAAAGAAATCGTATTAACGGCAGAACGAATAGGGTTGCAAAACGGAACGCAAAAGAACGCGACGCTTGTGTTTGTTCGCTAATATACAAAAAAAAAAAAGGGAAAAGGAAATAATTTCAATTGAGCTGCGTACAATTTAATAAACAAGAGAGTTTCCAAACAGAAAGCTAGTTTTCCAACTTAACAACAAAAACATTAACATTGAGGCAAATCTAAAAGGTGAACAAGTTGGCGGGACAAGCAATCACAAAATAAAAACAAAATGATCAGAAAAGGTCGACCCAATACGAAGCGCAACAAGAAAAATAAGGAAAAGGAAAATGAAAATGAAAAGCAGCAGGAAAGTGGCGTCCCAGTGGCGCCCGGTGCTGTTGCTGCCACCGCATCCGCCAACAACGAAAATCGGTCCGTGGGCCAAGGACCTATGTTCACAATCTTCTCGAATGCGCAGCTCAACGAAACCTTCCACAAGCGCTATATCAAAGAGCTGCAGCAACTGTACTCCAAGGTACGTGGCATGTGGCATATGCTACAATTCTTGTTGGGATAATAACTTATTTTATTTTTTCATCTGTGATCAACTCTGCCCCAGTTCGGCCACGATACGTTTATGTTCACATTCATCAAGATGTTTAAAACGGTGCTGGAGGCGGATGAGGGCAACGAATATGGCAATACGGCACTTACATTTTTCGCCAAATTCGTCACTAGCTTCGAATCCGAGAAAACACATCCCATACTGGCCGAAATATTCTCCTGGCTGTTATCGGTGAGTGTTTACTGTACTTTTTTGTTTACAACTCTTACTTTTGTGTGTTGTTTCGTAGACAATTTCGAATGTGCCGAAAATACGCTATCGTATTTGCTTCTCGGTGAACCTTATATTAAAGCATATGGGGCCATATGCGGCATTGGATGATTCTCAATGCGATCAGATTCTGCACTACATGCTGGATCGTCTGAAGGATGTGTCGGCGAGTGTGCGCAAGGAGGCGGTGCTTGCCATGCAGCGATTACAGGTGCCCGATCACCCCAACGATCCCGTGCTGTGCGCCTATCAATATCACCTCTGTTCGGATCCCTCATCCAGTGTGCGACAGTGCATCATTTCGTGCATGGGCCGGAACTATCTGACTCTGCCACATATCCTTCAGCGTCTGTGGGATGTGGACGAGAGGGTGCGACGCCACACTTACATTCACCTGTGCAACTATCCGGTGCGCTCCTACAAGGTAGCGCAGCGCCTGACACTTATCGAGCGCGGCCTTAACGATAGCGCGGAGAGTGTGAAAAAGAATGTCATAAAGTATATGCTCAAATCCTGGATAGAGGCGTACCAGCAGAACTACATACAGCTCACGGGTGCACTTAAATTGGATTCCAATGAAGAGGAACTGAAGCGTTTCAAACGTGTAGCTCGCCAAATGCTGCTCGTAATATTCAAGCAACAGGACAATAGCAAGTTACTTGCCCAGCTGCCGCTGACCGAGGACTGTGATCTGCATCGGTGTGTGCCGCACGAAGCACTCACTGTGGAGATTGTGCTTTACTGGCAGTGCCTCAGCACCTACCTGCAGCAGACCCAAGCCGACGAGTTTGAGGAAGTGCTGCCCGAGCTGAGCGTCTTCTGCGACTATATAAAAAAGTAGGTTCCAAATGCATAATCTTTATATATAAACATATATTCACGGAGTGTTTTCGCAGGTACTGTCAGTTCCAGAAGCCGGACATGGAAAAATTCGCACAGATTCAGTTCCAGTGCATGCTGCTGTCGCTGGTGGAAATACTGCAGTCCTATGATCTGGGCGATGAGATTGGACGCGAGAACCTCAAGGAGTTAATCACTCATCTGCTGAAAGAGTGCCTGCTCGATCACAAAATTGTTGCTGTGCTGGTGCGCTGCGTGGAGCAGCTAATCAGCGATGTGGGTGCCCGTATGCAATACTTCATCGAGATAATTTACGAGATTTGCGAGCTGAATGCCAAGCAGAATGATTTAGTGCACGATCGCGAGCTAACCGATAAGCTGCTGGGCAATGTGGACACCTCGTTGGTCATGAAGATCGGTTCGTTAAAGGTAAAAATACTTGAGCTCGAGGAGTTGGAGGAGAACTTTGTGCGGCAAAAGGAGTACATTCGTGCGCAAGCCGTCAACAATGAGCGAATGGCCGTGCGAGACGAGTACAAGGATCTCATCCAGCCACTGCTTGTTAAGCATGGCGATCTGGAACTGCCCTCACGGCCCAAGCTTTCCAAACAGGAGCGCGTGCTTAAGGGCCTGTACATATCGTTTTACATGGTCGCCTCCGAGCATGTACACTCACTAAATCCCAGCATATGCAAGCTCTATAAGGTAAGATTGTTGGAATATTTTATATTTGTTGTGTAGGTGTAAAATCTACTTATATATTCACATTGCAGGACTTCATATGCCGACATTTGGCATCGACAGAAATGGACACCTTTGAGTGGGCCATGAAGTGCGGCACAACGTTCAGCATTATGTACGAGGCGTACACGAAAGAGGTCTTCGACGTGCTCATTGATGAGTTCTACAAGAACAACAATTTACGACTTTGTGAAATATCGGCGCAATGCGTTTGCGAGCTTATGGACCATTATGGTGTGGAATACTTGATCGATCTAAATCAGCCGGTGACCGCTGGTCAAAATCAGCCACCGAAATCGAAGCGTCGTATGCTGTTTACCATGCAAGATTTCGATGGCGAGGAGGACCGCAGTCAAACGCAGGGCAGCGACCAAAATGCGGACATTATCAACATAATGGGCTTCTTCATCGAGAAGGTCGTCGACGAGGGCATCTTGCTAGCCATTGTACGCGGTCTGTGCCGCTTGGTGTTGCGCGGGCAGCTCGACAATCGCACCGATGTGATTGAGAAGCTGCTTAAGCGCTACTTCAATCCAAACACGGGTAAGCTACAAGAATACAAAATATATATTAAAAACTGACCAGCATTCTTTGTTTTATTATTATGCGCAGAGCCCATCATTCACCAGGTACTGGGCATGTTCTTTGAGAATATTGTCGAGCAGAAGCAGCAGCATTTGATTCAGCCTTGCCTGCTACCCATTGTGTGGTCCGTGATGAACAGCAGTTATGACTCAGTGCTGCACGATGTTCTGCCGGATCATGTGACCCGGTTCTTCATCGATCTCACTCTGCAGGAACACAATACGCCACAGAGCAATTTGCACAATCGCATTGCGCTCAGCTTTCTACAATATATGCATGACTACTATACGGAACGAAAGGAGATGTGCCGCCTGCTGGCCAAGGAGCTGATCACGCTCAAGCTGAATGTGCTTAATTGTCCGAAGCTGAAGGATGAAATGTTCGAGCTGGCCGACAAGCTGATCAATGTAAGCAGAATTGAACGGAAAACCAACCTTTTCTAATTTCTAAATGTTTTTGCAGAGTGAACTGGAGCCGCGCATGGTAAAAAACATTATGGACTTTAAGGATATACTTAACGGCAAATTTAATCCGCCTGCATGCAAACCCAAAGGCAACGACAGCGACTTGGATGCAGAGGAATATGAGAGCATCACTGCCTCCACAGCAGCCGGTAGTGAATGTCCAGCGGCGGCTTCAACGGGCAGTGGGGCAGTGACAGCGATGTCTGACAGCGAACAGGTGCCAGCCATAAAAATAACAGAAGTATCAATCGCAATAGAAGACGCAGCAAGAGAAGATAGCGTGGAAACGCCAACACCCACACCTAAGGAGCCTGTGCTGACCACTTTTGGTGCAAAGAATCAAGTAGGCATTCGCTTCCTACGGCGTTCGCTCCACAATTCTATCACTAACTCGGATGCTGAGAGCATATGCGGCCCACAATCGCCAGCGTCGTCAGTGGGTAATGCGGAAATAGTCGAGCAGCAAGAGGGAGCTAGGGCAATAAGTCGACGCATGATGAGTAGGCCCAAATCGAAACATCGACTAGAAGAAGCAATAGCACGTGCCTCAACAACGCCCGAAAAGCAACCAGAGACTCCAAAGTCCTCAGAAACATTGGCGGAAACAGTAGTTGAACCGGAATCAGTAGCTGTTGAAAGTCATAGTCCTGTCAGAGAGCAGACGGTAAGTTGTATGCAAAAATTAGAGTTTCACGCCATGCTTATCTCAACGGGCCCTTTCTGCAGCTCAATGATTCGGAAGTGATTGTGGACTCGCCCACATGCGCATCCGCCGATGAGGCGACAACAACACAAAATACAAGTCGTCTGCGTTTGCGCTCGATGCGCAAGCGAAATGCAATCGCCGGCAACATCTCTCGAAACTCTCCACCGGGCAGCAGCAAAGTGAGTACCACGCGCTTGCGTTTGCACCTCTAGGCAGGCACAGAGCCCAGAACCAGAACAAAACCTAAACCCACACGCAGATCCAGACAGTAGCAGTAGATTCCACGTGCGGCGCATTAAAAGTGCAAAATTTAATTTTAATATGTAGCCTGTAATTATTCAAAAGCTTTCTACTAAAGGAAAGTGTTAAACTCCAAAAAAAAAAGACAAGTTAAAAACATATAACAACAATCAAAACCAACAACACAAAAAAGCTGTTTTCTTTCAACCAACGAGTGCTATCTACAAAATATAAAATTCCTCGGATCTATTAAGCTACCTAGTAAGCGATATCTGAAGACCTTTTCCTGCATATGATTTAAGATTAAGTTTTCGATGGTTTAGTTTTTTTCGCATTTGCTTTTACACTTCCTTGAGATATTTTCTTCTTGTTTTTCTGCAGCGCAAAGTTCTACATCTCGAGATCCAAACGCCGTTGCGCAATGGGCGCAAACGCTTGCTTCGAAACACGAAGGGTGGAACGTCAGCGCGGATGTCGCAATGCTCCGATTCTTCGCATATCTCCCCACAGAGTAAACAGCAGCGTTTAAATGGCAAAACGCCTAGAAGACTGAACATCGTGAAAGTAACTCAAAAGGGAACTGAGGAAGTCACTGCTAGTCCGACAAACAGCAGCACATCATCCATCAAGGAGAACACAGAACCAGCACCGGCATCGGCATTAGCAACAAAGTCGAGCCACAAAACGCCGAAGGCGAGAAAGCGCTCCTCCGTAACGATGGTGAGCACCAGCACGCCGGTTAACAGGGTCGTAACGCGAAATTCGGCACGTAAACACCGCTTGAGCACCATGGTTATGACCCGCAAGCGCTTGTCCCAGGAGCTGAGTATGACCGAGGGTCATCCGAGAATGTCCACACCAAAACGCGTCCGGCAGGACAAAGCTGGAAATACAAGTAGCTCAAGGACACCAACAACACGAAAGTTGCGGACGCCCAGAGCGGAAGTCGCAGCCGTGGCAAATCGCACTCGACGCAATAACCTGTCCCCGCCCTAACCCATTTCTTAGTAATTAGAATTTTGACTTTTTGTTTTTTTTTGTATGTTTTGCATTAAGTTATATTTAAATTGTGTGCAAGATGTCCGTGTTCTTTGCAACTTTGTATATTTGTATGTATATTACGTAGTCGTGTTTAAATAAACCCATTTTAAACTTAAAACCAATGTGCACAAATATGTCCACAAAGAGCTAAAATATATATATATATTAAATTGACATATATAACGACGATTCATGTCTTTTAAAAAGCTGATGAACATTTACAAAGTTGCTAAAAAAAAATCTAAAGCACACCTTAAGGATGAATCAAAAGGTCTACACCGACTACATTCGAATTTGTTCAGTGCATTCTAAAATAAACAAGGAGAAACGGCTTTATTAAGCACGCCGACGACTACATACCCTTATGGAACGAAGTTTATATTTTAAAGTTTTTTATTTATGTTATCTGTCTCTCGATTGGCTTCGATCTGAGTAATATACATTTTTTCCAATGAAATTGTGTCAGAAAGCATATCTCGAACCCCCAACTTAAAACTCCTCAATTTTTATATATCATTCCGATTATTAAGTAATCTTATTTTGGTATTTGTTCTTGTAAGATGTATTTATTTTGTGAATGTTATATAATCCTGTGAAACTGGCGATATAGGATTACTCAGTACAATTAAAAACTAGAAACATTGCATTATTAGATAAGTACATGCTGAGATTCCTTCATACAACAGGCGAAGTGTACGAATTGCTACATTAGAAACATTTTGTTGAGCAGTGATTCAGTGAAGAGTTCAATATAAAAATGTCTTATAAGCTATAGTATAATTTAATATATTGTAGGATACAAAATATCCGAAGCGAACTTGAAATGCTTGTAAGATACAATTAGAAACATACGATAAAGGCCCAAAGCAGGTTGTTTTAAACAGGCACATGGTTTGCGTGTAGGATATATACTTATACAGCTATGCATATATATATATATGTATGCAGATCAGCATTATTTAGAGCTTGACCCCCTTCAGTTTGACGGCAGTTGTGTGCAGATCCCATTCCTGATGCTGCAGCGCCTCGTACGCGGCAGACAGGCTGAGATTTGCATCGGCGAGAATATTCTGTAACTTAATTAGCTTGATGGACTTGTGCACATCCCAGTTGATGAACTCCAAGGCGCCCAGACAACGTGTTGGCGTGCTCTGTGGGGTGAAGGAATGGATTTAATAAAGAATAACAGTTAAAATTAAATTCGTCAATTAACTCACATCCTTGCCAAGCACTTTGACCATGATACGCACTTCATCCGAGTCGACGCCGCGTTCACAGCCGCGTGGCTTTTTGTCGGAGAACTCAAGTAAATCCTCACAGCTCACGGAATTGGAATCGGCCAAGCGAGCTGCTGTCGCTGCAAAATATTCCGCCTCCGTTTGCGGCTTGGGCTCAGGGGTAGATGTGAGATGACCTGTGGCGGTGCTGGTATCGTTGCCATTGATTGAGTTGCGATTCATGGCCAGGTTGACAGAGGCGCGCACTTTCTTGAAGAGCGCATTACCCGCCAGTTCATTGTCCACTATGGCCAATCGACGGCTGCTGCTCTCCTGAAGCTCTTCTGCTGCAGCAGCAACTGTTGCGGCAGCTGCAGCTGCCGCTGCTGCTAAGGCAGCTGTTGGCGCAATCTCCTGTGGAACTGCCTCGGAGTCCAGTGTAGTTAAGCTGCTGCTGCTCGCCAGTGGTTTATCCAAATTGCGCAGCTCATCGTCGTTTACATAGAGTCCCGAGATTTGGGCTGGCTCGAAGCCGACATCCTTGCTCTTGTTATAGTGCTCCTTCTGAATGGAGAAGTTGTAGAAGCCATCGGTCACGTCTGGCGACTGCAGCACACCATCCTTGCCCATGTCCGCCTCCAGTATGGACTCAAACTGCAGCGAAGCGCTGTCCGTCAACCCGGCAGCATCAGCCGGCATCAGTTTGTCCAGATTCTGGTACGTATGCGCCGTTGCTCCACCCGTCGCAGCAGGCATATTCTCATATTCCCTGGCCTCGGAGTAACGGCGTCGCACACTGCTCGAGCGCACGGCCGCCACCACCTCTATGGAACGTGTCGACGGCTGCTGCTGCTGCAGCTGGTGCTGCTCTTGCGGCGAGGCGTCGCCGCTTCTGTTTCCCGCCTCCTCGCCGAAATCAGTCAGTTTGCTGAGTGTGCGCTGCAGACCGTTGGCCGGTATGATAAGCGGATATTTGCGGACGTGCCGCTTGGCACTGGTCTTCACCTGCTTCTTGCCCTCGCGCGATGGCAGCGGCAGGGCATTCGCCTCCTGCGGCGGATCGGGGAACTTGTAGCTGGCGTGTGTCATGTAGCTGGGACTCTCGCAGGATTCTTTGGGACCAAGCGAGTTGCGATTGTCATTGTTCTGTCGCTCCAGGCTCGTCTGCTCCGCTCGTCGCACGCGCTGGGCAGCAGCGCCACGTGTCGGCAGCGTCATGGGCCGTGGCGGTCGCTGCTGCTGCAAGGGACGAACATTCTCCGACTCGACAGCGGTGACACAGCTCGAGGCTGCCACAGGCTCGAGGCTCAAGTGACCGGCTGGCACGCTCTGCTGACTCATCAGCTGACTGCCCAGGCGACGCGGCAGCGTCTTGGCATTCATCAGCTCGAACTCGTCGGTGTCCATGTGGCGCAGCAGTGTCGCTGCCGGACTGGGGCCGATGTCCAGCATGCCCTTGCGCTCAATCAGACTGTTGTACGCCTCGCGACCCTCCTCGCCAATAAGCGTCTGTTGTTGTCACGCGTTAAAGAGGCAGAAAAGAAATTAAAAACATAGAAATGAAAATAAGAAACAAATTAAAACCAACGAAAGTTTCTTAACACAATTAAATTAATAATTAACATAGTGATAATTGTAGTTAAGATAACATGTTAGTGATTAAATAAGTAAGTAAGTAAATATACAAAATAATTTAAATTAATTTCAATTACTTGGTTAACTTAAAAAATTAATTAATGGACAATTTCTAAGTGTTTTTTTTTTAATTGGTTTCCTTTTGTTTTATTGAATCCCTTTAAATATACACAACGTTTTTTGATTACCAATTGGTTTTTTTATGGTTCTTAGAATGCAAACTTGTAGTTTTTCTTTTCATTTCATTTGTTTATAAATATGTATGTATAATACTTGGAAAAAAGAGTTTAGTTTTTAAATATTAAGATTTTAAGTTAAGTTTAGATTTAAGTTTAGGTTTGTTTTTTGTTTTCATTTGGTTTGTGAAACGCTTCGAACGCATGCTTTAGAATATCATTTTGTAGTATAAGTTGTTTGTTTTAAATGTAGATATGAATATGTATATGAATTTGTATTTATATATGTAAGTACGATTAATCGTAGGTATATAAACTTTGTATATAAGTAATTTCGTGTGTTTGCTTTTCACTTCGAATCTTCGATTTTGGTTAACTTGATCAATAAATGCATAGAATGCGACAAATCGTTTAATTCGTTTAATACATAATTCAAGTATCTGGTACTCATTTTGGGAGCTCTATAAAAATGTAGACGCCATAAGTTTTGACAAACGAACAACTCTGATTACAAAACGTTTGTCATATTTCATATTTAGTACATCGTTTTCGAAGAATCAAATATTCTTTGCTTATAATAAGTTCGAGGAGATACATCTCCTGCAATTCCATACAAGTTGTATGAGTGCTCTAATCAGATTTCTTTTTAAATATATATAGTAAGTATATCAATTATATATAGTATAGTAAAAATGCAAGCGTAAGGATATGGCACATAATACACATTTGCATATGTACGATTTTTTGTTTTAGTTTTTTTCTTTCTTTCTTTGTTTGTTTTTTATTTTGTTTTGATTTGGACAATTTTCATTTATAAATTAGGCAAGTTTTATTTTTTGTGATGTTGTTTTCGATGGAGGATTGTCAACGGTTTTGTGTGTCTGTGTGTAGAGGATGACTGTTGTTGTTGTTGTTGCTGTTGCTGTTGCTGTGTGTGTGTTTTGTTCTTTTTTATACCCTGTCCCTTATATGAGGTGTTCTCGAATTGTTCAAGTGTCTAGTGTTTAATGAAATGCTAATACTGATACTCTTTCTCTATTCAATAAATTCCTCGTCATCTTGCTGTGAGAGCGCCGACAACCAAGCTCTGTTAATGGATGATACTATGATGATATCTGAGATTTGTAGGAAATTGGATTATTTGGTTGTTGCCAGCGTCATTTAAACAAGAATGACTCATTCTGAACTGAGTAGCCTTGCCCTGGAAGCCTTTACGAGTGTTACGCTGAGTGTTTGTTATCGAGTCTTTTTTATTTATACCCTGATACCGAAGGTAAAATAAATATTAATATATATTATCTTCTCTTTTATATCTGAGTCACATTAAGAACTCTTTGATAAACCCCAAAAACAATTGTGCATGCCACAATTTAAGAGATGGAGTCAGCAGATTTGCAATTAGCAACTGGTATCAGAGTAATACTCATTTATTTGCATACCCTTGCAGAATATAATATTCGGCGATATCATAAAATATAAATATAAACAAAAAGTTGTGGTTTTTAGGCAAATTAATTAATCATCCACCATGTTTGGTAATTATACGCGGCGAAATGTGAGTCAATATTATATTCAACCTTTTGCAAGGGCATTCAATCTTCGGCGATCCGAAGTTAAATTTCTTTTATTTTTATATGTATGTCAACTAATTAATATTGCTTTAATTATTATTGAGCTTTTAGTTATAATTCTGAGGAGAGCCTGTTTCCCTTTCGAGTGGCTCTCTGAACTTGTTTAGCATATTGCTTATCTTAAATATCAACTGTATCTTTGTCTGCAACTCAATCTGTATCTGTATCTGTATCTTTAAACTGTAACTGTAACTGTATCTGTATTTGTATTTCTTTGTCTCTGTGTAACTGTAACTGTAACTGTAATTGTAACTGCACATTACGAGCATTATTATCATCTGTTCTGAGAGGTCTTCCGTGTTTCCGAATAAGGCACACTCTCAAATATATGTATGTAAATGTATATATATATATATATATATTTAAATCCAAAAAATATATATATTAATACCGACTAATATATGTGGCTGTAAATATTTCTTCAATTTACTTTTCGACACAACTTGCGACACACACACGCATACACACACACCACACTACAACACACCAACACACACCCACCACCCACTCAAGTGTGTATCCTAATCCGATAACACATGTCCGAATAGTAAATTGAGAACATATTTCAGCATTTTCCTTAGTTATGGCGCCGGGCTGGGCGGAATGCGTGGCGCAGTGAATTCACGACGGAATTGAAACTCATCACCGCTCTCCGTGCTGGAGGATGAGCTGCTGTCACTCGAGTCATGCGCCGCCGTCACCAATGGCAGCTGTTGAGGGTGCTGTTGCTGTTGCTGCTGCTGCTGTTGGAACTGGCGCCAGTTCATCTCGTGCTGCTGCACCGCGGACACACGAATCTTCTCCGGCCAGTGGAACTCTGTGGGTCTCTGCGGTTTTACCGTTATCAACTGCGACTGTCGCTGCTGCTTTATTTCATCCGGTGAGCTACCCACAAAGTTCGTCGACGTCGGACTTTTGCCCGTGAGCCGACTTATGTCAAACTCATGCAACGTGGCGCCGCTTATCGGACGCACCACTGGAGCAGCAGCAACGGAGGCAGCCGTCCGATATGTGGCCACTGCCGAGGAGGCCGCCGAGGATGACCCAGACCCTGAGCTAAGCTTCTGCGCTTGCGTTGGTGCCGCCAACAGGGCATGCTGTGCCAATTGGGCCGTCGTATAGTTGTTGCCCGGACCACGTCCGCCAAAGTCGTAGATGCGCTCATCGTAGTGGAACTGCTCATAGCCAGGATTGGCTCCAGTCCGATGGAAGCTCCGCCTATTACATCCACCCATATTGTAGTGCGGCGCCGATTTGATGCTAGAGTTGGAGCCGTACAGTTGACGCGGCGATATGATCGCCTCGCGCTCATCGTGGCACGCGGACTGCACCTGCCGGCTGAGACCGGCGCGTCGCCGGCGGCATAAGGAGCTGCTGGAGCTGGCGACGACACGAGCGCGTATATCGCACTCGGAACGCGCCAGGCTAGGCTTGCTGTGCTTGCCGTCCTCACCCTCACTAGAGGAGCTGCTCGAGTCGAGCGTCATGGGATTGTAGCTAAGACGGCGCAAAGTGCGCGCTCGTATCGAACGCGGCTTGTATGAGGCAGTGCGTCTGGGCAGTGGCTGCTGCTGGTGCTGTTGCAATTGTTGCTGTATCTGTTTCTGCGATTGTTGCAGCTGTTGGTGCTGTTGCTGCTGGTGGAGTGGCTCCTGTCTGAACTGGCGCTGTTTGGCATCCGACAGCACCGGCGAAATGGGCTGGAAGCTCTCATTAAAAGATGTGGAACGCTGGCGATAGCTCTTGGCGACCGCTGCATAAACGGAAGTGCTGCTCGCATTTAAGCACGACTTGACCGGCGAGGCACTGGCCAGCATCTGCTTGGTATGCCCGTTGCCAAAGCGTTCGTAGCCGCTGTTCATCACCACGGGCGGTGCACTGAAGAGCACCTCGCTCTTCAACGGGAAATAGCTCTCCTGGGGACTGTAACTGCTCTTCTGGCTGCTACGACGAGACAGCGAGATGTTTGTGTCCCGCGAAGCGAAGCCTGTGTCCGGGGTGCTGCTGCGCTTATCGTCGACCAGTTTCTGTTCGGGCTGCTGGCTGTGTAGCTGCGCCTGCGCCTGGTTGTGCATGTACTGCAGATGCTTGTCCAGGTGACTGGTTGCCGCATTGAAGTCGAACATCGTCTGCACCCCGTTGCTGTAGCTGTAAACAGCGGACTTGAGACTTCCAGTGGCACTGCTGATGCCATCGTCCAACGAGCCCACCAACTGATGCGGCAACTGATCATTTAGAATGGTGTCGTTCGAGTCGCTCTTGTCCAGCTCCGTGTATGTGTGCATAAAGTCCAAGTTCAATGCCTTCAGCGTATTCTCAATATCCATAATATTATCGTTGATGCTCTTCGGTTCGCGCGACTCCTCGCTGCTCGGCTCCCGGTTCAGGGGACGGCTAAGCAGCTCGCGCGACTTCTCGAACAGAAAGTCGGAGCTCTCCTTGTCGAAGATGGGAATGCGCAGATCGGAGCTGTTCTTGATCTCGCTCAGCGAGCGAAAGCGCTGCTTGATATGTTTTTGTATGTGTGTGTGAGGGGTGTGTTGTGTGTGTAAAAACGGAAACAAAACGAAAGCCAAGAGGAACACAAAACAAAAAACGAAACGAATAGCGGGCAACCAAAAGAGCAAAACAACGGGGAATGATTGGAGCGCACCGATGATGGAGAAAGAGAGAGCAAAGTGTAGACAAGAAAAGACGTCCGGATTAGCAACAGACAAAAATGGCCAAAATAAAATAAATATACTAGCAATGCCTGTAGCTCTAAATATAATACTTAAGATATCATCATCATATCATCTTGGCTCACCTGTATATCGGGTATGCTCTGTAGTTCCTCCGTAAAGTTCTTCTTCGTGGAGAAGGGCGAGCCGGTGCCATGAGTGGGCGTATGCGCAGAGCTGCCAGCAGCGCCTCCCAAGCCACTGCTCGACTTGTCGCCGCCGCTGCTCAGATGCGGAAAACGGAAGCTAAACTTCCGCTTGGGACTGTGCGTCGCCGGCGGCTGATCCGAGACCAAATTAATCATCGATCTGCAAAGGACAATTAGTAAATCAGAAACATATATATTTATAATATGAATCATGCCGTTGCCTTACCTGGCGCTAATCTCATTGGCCATTTCGATGGCATGATTCAGTATTTTCTCATCCTTGACCGAAATGGCCTTCACTGTGCCCGTTGCCGCCTTCTTCTTGGACATCAGTCCATGGCCGTGCTGCTTGTTGCCATTGCTGTCGCCGGCCGTTTTGTGTCCGAACTTGGCCGACATCTCGGCAAATTCGTTTTTCGTATTCACATGATCAAAATCGGGTGACTTTGGCTGGCTGCCAGAGGCGCCGCTAATTGAGCCAAACATAGAGTTAATCTCATCGAGCAGCGACGGACCAAAGTCCAACTTGTCGCCAGTGATCTCATCGTCGGATATCTCGTGATATTCGTGCGGATCGTCGGTCGTATTGCGCGAACTAGCACGCCAATTGGGCTCGGAATGGATGCTCTTACCATCGGCGCCATAGTTGTTGTTCTGCAGCGCATAGGCCAGCTGCTCCTCGTCCAGTTTGTGGGTGGCAAAGGGATTTGTGGAGCCGGCAAAATCAAAAGAACTGTGTCCATTGCTTGGTATCAGTTTGGGCGTGTGCTCCGTGGAGGGAATAAACGTGGGATTCATCGAGGTGCCAGCACCCTCCGGAAAATAACCGCTTGCCGTTTGCAGCGAATCGGGACTGGTCGGTGTCGGTGGCAACAGCAACGGCGTCTGCTCAATGTCCTCCGACGGCTTGTAGGGCGTCACAATCTGCTTGGGTACATGATTATACTGTAAAAAGGAAGACAATTAATAGATAAGTTCCATTGGACTGCGATTCGCTTACATTCTGGGAACTGCCGAGAAAGGCAATGTCGCCAAATGTGGCACCATCGATGCCCACATGTCCGGTGTGCTTAAAATCATTTTGTGGCTTCGAAATCATTTCCGTGCGCAGTTTACGCTTGCTAATACGATGATCCCCAACTCGGCTGAAGGAGTCACGATTGGAGGCACAGGGCAAACCCTCAAGAAATGCGACAGTATTTGAGGGATTAAAGTAGCCCGTCTTGCCGGTGCTGAGGACTCCCTTCCAAAAGGGCGTGCCCGTATTCCGATCGAGCACACTGATGATGTCGCCCTGGCGATACAACAGATGATCCTTCTTCGGCTCGACACAGTTGACAACGGCCTTGAGCTGCTCGGGCTTCATGTCGGGCAGCTGTTCATAGATTTCGCTAAACTTGGGCCGCTTGGCCGCATCATCCTGCCAGCACTTCATCATCAGCGTGTAATACTCACGCGGACAGCAGTCCGGCTGCTCCAGACGCTGATAATTGGGCGCATCGATGGCCTCCAGTATTTGGAGGCCGGTCAGCGCAGCCCATGGCTGAAATCCATACGAGAACATCTCCCAGAGGCAGACGCCAAACGCCCACACATCGGAGGCGTTCGTGAAGCGCAAATAGTTAATGCATTCTGGAGCACACCAAGCGATCGGCAGCTTAAGATTCACATTGAAATTCGTCTTGTAGTAGTCCTTGCCCACGCCAAGTGCACGCGACAGCCCAAAGTCCGAGATTTTCACCTTGTCCTTGCTGAAGACGAGTATGTTGCGTGCAGCCAGATCTCTGTGGATGAGTCGCTTCTGTTCCAGATAGCGCATGCCATTGCAGATCTGCAGCGCAAACTCGCAGAGGGTGGGTATCGTTAGGAAGCTGACACGCAATCCGGAATCCTTAAGGCACTCGAGTAAGGAACGTAGATGCGCAAGCTCCGTGACGAGCATCAGCGAATCAGTGGCCAGCACAACGCCATACAGTCGCACAATGTTCTCGTGCTCAATTGAATGCATTATGGCTGCCTCCTTGAGAAATTCCATGGGATTCGATTGCATGCGCTCGCGGCACAAGCACTTGATGGCCACTTGAATCTGTGCAACGGCAGCAGTCAAAATTAATTACTCACTTCAAGCGGAAGCCCTTGAGGAAAGGGGTGGGAGAAACAACTTCACTCACCCGTTCGCTGCCATTCGTCCAGACGCCCTGCTGCACAATACCGAACTCCCCGATGCCCAACTGCTTGTTAACGCTAATCGAATCAGCTGGTATGATGTGCTTATTGTTGGGCACCTTGCTGCCCGGCGAACTGGCCCCGTTCCGCGACGCTGTTGCGGTTGCAGCTGCGGCGCCGCTCTCATTTGTTGCCTGCCCGCCGGCGGCGCCATCCTCGCGCTTCACGATTGTCGCTGGAGTTTGGAGCAGACGCTTGATTTTGCTGAGGTAACTGTGGGGGAAATGCTTTTCATAGAATTTACGCAGTCTTCGGATTTCCGGTCTCGACAGGCCAATGAAACGTAAATCCTCATCCGCTGCATATTTGAATTGTGCTGCATTTGTTATTTTTAATTCGTTTCTGTGTAAAAGGGGGAAATTAATTGAGTTGCGTCGTCAACTAAGCCTGGTATGCAGTTCACAATTAATGACGAAGCAACAAAAACCACTGTTGAAGGAAATCTCTTTCTGTATTTCGCTTATTTTGAATCTTAAATACATACACGTTTTCTGCACATTGGTATTAAGTTATAGAAACGAAAGAAAATATAGCAGTTATTTGTTTTCAATTAGGCTCATGCTCTCGCTCTCCCTCTCTCTCTTTCTCTGTCAATCATTGTTGACATATGGAACAGTTTTTGTTTTGCTCGCATTAATCGTGATCAGCATACCAGCCTGCCATATACCATCGTCAATTTGGGTCACAGAACTCACTTGATGGCATTGTAATATTGCTGCAGTTCGGACTCGGTGAGGAATTCATATAAATCAATTTGTGGGCACTCTGCAAGATACACATAAATAAATATAAAAATAAATACGACTATATAAATGCATATTTAACTTAAGTATGCATGTGGTGTATCAACACCAAACAACAACAGCTGCACTCCATAATAATACCATAGGGAATATATATATATGTGTGTGTGTGTGTGTGTGTGGGTGGCATGGATTTTAACACCCACCACCACCATCACCACCAGAAACAGCAGCATTGACGCCAACACATATTTGTTCGACTTTGATTCCCATTCACTGGCAGAGCGGCGCCCTCATGTGGCACACAGGCCTTAAAATATTTTCATTCTTTCACTTCAATATTTGTATCTTCCAGTGCACACACAGAGAGAGAAATCTGCCGCTTAACCCGCAGCATTTGTCATTCGGTCGTGTTTTTGTTTGCCTTTGTAAAGGAAACAGCGCAACACATGTATATATATAAATACACACACACACACACATTCGTGTATTATTGTGTGTACACAGATTGCCTGATAATGTCGGTTCAACCTCTGGATTTGCAATTTGAGTCATAACCGCGGCATTCGACATTCTTTGAGATAATAAATTCCATAGAAATTGTGCATATCCGCACAACGCTTTTTTGTTGTTGTAGTTGTTGAATCAACTGTGCAACTGTATATTTTAGGGTTAAAGTAAACTGATTGCTTGCACTGTAATTAAATCGGCATAGCTATCCCACAGGATTTGCAGTTGTCCTTGAATTTGCAAAATAAAATCGATCGGCCAATACACACACACACACATCGCACTCACTACGCACACACAGTGCACAGAAGCTACACATACTACGCAGAAGACAGTTTTTCCAGCAGCGAAAACACTTGCATTTTCTTTTCTTACAAACATTTATCACTATTTAGTGTTTTAATCAACATTCATATAGAATATGGACCAGCTTTTTAGTAACCTTTTGCACTTTTTAACTCAATCTTACCCATTTTATTTTCGCGTGTGCATTGTTTGGGAGTACTGCATCTTAACCAGTGTGAGCTAAAACTACCAGCACCAAAAACACCACATTGCTTTTATAAAAAATACCAACGTGGTAATTGCACTCTTGGTATGGTCACTCTATACATCGCCATTTTGAGTTTAACATGTAAACAATTAACAATGTATAGATTATGCAGCTGTTAAACAAAAAACAGCTGCTCACCAAAATAAACCACTTTAGCAACTAATTGAGATAGCATACTAAATTCATGTACATATTATTTAATTGATTACTTCACGGCTTGCAATACATATAAAACAGTGATAAGATTAAAATGTGCTGTTTGAAATGTTCCCCAGCTTAATACACAAAAGGCGCCAGAGGAGGAACACACTTAAAACAATCGGAAGCTATTTGGGAAAAAAGAAACGGCCATGCGATCGATGACGGATCGAGTATGCTCGTAGCCCAGTGCACTATTAATGGCCGCTATCTCCTCGAACAGTTCCCGTGTGCGCCTATCCTCCATCATTTTTGTTACATATTTGTACATCCGTCCATAATGATTATGTGCATAGGCGTGCCAAATGGAGAACTGAATGGTCTTCGAATCGTTCGCATCCGCAAACTTAATAATTTCTGTATACATTTCGTTCAGTTCGGCCAAATGATCCTTGACGTTGTCATTCAGCACACACAGTTTGGACAGTGCAATGCCCTTCTTGGTCAACGCCTCAATGAGATTATTTTTCTGTTTGTCCATGGCTCTGCAATCTCAAAGATTATTAATATGCAGCTGGAACTAGAATTAGCGTTGCTTAACTTACGTCTTGATCTTGGCCGCATCGGGACGAGTGTCGTTTTTAATGCCATAAAAGGAGAGTAGAGCATCAGCATCTGTTTCTCCAATTACAATATCCGCCAGTTTGATAATGCGTTCCAAGGCGCATCGCTGTTTCTGAGTATCATCTGGCTTATCTACATTTTGGCTTTCGCCTTCTTTGTGTCTTTTCTGGGCAGCGACAAAGGTCAGCGGCAGTTGAGACTTCAATTCGCTCGACTCAATGTTCTGGATCAGCTGCAAGTGGGCCAACAGATGCTTTGGATGTGTAGTCACAACAAAATTGTATATTTTCTCCGCCTTATCCAGTTCTAAATATAAATAATTAAAAATTTATAAAGGAAAACAGCGATTAATTTGGATTGGTTAACGGACTTACCACACCTGGCTATGTGCATGCATTGGAAATCTCGTAGGCTCTCTGCATAGTCATCGGCGCTGGTCTTGCCCTTTTGTGGCGAACTGGGCGAACCATTGCCGCTGCTAGCTGGGATCTCATTCTGCGGCGTGGCGCTATTGCCACTAGTTGAATTGGCTGGACTTGTGGCTCCCTGAGGCGTCGTTGTCGATTTCGGCTTGGCCGAATTGGCGGTGACAGCAGCTGCTGCTGCGGGGCAGCCATTGGTTGAGGCAATTCCATTGGCGGCCCCATTTGAGAACGACTTCTTCTCTGCCGGATTTAGTATGTAGGTGAACGGATGCAAAGCGATGCGCCGTCCGCCCTCGTCCTTGGGGAACGCCAGATTCCCGCTCAACCAAGCACATTGCGCCGGGAGATTTGCCTTGGTCAGCTTCTCTTGAGCAATAGGAGCGAGGTAGAGCACCTTTGTAATCTGGCGCACCTTGAAGGAGGTGACTTTGCTGCCTCCGACAACGCACTTATTGTAGCTGTCGTAAAAGTCCAGCGACAGTATATTTGGCAGCTTGTATGACGCAATTAGCGTTGCCTCCGAAATCTTTTCGAGCATATCACGCTTCTCGTGCCGCACCTGCAATCGCACCGTATACTCACCCTTCTCCAGCTTCGTGAAGAAGGTGTGCGAGTGCGCGTCGCCGGTGGCCACCAGTGACTTGTTCACATCGAACAGCATCCACATCTGGGACTCGAACTCGGACTCGTATAGCAGCTCGTTGAATATCGGGGCATAGAGCGCCACCTCCGCCGCCTTGGGTACGTTGAGATTGTAGACGAGCAAGTTCTGATAGATCTGCCTACCCTCAGGCACAACGTCGCGTGTGCCACTCAGCGGCGAGATCTTTGCCTCGCTGGGCTTGAGCACGACGGCAGCGTTCTTTAGCTGCAGCAGTGGCTGAATCTCCTCCGCCACCAATGCGTCAATCTCCAATCTGTGTATGCCACGACCGGCGTGCATGATATCTGGCGAAACAAAGAATAGTAAATATAGTGGCAAATACATTATTCAAATGTGGATTCATATTTACAAGCTTCCGGATTATGGGCGGCGACTCCGTGAAACTCAAGGCTGTACTTCAAATGGGTCTGGCCATGATTGGCCCAGTACTTGGCAAGGCACAACTCCAATATCCTATTTGCCTGCAAGAGTAAACAAAACAAAAAAGGCTCAGTCAAGTGTGTTTCTCATATTTGTGAACAATTTACCTGAACGCGGAAAGTGGTCGTTGTCTCAAATTCCGAGTTGACGGCAACTATTTTCATTGTTTCCAATTTGCGGCATGACCGATGCGGCAACAGTTGATTCGTGTGCAAAAAGAACTTTCCAATATCGTGGCCCCGGCTCGGATCCGTATTCCGCATGCGCAGCACTAAAATCAAAATGAATGAATATAATATAGTAATAATGTTTAATTATAGCAATAGATTTGCTTTCACGCACATGCCCATGTGGCCTTGTCGGGCACCAGAATAAAGTCTCTTGTTATGGTGTTTGGCTGGTACTCAATGCTCCTATCACCCTTAACGGAGGCAGGCTCATAAATGGGCGTATTCTGTCCATGGTCCAGCACATGCGGCTGCACCACTGTCACAGGTATTTCAAACAATGGACCATTCGTCACACAGTCTGTATCAAAGGCGCGAATGCTGCAAGTTGGCGAGGCGGAGTTGGGTTAAAAGTAAAAGATCATTGCTAATTTTATTCGGGTTTGCTGCTTACACGGCACTGTGCACACCCGGCTGCAGGCTAGTCGGATCAACTCTGACCACTATTGGGCGGCCGGCGTAGCTGAGGTCCAGATATGCGCCACACTGCACCCAAGGCTGCGACGGCACCAAAATAAGACGCACATTGAAATTGTACTTATCCTTTGGCTCTGCGTGAAATATACAAAAAGTTAAATTATACAACATATCAATTATAGGTGCAATCACTTACCCACTTCCCTGTCATTAAATAGGACGGGAATAATGTCCACGGAACAGTCAATAAACTTGCGCTGCACGCCCTCCCGCAGGTGGATGCCCTTCGCATTTTGGGTGCCCACGCGTACTGAGAAACTTAAGGAGAAGCAGAGATTTATAGCTTCAATTGATTATCAAATCACACTCACTTTATTCACACTTACCGGATCATATTATGCTTGGAATTGCGGTGTTCCACCAAATGCTCGAATGCCTTCTCCACGTTGAGCAGGCCATGGCCTTGGGCATAGGGATCCACATAGCCCAGTTTGGTGGCCGTAACGCTAATGGCGCGCTTAATACTATATGTCGAATAAGCGATATTTTGCTGTTTCAAGCCAGAGATGAGCAGAGCCACCGCACCGGCCACGTGGGGTGCCGCCATGCTGGTGCCGTTCATCAACTGCGTTTTGCTCATCATGAACTGCGGCACGGAAGTGATGGCGCCTCCGGGTGCACAAACCGTCACCCCCTGTCCACCATCAAGGCAGGGATCGCGCGATGTCCAAGTGTACACATTGCCCGGCAGTTTCTCACGCATCGCATATTCCGCCTCCATCATCTGCGGCGACACGTAGGCGCCCACGCCAATTAAACTGTCCTGACTGATGTCCGGCGGAGTGCCAACAGTACTGAGCGCTGGTCCGTGATTACCCGCCGAGACGATCCACACGACGCCATACTTATTGACCACTTCATTCATCAGATTACCAACTCGTCTGCAAACACAGGAAGTGAAACATTTGTCAGAATAATATAAACGACACAAATATGTTTATCTAATGGAATATGAGTCAGATTACTTACCCGCAATTGGAAAAGTTCGAGTGCTCGCCGTAGCTCATGTTGATCACGTCAATGCGGCGACCCTCTCGGCACAGCTCCATGACCTTTAAGATGCCGCGAACCAACGCTGTACCCGTCTCCATGGAGCCTAAGCGGCCATCACCAATGGTGAGCGAAACGATCTTTGCATTTGGTGCCACGCCATCAAAATCCCTGGAGCTGTGATTGCCACTGGCAATCGAAGCAACGTGCGTGCCATGCGGGGCTTAGGAGGCATAGAAAAATAAATATGGCAGGTACAGGTGGAGCAAGAGACGGAGACTACTTACAGCACATGCCAACCACTTCCAGCACGTTGCCATCGTCTTGAACGTTAACGGAAATCGACAGAAAATCGTCGACATTTTTGGTCTCGTGTGTCTTGCTGTATTCGCCGATGTGCAGCGCCTTCTCCAGATTTCCCTGCTCCGTTGTATCGATAATAGTCATCCATCCATTGTCGGTTGGAAAGAGCACACAGTCAAATGAGGTCTTCACCTCATTGTACACCTTCTCATATGTATTCAGCATTTCCAATTCAAAGTCCAGATTCTCCTTAATAATCTTTTTGTCCCATGGCAGCTTTAGGCCATCACCTAAAAGAAAGCCGAAAATCCTTAAAAAAAACCACTTGTTGAAACATATCAGATGATTGCTTACCCGTATTCTGAGATTCAAACTCAACGATCTTGCGACTGGCATTTGCGGTGGCAATTTTGTGGGGTTTGTCCCAATTCTTCAGTTTAGCCTGGGCGACAATCTTGTCGCGCACCTTTGCCGGCACCAAATCGTTGAAGCTCTTCAGGCCCACACGTACAGCGCGATCCTTGTCTGTGTTGAGTGCCAAAAGTTCGGCGCTGAGTTGCAGCGTTCGTCCAGACAGACCCTTGAAGGTGCCCTTCTCGCTGGGTGTCACCTTCTTGGTCATGTCAACATCACCGCAGCCCGAGCAATCGAAGCGCTCAATAACTTTCACAGTTTTGCCATCGCACAGTGTCTGGAAATAAATATGAAAAATACATATTTAAATAGATAAACAAATAATTATATAATTGTATTGCATTAATAATATCTAAATAATTGTATTAAGAAAAACTAACCGCAAGTCCTGAAGCGCGTGGATCTACACCGGAATCAAAAATGGCAATGGTAACATCGCGACCATCGTAGTCCGGATACTTTTGCAGAAAGTTGAGCACGCCCGTCTCCACCTTCGGCACCTGAGTAATGGCGAACAATATGAATTTTGTCACATGACAATTGCACAGAGTACATAAAATATAAGATTAATGCATACCAATCCACCCATGGGAAACGATGACTCGACAATTCCGTTAAGATCACTAGCCATATTGTCCACAAATTTATTGCCGCTGTTATTGTCGTTATATATATTTTGCAATTCAGTATATTCTTGAGATTCGTCTGTGCGCAATCCTAGAATTTTGCGTTGATGCTCGCTTATTTGGTAGGTGGATTGCTGTCTACCGCGTTCTGCGTTCTTTGTTGCACCTTTAATAGAATGATTTGCGGTAATTCGACTACTCCTTTGCATACGTATGTATATTTGTAAGCGCTGGCGTTGCCGTACTTAAGCACTTCAGCTGCTCAAATTGAACAGTTTATCAGAGCAGGATAAAATTCGATAGGTATCGAACTAAAATTGCTTTTTTGGCACGTATAGCAGTTTATAATGAAATATTGAGGAATGAATTTTTACTGCGCTTCATACAAAAAGTAACTTTCTGTTAAGATCTATCGATATATCGATAAGCACAACAGCTGTAAGTCTTTCCGTCACTTGTCGTAATTTTTTTTCGTAAAGAAAAATAACAATAATTTGTGTGTGGCACAGTTAAAATGTGGTTCGAAATCTTACCAGCCGCCGGAATCATCACCGTGGCCCTGTCCGTGCCCATATACGCCATGTACGGCCTGCAGAAGCTGACGCTCGGCAACGTAAGTGTCTGGTTCAGCATGAAGAAATTCTTATATAATATTGCCCCTTGATTGTGCATTAAACGTAATTTAAGAAACATGATTTAACCGCAGCAGAAAGCCCACCAAAATACATGGAATTTGTATAAATACTGATTCTATTAAAATGTCTAATTTTGTGACGACTTTACAGGCCTATCGCCGTAATATGGACGAACGATTCGATCGTGTGATGTATCAACGCGATTTCCGACTGACCAACAATCCTTACATTATGAATGTAAGTCTATTTTTCTATGTTATAATATTAATTTTGCTTGTCAAGAGTCGCTTTCAATTTTTTAACATGTCTAATTTTGTGTTATTCCTTTATTATTATTATATTCTTTCATTCATGTAAAATATAAAAAACAGCATTGGTTTAATCTCACAGATAAACAATCATTTATTTCTTATTGAAATACAAACTATCTTCATTTAACCCTTGTGTTGCACGAATTTCCCAAATAACTTCATTAATACTTCATACTTGATTAGCTTATCTTTGATTGTCAAAAATTGAGAAACTTCTCATTCTCTTGCAGGGTCTCCATGCTATACCAGATGAATCCAAAAATTAAATGTTATGTAGTTGAAATTCTATTAAGCTTAAGTGCATAAGTGAATAAATATACAGTACGAAATTGAAAATCGAAAAATCTTAAGGCAAATATTTCAGTTATTGTTAGAGCTTGTAGAATTGTATTATTTAGCACTTGATAAGCGATATTTAAGCACATTCCTTTACAGGGTCTAGAAAATATTGAAGATGAAGCTGCAGATAATCCGAATAAAGAGACGCAAACAACCAATAAGGACGAGAAAAAAGAGTAGATTAAAACGTAGTACTGTTTGATTGCTTTGATTTCTTCTGACTTACGGTTAATTAATGGTAAACAATCGCATATTAATGTATGTTTGTATGTATGTGAAATAAACTCAACGCTTGCCGCGCAACAAACAACCCTGTTCTTGAGCTTGTGCTCGGAAAAACCACCCCTATGGGGACGCTTCGCCCAATTGGGTTGTCAACTTTTGTGGTATTCTGAAAAAGGCGTCGACAGAGGCGAGTGCAGAGTAAGGAGTGCAAAGTTTGATGTGCCGTACACTTTAATTAGAAAGTTTTGCTATTAAAAAAAGTATATCGTAATATTTTAACAAAGATATGTTTTAAAATAAGTTAAAGGCGCGTAAAAGACGACCGAATTGAACTTCGGAAAAGATAAGCAAACAAAACGCAAAAGCGAATCGCACGCAAAAGAAACCTGCTCCATAAGTATTTACATATAGAGACACACCACACACACACACTCACACTCGAAAGAGGTGTCGAGAGTGGGGTGCAGCCATGGCTGGCATGGCAAGGGGGGGGGTTGGCCGTGTGGGGTGCAGAGGTTGCCAAACTTTTGTATATGTTTTTGTGGTAGCTGCCTTCAGTCTGTGCGTGTTATTGTTTACATGCGAAGTGGACGCCAACTCACTGAACGCCATCGACATGGAGGAGCCGGCGCGACGCCATCATCAGCGGCACCACGGCGACTACGAGCGGGATCGGGAACGCGGTGAACGCGAGGAGAAGGGCTACTGTGCACCGTACAATGGCAAGGTGTGCAAACAGTTCATCGCTGGCCCCGTTTGGTACAGCCTGGAAGATCCGACTGGTGGCTGGCGCAACGAGCAGATCACCACAGCGCTCTGGGATGAGCTGATAGTAGACTTGACCGGCCTGTGCCGTGAGGCAGCCGAGGTGGGTTAACATTTCCTAAACTTTCTGAAATACCCAGTTTAATATCTCGCATCCCTTGCAGAAAATGCTGTGTGCTTATGCCTTTCCACGCTGCCATGTGGATAACGGTCGGGCCATTAAGGCGCCGCTCTGCCTCGAGGATTGCCAAGCGACTCATTTGCAGTTCTGCTACAATGACTGGGTGCTGATTGAGGAGAAGCGGGAACGCAACATGTTTCTCAAGAGTCGCGCCCACTTCAGGCTACCAAACTGCACAGCGCTGCCACATTACGATGCCAGCATGCGGCGTTCCAGCTGCTCCTACATAGGACTAACCGAGATTAAGGAGGCAGAAGTCAGCTGTGAGTATGTGACACTCTTTGGGATGGGCTTGTTCTTGATCATGGCTTCTTATAGATGACTGTCGCAATGGCAACGGCCGCTACTATATGGGCACGATGAATGTGAGCAAGTCGGGCATACCCTGCCAAAGGTGGGATTCCCAGCATCCGCACAAGCACATCCAGCCGCCGCTGGTCTTTGCCCAGCTGACCGAGGGTGAGAACTACTGCCGCAATGCGGGCGGCGAGGAACCGCAGCCCTGGTGCTACACTCTGGACGAATCTGTGCGCTGGCAGCATTGCGATATTCCTATTTGCCGTAAGTTTAGTTTCTACTACAGTTTTCTGCTGCAGGGAGTAACGGAATCCTTGCCTTGCAGCTGACTATGTGGATCCCAGTGCCAAGGATATAAATACGCCCATTAAAATGGAGGAGTTTTTCACGCCATCCATGATATTTCTACTGGCGGGCATTGGCTTCATTGGCATTGTGGCACTGCACCTGATCATACTGCTCGCCTACAAGCTGTCCAAACACAAGGATTACACGCAACCGTCGCAAGCAGCGCACGGTGAATGCGGAGCCTCCATGCGAGGTGATTGCAATTTGTCTGCCAGTCGCGAGACGCTCGGCTCAAACGCTTTTGCCGCCACAAACGCTACAAAATGCGGCACCATAAGGAGCACCGCAACCATTCACAGCAACTGCATCATGTTGACCACCACTGCAGCGGTGCAGGAGGCAAAGACGAAGCTGAATGCGCGCCTCGAGAAGTTGGAGTATCCTCGTGGCGAGATTGTCTACGTACGCTCGCTGGGCCAAGGAGCATTCGGGCGCGTCTTTCAGGCCAAGGCACCTGGCCTGGTGTCGGGCAATGAGGAGCTGCTTGTGGCCGTCAAGATGCTGAAGGACGATGCCAGCGATCAGATGCAGACTGACTTTGAGCGTGAGGCCTGCCTTCTGGCCGAATTTGATCATCCCAACATTGTGAAGCTACTCGGCGTCTGCGCCTTGGGCCGGCCCATGTGTCTCTTGTTTGAGTACATGTCGCCTGGAGATCTCAGTGAATTCTTGCGTGCCTGCTCGCCATATGCTACACACCAGGCGCAGCCGCGCAATCGCCAGCAGCTGGAGGAGCTGCAGCTGCTCCACATGGCGGCCGATGTTTCCGCCGGCATGCTATTCCTGGCCGAGCGCAAGTTTGTGCATCGCGATTTAGCCACGCGCAACTGCCTCATTAACGAGCAAATGCAGGTGAAGATCGCGGACTTTGGTCTCTCGCACAAGATCTATCTGCAGGATTATTACAAAGGGGATGAGAACGATGTCATTCCCATACGCTGGATGCCCATCGAAAGTATTCTCTACAACAAGTTCTCGCTGGAGTCTGATGTGTGGGCCTTTGGTATCTGTCTGTGGGAGATCTTCTCCTTTGCCCTGCAGCCCTACTACGGTCTTACGCACGAGGAGGTCATCAAGTACATAAGGGAGGGCAACGTGCTCGGCTGTCCGGACAATACGCCGCTGTCGGTTTATGCCCTGATGCGCCGCTGCTGGAACCGCAAGCCCAGCGAGCGACCAGGATTTGCGGAGATTAATCATTGCATTCAGCACAGCATCGCCGAGTGCGAGTGCAAGGCGATGCTCTAGATTGGACTTTGTGGACTCCAGTCAACCACAGCTAATCGAAATTATTCCGTCATGTTTCAGCCATTTGAAATGGATCCGTATCCGTATCCGAAATCTGAATGCTCTCCAGTTGTCTTCCGGAGCAGACGCACTAAGCACGCACATAATCAAAGTACGGAGCCATGAGTACCATGAATTAACTATCAACTGAATTACCAAAACGAACAAAATATGCATGAAAATGTCCAAAGTTTATCAACTTTTATAGTCTTCATTACTTAATAATAATTTAAATATTTGTGAGGCAATTATTTCGCTGCCTTTTTTTGTTTCGATTTGATTTCTACAATTATTCCATTGCTAGTTACTTCATGGAACCGCAGACAGTTAAACTCCATAGTCGAACTCGTTTACATATATACACAAGTATTATGATTAATATCACATATTATTATGATGTTCTTTGAAGATATTGATTAATATTATGACAATTATCATTATGATATTCTTTCCACAACGAACCCATTTAGTCAGCCATTTTTTTGGTACTCATATCTAGTCCGTAGACAATATAACTTTAATTATTTATATATATATATATATATATATGTAGTATAAATACATATGGAATAATAATATTATCGCATGTATGTATGCCCAGTGGATTGAATTCCAATCGGATTTTACTAGATTTAAGCTTAAGAGCTCCTTGTCAAAGGTGCGCTATACTCGGGATATTTTATCACATTTATCAATTTTGAAAACAATTCACAAAACACCGAAGACCATCAAAACAATAAGAAATATTAAATATTTAGAGAACTGTCTACAGCCTCAATTTCTTAGGACATTTACATAACAATCTTGTAACTAATATGTTGATGTAATTTGTACAATATACCTTTCATAACCAAACAAAAAATGTCCCCTTACTCATTTCAACTGATCAGCAATAGTATCTATTATAGTAGCCATAGCCGTAGGAATACGGACTACGACATGGATACGGAACAGGCACGGGCACCGGTACGACTCCGAAGCCTATGCCACCGCCGTAACCATGAGGTCTGTAGCCTCCATAGCCGCCGTGGGGTCGTCCAAAGCCACCTCCGCCCCAACCGCCTGGGCGTCCTCCACCCCAACCGCCGGGTCGTCCACCTCCATAGCCACCACCGCCAAAGCTACCGTGTCCTCCACCACCATGTCCTCCACCACCATGTCCTCCACCACCGTGTCCTCCACCGCCGTGTCCTCCACCGCCGTGTCCTCCACCACCACGCGCCATCGAAATCTGCAGGCAATCGAGAAGCAAGGCGAGTAAGAAAAGTATCCAAAGTTTCGACATCTTTCGTGTTCCGTTTTCTTAATGCGACTAAAACAATTCCATTTCATTTCTGGGTTGGCAAGTTTTAAAAACATATACCAAATTAATTAGAGTATTGATTATAATTGGCGCGAATTCAACTCATCGGGCTTAAAATCCCCGACATTGCGGTCAAATATCAATTTTCGCATATATATGTATATATATATATATTTCTATATTTGTTGTTTGGCAATACAAAACAGAGCTTAACTTGGCGATATCACAGCAGCCTAAATCCTAAAGCCTAGGATCTATCAATACGATATTCAATATGATACTTAAACAATAACAATTATTTCTAAACGGATGTGTGTATCGGTGTAAATTCAGTGCTTTTTGGGGCAGTTGGAATTCTTGCTGAGCACAAGTCTTTCGGGATCGAGAGAGAGTCGTTTGAGCACATCATAGATCTTCTCTCGTATCTCAACCACAAAGTCTGTATCGCGGCCGAGTACCCAGATCTGATCGGCATAGCCCAGGGATCCAATGCTGCCACACGACCACAATATGGCAAAGTTTTCGTAGTCCGTGTAGAGCACTTGGTATTTACCAGAACCGGGCAACAGGCGGGCAATCACCTCGGGAAAACGAGTGTTGAACTAATGGAATCGAAATCGTTGAATTAATAGTGTATTATTGTTTTTGACAGATTGCTTGCTGGACATACCTTAAAGTCCATAATAGAGGATCTGCTGTTCTCCGGCGTGGCATATCCCAGATTTACATTGGGATTGCCAGTGCTATAATCATAATATATGGAGATAATTGGATTATTCACTTACATCAATTTAAGCCTACCACTTACATGCGATTGACGGTTTTTATGGCCACTTCCAGCTTAAAGTTGTTGAACTTGGACAGATCCGCTTTGTTGTAGGGCTCAAACTCGAAAGTGGTACATCCCGATGCAATTTCGGGCAAATAAAATGAACGTTCCACCTCGATCCAATGGCCTAGCACCTAGAAATGTATATATGGCATAGTTGTATTAGAAACAAGATCAATAAGATCGCCTGCTTGCCTGCCCACGTTTCACTTTAAGGCGGTGAGTAAGCAATTAACTGGGTTACTATTATACAAAACCAAAAAGAGATAATAAAAAAATACAACAACTGCTTCCACTCCCAGCGTAAAACATAAACATTTCAAGCATTTATATTTATTTTGTTGTTATTTTTGTAAACTGGTTTTTAGTGCGCGCAGAGTCCAAGCATTGCCCAGTAGCAATTTCCACAGATAGCTCTGGGCTGTCCCCTCACTATATACAACATTATTCTTGGGGTCGGGGTCTTTGCCCCCGGCCTAGCGAACGATGTCAAAGTGCTCTTAACGCTCACGTCTATCAACTCAATTGTACTCGACCATTTATCCAATTGGCTGGAGCCCAAAGTCCAAACAATGAAGCTGCATCCCCTACGCATTGCTGCTTAAGGGGGAACTGTATATGTGAAATGAGAAACGCACTATCTAACACGATATAGTTATGTATTTATATATATATATATATATATATATATATATTTATCTATGCCCTTATAGGACTTTCAGTCTTTTTCCACTTAACTGTAACCCTAAGATAAACCATAAGCTTAGATAAAATTCATTTGATTTAATTCTTAATTCATTCTCTAGCTGCTCTCATTGGGGTATTATGATGTTGTATGTTGGATATGGTAATTGTTTCGTATTATTTCGTTTAAATGATTTCAAGGCGGTCAACTGAATATAAATGGGTTTATGTGTAAGTTTCCAATCCCCTCCCTTTCCCCCTCCGCAATTGATTAATGTAATTGTGCTGCTAAATTGATAAAGGCAATTTTCTAGTTTGTCCAACTTAAAAACAACAAAACACAACAACAACAACGACAATGTGAAAAAGAGCTTTGGTCTCATTGTTGTTGTCCTTGGCGTGCCAAAGACGTTAGCCGCTTGCTTGGACATGGTCAATAGTTAATAGTGGTAGTTGTAGTCTTCTTAAATATGATAAAGAAGTGGATTGTTTGCCATTGGCAACTACACGACCATCATAACGATTGAAGATATACGCATTTGCTTTTAAGGTTTTATTAAGTTGTTTTATCTCCTTTGCTGTAAACTGGTTTGCATTTTTACATTGTTGCACACGGTTAAAATTGGTTCAAGTTCAACTTTATGCACAATCTATAAAACTAAAATAAAAATACCATCGCCTTTGACGCCTTGTATTAATTAATGGAACATTTCCGAGCTGCTGTTTTGCTCATATTTTTTGTCATTATTAAACTTAAAGTGCCAAAATTATATTAAAATATGTATTAATATTTATTAGGAACTTACGCGACTCATATTAAACTTTGGCATCGACGGATATTTCGGGCAACGTCCAAATCCGTAGGCTTGGCTCTGCTCAACAAATGTCAATAATAAAACAGACGACACCATTAAAACCCGCACAATTGCGAAACACTTTTGCTTGCTCATTTTGGTAATTTCGGAAACCGAAAATATTGCTTATTGGGGTGAAGATTGGCACAGTTTTAGTTTTGTGTTTGTTATTAATATACGTCTGTTTATTCTGAGTAGATTGTTTAATCGGGGGCAATGGATTCACTTAGTTATGCACAGTGCATCTTCCGTTTTGGATGTCAGTTGGCCAATGAACGGGATCGTTGGATTTCCATTTCCTCAAAAGCGATGTGAGTATTATAATTTGATTGTTGTTTGTTTGGTTTATTACTTGTAATTGTTACTATCAGTGTCGTTGTTGTTGCTCGGTGTACCTATTAATATTCCGCATAAGAAATGTGCGATAATCAAAACGTGCTGCTCCTCGAGTCGCACTGGGCTTGGATGGGAGGGTTGACTTGGTTGGCTGTGCAAGTGCAGCAAACAACAAGACAAAGAGTGAAAATGAAGCGAAGCAGACACTTGTCGGTCTTCAAAACAAACAATAAATACAAATACAAATATTGTTAACTAGGTTGGCTCGTGCCCGACTAGGCGTTACGTAAAAGAAAATCCGAAAACCAGACCAGGCTAAATAGTGACAGGCGATGCGAGGCGAGGCGAAGTGAACCGGCTGCCGCATAGATCCCACCACCTAGAGTGTAGCCCGTTCCGAGTCCCAAGCATATGCGGAATGCAACGGCAACTGGTTACTAGTTACTTGCAGTTAGTGAATGGGTGAGCGCACTTTCAGTGTTTTAGAGTGCAGCTCAAAGCTATTGCGCATTCATTCATCATAAACAAAAGTAAAAGGTCTAATAAAGGAAGTCTGTCTTTGTTTCTCTCGTTCGCAAATGTGTCATGAAGTTTTTAGTTTGGAGATGGCAATTATTTACGGCATAACTTTGCCACTGAGCCACGCCCCAAGCCGGATCCGGTGTAATGCCAGACATGCGAGACACTTGGAAGCGTCATTTATACATGGTCGGGCAGATTTAATTGAATTGGTGCAAGTTCAAGATAGCTGATAATTATCCAAGCAAATGCATAGGAGAAAATATAAATATTTCCACATGCAAAATGAAGGAAGTCGATACATAGTTTATTTTATGACACACACATTTTGCAATAATTTACAAGTTATTAACCATTTACCACGTAGAAAAACAGGCATTGAAAAGCAGCAGTTAGCCAACCAAGCAACCAATTTAAAATCCAAACAGCTGGAAAAAAGTGTTAATTTTGCAGACAGACAAACAGCTGCAGAAGCAAACAAAAAACGCAAAAGTGATTCGTTCAATTACAAATTCCTTTAATAGTGGCTTTCAACTGTTTGAATACAAATTGCAATTGCGAATTGTACTATTATTTTAATCTATTTTGTCACTTTGAATGCACATTATCGTTTTATTATGTTAACGTTAATTCTTATGTCTTTGTTTACATTGTTGGCTGCTGCAAGTTTTTTTGCATTTGTTGTACGTTAATCTCGGTCTAGAAAGTCTAAATCTAAAGCTGATGCCGCGACAATCTTCTCTTCTTTCACAACCACACCGGACGACCGTTGAAAACGTACTGACTGATGTTTATCGCATCGTTATTTGAATTCCAATCAGCGTGACCGTAGTAAAGAATATTATTTAGTGTGCACACACTGGTTTTGTAATCGATGGCTTGTTCGCTGTAATCAGCCGGCCTCCACAGATTTGCCGAATACCAAACAAATAGAAAATAATTTTTTTTTTAACGAATTTTTTATTTGTTTATGTTATTCACAAATGGCATAGAGATAGCGACAAACATAAACAATAAAAAAGGCGATGGCCGCCTGTGTGCTATGTTTCGACTGCTGCAAGAGCGGCGAGTCGTACAAAATATTTTCCGAGGCCGGAATGCGGCTCAAAATTTGCAAAACAATAAACAAACATTTTTGGCTGGAGGTAGAAATGTGTTATACTTGCTTTTGGGCATTCGAATGATGTTCATCTCTTTTGCAGTTGAGTAGCGCAGCGGGAAGCGAACGCGAGGAAATTTGTCACCAGTGCTGGCAGGTCGTGAGCAACTTTAACAAACTATACGAGCGCGTCTACAACTTGCACCAGGAGCGCCACTGTGATGTAAAGAACGTAACGATTGAGTTCTGTGACGAAGCGGAGGCAGCGAATCCTCTAGCCTTTGGAGGTGAATTGGATGCACTGGCCGAGGATTTCTTTGCGTCCGGCGATGTCAAGGTGGAAGTAAACGAACTGGAACCGCTGCCTAAACTCGAAATGCTCGATGAGCCAGTGGTCGAGGAGCAGAGCAGGGTATCCAAACATGCCAGTGTCGAACGTTCAGCTACTAAGAGGCGCATCAAAAACGAGCTGCTAAGAATCTCCAGTGACTCGGATGGGGACATTCCCCTAGCCGAGTTCCTTGATCTGAAAACTACTGCAAAGTCAGTAGGACCAGCAGCAGCAGTATTGCCGCTCATTGGACGACAGTTACGTAGAAGCACTCGACGTGGTCGCCGAGAGAAAACCCCATCGGAATCGCCTGCAACCAGTCTGAAAAGAGAATCGGAATCTGATGAGGCTGAACCTGATGGTGATAATGATAATAATGATAATGATCAGGATATGGATTTTGTGGCCGCAGAAGCAGTGCTGGGCACTGAGGACAGTGCCAGTTCCAGCGAGAGCAGCGACAGCGACTCTGGCGACAGTCTGCCTGATGTCGAGCCGGAGGAGCGCTATGCGGAGATACCCAAACGGGTTGTAGTCAAGCCTAAAAAGTATCGAAAGCGTCCCAAGCCACTGGTGGCGCCGGTGCGGATGAGTCGCGATGATCTCGCCAAGCGACGGGAGCAACAAAAGAAATACGATGAGATTATATTTGAGTTTTTCAAGAAGCTGCCATGTCACGTATGCAATCTGTTGGTGCCCAATTTCGGAGACATGCGTCGCCATCTGCGCATGTCTCACAATATCGAGAGTGGCTTCATTGCCTGCTGTGGTCGCAAGTTTCACATACGCAGAGGTCTGGCCGAGCATGTACTGGTCCATAATAACCCGGATCACTTTATGTGCGCTCCGTGCGGTCGCGTCTTTCAGGACTCCAAGACGCTGGAGGCGCACGAACAAACGCACACGAATCCCCTGGCGGATGCGAAGGACAAACGCATTTATCCGTGCGACAAATGTCCGAAGACCTTCACCACAAAGGCCGCCGTCGAGTATCACATCATGTCCAAGCATGTGCCCAAGTCGGACTTTAAATACACCTGCCCCGAATGCAATAAGAAGTAAGCAAAAGATTCCCCATTCCTCATTGCTGATTCCAATTGAAATCGTTGGTTTTGCTTACAGGCTGCCCACAGAGCGAAAGCTGAAGGAGCATCGACGATATATGCACGATCCGGAGACGGCAATCATTTGCGACAAGTGCGGCAAAACGCTTCGTACCCAGGCCAATCTTAAGAAACACCACGAACTGGAGCATTCCGATGAGCCACGCCCAAAACCTGATCCGGTGCAGTGCGAGATATGCGGCACTTGGTTGCGTCATTTATCCGGCCTCAAGCAGCACATGAAAACGGTGCATGAACCGCCGTGTGGGGAGCACCGCTGTCCCATCTGCGATAAGACATCGACTAACTCCCGAGCACTCAAGCGGCACATTTACCACAATCATCAGTGCGAGAGAAAGTTCCGCTGCACCATGTGCGAGAAGGCCTTCAAGAGGCCACAGGATTTAAGAGTAAGTTAAATCTCATAGATCAAATGGAAATATAATAATTGTACACTTGCCAGGAGCACACATCGACGCACACGGGTGAGGTATTGTACACCTGTCCCAACTGTCCGCAGACGTTCTTCTCAAATGCCAACATGTACAAGCATCGCCAGCGATTACATCGCGCCGAATGGGAGGCGGATCGTAAAAAACCACTGCCACCTAACATAATGCAACAGGCAGCCATGAAGAAGCGACAGGGCATCAAGGCTGCCGCCCCAACGCTCTTCCCCCAATCCACAGAGCCGCGAACTGCACCAGCTGCCCAGAAGTCGGAACCGCAACAACAGCCACAACCACAAATACAACAACAATTGCATTAATAATTAGTATTTAATATTTATGTCATAGTGATAAGTCAAAGGAAGGAACTCATAAATATACTCTAGGCATAAGGACACATCCATTAGATTAAAGAATACAATTACAATTACGACAACTAATTTTTAGATTTAATGCTCATCCTGTGGAATGCGAATTGTCTCACAGATGCCCTCTTCCCGGTGCACGCTGGCCCAGTGCTGCGACAATTGCTGGCAGATGGCTCGGCGGAACACCATGCATGTGATATGTGGCAACTTCTCGAATCGAATGCGCAACAGACCCAGCTTGGCCAAGGCAAAGCGCCAATTCTTCATGATGCTGGCATTTTTGCCCACATGCTGTGAATCGGGTGTGATGATGACTAGGATTCCCTCGGGTCGCAACAGCTCATAGGCCTTCTGGCAGCATAGCAATCTCTGATCTGCACTAGGCATGTACTCCAACAGTAGGCTAAATATGACGCAGTGATAATACCCAGCAGGTAATCGTTTCACACTCTGATCAGTGATCTCGGGCTCCGTCAGCTTGCCATCCACGCCAACCGTGAGAAAGTCAGCCTGCAGCACAAGTGCACCGGGTGCGGGGCAGAGATCGAGGGCTGTCACCTCCAGGTGCGGGGTGTTGCCAAAGGGATTGAAACAGCTGCCCACGTCCAGCACACGCAGCTTGTCGGGTGGCTCCTCCATGTAGGCGCACTCAGCATTGGCCAGCTCATTATAGGAGGCCAGCAGACGCTGCTCGCGCAATCTCTTTTGTAGATAGATGCCCTCGATGTAGAAGTACTTGGTTATATAGTCGATGGCCCACTTGATGCGACTGCGTGCATGCAGCTCCGTCTTGGTGGCATTTGTTTCCCAAATGCCAGCCAATTGCTGCATTGCATCCGCGTATTCTGCCAGCTTTTCAGCATTATGGGGTCCAGTGTGCTCCTGCCAGGCACGCTCGGCACCGTACACTTTGGTGAGTTGACGTAAACTGTCGTGACAGTTCTTTACAATGTTGGCCAAACGTTGATGCTCCTCGGTCGCCATGGTTTTTATATCGTTTCTCCCGAGGCGCAACAAATGTGTGTGTATATTCGCTATGAACGATATTTTCAGGGGGATGCACTTTAATTTGGACGGCACTGTAAAAAAATGTATACACTGCCCCTTTATATTTTCCACCAAAGCGCAACAGCTCACATAAACAAAAGTATGACCAGCTCTACATGAAGAGTACATTTATTAATTATTTTCAGTCTTTGACTATAAGGTCTCACTTTCGGCGGGCTAAACAGGTAAATTTTTAAAAACAAAGAGTAAAACTTCAATATTCACAGAGAGTGCAATCGGACACTTATTATACGGTTGCTCAGCTGTTATTTTCACTAAATAATTAAGTGTCATTGGCTGTCAATCTTTCGAAACCAAAAATGAGCTATTCAATAAACTACTATTTGCAAATGCGTTGACGAATCGCCTAGAATTTAGAACAATTTACCTACGTACTAAGGTCAATAGCAATACACCTGACTTTGTGTTAAGTAAAGGCAGTGAATATCTATAATTGCCCGATCTTGTTATTAATCGTTTTGAACCGGTTGCTTGTTAATTGAATCAATAACAAGTATAGGTAAATTAAATAATTACGGCATGATAAAACAAGTCGATTGTAACAACAATTGACTATAGTATATCATTTACTTATATGATCATTAGGTGTGTATCGATCGATGTGCGGCATGAGTGATACAATTGTGGGATGGGCCTATTTGTAACGTATAATCGTCATCACAACAAGACAGACTTGCTCACTCGCCTACATTGATAAGACTAGCACCAGCATTTTACCAGGCAAACAATTCAAAAAACTTAACTTGCACTCTCTTATCAATCCTCACGTACATAAAAATCCAGAACTGTTAGGACTACAGCTAATGATATAAGGTACAACTTGCGTGTTTATAGTTCTAGAAATAGTATCGATCTAAAGGTCAACATTGCGTAAAAACGCATGCATAAAATGTGTGACACATACATTATTTTATGCTTATAGTAACATGACAAACAGTGAAAGTGTATAAGTGTTAAATAGTTTCCTTATCTTTATATCAGTTATTTAGCTAATAAGCTCGCTCATTTAAGATTTACACAATATTCCTTTTAAAACTACCAAATTTAAAGGGATGCGATATAGAAAGAGTGTTTGAAAAAGATAGAAGAAATGTAAGAGCAGAGAGCCTTACCAAAGCACTTATAATGTAATGTCGAAAATGTGTGTCTTTTACAGATTTTAAATACAGCTGAAACATACCCTTTGCACCCTCTAGTTTAAAAAACTGATATACGACTCTATGTTCGTTGATAAGTAATACTAATAACCCAGTTCAATTAGTTAAATTGAGTTGATAAGTGCTAACAAAAAGACGCCAGACTGGTTTCAACATATTGATAAGATTTAGCTAACACGTTTTAAAATCCATAAGCATATTTATATATATGTTGTATACCAAGTACAACCCGTAAAGATTAGCAAGTGTAATACTCTTTTGAGTCGATAGCAAGTAATTTATTTTGTCTACATAATACTTTCGGGCATGCAAGTTGATTTTTGTTTATCAGGCATTGCTTATCGTTAAATAATCACTGTGGGTGGTTCTTAAAGAGTTGAACGCGATTTCGGATGGACATTTTGGTAGCGATAAGAATAAGAACGCATTCTAAATGCATTCGTTCGACAATTCAGTCGCTCAGGGTTCTTCTAACCAGTCGGTCGCTTCCGCCTTAATCTCTACTTTTCGCTTCCCTGATCTCCGTCAGAACATCAGCTCGACATGAAAGTTGAATGGGCGCCGGCAAATGTGCCATCCAAGCGTCGCTTGGAGACCTTCATCACTGGCATATTTACCTTATTTTTTTTCACGCTACCCATTACGTCAATACTGTTTATTGCTGCACTCCTGGTAAGTTGCATATAATTTTAATAATTTGTTTAGAGTCACTAATTATTTATTGTACTGTACAGTTATACTTTGGACTTGTGGGAAGAACTCTGCTGGTAATCTATATCGTTTATACATATGTAGATCACAAACGGAATCACTCAGCCATGGACACCAATGGGTATGTCTACCATATCTAATTATCAAGATTTTTTATTTTACGCTTCAATTTGTGTAGCTGGATGATAAATCGGACGAATCGCATATATCGTAATTATCGAAATTATTTTCCCGTTTCGTTGGTGAAGACCGCCGATTTGCCGGCCAATAAAAACTATATACTAGCCAGCTTTCCTCATGGAATTATTGGGTAAGATATCTTATCAAGTAATATTACACTTATATATAATATATATATATAATATTTATAATACTCACTCCATAGGACAGGCGTCTCCATCAATATGGGCCTTGACATTAGCCATTGGCTCAAGCTCTTTCCCCAAGTGCGTCCCAAGGTGGGCACACTCGATCAGCACTTTTTGATACCCATTCTCAGGGACTTCTTGCGCAGTTTTGGATTGATTTCGGTCTCAAAGGAATCACTGACATATTACCTCACCAAGCCCAATGACCCGAAGCATCCAAACAATCGCGATGGATTCACATCCAATGCAGTGGCAATTTTGGTGGGCGGCGCTCAGGAGGCACTCGATTCACATCCTGGCAAGTACATTCTAACCCTTAAGAATCGCAAGGGCTTTGTGAAGATGGCCATACGCACGGGGTAAGTGTATCTCATATTGGGCAGCGAATGAAATCTGACACTATTTTATGGTACAGTTCCTCCATTGTGCCCACTATCTCGTTTGGTGAAGTCGATATCTTTAATCAGGTGGATAACCCGCCAGATTCGCTGCTGCGGACCATACAGACGATTGTCAAGAAGATAACGGGAATTTCACCGCTGATACCCGTGGGTCGAGGCTTCTTCAACTATACTTTTGGCTTCTTGCCCTATAGGCGACCCATTGTCCAAGTTGGTAAGTAATAATCGATCTTGATTTTGATTTCGTTTCGTAACTTGCGAACTTATCCATTGCAGTTGGCGCACCAATTGATGTCAAGAAAAGTGAGAAGCCGGACCCAGCTTATGTGGATGAGATCCATGGCAAGGTAATGGAGGCACTTGAGCAAATGTTCGATCAGTATAAGGAAAAATATGCGCCCAATTCAGCAAAGACGAAGCTGGTCATACACTAAGCTCACATACACATGCACAACCCAGCTGTTCGGGACTGTCAACTCTCCTATTAGAGCCTCGTATTTGGCATTTTTATATCATAGATATAAGGTCACATTAAAGCTTAACTGAAATAAGTTTTTCAAATGCGTTTGAACTGAAAAGTGCTAATCCAATCATAAAATATTAATTACGATGAAATAAGTTGAAAATAATAATAAATAAATTCAAACTAATACAATACTGATATGAAGTTTTACAGTGATTAAAAATGATTTATAATCTAGATTAAATGTTTTATAAGCATTTGCTAGTTAATTGTACACAATAAAGAAGATTAGTTGGTTAATTTTAACGAAAGCGTATGTTCTTTTTTATTATTATTATTATTATTAATTTACCAATTAAATTTGTTACTTCGTACATAAATATTATATACAAAAAGAAAAGTAGGATTCGAATTTCATATTGGAAAACTTAACTAAATGTTGCTTTTATGTTTGTGCCATGATCTTAAATCCAATTTTTCCGTTTAATTTTTAACTTTTCATTTGTGTATACTATATAGAATTTTGGTTTAACAACTATATATAAGGAATTTTAAAAATACAATATTATGCTACACTAAATTCAATCGCAGAATTTTTCGAGTAAGGTACAATTAATTTTGGATTTCATTTCCTTTTTTTCGCAACAAATCACCATTTTGCAATAAGTACTTACTAAAACAATATGTTGGAATTTAAATCATATGAAATAACCTATAAAACTTTTTGTTTCATTACTAAACTATATAAAATATCTACAAATATTACTTCCAAAATAAAAGATACTCAAATCTATTAGTGAATTCTGTAAAAATACGCGTACAATACAATATCAGAAGGAACACTTGGCATAACTGGGTTTTGGGTTGTGTTTTAGTTATGTGAGTACGAGTTGAGAGTTTTTGTATTTATTTCTTTGTCGTGGCATATGACACCATACAGCTCATCTACGTCTGGTTATAGAAAATGCATTTCTGTCATACATGCGAAAAATAGTAATGTGTCTCGGCTATAACAACAATTTTTCAAATATTTCTTTTTGTATATCTTTTTAGGATATATTTACTCGCTTTATGTATATGATTATCTCTGTAACTGTAGTAAAAACTAAATATATTCTGTGGGCTTCTGCTTAAAAAGTACTCGTAGTATTTGTATATTGCGGCTAGTTGAATATTTCGCTCATTTTTTTATAAATCACTTTCTATATATTTTTGCATATTTTGGAATCTAGTTTTGCGTATGTGTGTGGGTGGTAAAAATATATATGTGTTATGTATGTATATAGGATATACTATAAGCAATTGAATTGCTATACATTCTAACTATATAAATATAATTTGATTAATTTGTTAATAGCAATATAAAATGTTTAAGTTAGTTTTTGGCATAATTAATATATGTTTTGTATGCAGTATGATGATGAGTTAACATTTTTCAAAATTGGATTTTCATTTGGTTGCTATCAATTATTAAAGAGCCTAAAAACATTTGCTAATTCCATAATATATCATATCATATCATAACGTTTAAATGCTAGCTCTCTCTTTAAATTATTTCTACGGTTTAGGTACTAGCCAGGCAGCCGAATTGCGAATTGGGCGCAACAATGCAAAAAGGTTTACGATATTTGCTGTGGTTCCAAAAAGCGTACTTCTTTTATCTAAATTGGTTTTCATATTTTTCACTTGTGGTTTTTTTTGGGTTTTTTTTTTTGTTTTTGGTTTTGGTTGCTTTAAATCAATCCCTGAGTGCATTTTTACTTTTTTTTTTTGGTTTTTTGTTTGTAACCGCTTTAATGCTCTGCTTGCTTTATTGCTGCTAGGTTTTTTTGGTTTTTTTTTTTTGGTGTTTTGCTTGTTATGTAATAAGTAAAAACATTTTGTTTTTTTCCTGTCTAGAAAGATTTCAGTTTTCAGCATTAAAGAATTGAATTGGTTGTGTGCTGCTTGCGCGCGAGTGCCCTAATTGAAAAAGTTTTTGTATTTATTAACTACATTTAGATACGAAGATTTTACATTTTTAGTTTTACCAATCTCAAAAATTTCTGGCTTGTGCTTTAGTTAAGTAAATAAATAACGTTAAGTAATTTTCTAATTTAATGTTTTTCTTTTTTATATCTTTCATTTTTTTTGTTGAGCGCAAAAGGTGCATGGAAGATTAACAAGGACTTAAAGTGTGTGTGTGTGTGTGTGAGTGTGTGTTTAATTTTCAGTTTTGGCTTAAGCCAATTAACATTTAACATTTATTAATCGTTAGGCGGTTCTCTTTTATTGGTGTTTCAATTGTGGGCCTAACGGTGAGCTCTAATTAAGTTTCATTAATTTAATTTAATTTGTTAATTTTGTAAGTATGTATCTACAAAAGATTTATTTACGCCCTTCCTTTAACAACTTTAAAATATATATTAATTTTGTTTCCATTTTTGGTTTTTGTTTTTTTTTTTTATTCATGTTGACATATGTATATTTATATATATGTATGCTTTTATATATGTATATATATATTTTTTTAGTTTATTTGGTTTTTAATGTGTATATTTAATATATATATATATATATATATATATAATCTTGTATTTTGTATAATTGTATAATTACAATTGAATTTATAGTATGTACGTATTTGTTTTGTTAGTTGGGCTCGCTTTTTTTATCATTTAATACGCTTCTCAGCCGATAATTTAGTTATGGAGATAACATATGTACTATATGTAGATAAGTACATCTCAGAGATACAATTATTTTCTTAAATTTTGTTTAACTACAACAATGTTTCAGGTTCTGTAATCGAATTATCATTTTGTTCAGCTTGCTGGCAAATTTAGCTCCACGATTGGCCATATAACGATTTGCTAATTTCATTAATTTATAAATTTTGTTTAATTGTAGCAAATTAACAAAATTTGATAGCTTACTAATTTCATACATTTCATAAGAATGTTTTACATGTAGTATTGATTTTTGTTGGGATTACATTTTAATTTTTAGCTATCAGGTTGCGTGTTCCTTTTGTTCTTGCTTTATCGGATTACACTATATATATAGTGGAATATCTTCTAGTTCTACACATGATCAGCTCGCGTTCCATTTGGTTAGTTTCAAATTTAAACCTACACAAAAATCTAGTTCAACAATACAACAAAAAATGCACTTATAATTAATAAAGAAAACAATAGTACAATTCTATAAAATTTATAAAAAATTGCATTATACGTTTGAGTGTGTATATTTGTCGGTTAGTGTGTATGTGTGTGTGTGTGTGAGTGTGGGTGTGTATGTTTATTTGTGTATGTGTGTATGCTTGGTGGATACAGCTGTCTAAACAGCCACAATGGCCGCCATCTACGAAGCAGTCGGCACTGGATTAAAATAATGCAGGCCATTGGTCTGTAATAAGAAAGAGATCGATTTAGAATATAGAATGTATCAGAATTAATATATATACAAATACGCACTGCCATATCGTATTCCGTAATATAGGCGGGAATTTCCAACTGATCCTTTGTGATGGCCGAATACAAATGCTCCACGCCGGGCAGCGAGTGCACCTTGGCCTTGATGGCAGGCGCCATGAATGTGGTAAACCACCAGGTCATCATTTTAGTCCAGAACGTGGGATGCACTATGTAGAAGGCCTTCAGATTCTTCTTGTATCTATGCGAAAGATGGTTGATAGTATATATATTTTTATTTAAGGAGATGCATTATAAACCGATTGCTTACTTATATGGCAAGACACTGTAGACCTCACGCAGCCAATGCAACGATGGATAGTTGTTTGTGGATGTGAGTGTGTGGAAGTATGCGATGACGTAATCGCCTTTGACAATCGGATCCAGCAGTTTTATCAGATACAACAGTGCCTAGAAGAATCAAACAATTTATATTAATGATCTTCGATTGCAGCGATTAGCTAAAATGTTGGTTTACCTTTTCCAAATCAAGATTCTGCGCTGGAAACCATTTGCCACAGAATACAATCACAGGTCTGCCCAGGCGATCCACGCCGCTCTGATATAGACAACCGATTCCAGATACTTCGTTCAGGTCCTCAACCTGTGCGCGCTGCAAAAGGCGTTCATATCTGTAAAAAAAAACGAATAAACAAAAGCACATTAATAAATATTAGATTTATTCAATAATCTACAAGCACTTGAAAAATTTCCTAAAAGCTCCTAATTATTCATAAAAATGTGCTAATGGCTAACTGCTGGTTAGATATCCAGCATCTTAGCTAATTGTTTACTTAACTGTCAGCCAAAATGATTCAGTAGCTGTTGATGGTGATGATGACGAGTACCAAAATATATTTTTGAATCGTAATTGTGTTTGCCTTGCTAACTGCTCGAAATTCGCATTCCATCTATTTGTTTGTTTGTTTTTTGAAAGGTGTACCAGTTTTATGAGTGCATGACTTTTAAAGGGGATTTGCTTTATTGTTGTGCTAAAATTAGCGCAAATATTTGTGCGATAAGCTTGAAGGTGAGCGGCCTAATTAAATATTAATTAATGTTGAACATATTAAAAATAAGCATTGCATTGCAATGTTTCTGGGGATATTCGTGACTACAGCGATCGTTAACAGGCAAGCAGCTTAACAGACTGTTAACAGCAACTCCGACTGTTAACTCACATATTAATAATTTAAATTTCTAATCTAACAGCCAAGTAGATTAACAGACTATAACAGCAACTCAGACTGTTAACACACATTAATAATTTTTGTCAATTTCAAATTCATTAAATCCTGGTAAATTTTTAATTTCAGGTGTTAATTAAACAGTTTTGGCGCTTATGGTTGCAACATGACTCGCCAATCTGTTTGTGTCTTGAATTCCGGCAATGCGACGCATTTAAAAAAACCTTGTCCGGCAGCAGCTGACTGCGAGAGATAAGCGTGTAAGCCGTAAATGATAAAAGCAGCGACAGCATCTGCAACGCAAGACCCAAAATCAGATTTAGATAAGAAGCATCCAAGATTCTACAACCAAAAGAGACGCATTGTGACGCAGTGTACAAATAAGATAATTATGCATGTACCATATAAGAGTACGTAATATGTTTGTATAAACTATGCTAATTATACGTTGTACTCAGGAACATGAAATGTTTATTCCCGTGTGAAATTGGCTAACAAATTTGCTAATTTGGCATGCAGTTTTATGTCTCAGTTATTAAGAAGTGCTTTAGATGCGAAAAATTAACTTAAGACTTGCATATTGTATTGTGATTGTGATTGCGAGTTGCGTTCTTAGCGCAGCCCGGAAATATTCTTCTCGACTGAATACATTGATTACTACCCACCACCCTACCCTCTCCGGGCCAACCCGCATATTGCATGCCATTGTTCAGTTGAATTGGCAACTAGATAGGTAGGTCCCAGGGTCGTAAATGTGGTTTCAATAATGCATGACTGCTGATGAGCTGTCTACAGGACCTTATCGGCATCAGCAGCGACAACGACTATAATCATGTGGCACATCGAGTGCTATAAATAAATGACAACTAGTGAAATTATGAGCAATAATCGAATCGAAAAAACAATTTCTTCGTGGATTTGAGCAAATGGGGGTCATAGCCAATGACGTCACGCTATTAAAAACAAAAATCAATTTGGAAATTTATATGAAAGAAATGCCAAACGACGTCAGAGAAGACTTTTCTGATTTCCTCACTGTGGGTGTGTGGGGTATGTGTATGCGTGGTGTATGTGCGTGTGTGGGTTAAAAAGTGTTTCAATCACTTCGGACTGTTAGTGACGGACTGACTGAATGGCAACGTTCAATTAATTTCTTGCGTCTTTCGTCTGTTTACCTCTCCTCGGGAGTCTCCATGAGCTCATCCGGCGCCATCATATCCCCAGTGGTCTCCTGCATGGGACTGGATCCCAAGTCAATGGACGTCATGCCCTCGAGCATTGTCATTGTGGCTGAGTGGTTTAGATAGTTGGGTGATTTGGTGGGTTGGGTATTTGGTTGCTTGATTTGTTTCTGTTTTGCTGCCCTGCTTTTGCTAGCTGTTGTTCAATTACGTTGCTGCTGTTGTTGTTGTTGTTGTTGTACCCTTTTAAAGGTTTATCGATCGAGCGAATCGTTGAACGAATAACTATACGGAACTCGCGTTTTTTGCCTTGTGGGTGCACTTTCTCGGCAAATTGACGCAAATGGCGCAGGCGATTTGCCTCTTTCAGTTTCGCTTATAAATAGATTTCTCAATATTTAACTTTTGCCCGAAATGTCGCAGCGAGTTTTGCCAGACTTTTGCGTTTCGTACGGAAGCCGCGTCAATAATACTAATAATGACAAGCCGAAAAATGAAATGAACATTTACTGTTACAAATATATATGTATGTATTTGTATATATTGTATATGAGAATAAGTATTGAGTTTATATAAATCAGTTGGCCAATCTATTCGAACCGTAACACAAACACAGCACAACCGTTCGCCACGAGCTGCGTTTCTCGACTGACTCTCGGCGGCTGTTCTTCGCTGCTCTTTAGTTCAAAATGCCTCTCTCGCCTACAGCGCTCCCACGGCCACACGCAAATCGTATCGATGGTACGTGTCTACACCAAGATACTTAACTCACAGCAGCAGCAGGAAGTTCGCCCTCCCACCCATCCCTCTCTATCTATCTCTTTACCTAACTGTTAGGATTGCTCTCTTTCTCTCTCTCTGGTTTGCGTCTGCGCTTTTTCAGCTGTGCAATGACATCAACAGTAACAGCAAAAACAACAACAACATCAAAATTACCTAAAACCATAATAACAATTGTGGATGCACAGGATACAACTATCCAAGGCCATGTTACCTGCCTGCATGCCTGCCTGCCTGCCTGCCTGGTTGCTTGACAGCCGCCAATCGCATAATGCAAATGCCATGTCTGCCCAACGAATCAGTGGAGAGCCGTCAAATGTTGAAGTTCTTTTGTGCCACTTTTTGGACAGCGCAACGTGACGTATGCGTAATTTCTATTTCAACCTAAGCAAATAACCAAGCAGCGAGCAAAACAAACAGCCAGCAAGAAAACATGTGATAAACTAGAAGATATCCTTAAATTAACTAAAGTTCATTCTCATTGTATAAGAATTTATTAAATAATAAAACAAGAGTATTATATTTAATTAAATACTTTATAGTTAATGATGCCTGTGCATAGTAATATCATTCCAGATATAAGAATCTTATATTTGTACAGGGTATAAACTGTAACTTAATCCAGCTGAATGCATTGAACCCATCGTCACTGTGACTGACTGTGTGGCTGGCCTGGCCTGGCCTGGCCTGTTTACGAATGCACACAATTCGAATAATTACATAAATAAATGTAATTTATTTAAATGAAATTAAGATTTAAATGACTACAAAATGCGATGACACCTGATCCGAGCGAGTTTTGAGTAGGAAACAAGTCGAACAACAGGAACAAAATGTGCGGTTAGATTCAATGAACTGCAACATTCACGTGTTAATTACAGTTATGAATTGAATGTACAATTAATATAATTATAATTAAGTTGACAGAATTAATGTCATCGCATTGACATTGAAGCGTAGCATAACTGAATATCAAATTAAAAAGTCAGAGGTATTAAATTTTATACGAAACTTTTTCAGTTTTGTTTTCTTTTATTGTTCCTATTTGCTATTCATATTTTGTATCTGGCTTGGATTCGTTTTGGGTTCACAATTTAAATTGCGAAAAGCAAACTAAAACGCCACAAAGATGAAAGGTAAACAAAAGATATTGCGAGGGCAGCTCAAAGACAATGTCAAATTAAAATTGAGATATATAAATAGATGAGTTCTCTATTCGTCAGTCACCCTTTGAACCACCCTTGTGAACCACCAAACTAATGTCTATTATTATTTAGTATTTATCGCTTGACATTCTTGAAACGGTTTCAAAGGGTTTCAAGTCCCATTTGGGCACCTGTTTGTCTATTTTTAGCCGACTTATTAGGCACTTATATTTAGGAAGTGTGTGTCCAAAAATGGACTTGGTCTTTGGACATGCAACCGATGACGTAGTTAATTTGGTCACAATTACGTCAAGAAGCTTCTGGATACGGGCAGTGTGAGGCCTGGGGGGATAGGGACTTTACTTCAATTGCACGAAACTAGTTCGCGTGCCAATGTCCTGTAAAATTTGCATAGGCTTAGTTATAGGCAGTGGCATTTGGGCAGCCAATAGGCAATCACAGAGGCAAAGGCAAACCGGTCAAAAGAAGTCATTTGTTAGACACTTAAGATATTTCCGGCACGCGCACACCAAACACACGAAACCTATTTATTTACGAGTAATACGAGAAATACCTAAAGAAAATGTTTATGTGGCCACCTCAGCACGGCGGTTGGGGTAAGGTGTCAGTTGTTAGATCTTGTGGCAGGTTTATGAGCTACAGCTGGAGCAGCTGGGAAGACATGCTAAATAGTAATTGTAAACGGGGAACGAAACGTATTTAATGACGCAAGCAGTGGATAACTGACATGTCCAGATATGAATGCGTCTGTTTATCTTTTTGCCGGATAAAAGCAAAAACAGTAGCAGTAGCAAAAAAAGGTATATTAACCGATTTTAATGTCGATATAACAAGGACTATAAGCACATATAATAATACATCAGCACAACAGTCTATCTGTAATAATATTGCATCTGCATATTCATGTTATACTCGAGTTGAAAGCTATTTCCCATAATTAAGCTACCTGTAATTAAATAGCATGCGGCTATAACACTCCAGTGAGCAAATATCTTCTTGTATACTTTAGCTGTTAGCTTTGAATTCACTTCCAACACTTACCGCTCTTGATGCTCCATGCCCTCAATGCCCTCGGCAACGACGCTCTCGTAGACGCCAGTTCTGGGCCGATCGCTCAGCAAATGCTGCCTGTCCAGATCAAGCTGTGTTTATGAAAGAGAATGTAAGTACAAATAACACAAGAATAAAGAGAGATTGACAGAGAGAGAGAGTGCGGAATATTAACGGGGAATTAACCTGTAACTGTGCCTGCAGACCACTGCTGTAGGAGTTGAGGCTAAGGCCATTCATATCCCGGCCGCCATACTCCAAATCTGAGCTGTTGCCCTCCATATCGTGGGGACTCACGTCTGAATCGTCGTCAGCTGTGCGTTGAGAGAGAGAGAGAGAGAGAGAGAGAGAGAGAGAGAGAATTAAAGTCAAGTTGTATTTGAGAGTAATTTAGAGATGGCATTTGCATTTACATGAGAACTCAAATGAGTTGTTTATCATATTTGTTTATGTTATTGTTTTGTTGTTGTTGCTGTTGTTGTTGCTGCTGAATTATCTATTATCACTCATCAGTTATCAAAGCTCAGACTCAATTCGCTGTTAAGCGTCGGAAACTTTGTTCTTATGCCTTCAACTTCAGCGCTGCGTAATTTGATATCAACTGAAAGCGACGCCGGCGCCATCAGCGTTTGAACGTCGCTTTTGTCAGCTGCAGAACAGCGGCGCCGACGCCGACTGTGACTGCGACAGCGTTGAGCGCTTGACTGAGCCAGCGAGTGAACGGGGAAAGCAGCACGACGCCCCCCAGCAGCAGCTGCTGGGCAAAGGGTGATCAGAGAGCAGTGTATAAGCAGCAAGGGGGAGGGGCGTCAGTTGGGCGCGATAAGCGAGTTGCGTTTGTTTTCAAACGTTGACATGATTTAAGTGGGCCAAAACGAAACTTTGCCAAGACAACAAGCAGCAAAAACTACAACAGCAGCAGCAAAACATGGCCGACACTCATCTTAGCCAACTGTCGTGATAAGCCGCATAGTTGATTTAAATGTTTGATTATGATCTATTTTTTTTTTGTTGTAGTTGATAAGCAGCATCTAAAACGTAGAAGAGCCTCATCACGTACATTTTGTCGTCGACCAACAGAAGCTTATCTAGGACCACTTTTTATTATTATTATTAACATAACTTTTTAAAACTACACTTTTTATTAAAATATAAGCAAAATTATAAATTTAAATCGATCTATGGAAATTGATATTTTAGATTAGTATTATTATTTTATTTTAGCAAACTATTCCTTTTTCAAATACCTGAACTAATATCAAAGCGTTCATTTTTTTTTTGCCTTGACTGTTCACGTACTTAAATTTGATTTCATATCTGCCAGCTTTTGTTTTTTAATCAGCCCGAAAGAATGCAACACCTTTTCGCATATTTTATTAACTTGCAAACTCGACGCTGACGTCAGTCGCGTGAGTTTTTGTAGATCGTCACAACTTTGTATCAGATTAACAATTATGAATAATTTAGAACAATTTAATGCCGTTTGTACACAAGTTTATAGTTTAAGATCTCTGAATAGATTTATGAACACTCATTTAACACTTTTTTTCGTTGCAAACTTTTGAATATTCACTTACAACTGTGCCCTAAATTGTTGTGTTTGGCGCGTTTCAATTGAAGCGCAATTGCTTAATCAGTTGTGCAATATGAAAAACGATGCAGAAAAGCGTAAAATTGATGCCGTTTGCCGTTGGATGGATGACTACACAATGGCGTCTTGAAAACGTAACTGAAGCCATAGAAATGTGAATGGATTCGGATTGGGAATGGGAACTTGGCCAACGCACAAGCATATATCAAATATTTGTGTGTGTGTGTAAGCGAGAGAGAGAGAGAGTGTGTGTGTGTGTGTGTTTGGTCTAATCTTATCGACATCGACATTATCGTCAGCTGTCGACGAGCTAAATGGAACGATATCAAAATCACAGTCAAACCAACACACACATAAGCAAGCGATAACTGATAAGCGATAAAAGTTAATCGATAAACCAGATAAGTCATCGTTTCAACACTCACCGTGTCGATGACGCATGTGCACACTGTGACTGTGGTGTGGATTGCGTATGATGCGTATTTGTCGATCCGGATCGGGATGCTGGGGTTCACCCAACTCGCCACCAGTATCCTTGGGCAGCTGCCACAGCGCACTGCGCTCCTCCAGCTGATCGCGTGGGAAATAGAGCGGCGCCAGCACCTCGTAGGTGCCACGCTCGCTGCTGTTGACGCACAGTATCACAACCTGTTGTGTAAACTTATCCAGAAAGCGACGAATGGTGCCTGTGTGTGCATGTGTGTGTGTGTGTTGTGTGTATGAATAAAAAAGATAAACTTCAGTTAAAGATTGTTGACTCACAAGTTGTCTATATACAATTCTGATTTGATGGTCTTTACTACAAAGTACAGAAGAAACTGACTATCAGCTGAAGTCTGGAGTCAAAGCAAAATGATAAATATTATATGGAAGGATTTATCTTTATGTTCTCTGTAAAAACTCTTAATGATAAGAACTATATATCTATATATATATATACTCCATATGTATGTACTCCATTTAGGAGTACGAATTGTTTAAGAATAAAACTATTTTATAAACAAATTTCATGGAAAATAAAATAAATAATTAAAGTGTTTAGAAAATAGTTCCCTAGCTACAGCTATATAAATCGAATAATATATAGGGATTTGTATATATATATAGATATTTGTATATATATAGATATTTGTATATATATATATATTATGTATAAAGACCAATATTTTAAGCAATAAAATCAGTTTAAAATTACACATTAAACGCAGCAAAATGTATTAGGTAATACAGCGGCAACAAGTAGTAAATATAATAATATATATATACATATACATATATATATATATATTATATATAAATAACACAAGTATTTTTAATTGCAGCAAAACGCATTAGTCAAAGACACAAGTCATACTGTAAATTAAGCTACCAATCAAATCAGATGATTATAAACCAGATGACTGTATATAAATATATATATAATAATAATAATATATATAAATAAATATAGATTGCTGTCATTACTCACGCAGGGCAATGTGCGCTGCTACATCGGCTGGAAATGTCTTCTGATTGCCACTCACATTGCACACGGCGATTGTGCGGAGATTCAGCTCCTTGGCCTTACAGAGCACGTTTCTGTGTTGGATAGGCAATGCATTAGAGGGTTGCAGAGGGGGTGTGTATGTCATAGGCAGACTCACCTGTAACAGCAGTGCAACGCATTCTCGGCGGCCGTCTTCAGCTTCTCCTTGTAGGCGGGTGCAACAGTGTGCAGAACATACTTGGCTGGCAGATTGTATCCACGCGTAACGCGCACATCACCAATGCGGCACTCTGCAACAAGGATAAACGTCAATGATTCCAACGGAATGGATATATGCCAACAGTGGCCTTACCCTTAACGGTTGTGCTGAGCTCCTCTTTGAGCTGATTGCCCGCAACGGCAATAATGCGCTCCGATATGCAATTGCTTTCAGTCAGGGTTTCATCGCTGCTGTTCGTGATGGCGTCCACCTCCAGTGTGGTCATGTCGCCATCCCTTTTGAATGAATGACACAGATGCACAGGTTAGCTTGCTAGACAGAGAGAGATGTAGAGCAACGTGGTGGACTCACCAAATCACCAGGCGATTGTTGACATCTTTGGACAGGGGAAAGGGACTACAATTGTGGCGCGGCCCGCCAAGTGTGGAATAATCCGTTAAGGGCAGCCGTGTGTCCGTCTTCTGTGAGCCACCCCAAGTGGCCAAGTTATCCAATTTGACAAGCTAATTGGAAACGAATCAGAAAAGGCAATTAATCACTGGTTTATTGTGAGGTCTGTCTAAGACTTACACATGAGCTGGTGCTGGAACTGGAGCTGGAGTCGAACGCTTTGAAGTCCACATTTGAGTTCGTGTCGAGACGCATTGCGCTACAATGGAACAGGAATTGGTTATAGAAACAATATATTTGGGGATCTGTACAGATGAGTTTGTGTTTGTGTGAGTGAGAAGGAAGAAGCAAATGAACACGATGGAGAATACAGTATGTGATGGGTCAAGGAAAGAATATAATAAGACAAACAAGTCTTTAAGCTTAGCAAAATATCAATAAGACAAACGGTTAACCAAAGATTACCATAAACTATTATTTATAATATATATAAATCCAATAAGGCTTTCTTCCTAAAATGAATCGTATACTTTTTATAACTATGCAGTCCAGTATATCCATAAAGCCCCCAATTACAACTCTTTCTCTAACCCAAACTTTGTCGGGTTGTGGGTTTCAAATGTCTTTGGAGCTTAAGACATGATAATCCATCTCCATCTTGGTCTACAATCTACTCTCGTAAAATCGATGACTATTGTAAGTATGCTCTACCCAAAAATAATATATCGTTCACCCTTAAAAGTGGAATATATTTCAGATAAGAGTAAATTTAGGCCACATTTTTAAGTAACTGTTTCCAATATAAACACGACTGTTTTCGCCAATTAATAATGTATACAATTAATGTGCTCAACTGTGTCTGCAGCTGTCTGTTGCACAAATTAGCTCGACTTGCAGATGCCCTTTTTGGCAGAAAGAGTTCTTGCACACAATTCAGACGTTGCAGTAAATATTGTATTGGGGTCAGCTGTTAAATTTTAAAACTGGCCCAAAAGCTCTGCGAAATCTCTATGCAAACACTAGGCTTATCTCGGCGCCAACGAGCCACACCAGGCCAGACGGGAAGGGTGTGAGTCACGATCGGATACGTCAACGAACTTGCTGAATAAAAAACATGCCTGGCTGAACGTCTGTCAACCCAGTTGACGACAGCTGTCCAATTTGCAAGCAAACAGCTAAAAGCAACCAATGCGAAAAACTTGCATTTTTCGTTAACGTTTGCGATTTATGCAAGTCGAATGAAAAATTCAGAGGCAGAGCCTATCTCAAGTGATGCACTGGCAGCCTCCAAAGTGCCTCCTCCTCCGCAATCCACTTACTTGCTGCTATTTGTGGCATGTGCGTCACACGTCGAACGGCAGGTGTGAGGCAGGTGAAAACAAAGGCAGCGCCTGCAGCCTTTTTCAAGCCTGCAACATGCAACCATTGCAGCTGCAGCTGCAGCCCGCTTCCTTGCCTAATTGCCATATCCACACACACTGCGTGCACATTGAGTGCCTCATCTATCTACCTGTTCCCCCTCCCCTTCACCCCCTTTTCACTGCATCTGTCTACGACTTTCTTTACGGCAACACGCAGCCACCAGTTGAACTTTGGCATTTTGCACAGCAGTTAGAACAAACTGCAGGTGTGCTTTAGTATATAGTACACTATATATATAGTATATGGTATATGGTATACAGTATCTGGTATCTATATAGCTGTTATGTGGTATATAATCCGGGCACTGGCCTAAATTGGCTATAGTAATCTGGCTCAAGGTGCCATTTTCGAGTGCTGATGATAACAAAAGCGCAGCACAATGAACAACATGCTAACAAATACACACACCAAACACATCACACACACACACCACACACACCACACACACACACACCCGTTAGGCACATGTGCGCAAACAGTAAACTCATAAATTTATGTGCCATTATTATATAAGAGAAGTATTACCCACAAATACATGTGTGGGATTTATATATTCAATTGTAGACAATACGCACATTGATAAATTAATCTGCAAATATGTTTGCATTTCAATTCACAAACTCCAAACATTAATGTGAAATAACAACCAGATGTGGCGGCGCATTGTGGGAGATCTCGACGGGGGGAATAACCCACAATAGGAATATATTTACTAACAAGAGAGAAAATAATAACGTTAGACAAGCCGAATTTGGCATACCCTTGTGGATAATGAGTTAATCATAATAATTATTATTATATACGGTTTGGATTTATCGCTGCTAAAGTAAATATTCATATTTTGAACAACAACTGATCCTTCGGAAAAAAAATAAAGAATTTGTAAAGACGAACAAGGTCACATCGAATCGGCTAGTGGTAATAATCAAGAATGTATATATACTATATGGTCTCGCAGACTTTGCCTTCAATTAAAATACTCGCTGCAAGTATATAGAAAACTGGTTTTGAAAAAACCTCTTAATACTATTATTCACTTCATGATTAGCCCTGAGCTAGAATTTGTTTGGGATGGGGAAATCGGCAATCAGCAATTATTTTTTAATTTAATTAGATTTTGCTAAGCCAACTAATTAAAATTTGCATTTAGTTATGTATAATTGAAGTAGGGGTTTTTCGAGCTGTTGCTCAATTGTGAATTAATCATCTATTTATATATATATATATCTTAAATAACGCCCAACAGTTTCCCATGAGACGTTTATTTGTTTAGACGGTAGTCTGTTGACTTTAATGTGATCTTTTAATTTCTCACGTAATTTGGATTTCTACAATGTTCCTCTAATTCCATCCCGTAAATATTCATCAGTGTCAGGCATAACTAAACAAAACTCTGTCAATCTCTTTTTTTGTCAACTCTATTTGTTTCACAAATTTAAGAGGAATCTAATGGTTTTGGTGGGGAGGAAGAATCTCTAATGTCGTCAGCGACAGATTGTTCATGATGCTTCCAACCATGGAAAAGTCAACAGTTGGCTCAAGAAGTATTTGCGAAAGATATACACAGAGCTATATTTAAAGCTGACTAAATTAAATAAATTTGCTAGTTGGAATGACGCGAGAATGCATCAGATTTTCTATATATATAGTCATATATCTTAGATATATATGCATATATGTTGTGCACACTATTAGTGCACACATCGTGATTTATTTGTGTCGTTTGTTTACAGTTTTTTTGTTGTTGTTACTGCGCCACACAAAAGGGCGCACCCTGTAAACACGTCGAGCTGGTCTTACCGGTAAATCAAAATTGACAAATATTTACGCGAAAGAGAAAAGAGAAAGAGGGGAAGGAGGAGTATGTGTGTGTGTGTGTGTGTGTGTGTGGGGACAGCTGTATGTGCAGTTGTTTGACTGTGCATAGCTGTTGCTGTTAATGACAACCATTCAAATTGCTAATTTTTTGCTAAAATACTAACTACAAAGTTGGCTCTATCTCCCACATGCATGCATGTGTGTGTGTGTGTGTGTGTGTGTGTGTGTGGGTGTGTTGACTTTTAAATGAACTACGTCTCAACTTGGTCAGGCTTGATAAGCGCCGTTGTCGCACGTTGTCTGCTCTCAAACTTAGGGCAAACAAATGCCGTCAACAAATATTTAGACGTTATGTGCTAGACGCTTAGCGGCAGCGTAGGAGTCGTGTGCTGTTCTTGTGTGTGTTAGTGTGTGTTGGTGTGTTTGCGTGTGTGTTTGCGTCAGACGATCACATCATCACTTAGTAGTTTAAAGCTTGGCCCGTTGAGCTGACTGATATTTAGTTACAGCAAATTGACAATTTGGATACATTACGTATACGCAGCGTACACACACACACACACACACAACACAATAGCTAAATGTCAAAATCGAATTAAATTATATATATGAGAATACAATCGCCAATGTCACGCCCAGCCACCCCCCTGCCTTTCAACAAACGACTTTAGCTGCCCAGTGAGCAATGAAAGAGTGTTAACCATTTTTGCTGTTGTTGTTGTGTTAGTTAATGTTGTTGTTGTTGTTGTTGTTGTAGTTACTATTTCTTGTCTAGTTGAAGTTGACGTGCTTCTGCCAATTATATTCGAACTGCATGCCATGTTTTCTGTTATTTCAGTTTTACTTGTGGTTTTGCTTAAATGTCAGACTTTTCAGTCTAGAAATTTGTGTGCTTTCCCCACCACTTCCCCAGCAACTTCTCAGGCGCTGACTAATACTTTATGCATAATAACAATGGTGACAATTGTTATATAAATGCTGAAGTAACAACAATTTCAGTAAAAAAATAAAAAAACAAAAATCGTGGAAAGTTTTGCACGTTAATATGAATGTTAATTCTGTGTGTATAGATTCGATTGAGACTGACTAAATTTGTCGTTTTGTTGATTATTCAGTTGCTAACTGAAGATAATTAACAAAATATAATATTGACAAAAATATTGTTTGATTTTCTAAGCAAATTGACAAATTTCACTGATGAAATTTCAAATATTTAATATAAACACAAATATATATATAAAATTTCGATTGAATGTAGAGTTGATTATTATTCAAAATGTCTAAAGGGGCACTTAAATTTTGATACAAGAACAGCTAACATTAAGTGAAAACCATATTTACAGGGCATCTGCTGCGTCGATCATGGCAGATTACGTCTGCCAGTGCAGTGGAAACTCGTCCGTGTGTTGTTGTGATTACTCCTGAGAATCACAATTCACATTTGTTATGCCTGTGCTCGCCTTGTAAATATTTTGTATGGTTTTTGTGCAGTGCTGGTTTTTTTGTGTATTTTTTTTTTTTGTATTTTTTGGGTCACGTTGCAGAGTTTTGTTTACGCTACACGCTCAATCCGCCAAACTGTTGCATAATCAATGCGAAATTGTCGCCCACATGCCAAGGACTGGCAAGGACTAATACCTTCGATACCTGCTCATATAAATGTATATATATATTTATCTGTGGTTCTGTGTGGCAACTGCGCTTGGCACGAAACTAAGCATTACGTATACGGCCTGTTGGCATTGTCCTTTTTGCCTTTTTGCGATCTCTGGCCGAAAATACGTCCATAAAGAGACCAAAGGCAAACGTAAGAAACGTGTCGAGGCTTAAACTAAACTTACGATGGAGCGACATAGGGGTAAGGTGAAAGGAACTGAAAATGGCACTGGGAATGGGAATGGGAATGGGAATGGGGGTACGGGCAGTGGTAGGTGATTGGGCATTCCGAATGACAATGCCAACTTTTCTTTGTACCAGTCAGCGCGAGAGTTCGATTTGTTTATCTGCGAGTTTCGTCGCTTAACGCCAAACGTCAAACCATATTCAGTGTTATTGTTTTTATGTTTGTTGTTGTTGTTATTGTTTTATTCTTCTCTCTCTTATTGCGTTGTTGTGTCTCGTCTGTTGTTTCCATGTTTATATTTATTTTGAATGCGTCATTCGTCGCGCCTTTTGGGCTCGGTCTCCGTTTTGGTTTTAGTTTTCGGTTTCCGACTCTTTTCAATCATTCAGTCGACAAAACTAATCTGAGAATTGTTGTATAGTTGCTTCTCTCTCCAAAAAGCAGTGGGCAACATCCATCACCATTATTTCCATTACGACGATCATTAGCTATTCTCATTGGAGCCAAAAGCTTTTTGGTTGGTTAGATAGCAATTTCACATACGAATGCATTTACATAATGTTCGCATTTCTTTCTATATATGTAAAAACACGCTATATAATAATATGCCTGACTGCGAATGTGTGTGTGCGTGTGTGTGTGTGTGTGTGTGTGTGGGTGGGTGTGTGGCTGTAATCGATTAGAGTCGATTCAGTGTCATACTCGAGAAATTTACGTTTTCTTTGCCGAGTGCCTTATTAATAGCTAATTTAATCATCAAAGCATTCATTTGTATTGAACGAGCATAGCATAGCAGGTCAACTATAACGCATATCTGACACATTCATTAGTATCTCTTATACCTGCTTTAACAATATATTCTATTAAATGTGCCTCATGCTATTTATTCAGAGTTTCACTTGGCACTGCTAGCTGCCCATTATATCGCACAGTAATCTAATCATATTACTATTTAATAGAGTTCCTAACATGTTTTTGGTCTATCAGCGTCTGCCGGACTAGGCGTATACGCTGTAAATGCAAAAAATACGTATACGATACGTGTAACATAAGCTTAAGAAATCAACTGGAAAATGGTTTTCAATTGTTATAGCAGGCCGATGGGAGTCAATTCAATTTCATGTAATATGATTATCAGAAATTAGATCTAATTGAACTCTTTATGATCGATATATCCTCTGAGTGCCACATTTAAGTGGAGGAGGGCCGTAAAAGCATTTGATAATTGAGCTGCTAGTGCGCATTCAGGCGGGAAATGGCTCAGGGTGCATAGAGTAAACAAACACACACACACACACAAAACAACACACATACATTTGTATCTGTTTGTTGTGTGCATTTGATAAACAAAGTACAAAGTACAAAGACACACATGTATGCACAGCAGATGGTAAACTGATTATAGGGGGATGGGGGTTGCTGAGTGGTGCAAGGACAGGCAGACGCTTGTCCAATTCATACAATTAATCAGCTGCCCTTGTGGGAGTTTGTGCCTGTGTCCATTTGTGTGTGGCATTGTTTGTTGCAGTCTTGCACCTGGACTTCTTATAGAGGTCGTCGTTTTGCCCACTTAAGTTTTTATGTAAGTCAAGACTCGATTTTTTATTTATAAAGAGAAAACTTTTCTGCACCTAAAGAGAAATGAAGAAACTTCTTCCTCTTCTTTACTTTCTTACTTACTTCAGTATGAGGAGCGACCAGCGACCAGTGACCAATAATAAATAATGACGTTCTTTAATGGCTTCCACTTACAGTTAGTTTGTTGTTTTGCTTTCTCTTTCTGATGCTGCTGCAGCTGCAGAGTCGGTCTGCAAAACCGTTGCACAAGCTTTTGAAGGTTACCTTTTGTTACGCTAGTGACACACATGCGGTGTGTGTATGTCTATTCTATTATGCTGTTTGTATGTATGTGTGTGTGTGTGTGTTTATTCTAACATATCAAGTAAGAGAAGCTTAAGGCTATTATTTTAAGACCTACTTAGTGAAAACTATTTTTGTTGTATAACTGGAATTAGAAGCAAAACTATTGTGTGCTTTGAATTAAAATATATATTTACATATACACAAATACATAGGTATGTCTCAAACTACAGTGCCTGCAAAAACTTTACACACACTCGATAACTTTGGCGACGTTTTTCAAAATGAAAACACCAAACAAAGAAGAAGAACAGCCAAGCGCCATCTAAAATTTACACTCACACGCTCAGTTACATCAATACACACAATCACACAAGCATACCAGGGGGTGGTGGGGGGAGGGTGATGAAGGCGTTGGGAGTAAAAAGAAAATGCGGTAGTCAGTGTTAGGCGCGGTGTGTGTGTGTGTGTGAGAGTGCGAGTGTATTTCAGGTAACTCTACAAATGTGTGTAAGCATGTATATGAACGTTATTGTATTGGTATTGACTGAACTGAAAACTTGCTTAATTTTTACGCACTTTTCTCAATGATATTCAAATCGTTGAACAATTTACACACTTCCCAACACTTGATTGATATTTTCTTCGATTTTTGTGTCTCACTTTTTGTTGGTTTTTTACTTCACTTTGTGCACTTCTTGGGTGTTAATGTGTGTATTTTTGTGTGTTGTGTGTGTGTGTTGCAAATAAACTGGCTCGTCAAGCTAGTCGCTTCTGCCCACCGCTCGTCACGAATTCACGTTCGACACTAAAAAGCTCGCGCTTTGCGGGCTTACATTTTTTTGGGGGCTTGAGGTAGTGCCCAACGAATAGCGCTAATAAATGACAAATGCTAAGGTACTGGAGAAAAAAATACTAAACGCGCTTTTGAGACTCCATACGCGCTGCATGACAAAAGCTAGCTGTATGTGTCCATTTGCAGACTGTGGCGCGCAGACTTGACAAATTTAAAAAGCTGGTTTGGATAAGCAGCTGCATCGAATCAATTTCTGCAGTGTTACGTAATCTAAAACCGAAAGTCAAAAACAATAATACTAATATGCACTTACTATTTCCGCAATAAATATCTTCCTTTTTTTGTGTATGCTGCCGACACAACTTAATCAGAGTCCATAAATTATATCGACAGCCAATATATTTGAATATCTGTCATATTTTGCAATTACGAACACTTATCGACACAGCCGGGTTCGGGTTGGGGTTTAAGCTTGATTGAAGATTCATTACAATATGATACGGGCATTGGATGCTGCAAGTTGGTTGCTGCTGCTGCGTTTGGCCAAACAAATAATTATACAACAAACAGGCAAATTTAAAAATATGTTTTGCTGAGGAGTGTGGAGGAGGAGTAGGAGTAGGAGGAGGAACAGGCGAAAGCCGCCAGGTTCACTTTCAGTTCCAGTTCGGTCCTCAGCTGGAGGAGATGAAGATGCAGCTGCAGCTGTTGGATCACAGACTCTTCGCATGTCTCTGTCATAATCAGCAGATGTTTGGCCGAATTGGAAAGGAGGAAATCGCCAGTGGACAAAAAAAAATAACAGAAAAATTCATCAAGTGGTCGATAAATAATAATAAATGCAATTTTTTTTTTGTATTTTTCTTGGTTTTATACTTTTTAGGTATTTTTTGTTTGTTTTTATTGAAATTCCTTAGATCGCAAGAAGCGCACAGAAGTAATATGTATATGGTAAATTGTTGTTGTAGATACATACATAATAATTAAGATTATTTATATAATATATATATATATATATATGTATATATATAGATATATATATATAGATATATATATATATATATATGTAATATGTAAGTAATATTTATATATTGTGGGTGTGTATGGTGTATGGTGTATTTGTGTGTGTGTGTGTATGTGTAAAGAGTGTGTGTTGTGTGTGTGTGTGTTTGTTTGTATATTAATTAGATACACATATACATATATTGTATAGTGTGATATAGTATAGTATATAGTATAATTAATAATTATAATATTATATACAAATCTCAATAGATTGTTGATTGATTTGATTTGAATTCATTTTGATTTCCTTTCGGTTTTTCTTTTACTTTTCATTTACATTTATTTATTTATCTTGTGTTTTGTATACATTTCATATTCAAGCAATATTTTTTCAAAAAATTTTCACTTGTTTTATATATTTTGTTTGTATTTTTCTACACACTTACAGACTATTCGCTCTATTTATCATCATCCTCATCGTCATCATCATCATCATCATCTTCATCATCATCATCATCATCATCATCATCTTATCATCATTATCTGCTTCAATCATTCGCTCTCATTTCGTTTTCTTACAGCTACTAATATTTATATATATATATCTATATATATGTATATGTGTATATGTATGTTTATATATATATATAAATATATATATTGTTTATAGTTATATATAAAAATGAAGCCGGGTTGTGAGCAAAGTTGAAACATTTTCTCGTTGGTCGAAAACGTGTTGTGAATTATCTGGTTTTTCATTGTTTTCGTTTGGAATACATACACTACACACATACAAACACACACAGACACACAAACACATATATATATATATATATACATACTTATAAATAAACATCAATCAGTGTCACACATTTTGCTTATACTAAAGTTAATACAATACAAAAATTCAAAAAACACAATTCTCGAGCATATGCAAAGAAAATGTTAATTGGAAAAAATAAAATGACAAAACGCAATCAAGTAAAAATTAATAGTACAGTTAACAGTTAAGAGGAAACATAGCATATACATATGTATGCATATATATATATATATATACACTTAAATGTATATGTATAATTTTGTGTTGGACTTCAGTGTTTTTTTTTGTTTTGTTTTTGTTGTCTTTCATTGTGTATTGTTTTCAATACAATAAACAATTATTTATATATATTTCTCTTACATCGAGTTTATTCTTTTATTTTTATCAGTATGGTTAATTGTGGATAGATGTCTGTATATATGTATATGTATATGTATATGTATATGTATATATATATATATTTCTTATATATATATATATATTCGTATACATACATATATATATATAATATGCTTTATATGTATATCAGTTGAATCATTCATAAATTATCACCCAGCAGATTTTAACAAACAAACAGACAAGCCAAAAACACAGTCACTCAATCACATAACATCACAATACATCAATCAATCAATCAATCAATTATGTTGCTGCTGCCGTTAAACTTCACTAGATACCATTAGTTTTATATTTAGTTCGATTATTATTATTATTATTTGTATATAAACTACAATTACACGCATACATACATATATACATATATATATATATAAAGGATACACTGAAAATATTTTAGCAAAGTGGTCTGTTTGATGCTTTAAAAAACAGTTAAGTAAAAAATTAAATTTTTTTTTTAGAGATTTTGATTTGCGTTTTTTTCGTTTGACATGCTTCAAGTGTTTTTTGTTTTTAGTTGTTTTTTTTTTTTGCTTTTTTGTTAATTATAAGCTGCTTGCGAAGTTTTCATTAACATTGTTTTTTTTTTCAGTTATCATTTTTTCCGCTTTTCCATTGAGCATCGTTGTCTCACGCTGAGATACATTTAGTTTCGGTTTCAATAACTGTAATTGCATGATTGTACCGTACTTAAGAGCGACACATTTACAGTTAAGATTTAAGAGTTAAGTTTTAAGAGTTTACAGTTTACAGTTAAGAGTTAAAAATTAATGTTAAATCATATACAATATATAAATACAATTTTTACTTGCACATCATGTCAACTTCGACAGCTAAAAATTTGACTAATATTTATTCTTTTTTTGATTTTTCTCTGTTTTTTTTTTTGTTTATGTTTTTGTTTTTGCTTATGTACATTTTATAATTTCTGCCTTGAAATTATTTGTTTTTTCTTTTTTTTTTTTGTGGTTGATAAGTAATTGTTTTTTTATTTTTTTGATTTTTAAATATATTTATGTATTGTATTTTATTTATTTATTTGTTTAATATATATGTATGTGTGTGTAGATACGTAGAGAATTTGATTGGAATTTCTATGATGCGACGCGGAGGCAGCTTCCCCTAATAGCATAAGAACAAATTCAAAAAAAACTAAAATATTGGATAATAATAGGCTATCTACGATTTATATATATATATATATATATCGTTGTGTTTATATATATATAATATGGGAAGGTTGGCTGGCTTACAACGGAGCTGCACAACAACAAATGGGAAAAGGTAAATAAAAATTGGTTTTAAGTGTGTTGCGCCGCAATTTTAACTCTATTTTTATTAGTACAAAATCAATATCGAAATTAATGCGGGAAGAAGGTAAATTGGTAAGTTTTTTTTTTTTTTTTTGGGGGGGGGGGAGGGTCTATTGAAAAATTGAATGTTTGTTGTTTGAGCATTTAGAAGATTACATGAAAAAAACAAAACTTTTTTTTGTGACGCAAAAGAGACAATTTGGAATTTTTGTTTGTGGAAATTTTGATGTTGCATTTTGATGGTTTTGTTTGCTGCTTGCTTTTGTCCGGGAGAACTGTGGCATCTTTTTATCTTTTCATATTCGTTGCATCTCTCCTTCTGCCACATTGCTGTTGACTCCAGTGCAAAACTAGTTGAAACTTGGCTTCTTTCGATTTTTATAGATTTCTGTTTTTGTTGTGTCACGTGCAGCAGCAGCAGCAACAACAACAACAACATCATCAAATCATGCATCATCAAATTCGGCAACAGATCAAAGTTTTCTCGAGAAACCAACAGGACGTATGAATATATATATATATATATGGTTATATAGATGTATATAGTGTATATGCACAACAAGTATGTACATCGAATTAATCCAATTCCTGGCTATATCATAAACTGCATTGCATATGTTTTCTTATAGATATTGTTGCTGTTGCTGCGTCACATTTAAATAGGAGTCCTCGCCAAGCAGCAGCAAACTGGGCGCTGATCCATCATGCGGATAGAAATATGCAAACTGACCACTGTAGGTGCCCATCTGCTGTTGTTGCTGTTGCTGCTGTTGCTGTTGCAGCAACAGTTGTTGCTCCTTTTGCTTCTTCTTCTTCTTGTTATTGTTGCTGCTGCTGTTCAGTTGGTAAACGGGCAAATTGTTGATTTGCTGCTGCGTCAGCACCAAGCTGCCTGTGGCTGCCACATCCTCATCCAGTGCTTTATTGTTGTTGTGGTTGTAATAGTTTTGCTGTTGCTGTTGTTGCTGTTGCTGTTGTAGTTGTAGTTGTTGCTGTTGTTGCTCATGTTGTTGTTGCTCTTGTTGTTGTGTCTCGAGTGGCTGCTGCTGCTGCTGCTGCTGCGGCTGCTCCAATCACGTGCTCAGCCAGGTGGAATTGCAGGTGCAAATGGTGCTGGGAATCACAGGTGCATAGTAGACGCCATTGGCATAGATCAGTCCAGGCGGACCAGCTTGAATCTGTATGGTTTGCTGCTGCTGCTGTTGCTGCTCGGCTGTTGCTGCTGTGCCGGCGACAACTGCTGCTGTTGTTACTGCTGCAGCTGCTGTGCCAGCGACTGTTGCTCCTGCTCCGGCCGTTGTTGTTGTGGTGCAGCAAACCGGCGACGCCTGTTGCACATAAATCGTTTGCGTCTGTTGCGGCGCCGTTGTTGAAACGAGTGTCAAAACTTGCGTTGTTTGCACTCCGCCCTGCTGCTGCTGCTGTTGTTGCTGCTGCGGATCCAATTGCTGCTGCTGTTGTTGGTGTAGGAATTGATGTTGCTGGTGTAGATGTTGCTGGTGATGGTGTTGCTGCTGCTGCTGCTGGTGGTGATGTTGCTGCTGCTGTTGTTGTTGGTGATGATGATGATGCTGTTGTTGCTGCTGCTGTTGGTGATGATGATGATGGTGATACTGTTGCTGCTGCTCCTGTGCCTGCTTCACCTGATTGGCCAGCGAATGGATGAGCGACAGAGTCTGTCGACGCTCGTGCCCCATGAGGCAGACGGTGGACATCTCGACAACATTGTATAAATGCATCAGGTACTCGTATTGCAGCGGCTCCTCATCGATGCCCCAGAAGTGATTGCGCAAATAGGCCTCCAGTTTCGTTGTCTGTGTGTTGATGTCGGGGAAATCGATGAAGAATCGGGAGCACATATAGCGCTCCAATGTCTTTATCAACTGCGAATCGACGGCTGTATAATTGCGCACCAATAGATTACAATATTTGAGCAGGCCACCGCCGCGTATCTCCTCCGGCTGGCGCGTTGAGATCAGTTTCTTTTGCAAGTGATACAGCGCCTCCTGGAAGTCACCGTATACCGATTCGCCGACCACAGTCGGATAGAAGTTCTCCGATATGGGCAGAGCGGCACAATCGTAGAACAACAGCAGCGAGTCCAACACAATCTGGAACGAGTCCACGGAGAACTCGAACTGACGGCGCATCGTGTCGACGAACTTCAGCTCAACATTCTTGTGGCCTGGGGAATTGCCCAGGGAGATGAGGGACCAGCGATCGCCATCGTTGTTATTGTTGACCTTGACCATTTTGCCGACGTAGGCTTCCTTGAGGGAGCCCGTGTAGATGCGACGCTTGCAGACGCCTTCGGGCATCAGGTCGAGTAGGGTGTTCAGCACGGCGGTCTTGACGCGATCGAAGACACGCGGCGAGCTCAGCTCGATGGCAAAGATCAGATCCAGATCGTTATACTGCTGATCCTCGTTGCCGAGGACATGACTAGCAGCGCCACCATTCAGGCGTATATCCTTCACCAAGACGCCAGCACCGCCACTGTTCACATCCGCCTCGAGTTTGCGTCGCACAACATTCACCAGATCCTTGAGAGTCACCTCGAGCGTTGGAAAATTACCGCGTCCATGTATGGCCACCTTCTCGTCCATGACGTCGTGCAGCTTGCGCACCTGCTCAAACGAGAGCACAGCCAGCCGCTGTGTTCCCCCAGTGTCCACACTCTCCAGCGATCCATGGTCCGAGGTCGATGCTATCGACGAACCCGAACTGGGCGATGGCGGCGGCGTTTCGGTGCCGCCATCCGAATGGAAACCGTCGTCGATCTGGTAAACGTCCATTCTGTTGTTGCGCTGCTGATGAAATAACGGTTCGGCGGCTCCGTCTAGTGTCCCGCACTGCAAGCACAAAAGAGACAAAAGATTTACGTTAGTGAAGAGACTCTTAAAAAAATCAGTTAAGCCTTAATATGAGCAGATTTTACATTAAAGCTTGACATTAAACTTTGAAACCTACTCAAATAAAAAATGATAATAAAGTATTGATTTAGTTTTAGTTTTGTTGGGTTTTTGTCGGGTTCCTTTGTTTGTCATTAAATATTACTTTGTACCTATAAAAACAACAAATTAAGCTAATCTTAAAGATTTTTTGAGCAATAAATTAAAAAACACGCAACTCAAGCTTTCAAATTATTATTGAAGAAATATTATTCACACAAAAAATTGGACTAAGTCCAAGTACAAGGACAAGGAGAATTTTTGGCTAAATGCCAAGCTTAAACGGATTTTCTGATTAAAACGCAATAAAGACGAGAGAATAAAGGGCGTAATAATTTCAAAGGGGTCAAAGTCGTATAATACGTATAAATACGACTTTTAATCTTATGGTAAACTTAAAAAAATATTAAACGCAAATAAACGTAAATTGTTATGGGATAAGCATAATTGTAGATAGTTTCAGTTAAGAGTTTTCAATAATTCCATTTATGATTTACGATTATCGTCTTTTATTATATTATTTTTATATTTATTATATATTGAGTGGCTCAAAGCCTGAGCAGGCTTTAAATCACGTGTCACGTTTAGCTGAACATCTTTTTTCAGCTCCAATTAGTGGTGTGTGTTCTAGTTGAAAACACACAATTTGTTGAGCTGTGTATTTATTTTATTATTTAGTTTGTTTTTTTCGTGTGCTCGTTAATTTTATAGTTGTTGTTGTTTTTATGACATTTTATTGCGCCAATGCCAGCTAAATTGCTCAGCCCCGGGGGCTTCTTTTAATTAATTAATTTGCTTTAAATTTGCTCAATTTTCGCTTGTGTTGGTGTTTCTGTCTGTGTCTGTGTGGGTGTATCTGTTTGTGTGCGCCCCCCTCGCCCACACAAGTGCCATCAAATGTGTATAATATTTTCAGCTAGACAATTTCCCACATTTAATATAATGTTCAACTTGTTGTTTATTTCGGCTTTTTTATGTTTTACTAATTTATTTGTTTATTATCAACGACTGTCCGACTGCCTCACCGTTTAACGTTTGCCTTTGCACTGGGCTCAATGCATTTTTTTCTTTCTTCATTTTCCGATTTTTTTCCTTACGTACACATTATATTCAGTTTGACAAAACTAAAATAGAATTTTCAGCCATCCGAGTTGAAATTTCCGCGTTGTTATCGACGGCGGCGCTTCTTCGTCTTTCCCCCCGCTTCAACACGTCTTTTTTTTTCTCGTTTGCCTTCTGCTTTGCGGCTATCGGCATTTGGGTCTGGGTCGGGGCTATGCTTATTTTATACCTATCGCTTAGCTCTATCAATTTTTCTTTCTTCTATTTTCTACTTCTCTTTTTCTCTTTACATTTACATTTGCGTGCCTGCTTTACTGTTGTTGTTGCTGTTGCTGTGTGCGTAGACCTTTTTTATCGTATTGTTTTGTATTTTTTTGATTTAAATTATCTAGCATAACTAACTGCTGCTGCTGTGTTTGTGCACTTATGTAGATATTATATACATATATATATATAAATATATATGTAGATATATACATATATGTGTGTGTTTGTAGGTCTATGTCTGCGTGCAAATATTCGGACAGCCATAACCCAAAATAAATAGATGCCTGGCTGATGCGAATGATTCACTGGCCTGAGCTACTCTGCATAGATAAAACACACACACACATACACACGCAGCCATACTGCAGAAAGTTCGAGAAAGTATGCAACGTTTACACGAGCAAGCATAACTCGATTACTTTGATTCAAACTTTAATGCTTATCATTTTATGTGTATCTCTTTTGGTTTTTTGTTTCTAAGTTCCTATTTTCTGATACACGTATTTATATATTTTTCTTACACATTATACATATTATTGATCAAGATTTATGATATTTATTTGGCAATAATATATGGATCTTAATAAGCATATGTAATAATTTGTATTGCTTAACTGATTTGCTGATTAGTGTGTTTTATCTTACATCCTTGACTAGTGATATTTCATCTGCTTATCACAATACACACACAAGTAACTAGAATTATCTGCAACATTTTATGTGTTTTGCATTTCGGGTGAGTAACTAAATAATAATAGAATACTTCAGTTTGACCGCACTCGTTTTCTAAAACACACATTCAGCGCTTATCGTGATTTTGTGGTTGCGTGTGAATCTGAATGATAAATATGGAAATGCAGCTACTAAAAGCGAAAGGGCAAATAAAAAACAGAGGCGTAACCACAATTTACAATTGACGCACATGTTTAAGTCAACACATTAACTAATTAGCGGAAACTGCCTAAGCTGTCATAAACCCAATGATAGATATTAGATAAAGACAATGAGCATTAGATTATCTCTTGTTTCTCAAGCTTTTTAGTAGAGTTGATTTAAGTAGGTTAAAATAAAATGCACAGGAAGTGCTTTTATTAACCACTTGATAAATTTCTCGATTCTCGGTTATTCTTTTGATGTTCACAGAGAGAGAGGGAGAGAGGGAGAGAGAGAGGTGATTCGTCTGCCGCATAAACTCAATTGAATTGGGTGCGAACAGAGCTCAACACTGGGAACACTGGCGAATTTTCGAATACATTTATTGACTCAAGGGGATTGTTGCCAAGTGTTTTATTTGTGATCAACTTGGGAATTTGCGAATTGCTGCGTTTGCAGGAGCAGAATTATTAATGTGATTTAGCTTTTAGCTGAGTGTTTAAGTCTAGTGTCTAACGGAGCAGGAGGGTGGGTGGGTGTGAAATTGTTTCAATGTTGCCCAGTGTAGTTGGCGTTTTTCTTCTGCAATTAATTATTAATTGCCGCTGGCTGGCAGAAAAGCATTTATTGCATGGAATTGTAATTTATAATTGTTATTACAGTCGCAATTTTCCCATTTTATTTCTAAACTTTTTTTGTTTTTGTTTTGATTGTGTGCTCAATTTTCATTTGAAAACAACAACAAAAACAAGACACAATAATTAAGCGCACATTTCGTGAATTTACAGCTTATAGCAAAAGTCTATTTAATTCCTTTCGTAACTCTTCACAACATTAATGTGATTCCATCGCAATCTATGTCACAGAGCTCTGAAGTTGGAATTTTACTTTCTCCTCTCCACACACAAAACGCATGCATAATACAAAATTTGTAACTGAAATTCACACCATAACTAAAATTAGCACACTATTTTTTTTGTTTTTCGTATTCACACTTCTTAATTTCTATAGTGCATTTCTTTTTTGCTTTTTACTTATTTTGACACAGTTTTTAAGCTGTTTTTTGGCTGTGCTTCAAGAAATCATTTTTAATTTACATTTATTTTTGTTGCAGATTTGCAGATAAGGCTTTTTAATTGGTCCGCAAGCTGCGATAAAAGCCAAGACAAAAAACTATTTTTTGTGATTTGGCATATACCACAGTTTTTTCTGTATTTAATTTTTTGCTGTGGCGAATTTCACAATGTATTCGTTGACCCATACACTAACACAGATATATATATATATATATACATATGTACTTTAACGTGTTCGTATGTGTGTGTGTACTTTTTCCACAAATAATAAATTAACGCTGCAATTTTCACCAATTTCTTCTCGGCATTTATTTTGCTGCTTATTATGATTATTAAGCAGAAATGAATGGCGGTTCAACTTCATTATGTATTAACATGACGATTATTATGTTGTTGGCTGCAGTTGGATTGCATACACACACAGACGCATACAGAGCAAAAGAGAGAGAGAAAGAGAGAGACACGCAAACAGGTGTATCGGTCTTTGGTGGAGCCTGGTGGCCTAGACAGACTTGGACTGCCGGACTGGTCTCAAATAAAAGTGAAAATCGTTGTTTTTTTTTTTTGTTCGATAGCAGCACAAAAGAGAAAAACAACAGCAGCAACAGAAAGTGTTTGCAAAGTAAAGCTCAAACAAGTGTAACATAGCAGCAGGCAGCTGTGTGCGTGTGATGTCCAAAAAAAAAGAAGAAAAAACAAATGCAAAAACAAATATGGATTCCGTGTAGAAGAAGCAAAAGTATTCATTCGCATGTGTGATAGATATGTACTGATGTATGTATGTGTGAATATAGGATGCAGCAGGGGTTGGAGGGAGGGTAAACAGGCGGACAGCAATTACCGTTTTTAAAAACAAGCGAAGACGACGCACCCGCGACTATTGTTTTAATCTTGATTTTCTTTTGAATTTTTTTTTTTGCTTGGGGACTTTGCAGCAGCTGTGTGGTTTTTTTATTTTTCTACCACAACTATTGACTAAATATATTTATGCGAATATTTGCACTTTTCACTTTATAACACGCACTACACTACTTGCATATGTATTTGGTGTGCTTATTAAATTGTTAACACTATTGTAGACTTTTGAAATTTTGAATCTACGAAGTGCGACGCGCGTTGATCAGTTACGTTGCGTTACGTTGCGCGTTTGAAAACCAAATGAATTGGAATGCTTATTAGAATATTCGCGAGTGAGCGGCTGGCGCGCACACACCAAAATCGAAAGCTTTGCCCAGCTGACGTCACGACGCTTTTGCCGCTCAACGAGTGACTTTTCTGAGGCATTGACTGAGTGAATATTGGTGAGAGGCGTTGCTCAGCTGAGTGTGCTTCACAAGCTTTGAGTGACTTTTGTGTTGAGGTTGTCTTGTCTGTATGCATGTGTGTAAGTGTGTATGTTTGTATATGTGCCAGTGTTTTTTTTAGAAGGGCAAGCATTGCATGGCGCTGCAGGTAAATTCTGACGGCCGCTCGGTTAGTCGGTCGCTGCCCGATGCAATGCGGCTGCTGCTGCTACTGTTGCTCTCTCGCTCGCACGCTCAGCTGACACGGCCGACGATCTATGCACTTTGTGGGTGTGTGAGTGCTTGTGTGTGTGGTGCGCTGCTTTTATGCCATATTTGTAATGCATTTTTGCTGCTTGCGAGTTTTCGATTTCATTATTTGTACAATTTTTTCGTTAAATTCTCATGTAAACAACAACATCAAATCAAGAGCTTTTGTGTTTGTGCAAACAAGTTTTTTTTTCTGCTTGATTTTATTTTTGCTAGTGGTGGTGCTGCTGCTGCTGCTACAACGCAAATTGCTTAAATACTTCTTTTGCACCGTTTGCTTTGACTGTGACCACTCTATTTTTAGACTGATATTTATTTTTATTTTTTTTTTTACTAATTACCAGCTATGCCTCAGGCATTCCGCATCCCCTCTCCATACCCCTCAGTTAAACGCAGAAAAATCAACCGCTATGGGGCCTGACAATGCTGACAAAAGCTGATAAGCGACGAGGGCGCTTAGAAAGGAAATACGTACAAAGTACATGCATACAGAAGACGTCCATACAATGTACGCTGCCCAAAGCTCGCTGCGACGACACAATGTAGCAGAAGATGAACCAAAAGAGCAGATAAGGCATCAAATGCACAAGTAAAAACAGCAGCTGCAGCTGCAGCAACAGCAGCCACAATTCACCGAGCAATGAGCTTTGAATTCTAATTTAAATCCCAGGCGCTGATCTCAACTTAGCGCAAAGAATTATGTAATGCAAAGTGTGCAAAGCTGAAACTTGACAGCTTTTACACAATAATGCGCTGCCGAAAATAGATTAACGGCACATGCAAAGCACACACACAGCACTTAAATATACACACACTGATTGTGTTTGCTTTTGTTTTCTTTTGTTTTATTTTATTTTTTTTTTATTTTTAAATACTTAAATATACAGTTTTATAATAATTGCCATATTTTATTTATGTATTAATGATTCTTGCGGTGTTTTTGTCTTTATGATTATTATTTTTGGTTTCGACTCATTTAAATCGCTGGCCTTTTAAATTCAGGCAGTCTAAATCGTAAACACAGAGCTTTATTATGTACTCATTTACGTACATATATAAATACATGTACATTTACCGTTAATTTGGCATTTTGTGCGGTGAACGCAATGATCGGCATTATTTTTTAGCTGCTGCTGCTGCTGGTGGCCTGTGGTTCAATGTTAATCAGCGTATCGAACCGTCAAAAATTAACAAAAACATAAAAAAAACGCAGCTAATAACAATACACAACCCAAAAACAAAATAAAAGACAGCCACACACGCACACACACACAAACACACACAGATGTGCAGCAAGTAACGCAATTCAAATGCCAGTTTGGCCAAAAAGATTAATGTTGTTTTATTTTGCAGGCCTTTATTATTATGATGGCAACTGATCGATGCCCCACAGCCAACTACAACAACAACAACAACAATAACAACAGCAGCAACAAACTTTAATTTCAGCTACAGCTACGCTAATGTATCTTGCAGATACACACACACACACACACACACACATGTGCATGAGTATTTTTGTACATAGCTTGCACTGCATTAGAAATCGCTCGCACCCCTCGCTCGCTGTGGCAGCCCTCGCTTTGTTATTAATGCCATTTATTGTCTGCATCTGTAATCCATGTCTCTTAATATCCACTGTATCTGTATCTGTAGCTGTATCTAATGCCACTTGTAGCTGCTGATGATGATGCTGATGATGATGATGATGATGATGATGATGATGTTGCTGCTGGCGTTGCCTTTGCGCTCTTTGGCAAGAGATTGGCGCGTCTGCGTTCGCATTCAAGTCAGTGTGGCACTCAGTGTGGCAGTCAGTGTGGCAGTCTGTGTGGCAGTCAGTGAAGCAGTCAGTGTGGCAGTCAGTTAGTCAGCCAGATTCAAATTCAGATTCACATTCAGTCTGACCCTGACCTAATAAGTATGCGCAAGCGCAAATTGTCCGTTTGACGCATTTGGCATTTGGCATTGTTTTTTTTTCCTTTTCTTTAATTTTTCATACAGTCAGAGTAAGTCACAAGTATCGTGTATCTTGTATCTTGTATCTTGTATCTTGTAGCTGCATCTGCAATTGCTGCATTGCATTGAAATTCCAGAAAAATTTAAGAGCATCTGTTTTGTGATTACACATATATATATATACATATAGGGTATAATAATATGATCATTATATGTAATAAATATTTTAAATGCTTTTTATCGCAATTAACAATATATATAGAATATAAATAAGAAACTAATCCATGAATTATAGCGGTAATATTCATTCATAATTTATCATTTTAAAAATGCCGTTTATGAATATTTAAGAAAAAAAATTATGATAATTGCAAAGTCTGAAATCGAAGAACTGATATAATTCAAGGTTTTTAAAAATGAAATTTTGAGAAGCTATTATATACATATATATATATATATATATATCGAGAAAGAGAGAGGATTTGTATCCACAATTTTAGAAAAACTGAAGAAAAGTCCAAAACATCCAACGAGACTTTACGCTCTGAGTAAAATATTAGTATTAATTATTAATTTCTTATACAAATTTTTTATATTTATACTATATTTTTTTGATGTTTGCTTTCCTGTAAAACTCTCAACATTTTTACGCATAATTCGTACTCAACTTGGTTTTCTACAGTGACCCCCAAAAGTAGTCGACATGGTTTGAGGCTATTTTCGTTATTTGTGGTTTTCCTATTGTTGTTATTGTTGCGGTACTTTATAAAATGCCAAGGAAAGCGCGAGCAGACCAAGTTCCAATTCCAATTCCAATTACAAACAAAGCACAATTCCAAGTCCAATACCAAAATTGAATCAAATTCAAATCGAATCGGATCAAATCGAATCAAATCGAATCGAGTTGAATCGAATTCGAATTCGAATTCTAGCGCGCTGGCTTCTCTCCAATGCAAATGAGACTTAATTATTATGCCGGGCCCGAAAACACGAGTGCCAAATTGAAACCTGTTCGACCGACATTTCAAATACGCAAAGCGCGCAACTGACTACAATTCAATTATACAACTACGTCAAGAAGCAAAGCATAGGCAAGGAGGCAAGGAGGGCTGGTGTCCGAAGACAGTTAGACAGACACACACACAGTTAAAACCTTGCAAACAGACACAGTCAAAGATTCACTTGCGTTTTTTTTTTTTTTTGATTTTTGGCATAGTTTTACATACCGCACAGTCGAGCTACAAGGGGCAGGGGTGGTAGAGGGAGATAGGCTATCAGGCTTACAAAGAAAAACCGAAAATGAAAGTGCAGCGCAAAGCGAGAATTGGGAACCGTTTTTGATGATGACGGAAATGCTTGCGGAGCTTTAATAACAACTGTGCCCGCAACTGTCTCTCTCTCTCTCTCTCTCTCTTACTCATTCTCTTTCTCCTTCTCAGTATAGCGTTTTGTTTTAGCTATGTAAATGAGGGGTAGGCTGACAGGTTGAGTTAGTGGTAGGCTTTGCATTTTAGGAAGCATTGACGTTATTGATTGGCTTTCGTTTGACGTCGTCATTTCGTTTTTTTTTTTCGCTTCGTTTCGTTTTGCTTTGCTTTGCTTTGCCGTTGCTTTTTGGGTTTTGTATTTCAGTTTTAGTTTTCAGTTAATCTTGACCCGAACGCCACAAAACGTGACCGCCGTCGTGCAGAGCTGTTGCGACCAGGTGCTCAGAGATTCCCCCGCCCCCCCTACCTAGCCCCCTGACCAGTCCCTGTGACATCTCCGCTCATTGGCTTTAAATGGAATTGTAGACTCGAGTCCATATTCAACGACAAAAGCACGACAAAAAAAAAATAAATTTTGAATAATTAAATTACTTTATTTTTTTGTTACACTCGCTGCTGCTGCTTTTCTTTTTCCATTAGCTGGCTGCGCCTTTATTGTTGTGTTTTTTGCATTTGTATTTTATGGGGTCACTTCGCAGCGGGTCTGTCCCTACGTCCTATGCCTATTTTTAGGTAACCTAACTTGAACCGTAAACACAATTGTTATGCAATCTACAAAAATAAAAGAGACTCTCTAATTGAAAACATAATTTACAAAACACACACACATCAGAGAGAGAGAGAGGGAGGGAGAGAGAATAGCAAATTAAATAAGCTGTTTAGCACTGTGCGAAAACTTAATTGCAGCTTATTTCAAATTAACAACCTGCATTTGTTTGCTATATTAACGAATGAAAAAGTTACAAATAATTCGAAAGTTTGCCCCGGATTTTAGTTGTAAGACCCAACACAAAGCAAATATTATGCAAACTCAAAAACAAAGACAGTTGATTGTTTTTCAATACACATAAATATTGAGCTGGTAAATAAGATAAGCACACAGCCACACACACACACACCTAGACAGAGTAAGCAAATCGATTCTAGTTAAATACAGATGTGCAAATGTCGCCGCAATTGTGCAAATGTTTTTTAAATATTAAAAAACATTTTAGTTTCCATTTCGATTTAAGTTTGTGTAAACATTGATCGAAGAAAACAACGCCTGTGTGGCGTGTGTTAGCAGCAAAAAAGAAAACAATTTGATAAATATGTATTTATTAGAGCACTCTTATTTATTAACCAAAAGCAAGAAATATTTGAAGGCCTGGAATTAGCAGGAAATTGAATATTTCAAGATAAGAATGCCACGAAAACTGGTAAGAAAGCAATTCGAAAAATTATGCGGATATGAAAACATCATATAAAAGGAAAAAGCAAACTTTGTTGCTAATTAATTAGTTAAAATATCAATCACAATTCAATTTTGGCTTTTAGTATATAAAATGCAAAAAAAAATCAACAGTTCTGACTTGTTTTTTTCTGTTTATAAAAAATGGTTTGACTATTGCTACTATTTGTATGTAGTTTAGTTAATAATAATAATATTTATATTCCGATTTATTTTATATGTGTTTCTAGTTGGTTGTGTTTGGCCTTTAAAAGCAATTAACTAATTGTGAAATCTGGTTGTTTATGGCCTATTAAATTGACTGATTAGATTGCCACTCGTTAAATTTATTTGTGAGCAATTGACGAACAGCAATTAAGATGATCACGTTAATAATTACAAAGTGAAAATGCAGCTAAAACTTGTGGGAGATCTTAACTAGACGTATGTATATATTTGTATTTTAATATATATAAACATTCATAATATATGTCAAGTTGAACTACGCTATTACATTCAATTTTAGAACAGGCAAACATTTGCGAGCAGTTGTTTTCCCAGGAAGTGGCTGATAGCAGCAACGAAATCATTTATCAATTTTAATTACACACACAAAGCGACAATTGACAACAACAACAATAAACAATAGCAATTCTCAAGAAAATTGTTGGTTGATTTGGAGCAAGTCTGTGGGCAGATCTCAATTTAGAGTATCAATTTTAGACAATTTTTCCTATTTTATTTAATGAAACATTCCAATCTTGGTTAAAGTTATAAAAAAAATGTTTAAATTACAGTTACCATTTTTAAATTAAAGCTAAAAAGGTCGCTTTAAAATAAGTAAAATAATTTGTAATTAATTTGATACAATTTTAGCAATTTTCTTAAACCCTTCCCTTTTCACTGTGTACAGATTTCAGATATTAATTAATATATATATATATATATATAGGTATCTGTATCTTTTGGTTGATCGTATATTATACAGTTTTCGATACTCATCTGTCATTTCATAGCTGTAATTACAGGTTGCATGACTTTTGTGTCGAGTCACGCCATAAAACAATGCCAAGCAAACAAACAACGAAAAAAGTGAATAGAACACAAAACACAATTAAGTTTTAGACAAACAACTAAAAAACAATAAAACAACAACAGCAACAAAAACAACTGACAAGCGACAGACAACAAATAGACAATAAACAAATAAATACTAAAGAGTTTGCGCCATATAAATTTTATTTAATTGAATTCACTGAATAAGCCTCAAGTTGCAGCGGCAACAATAGTTAAAAAAAAGCAAGGCACGTGTCGCACTTTGTAATGGGATGCAAATAGTTGCAGTAACTAAAAATAATACTAAAAAAAATTATTAAAAGAAAAGCCACACAACTGCTTAAAACCTGCGTTTATTAATTAATCGAAATGCATTTTTCTTTGCTTTAAATGAGAATCTGCCAGATCGGCACAATTTTTGTTGCAAATTTGGTAAACAAATTAAAAAAAAAATATAAAAATAAATAAACAGTCAGCTATATTCAAATGAAGAAAACAACAACAGATGTATCAACATATATCGAGTGTGTGCTAGTTTCACTTGAGCAATATATATATATATATCTATATATATATATATATAAAGATATCTATTTATGCATTGTTTTTTAAGTATTTAGTGTGATATGCGTAATATATTCTCAGGTGGTTTAGTTGTTGATGTTGTTTTAGCTGAACAAAGATGGGCAACAATTTAATGATATATATATATATCTCTACTTATATATATATATATATATATATATATAGATAGATATTGTGTTGCCTGCACAAGAAATATTTGAGTTACAGCTACCTACACAAAATGTGCTTTTGTGTTTTGCTTTGGTGCCTCTATTTATGGCTCGATCTATAAATATGTTTATGAATCTATCAGTAGATATTTATATCCATATCTATATCTGTATTTATTCATATGCTTGTTGCATGACTAACGCTTGAGAATCTGGGGATTGCCGGCGCTGCCAACACGTGGCTTCCTCTGTGATTAATGCGGCTCTGAAATTGCAGTTAGAATTAAGCGAAGACTCACAAAAAGTCGCCATATTTATGCGACTAAATGGTTTAAATATAATTTTGATTATTTTGTTGTTGTTGTGTTTTATTTAATTTATTTTCTTATGAATTTTATTGCCATTGCTACTTTCATTCGCTTGTCAGCGCAAAATGTCAGGCCGAGGCATGAGTTTAATGCACTCCAATGCCAGGCAGAGATGGAGATAGATGGAAAGAGATAGATAGAGAGATGTAGTCAGAGAGAGCGAGAGAGAGATATCAGTGTGGATCTGTGCGAATGAGATGCAGCTAGGCAGCAACAGCGTTCAAAGTGCTGGGACAAACAAAAATTCGCTGTAAATAAATTGCCATATGCCATATAATATACATATATATATATATATATATATATATATATATATAGAGAGAGGACTTTGTGCTTATCAACATCAATCACAGGCCCATCATCCCAGCTCAGTCTGAGCACGTGCAACGCCTTCCAGAATGGAGCCACTTTCAGCGTTCATTGGCCCCCAGTAAAATCAAACACTTAAAGCAACCCATTAAAATCTATAAAATTTACTATATATTATATACTATTTTCATTCAGTAAATGATTTACTAATCTATTTGCCGTTTAGAGCCGGGTCAAATGATCTGCGTATTAAATTTTCGATTGCACAATCGATGTCTGAACTGCATTACAAATATGTTATTTTATTTTTTATATATGTTTGAACATTTTTTTTCCATTTCTTTTTTCGTTTTTCATTTATTTTTTATCATAATTTTCGGTACTCGAAACTATGCAAAGTCGGCGAGTTTTGTAATTTCACTTTCTTCGCTGGACTTTTTGGCTACGTGCCACTCAAAAATTGGCTATGGCCATCAAACTTTATAACGAGCATTATGCAATCGTCGGCGTGAACTGTCTGGCAATAAGTAAGTGCATCGAATTATGTTAAAAAACAAAAACAAAAACAAAAAACGAAAAAAAAGAAAAAAATTAAAGTTAAATAATACACTCAGTTAGGCATAAAATATTCATATTTGGCAGATAAACACACAGTTTATGTATTTCTAGTTCTTTTATCTAAACTCAAAATTCCACAAAACCTAAACAAAAATGAAGAAAAAAAAATATATACACAAGCATTTAATTAGAGGAAATCAAGTTGCATTAAAAAATAAACTAAAACATTTTGAATTTAATACTGGCAGATATTGTGCCTAATCTTTTCATTTGAAACGCTTATTTAAATTTATTGTTATATATTTTTGTATTTCTTTGTGCTGATTAAACTAAATTTAAGTTAAATAAATATATATAATAATATGAAAGTTGAACTCGTTCGATAATATAATATATTCTTAATCAATCATGCCCGACTCGATTATATAGCTTATTCCATTAGAGCTGCTTCCCACATCATTTTGTGCCAACATTCCCCCATTTTTAATGAGTTCAGCTTATAACAAATAAAAACATAAAATAATGAATAGTTTAGAATGCATAGTTTAATTTTTTAACATGCAAATGCTTAAATTCAGCTTTGACTCAAATGTTGAGACAATCTCCAAAACGGATCTTTTGAGAAATATCTTTGCCTAATGAGCCTGGACAAAGCCATACTCAATCAACATAAATCACATTTTTAGAGTACTTCTATTTTGAAGATGCCTCCGTTTCTCAACGATAAGCGATAAACATTCCCAAAATGCAGAGGCAGCATCAGGTTGACAAACGAAGCGAAATCAAATCGAAATGGAAATCGAAACTGAAACTAAAATTAAAATTAAATTAATTCAAGAAGAGCGCAAAACAAATTAAGAAAAGAACGAAAATTTCAATAGCACTCAAGACACAAACAACAAAGTTACCAATTACGTAACGCCAACTCTAAAAAAAAAGAATAAACAAAAAAATAGAAGGTTCAACAAAAAAGAATTATAAATTGTGAAGTATATCAAAATGTTGAGATGACAAGCCACAGCATTTTTGCAGAGCAAAAATAGATGAGTGATGCTGCTACTTGGAGTCCAACTATCCCATATGTTGCATATGTTGCACGTTGTGCGCTGAGTTATAAATGTAATCAGCTTATTTTACTGAGAAGGCGTGAAAAGCGCATGTGTTGAAAAATCAACGAAGCGCAACTTGCAACTTGCTACTTGCAAAATAGAAATTCAATTTCAATTCATAGTTCTGCCTGGCACTTAACGGATAAGTTAGTCAAGTGCAACCACAGAGCGTGTTCCGGTTCGTCATAGCCAAGCCTTACTTTAGCCACTTAACACATTACGCATTACGCATACGCCACGTGCAACAATTGTAGCTGACTTAAATTTAATTATTTTATTTTTTCACATTTCCTGCTTGAAGTCGAGTTGCGAATTTTTCTAAATATATATATTTAATCATATTCGCAATAAACTAAAAATGAAACGGGTTCAGATTCCTTTTTTAGCTGTACTGACTAATGATTTAGCTTTAAATGATAATCTTTACTGAGACCGCGATATTCAGTTGTGATTAAGCAAATGTACAAAACGAGTTAGTTGACAGAGTTCAGCTGGGAAATACCCTCTATAAAAATTTTAAATTTAGCAAATTTGAATATGCGTTTATTTTTCTTGTTCCAAATTTAGGCAGTTAAACAAGAAAGATATATATTTAAATTAGGACTGATATTATTTCAACTGAAAACTTCTATTTCTAATTGGTTGTTTTTAGCTTTTATTTTCGCTGAGTTCAGAGAGAAAAAACGGATTTGTATAGATTGACTCGTCTGCTGATAACCACCCACATTACATATTTTTAATGGGTATTTTGAGATTTATTTAAACAGGGCACAATCACTGCCTTTGCCGAAAGTTCATTCAACGCGGCGCGTCTTTGTATATTTTTTTTGTCTTGGTTTTGTGGACTTTGCTCGTTGCGCTTTAGTTGGTCTCTGTGTCAGTCGAACTTTGAAAAATGCCAGCTACATATATATATATATATGTGTGTGGCAATGTGGCAAACATTCTGCACACACAAATGCAGCAACCGCAGCAGCAGCAGCGGCAGCAACAGCGGCGGCAACAATTGAAACTGAAACCGCGCTTCGTTTAATTTCAACAAAGTGAAAGGAGTTTTTTTTCCAAACATTTATCTTGCATTTTTGCTGTTTAATGCATTTAAAATTTATTTTTTTTTTTTATATTATTTTATTATAGTTATATTTTTTTGTATTTACTAAATAATTGGCCATAAAATTTGTACAGTTTTATGAGCAACTTCCTTGAGTTGCAAGTAAACGTGCAACCCAATTTGCCAAACAATTGGGTTAAGCAATTGGTAGGCGTCCTGCTGGGTGAAAGGTACAAGAAAAAAAAGAGCTACGAAATGGGTTAAAACAAGTAATAGCCATAAATAATGACAGCTCTATTAAGATATTAAGCAATTTACAGTTCAACAAAACTCGAAACAAATTGAAGTAATTCAATATTTCTTGACTTGGCTCGCTGTGTTTCCAAATCGATATTGATGCAACTTTTGTAGATGATTAATGTAATCAAAAATATATAACTTTAAAATTAATGGCTTTCATTTAAATTAAGTTGAGCGATTGGGAAAACAAAAGTAGTTAATGATAAATTAAAAACAAAAGAGAAGAGAAGCAAACTAAAATTTATATTTATTGCTGCTGATCGAGATTCGATAAACTTTTTAAAATCGTTCTTTGCCTGTCACATTTAATTTATAAATCTTTTTGTAAAATTTAAATTGGTTTAAGAAGCGTCTAAAATTATATTATTAAGCTGCTGCTGCTTTTGTTTATGTTGATGCCACATGCAAAAAAAACATGTTGATCTTTGGCCATAACAAAACGGCGACAACAACAACAATTGCCGGTGAAAATAAGCAAGTGGCAAGTGTGTTGTCCGCAAACAACCAACAACTAACAAACAACAACAACAACTGCGTGCAGCGAACAACGCTTTTCACTTAGCAATCAAACAAACAAACAAACAAACAAACAACAACGGAATGCCCAACCCCAAAAGCAGCCGCAAAACCAAAATCAAAAACTCAAACCACAAAAAAGCTGCTGCTGCAATTTTTTTTTTCTGCTTTGCCGCTGTGGCAATTGAATGCCTCTCAAGCAAAAAGCAAAACAACACAAAATATGAGCATGCACAACAACAGCAGCAGAGTATGTGTGTTGTGTGTGTGTGTGTGTGTGTTACAATGCCCCCAAGTCATGCACATGCACATGCACATGCCAAACCATTGCGCCACAATCCACAACAACAACAACAACCACAGCCAGAGTCGCGCCACCAACCACCTGACCGTAGCTAAAGTTGCAAGTTGCAACTGCAACAACTCGTGAGATTTTGTGGCATTTTATTGTTGTTGTTGTTGTTGTTGTTGTGGCAGTGGCTGTTGCCTTTGCTCTTATATCGCAGGCACATATTATAGTTAAAACTTGAGCTTTGCTGCGCTTTTATTAAACCAAAAAAATTACAAAGAAAAAACCGCTCAACAATCAGGAAATTTTTGCTAAACGAATATTTCAAATCATTATTTTTTGTTTGGTAAAAGGGTTAAAGTTTTGGTGTATATTTTTAACAAAATTTCATATTTTTATCTAAATTTTAAAATTTATTTATAATTTTATAATTTTACATTTCCAAATTTATTCAAATTTTCTTCTACAAGTCTTTTTGCAAATTCTAAAAAGCTAAGCTCAAATTACATATAGAACATGATTCAGATATTTATATACCTACTCTCTCTATCATGCGATGTTATATATATATATATATAAATTTAATTCTACGATAACAACGAGAGGAGGGGAGTGACGCTTGTAAAGATCTGTGAAGCTTATCTTTTTGTCGGTATTTGCATTTTGTGCCTCTTTTGTTGTTTACGGCGTGAAAGTGAAATCTTTGAAAACGCGCTTGTCTTTGCTTTTGTTGTTGTTGTTGTTGTTGTTGCTGCTGCTGCTGTTGTTGCAGCCACACAAAAAAAAGAAACGCAACGACTGTTTGCGGTCATTAAAGTGAGTTTTGTTATTTTTCTACTGTTTTTTTTTAATGTTTTCCTCTTTATTTTATAGCTGTCAAAATATTTACAAACACTAAAATAATGTCGTCAAATTGTTTACTCTGATTTGTTTACTTACGCCACACCAATTGAATATCAATCAAATGATTCACTCGTGCTATTCAAATGATTCAAAATGATTCAATGCGCAGGGGAAAATGGCTTACCTGCAAATAGAAGAGAAATATGCAAAACGCTGCATCAATAAACAGTTTTCAAATTCAATTCAAATTATATTCTAAAACAAGCACAACAACAAGTGTTTTTGCCAAATTATATCATCTTTTGAATAAGCTTAAAAAAATACAGTTTGTAAAATCTGCAGTTAATTAAGAGCGTCTATATTTCTATACATATTTAATTATGTTATAGAAAAATAACTCGAAAGTGTCGTTACACAATTAATGACAAATTTCAAATACTCTGCAATAAAAGTGTAGCCAAAAAAGGCGCCACAAAACTCAATGTAAATGTCAGCGACAAAAAAACAACAACAAAAAGTGTTAAATTAAAATAAAATCATTTACGTTGTGTCTAAATGTGAAATGTTATTTAAAAATATACACAACAACAACAACAACAACAACATCAACAAATGCGATGTCTGCTAAAATAAAAATCTTGGGCGCTTGACAACCGTCCACGATTGAAAAGGTGGATCTCTGAGGGACGCTGGGGGGGATTGGAATTTGCTGTACGCAAGCAACAAACAAATTTAAATAAAAATTCGCAAATTTATGTTGGTAATGTGCTCAAGGCAAACGAGCACAAAAAATAAGAAAATAAATAAACAAACACAAATAATTAATTTTGATTTTGATTTTGTTTTCATTTTGATAAAAGTACAACAAAGAAAAAATTAAATAATGGCAAAAGCAAATCAAATAAATTGGCCGCATTTTAGAACAATACTTATTTTGGGCATCAATTGAATTGAGCTCAGCCCAGCTCAATTCAAACAACTTGCGTACTACTTCAGTTAAGTTAACAATTATTTATATGGGTTATATTTAGACAGCTGTTGTCACAGCTGTTTCCCATTTCTTTTTATTTTTTATTTTTTAGGCCTGATTGCCCATTTCTACGTGATCGGAATTTTTCATATATTCATGTTCAATAATCTCCATAAATGGGAGCACTGAAAAACATCAGCAGACAAATAACCACTTTCAAAAAACCAAAAATAAACAAAACAGCTGCTACCAGAAATGAGATAAATAATAGTCTGGGTTATGCAAATACAGATTGTCTTTTAGTCTTATATATCTTAAATTAATTACTTTTAGTTAGATCATCAGTTTTAATAATCAATCATTCTTTTTTTGTATATACTTGCAGAACTTTTCGAGTTATGGATAAAATATATTATCAATAATAAATAAATAAATTATAAGTTTTATATTAAAATAATACCTTGAACTTCAACTTAAATAAATAACTCAAAAATAAAACCCAAAAAAAGTAAATATCAACAACTTTTTTTTAAGAGAATGTTTTTTATTTATCTATAATTAGGGTGATTTATTTTTACAGCTGCCTTTTATGTTAACTTTTGTTTTGGGTTCATTCTCAAAACACTCTGGGCTAATTTAAATAGTTTTCTTTGTATGTAAATTTATTTTTTTTATATATTTGTTTATATTATAGCTGCCATCAAATAGCCAAATCGAGTGCCTAAATCAACATTAAATTCCTTTTGAAAGGTCGGTTAATAATTTGTCTACAAATGGAACTTGACTGCATCTCTCTGAGTCAAGTTCTCTCTCTCATTCTCCTCTCTCTTTATATTATTCTCTCTTTTCTATCTCAACAGAGCCTTGTGTTGGGCGTCGTCTCATTTTGCTGCCTGTTTGTGTTTGAGGCTTAATTAAATTAGCATTTGGCTCTGCTCATTGTGCTCTTGTCCTTAACTGACGTTTTGGCTTCTGCATACGAAAAGCAATAAACAATAAATGCAACACAAAAACATCGAACAAAACTGCGCCCATTTTTAATTAGAACGCAGCCAACAACAGACAACAACAACAACAACAACACTTTAATCAAAGTCAAATCGCGCTAAACACACACAACACACAACACACACACATATGTTAATGCATTACGTAGACATGTGTTAGACGTATGTGTCTAGTTGTCTATGTATCTGTGTATAGCTCACAGCTATTTAGCTATTTATCTATGTAGCTATTTATCTATTTAGCTATTTAGCTGCTTAGCTATTTAGTTTGTGCATGAAATAGCCGACGGACAACGCACTTGGCGACCTTCGCCGTGTACGCTGCGTCGCACGTATCTCAAGGTTAACAATCAATAGCAATAACAACAACAAGAACAACAACAAGAACAACAACCAATAACAACAACAATAACAACAACCAACAACAACAATTAACAACAATCAACGACCAGCAGCAGCAGCGCATTAAGTAGAGCAATTGCTGACCCCCGCCTGCTATTTGGCTTTGGCTTGCATTTCGAAAAACAGCTAAAGAATAACAAGCCAAAACACTTGAACAGAACTAAATCCGGGTACTCGAAATGGGCTTGGTTTTGCTAAGATAATTAATAATATGACAGCGCCGAATACTTTATACTCTTACAGCTCAGATGCAATTAAGCCAACTGAAAACCAATAGATTTTTTCTATGATTTAATAGTGCCTTTTTATAGATACTTCAACTAAAATTTTAGTTGAATTAATGTGGCATCAAAAAAACTAACTCAAATTGTAATTCATATTTGTTCTTAACAGTTCTGAAAAGCTATAAATATAATATTTATGCATGCTATATTAAAGTGTTATTTACATTCTTATAACTGTCAATAGTCTATTGTAATAATTACATTTTAACTTGTTATCCAGTCAAAATCATATCTTATTCATTCTAATATTTTTTCTGGGGTTTTTCTGGGTTGTTTTCTGGGGTTTTGCCAATTTATGCAACAAATGTTGAACAAATGTTGAAATCTTATAAATATTTCTTATTTTAATTTTACATATAATTTTAAATTAATTTAATTTTAGTTGACATTAATTAACTAAATAAATAACTTGATGGACATTAATAAGATTTTATGTTTTAAACTGGATTCTACATTCACAAATGTCTTTCATAGCCTGAAGAATTTTAAAAGCTTTCAACTTTCTGGCACAGTTTTTTTTTAGATCAAAGCAATTAATTTTTATATCATTTTTGCACCTGGTTTTTCTAGCTTCGAATTGTACGAACTAATTTGAGTGATTTAATTTAATTTAATGTCTGCTTAGTGTATTTTAAGAGTCGACTAAATTTATTTGACGTTAACTAAATAAATAAATAACTTGATGGATATTAATAAGATTTTGTGTTCTAAGCTGACTTTTATATTTCTTAAGAATTTTAAGTGTTTACAACTTTCTAGCATATTTTTTTTAGATTTCAGCAATTAGTTTTTATAGCATTTTTTCACCAGTTTTTTCCTAGCAGCTTCGAACGAAATATTTGGAATTATACGAAATATTTTGAGTGATTGCCCAACCCCAAACAAAGCTGCAACTTGCATTGTTTGCTTGCTGTTGCTGTTGCTGCTGCAACAGTCGCAGCTTGTGGCAGCTTAGCTTGTGAGACGTTAGGCCGAAAAATCTAATTGCACATTGCAACAATAAATAATAACAAACAAACCATTTGCGTGCGATTTCGTTTTGGCTTCAATTTCAGCGTCGTGACTTGAAACTAGCAGCATCAAAACAAAACAATAAAAATTAAAACTGTTAAACGAAGTTTTTATGACACTCAAACACACACACACACAACACACACACAGACTATTTAATAGTTCTTTGGCAGTTTCAGTTGCAGCATCGTTTCTCACTCCCCGCAAGCTGTTGTCTGTGTCTTTATCTGAGTGTGTGTGTGTGTTGGTTGGTTGTGCAACATCTATCACAATATATATATGTATGGTAACTTGAAGCATTTGTTGTAATTGTGATTATGATTACAAACTCATTAACTCGTCGTCAGCAGCAGCAAACTCAAATTGCTTTCGTATGCGAGTCTAAAAACCAATTTACATACAAATTTCGAGTATTATCAATGCTTCAGTTTGGCCCATTTGCATTATTTTGAGCTGAATTCATTTGCATAAATTTAGGTTAACCCCTTTTACTATCTGCTAATTTGTCACAATTACTTATCAATGGGGACTTTTTTCAGTTGGGTCTTTTCTATTTATTATACCCTGAAAACACTCGAAATTGATAAATGCAAAGATACTTTGAATAAGTTATCGATTACCGATAGCAATAAAAAGTACAAAACTGAGAAGAAAAAAACCTTGTCAATTCATATTTACTATATTACAGAACATTAACCAGTTAATTTAGGGTATTCTCCTAGTCGAGGTCTCTACACTGGAGCAAATTCTCACTGGTTAATGTATGCCAAGGTATTTTTGTAATACGAATATACACATTTATCTCATTAATTAAGCCAGTTGAGAATTCTAATTAAATATTGCATTGAAAGGACAAACCCAACTCGCATATCTTAAAATATTGTATTGTGATTTATGTAATTTCTGGAGATAAATCACAAAAAAAAACAATAATAAATTAAAATAAAAATAATTAAGACTTGGGTGCGTAGGCCATTTACCTATTGGATTTTCGAGCGAGAAAGATGTAATAGCTTCAGGCAAGAGTTAAGAATAGAAGCAGCTTAGACAACAACGACAGTTGTTGCCACATGGCTTTGAATGGGGTCAGATGGTAAGAAACATCGATAGCAAAGCGTGTGCCACACACACACACACACACACCACCACGCATAATCGACAAAGTTCTTACAGGTAGATGCTGCCCAAAAGATTGGCCAATTTCTAAGGCGGGTTAACGAACTCTTCGCATTCAACAAAGGGAAATAAGAAAAAGAACATACAAAATAAGATACATAAATGTCAGGTAGATCAAATTGAACTGTTAATCGCTAATCGACTATATATATATATATTCTTATATATCTTGATTGCATTGCGTGTGCCCACAGCTGTCATGGCGGGTGTTTCATAAGAACCCTCCTCTTAACTCATCTGGTTAATTGTGTTGTATAAACATTCATCTATAAAATTCATTTCTAACTAGAATCGTCTATTTATAGTTTGTTTAAGTGGAATATGCATGTTTGCAGCAAATAAACCGAAATTGTTTGTTTATTTGCCATTTGTAACTTGTGGCAACAACAATAAGTCAAACACCAATTGAATTCCAGAAACATGCAACGTGGCTGCAAACAATCAATATTATCAATTGATAGGCGCAAAAAAGCTGTAAAAGTGAAAAAACATAGAAAACAAGAAAAAAATAAAATAAATGAGACACTCAGCAAATCGACTAGGCAATGAATGGTTTACATAATTGCTGCCCGGGTCTGAATGACAACGCACACACTGAGCGAAATTTATGAGTTACAAATTGTATTACAAACTACATTTTAGCTAGACTTTAAATGCTAGAGTTCTACTAATGAGGGAACATTTTAAAGTTGTGTTGGCCTTAGCAGGAATTAGTTGGCGTTGCCAGATTCTGCTGAAGAGTCATTCACGAATATTGAGAATATATTACAAGAAAATTTAATTAAATAGTTTATAACTTTTTAAATCAGTCCTTAACAATCTGGATTCAATCATAATAGATTTTTAATATTATGTCAAGTTATATATAAGAAAGATTTCTGCTTAAAATTATAGTTCTTATTGCAGATATCACTTGGCGTTGCCAGACCCCGCAAAAGAGACATTCAGTAGTCACAAAAAAAATAATTCAAGACTTGAATTAAATGTGAAGTCTTTTCCAAATTGGAACACTCCCCAGTTTATTTGTGTAAATTTTGAAATTCGTTTTCTTTGTGTAATCTATATGTGAAACAGAAGAAGAAGAAGAAGAAGCAGAAGCAGAAGCAGCGGCAAACACGCTGCCCACAATTGATAGTCAGCCCAATTGGATGGCGTTTGGCAACGTGCGTTGCCTGCACAAAAGTTGACATAGAAAAAGAGGCGAACGAAAAAAAAACACAAAATAGGTGCAACTATTGTGCCAAGAGATATATATATACATATATATATATATATAATTACACACACACTCGCACACACGCACACACATTATGAGGAGCAATGTAATGTAATTAGTGAGGTTTTGCAGCGTCAAAATGTAATTTGCGCTTGTGAAATGTGTCTGGGTGGGCCTAACTCTTGGGTGTCACACGTGACACAACAACCACTGAACACACACACACCCCCTCACCACACCCTGACCTTCTCCACCTCCATCTTATTTGCGCCCCATCAAAGTTTTGACCAAGTCATTTGGTTTCACTGCGCGCAACGCTAATGAACCCGGATATATACACATGTATATAGTGTCTAGTCAAATAAATAAATAAATAAATATATATATATATATAAGTGTATTATTATAGCTGCTTTGCTTTTGTTTATAAATTAAGCATATGTACATTTATTTGTGACACGCATTTTTGCATCGAGCTGGAATATCAAAGTCGCATATTGATTTTAAATTGAAATTGGAATTGAAATTCAATTTGACTGTATTTTAAATGTGTCTCCGTTTTTGTTTTTTTTTATTCAAAATAAATTTTGGGGTCGCAAAATTAAACCGAATTCTTGCCACTTAATGGGCCACAAATAAGAGCAACAAAATGCCAGAAACGAAAAAAAAAACCCAAATAGCAGCAATGCTTGACTAACAGTTACCCAGTTGCACATAAAGATCTATAAAATTTTATATATATATATATATATGACTGATGCCATAAGCTAGTTATTTCTAGTTGAAAAAAAGAGATATATTTATATTTTACCCTTCTTTGGGTATAACCCAATTGAGATGGATTTCATGGGGTATTTGAAAACACATTTTTAACAAGCTACGCAACGGGAAAACTTTTCATCGCCATATGCTACAATTGCGAATGGGCTGTGTGTGTGTGTGTGTGAGTGACATTATGTGTGGGTGTGGCTGTGGGTGCCACTTGTGGGTTGCTTTGTAGGGGGTACTTCGGGACGTGGGGCGTGTCTTTGTGGGCGTGACATTTACCTTTGCATTGCTGGTGTACGTTGCTGCTGCTGCTGCCGATTTTGATGATGATGCTGCGGCTGAGGCTGCGGCTGCGGCTGCTGCTGCTGCTGATGTTGAGGCAGATGTTTCAAGCCAATTTTCCGGTTTCATTTAAAAATCTGTTGTGGGCGGCACAAACCGCACAAATTGTTGCAAAAAAAGAGAGTTACAAATATTTCAAGTGCGCACACTTGAGTTGGGGTGCGGTGCGGGGCTTGGCAGCTGTGACAACTTTTTCAATTGCACTTGCACTCACTTTTGCTGCTCTTCTTCTTATTTTGCTTCTACGGTTTTTGCTGTTGTTGTGGTTGTCTTGATTTGTACACTGCACACACACGTCGTTGACTTTTACATATATTTATAAATATATATGTGTATAACGCGACGAATTTACATAAAACTTTTTATTTACTTCTCTTTTCTTTGCGAAATTTTGTAAGTTAAACGCTTTTTGGGCACACACGCACACAGCTGCACTTTGGTAGACAAAAGCGGCCTCTGGCGGCCAAACATATGTTAGATTTAACAGCAGTCGTCGACAGACTGAGAAGCTTTAATTGCAGTTATTGCTCTAGCAAACATATGTTTGGGCAGCCAGGCACGTACGCAACTTCTGAAGGGTCGTCGTCGTCGTCGTCGTCGTTGTCGTCGTGACGTGACAAAATCAGAGGTTATTTAGTTAGCGAGAGTGAGAGAGTGCTGAAGAGTAGGAAACAACACCAGAGTTAACGGCAGGAGCGAGAGTACTTTTCCTAAAGGTAAGCAAAGCTGTTTTCTAGAGTGTTTTTAGAGACGAGGGCTACTCTTCTAGAACTTTGATTCGGTCTTCTTTATTTTTTACTTTACTTTTCTTTATTTTTGCACAAATTTCGCTGCAGATTTATTTGTGGCTCCTTCTGTTCTACTACAACTGGTACTGTATATGTGTTATTTATTCTCACTCTAAATGTGTATAAACAATTTGTTGCTGTTGTTGTTATTGATGATTTAATTTTGTGCGGCTCCGCTGTTGGCTTGTTGGGGCTTTCGTGCGCGGTCACTCTCGTTGAACGACTGATTTCAACGGCAATCGTTGGTGGCATGAAACTTGACTATGCCGTTTCCAAGCAAACAGCAATTGAGTGAAAAAAAAAACGCAGCAACAGCCGCGGCAGCAGCAGCCGCAAACAGCAGCAACAGTAAAGCTCTCAAAAGCACAAGCGCGACTCTTAAATTGAGTGAAAAGCATAGCAAAAACAAAATAATCGAAAACGAAATAAAAACAAAAAAAAAACTTGTCAAGCGTTGCTGCTGCTGTTGCTGCTGTTGCTGCCGTTGCTGCTGCTGCTGATCCCATTCGAAAGTTTAATTATATTTGCGCCACCGACACTAGTTGCTATGCTGCTGTTGTTTTTGTTGTTGCTTATTATTTGGATTTTCGAAACCGGCAAGGCGCAAACAGCAGCAGCGCTGCGTCGATCAGTAGCAAAGAAGCAACAAATTATACACGCTCATTGTTTTGGTGCTGCTATATATGTATATATGTATGTGTGTATGTGGTGTGTGTGTGTTGGTGCGTTTGGCGATTTGGCTTCGGCGGCAGCACAATTACGTCAGAGGTGCCCACACTCACACACACACACAAAGCAACGATAGGCCGTAAAGCTTTGCACTAAAAGTTTACTTGTACGAATTTCGTGCGCCGTTCTTTTTTCAATTCATGCGCGACCCAAGCAAAAATACACAGATAGGCACACACCAATACACACACATGCATACATAGCTATGTGTACATGTTTGGGAGCAGCGCTCACCAAAAAGCAGCAGCAACAACAACAAAACGGCGAGCGAAAACAAAAATTAAATTAATTAGAAATAAATATTGTGCACAAGCACACACTTGCGAATGTTTGAATGTGTGTGTGTGTGCGCAATTAATGCAATTCACTTTGAATGTGTATCGAAATAGCAGCCACAAAACAAGAACAACACAGCGCAAAAAAAGCTTAGCGCCCCAACCACAAAAGCAACTGTAAAAATTGCAAATGAAACCTTTGTTGAGTGTTTTATTTTTTTTATAGTTATTTTCTTTTGCTTGTTATTCTTTTCTCAGTTTTGTCGCCTTATTTTTGGCATCGTTTATTTGCATAGATTGCAAGAAGTTAACTATTTTTATTTTGCTTTTTATTTTATTTTGTTTATTTTAATACAATCGAATATTTCGAAAATCTCTCAAAATGCATATAAATACGCTGAAAATCGCGTATACGCAGTGTGAACATCTCTTTGCTCAAGTGCAACTTATGTGGCTTAAGCAAATTTGGCAGACACATGACTGCTTGAGAGGCATTCAATAAACAAACAAAAAAATTAACCATCATAAAAATGTATATTGCACTCGAGTTTGATTTGACATATGGATAAATTTAAAGCAAAAGAAGTTTATTTTAATTACTATCCATGAAAATCATCTTTTCAATTAGTGCGTATTTGGTGACATTGGCTAATTTATCATGCGATATCCACTCAATTAGTATAATTAAAGCCAAATACATGCATAAATAGATTGTAGACTTGTAGACTCTTTGATATCGTTGTAGTCAATGCCTCGAGAATGACTATAATCATAAGTCAAAGTCAATGGCAATGAATAAGTTTATAGCTCTGCCAATGAATTCTTAGTAAATGCGAAATACCAAAGGCAACATTTCTATAATTATTGTGTGCACTCTGGCAACTAATTTTGATTGCTGATTGACAAATTAGTGGATTGGGTTTATGACAGAAGAACTGCTTCTTGACTTGCTAATAATTCTGTTGAAATTTGCAAGCTGCAAATTCTGTCATAATTATCCAAGTTTTGTCATTTTAGATATTTGCAGATGAGATCTTAAAAGCTTAGACAAATGGAATTATTTTAATTAAGATATGTTTTTGATTATGAACAACACTTGAAACTTTATCTTATCTATGTTTTTAGTATACATTTTTAATAATTAATTTTGATAAAAGTTAACAAAGATTTAAAGATGTTACATCAAAGAGACACTCATTTCTTATCAATATTGGTTGTTAGTTCTAAAAGTCTTTTCTGGGATTGTGAAATAAGTTCTTATTAATATTTATTATTAGTTCTAAAAG